>JAWNNM010003327.1:0-600000 GCA_035044965.1 Lordiphosa andalusiaca | reverse complement strand
GTCCTTACATCGTGCTTGATTCATGATTGATATTACGTGAGTGAATCGTGCGTAAGGACATTTCTATTTAGTCAATCGTGGTAAAAGAAATTCGCTTTCACGCACAAATTTTATATAAATAGTTCTTTGTTAGAAAGGCAGGAGCGTTGACTCCACGGATATGATAAGGAAGCCACCCGCAGTGATAAGGAAGCTACCACTTGCATAAAAACTCAATGCCACCAAAATGTTTGTCATCAGCAGCTATGCTTGATTCTTGTTAACATTTCGAATCCTGATAAATTGAATCGTTACTGAAGTTAAGGTTGTACCTGACACTTGATGTCTAATACAAGCAAGAAATCTTCTTGAGCACCCCAAATTTGCATCTTTACAATATCGCTCAGATGACAAAAGTTAAGTGATTAAAGACCATTTTTTCAAAGCAAATTTGATTCAGGTGCATTCGAATCGCAAGCGCATTTTCATGCAAACGTTTGTATTTCGAAATCAAGTTGTATACATTTATAAGTGAGTGGCGAGTTAATCTATGATTACTTGATTCTTTTGTCCCTTTATGTCTCTCGAATTGAATTCACTTGGGATTGAGCACTCGGTTACAGCTGCTTTAACAATATCGAGCAATATCAGTTAATACAAACTGATCTAGTAATCGTGGGTATATATCTCAACTTCTATACAAAATCCAATGGCAGAGCTTTTTACCACAGTTAAGTCTAGGATAATGATGCTATCTATAGGGAAACCAAATTAAACCAAAGTGATGGTATGAATCCACGATACTCCAACCTATAGAGTTTTTAAGAACACCTTAACAAGGAATCAAAGTTGAATAATGGCGTTATGCTATTGGAATTCTCTGCCCTCCTACAAAGCATCAGACTCGAAGGACCATTTAAAAAATCCAAGAGATTCCACTTCTGATGTCTTTCCAGCTGGATTTAGCTTTATCCAGGGCCTTACTATAAAAAGATCGCTCTTGATGATGATGATTAGGTGATAAGGTTAACATAACCTCCACCGAGTCGGAGTCGTTATTAGTTTATTTTGTCAATTTTGTTAGGCTTTCTATTTTACGCCACCTTAGGACATAAGCCTTTTAATAACGTGATTACAAATTTGTCGACAGCCATTGTTTGTCGACTATTAATAAAAAAACAAATTAAAAAAAAATAAATAAATATAGCGCAGAGGATGGTTTTTTTTTAAATCCAATTGATTCGGACGCATTGTGAGGTCCTTTCGCAGCTTTTTAATAACTAACTACGTTTTGATTGATTTTTGAGGATATATTAATGACTGATAATTCCGAAATTTAAAAAAAAAAAAACACTCTTGGTTTGGAAATTGTTATAAAACAAATTGAGGGCTTTAATTTTATGTAAGCCACTAAATAGAACCACTTCGAATTCTCGTGCTGCTGCCTAGTACTAACATATACACTAAAATCGACTCGGAATTCGAAACAGGTCCTTAAGTTCTTAAGGGTTTACTCTCAAAGAATCTAGTAATCTAACCTTTTGTTGACATTTCACAAATAAAGTTATTGAAGTTTGGTTTGAAATACAACCGTTTGATTGAAAGTCTGTAGCTATTTATCTTACATATTTTGTTGATTTTGATATATTTTGTATTTGCTTTCATTATTCATTTGTAGCTTTGCCTCTTCGATTTCCTTATCAATCGATTAAAATATCGACAAATCTTTTAAAATTTCACCTGGGGATGAGGCTGCATTTAAGTTTGTTGCTCGGCTCTAACCGAATTCAGCACGAGACACTCAAATTTGTGTAAACTCAGGAATGTTTGACTAACCGAAAATTGATAAATTGGGCCTTAGTCCATCTGCTCATAAAGTGGCGAACGGTTTGTTAGTAATTGCTCATAACTCACACAGCTTGGGAGCAACTTGTGAGTAAACTGCACTTCTAAGAAAAATAAATCAAAAGAATTAATATACAACTCAGTTCTTGTGGATCGCTTTAAAATAAATAAAAAATAAAGTAAAACAAAAACTTTTAAAAAATGAATACAAGAGAATTTTATTTGTTAAACATAAATTAGGCATATCAATAATTATTATTTTTATTTCATACACTTAAAACAATAAAAATTAAATACATGGTGCATACATTTACATTGCATTTTGTTCGTTTGCTTGCTTCGTTTTTCATTTGTTTATATTGTTACTGAGATTCATCGTCGGTTTGCGGCCCGTTTAAGGGCTTCGTTATGTCAATTTTAATTGGCGTCTGCAAACGCGCCGTTTCGTATATTTTTACTTTTAACTAAAAGGCATAAATGTGTCGCTTAATTAAATTGAATGACATTAAAGAAAATATATAAGTTAAAAAGAGAACGTAAAACATTTAAATCAACACAAATAACCAAGCAGAGCGCCACTAAACTAAATGGAAAATTAAAGCACAAACAAATTCACACACCCACACATACATACGTACATACATAAAGAGTTAAACGTGCTTGGGGAAATTTTGTTAAGCTAATGTTTATGAAATTTATTAATTAAACAAACAAATGCTGAGTTTTTCCTTTCCTCACTTTCAATTGGTTTTTTCACGTTAGTTTGCATTGTTAATTGCGACATTTTTTATGACTTTACGACTCGCAAACAAAATCGAATTATGATAATTGCGCTTTATGCTGATTGCCTGTTGCTGTCTTGATTTGTTTTTCATCGTTATCTGTTTTGAGCTTTAATTGGTAGTAATTAGGGGTGGATTTTTATATAAGTTCGTTAAGTTCTGTAAATTGGCGTCAAATTTGTTCAAATTGCAAACCACAACAAATAAATATGTTATACTCTGTGTGTGAGTGTGTGTGTGTGAGTGTGTAGCAGTGCCCAACGGGGGTAATTGATAAACACAAAAAATGCAACAGTCTCCCCCCTCTCTACCCTACATGCTTGGTGATGTGCGTGCATGTGTGTGTTGGTGCTTACGTGTGAGTGTGTGTGCTTGTGTTGGTGGTCATACTATTTCATAGTTCAACTTACACTTGATGCTGCATTGAGCTGTCATTAGCACACTTTTCAGGGCACTCACTCAATAAATTGCAACACTCGCCACAACTTTTGGCATATTTTCGCCTAATTGTGTTAACTTTAAATAACTGAATTGCGTAAATTTGTTTTCAAGCTTTTTGTGGGAACAATAGTTGGCACATTTTATGCTCTTCGTACTAACTTTTTGGCCTGGTGCGCAAGTGTTGTGTCTGCAACAAACTAATTGGATTAAGCGATTAGCCAGACTACTCAAAGGATTGTAACAAATTGCAAGAGTGTTCAAAATAGAGGAGAAGAAAAACTGAAACATAATTCGACTTTGCTAAATGAATATGTTGATTTCGAGGGTCAGGCTAAAATCCCATCTACTCAAGCTGTTAACAATTCGAGTGAATTAATTTGGGATTGGTTTGTATTTTCTGAAATTTACTTATCGTTTATTTTCAATCAAATCAACTTTTAGTTATTAATTATTATACTGCTCGAAAAATTTAAAGTAGATTTTGGTCTAGATTCAATTTTTCCTAACTTTTTCCGAAACTCGGCTAGTTCTCCAGACATTATTTTATTGATTTTATTGCTCTTCATAGTATTAAGGAACTTAAATTTCTTGAAGTTTGGATACTAAATTAGTGTTGATTAATTTGGCAATAAAAAATATGTAATTCACTTTAATAAAAGACCTCAGAAAGCCGCAGAAAATGGACATGAAATAGCTTTCTCATACATTTGATTATGTCTTGACATAGCTGGAGATTTTAGGCCGCTGTGGCTGCTTTTCTAATTTTGAGTGAGTGATTTTAATGAAAAAAAAAAAATTTTTTAAAAAAAGTAAACAATTTTTTTTTGCAAAATTAACAGATTTTCGTATTTACAACGCATAGTCGATACTGCTTCCTAAATGCTGGAATAAAACCTTCTATGAACAGCGTAAACCACAAAAAAAATTTTTGGAATTCTTATTGAAATAATGACATTTTTGTCTACGAGCGACACGAATGGGAAATATTGTCGGACTTTAATTTGATTGAAGTTATAACATAATATAAATTCAATTTATTCTAAGCATTGCTGCTTCTTGTGCGAATGGAATAGTTTCGCTTATATAGAAATAGATAAGCTGATTAAATACGAGAAGTAAGCCTTATCCGTAAATTTCTTTTAAAGTACTACTTTATTCTGCTTCAACTTTATATTAAGTTGCCTATAAAGGACAAAATTGTTGAGTCTATAGAAACAAGCGATGGGCGCCATACAGCATTTACGCTAGACCGAAGTCAAAATAAGGAGCAGTCCATTCGTAGATTGAGAAAATGGAAAAGTTTTAGAGGACCCAGAGCTTAAAAAAGCATTGTTATCATTTCAGGAACTTCAACTATCGATAAGTGGTACTAAAGCGAGAGCTCCGAAAACTGGTGCAATATCTTTTAAGAAGAAAATCTTCAGCAAATACGAGCCTGAACGAGCAATGATCAAAGATTCTTTTCCTTTCTACACATTAGATTCTAAAAAGTTTCTTATCAACAGGATCCACAAAGTCTCTGAAAGGGCACTCTCTAAACTCGCATCTGGAAGCCTTCCCTGAAAGTTTGGGTACCAAGGGCAATCATTAAGTAGAACGAATTCCAAAAGAGCACAGGTATCAAGGCCAATAGGTGCAGTATTTTGAACGGTTGATGGTGATTCTAGATAGTTATTTTGCGAGTCTGTTCTCGGCAATAGTCCATCACATTTAGATTTTTGAGCTTAAAGTTGCTTAAATGCATATCTTGATTTGATATAATCTTAAAGTAATGTTTCTTAGTTTCAAAATAATCTATTCCAAACAATTTTACGATTTTATCAGTCGAAGATATACCATTTTGAATACATACAAGTACTACACAGAAAAAAAAGGATATGAAAAATATCCATTGGATGATTGGATGAAGGACATGTCTTAAATATCCTTTTAGTCATCCAACGGAGCTAAAAATCATCCAAAGAGTATAAAAAAGGATCACCATTGGGATGATTTTTAAGCTCCATTGAATGATTGACACGATATTTAAGACATATCCTTCCAAAATGGATCTGTATGTATGGATGCTGTTGTGTATATTTAAAAGATTTTGCATAGCATATTTTAGGGCAGTAGACAATTTAATGGTTTTGTATTTAAAGTGGTATTTCTTCGCTTTGAAAAGTAGCACATATGTTTTGGATGGTTTACTTTAAAGAGGAAAACACCTTACCCGAAAAAATGATTAAACAATATTTTTTAAGCAACTTTAAGCTCAAATTTAAAAGATTTAGACGCGATGGACTCTTTCCGAAGACAAATGTGTTATAAGCTTACGAAACTCTTCTAGAATTACCACCAGTCATTAAATATACTGCAAAAAGTCATATTTTGTTGAATTGTCTTATTTTTATTCGAGGGACTCGTAGAATCGCATCTAATAGAATTCGTTAAGATTGTAAACAATTTTGTTTTGTTGTTCTGGTTTGTTATTCGCAGTAGCATGTTATTCGCCATAACATAAAAGTCATTCATTCACTTTAATAAAGCAAATTAATTATTTTTTATCGCCAAACTAAAAATCATTTTTTTTGTATCCAGTTTAATTTCGATAATTAATAAAATTTCGCAAAAAAAAATGCTGCTTGTTTTTTTCATTTATTACCTTACTCGTAGCACATTTTTGTCTGAAATCGAATCTGTCAAGCAAGTTTATTCTTTTTTAAAAATTATGAGATTTATTTAAAGAATCGAAATAAATTTGATAAACACGATTGTTAACAATATATCTCAATAACTAACTGATAGAATTTTTTACAAAGCGATTTTAGGGTTCAGCTAAGCAAATTATTATAGTGAGGGTAGTTTTGGTTCATACGAGAAAAGCTGTCGAGCAGCGAAAAAAGTCGCATAAGGGTCGTCTGGAGAGCTAAGATCTCATTAATTTTGAATATCGAACTAAAGTCAGATCAAATTAGATTGAATGTAGTTCGAATTTCGAGCTAAATTCAATCTCCGACTTTCTTGATTAAATCAGGAATTTGAAAAAAAAAAGTGACCTGATCAGATTAAGAGATCGAGACGAGTTCTAATAGCTAAAGACAATCCCTTAAGCAGTTGTAATTGGTCTAATTTGAGCTAAAATTAAGCTCACCCGAGTTGAAATCAAAATCAAGATGTAAGTTTCACTATTCTTATATCCTTGAACCCTTTCGTACATTGCTTTAGAAATCCCGGGATCTACCGTCCACTGCCATCGTTTGGCATTGATTTTAGATTGCAAGTACGTGTCGGAGATTTTTTTCTGTATTTCATTTTTTTCTCTCCGAATTGAGATGTTTTCCACAGCCTTATAAAAAATGATTTAATGAGTGGGGCAGAACTTTGAAAAACTTTCCATTTTTGCTGTCAGCTTGAAAGACTTAAAGACTTGTTGATTTATGTTTGTAGTAGTTTGTGTGGTGGTGCGTGTTTTGGTCTTTTCGTTGTTTTTTTTTTATATTATTATTATTTATGAGTTTTGCCAAACAAACAAATGAAAAGTATGCCAAAAGCTTGAATACCATTTCCGTCTTTTTTGGATTTTGTTGTGGTTAATTAAAACTGAAACAAGAGAAAATAATCGCAGAAAACGCAAACACCCACGCACACTCACACGCAACAACGCACATGCCGGAGGAGGAATGAAAAGTACATACACGTAGTAGTAAAATGTATATGTATATATATATATTTGCACACACACACACACACATCATGACGCCTGGTTTTATGACAAACTTGAGGCAATAAACAGAAAGTATAATCGTAAAACTGGGGGAGAGACTTGATCTTGATGCACAATCAACATAACAGGGCGCATAAAACACAAACAACAAATAACAACTAGAATAAGGTGTGAGCGAAAAAAAACGTTGTTTTGGTTTGTGTTTATCTCCTCATGCCTCAAAACTCAGCAGACACACACACAATTCAAGTAAGAAAGGAAAAAAAAAAACACAAAAACATGAATAGAAAAATAACACAAAATTTGATGTAAGCTGTTTAAATGCGCTTACGACAGGCAATAAAAATAGGAAAATGTTCTAAAGTAACTGAAATGGATTTGAAATGCACAAAATGCATAGAGAGCACAGACATGATTACTGGTTGCTGGTTGCTGGTTACTTGCTTTTGATTTAATGTTTTACTTGGTTCAAGGGGGGGACACATTCCTTAGAGTAGTACATATTACAATTTCCGTTTTCTTTTTTTTTTTTTAGTTTTATGTGGGAATCTCAGCGAATCTCTTTGGAAAAACACTAATCAAAATCAAACATTAACGTATTAACCATAAACTAAATATGAGCATTAGCAAATCAATGAGAGACGACCTACTATATGGTAAAAAAATCAAAAACAAACTCAAAATAAGTAAACGAAATGCTAAGATCGTACTTGAGTAAAGTTTTGATGCAGCTTAAGCTGCGCATTTTTGGTAGCCTTTTGTTTTTGTTTTTTTTTTGTTTTGAGTTTTTGCATACTTAAACCAAACGTAAACACACGAACATAGGCTTAGGGCAATTATTTAGGTAAGTATATAGAAAGTGGATAAAAATAAATTGGAATTGATTAAAGTTACAATACAAAATGCACGCTGGGCGGCAGTTCAATGTTGTTGTTAGTAAGGATTTTTGATTGTTTTTTTTTCTTTTGTGGATAGTACACAGTATTAAGTTTGAGATGAGAGTTAAAAGGGATTTGAGAGTATGAGTTTGTGTGGGGCAGGTGGTCAATGGTGTGGCGGTCAAGTGGTCTGATCAGTCCGTAAAGTTTGCCTTTAATATTCTTTATTTTATATCTTATTTTGGGAAAAAAAATTTTGCAAAATTTATGCTGTCTAATTTTGATAATTCTATCGGCTTCAAATGAATACTTCTGATGAATTAACTAACCCCAGGAGCTTATATTATATTTACCAAGAACTTCAAAGTGGCTTAAGAAAGTGGAAATACCCTATACAATCTCATTTTTAATATGTCTTTAACTACAATAAAAAGGGTTTTTATCTAGCATTTCGAAATGGTTTAAGAAAGAGGACATACACTATACAAGTTATCCTGCTAAAAAAGAACTGTACACTCTAAAAAAGTAAAAAACTTTGAACTTGATTTAAGTACAAATGGTTTCAATTGTACGGTGACAACGAAAATACATGATTCAAGTACAAGATTCTTATTTCAAGAACATTTTTCCATTTTAGAAATTTTTGCTTAGACTGTTTCTTGTTGTATGAGGTTAATTTCGAAATATTTCAAATTTGTGTTGATCATACTTAATGGTAGAAATGGTGTTAAGTCTAACTCGATCAACTCTTAAATTAAGTACAATTTTTTTTTTTTTAAATTCAATAAATTCTAAATTCAATCCCAATGCATTCTTAAAACAAAATATGGAGCAAAAAGTCAAAAAAGTTGATTAAAAACCATCAAATCTAAAGCTGTTGTTTCTTGTTTGATTTTAACAATAATCAAGATGGTGTAACATTATGCTTGAACCAGTTGGGAATTTGAAGAACAGTTTCTTTAAAAAATAAATTCACATATCCCGGCGCACACTTTTAGGCGCTTGTTTTGTAAGTCAATTAAGTACTCATTCCAAGAAGCGTAGAACTTGAACTAAAATGGCGATTTTCTGAAATTATTTGAAGCTCAAAAAGTTCTTAATTCAAGAACTTTTGCTCTCATTTCAATAAAACAGTCGGTCGACTATTTTGATTTTATAAATTTTCGTTCTCAATTTAAGTACTGCCAAGAATAAGTAAGTAAGTATCTGAACTAATTTCGATCACATTTGATTACCATCATAATTTTTTGTATCAAGTTGATTAAACTATGCTTATTTTTTATGTCCAGCCGTAAAGTAGGCCATGAATTATGGTTGGTTGACAGGCAGGGATCTGCTGTTGCTGCCGCTGGTGCTGGCTGCATGCATTATACAGCAATTGCTGTTGTCAACTGACAATGCAGCACTCACACACACACACAGAGTGTCGTCGTCTTCGAACCAGCAGCTGCTGGCAGTAAATTAAGCGAAAAAGTGTGTTGGCTGACCAACATCAGCAACATCATGCCGCAAACGGAATGCCTGACAAACTGGTGATTCAGACTCGGTCAGTATTATTTGCTTGCAGTCGGAAATAACTCAACCGCAAATGAGATAAATTGTGCGCACCGAGGATAATTGCATGCAGCCGGGATCGTGAATTGCGTGGCCTGTTTGGTTGGCCATTTTTATGAGTCGTTTTTTATGTACAAATATTATGCAGCCTGGTGAAATGAGTGTTACACAGCTGGCCTGGGGTTTGTCGAGTTGCAGTTGTATTTACAATGTTTACGTACAAATGAAATTCTTTTCTCAATTTTGTTATCGGACTTTGAGAGATTATTACATAGTTTATAATAAGTATTTCAACTGGAAGCTCTAAGTAGTGTGTGTGTGTGTGAGTGTATGTATTTCTTTACAGATTTTGCCTCAAACTTAACATTTAAACACTTTTTAAACACGAAAAATTCGATTTGATATATTTTGTGGTAGGATTGATACATACATCATTTATATGTCTGGTTTTGAATTCAATTTAACTATATAAATTTTTATTTCTGCTTTGAATTGCTAATTAAGTGACTAATTTTCATCAATTGAAATTGAATTTTATTTATTGTCAGTAGTTTACGATCTAATCCATAATCTTATACACAACATGGAACGATGCAAGACATACAAATACATTTGAACGCATAACTTTGGGTACAGACACAAGAGTAGATTGCCTATGTATCATAAGCACTGAACTTTGAAAGAGCTTTAAATAAATCATTTAGTGTGCCTTACATTTGAATACGATGAGGCCGAATTGGATAATTACTTCTGCGAGAATGTTGCGAAAATATTGAAAGTCGCCAAATTCTCAACAGGTGACGCTGTAGGGACACATTTCGTAATTCAGTTCAATTCAATTACACTTCACTAAGTGGCGCAGTAGGCGGTCAGTCCATTTACAAGCTCAGCCTTTGTTCTTTATGATTTGTTTTGGTTCTTAATTTGTTCTTAAAATTTTTGCATATGTTTTTGTTAGTTTGCTTTCTTTATTTTGCATATTTTAAAGGTAAATTTTGGAAACTTGAAAACGACTATTCCAAATTGGATAATTCTTTTTGCGAGTTTGATTGTTTTTGCTATGCGAAGGTTAAGGATGAAAAAAAATCCAGAAATTCATAGCAAATGGTGCAGAAGGCTCATATTTTGTTTTTCAGTTTAGGCCAAAAAAGTAGGCAATCATTCCATTTTGGAATTTGAATTGTTTTGTCTTTACAGTTGCTTGCAGAATTTCAATTGCATCTTTTTCGTTCGTTTTCTTTTATAATTCGCTATATCAAATGCAAAATTTGTTCAAATGTTCAATTGATACAAAGAGATGTTTATTACAGTACGATATTTTCTATGATGTCAAGAAGAGATCAAGGTAATAATGATCGGCGTTCTGAGAATACAAAGCGATGACTAAAGGTCCAAATATATTGAACATAAGAGGAGAGTGATCTTAAAAGGGCTTATCAGCTCAAATCTGAATGATTAAAAGTCGTAAGTCCGATACGCTCAGAACAGATGAACTGAGCTTTCAATGAACAGGAATGATTGAGAAGAAGAGAAGTTTGTGCTCTGCAAAGTAATAAAGCATGATTGCACTGTGTGATTATTGAACAATAATGTTGACAGCCACAAATTGTTCTGATAAGCATTAAACGAGCAGGCTTTCGATACGATCCAGATAAAGAATACAAATAAGTCCAAAAATATACTTTCATGGAGATTCACAGGATGAAGAAATCATGCATTGTGATTTCTTTCATACTAAGAAGAGATAAAGAGTCCAGAAATTGCATTAATGTTACATGGACACAATGAGCTCATCAAACTGTTTACGACTTCGTTGAAACAGATGCCATTCGTTAATCACAGCATTGTCTCAAAAGGAGAATAAAATGCAACTTTAGTAAGTGATTCAACTATTGATGTTGTGGCTGAGTCGAGTGAAGTGGAACTTGGCAAATTCTAATGCAGGCTTAGATTATTCTGATGGTTGAGATAATTATAATGAAGTCTTGATTGAATTGAAACACGGCCATCTGTAGAACTAATATAAAGCCTCGACAAGTCAACGATTTGTTGCACCAGCAACATAAATAACATCAAAATAAATTTATACCCTTTTAAGTTTATATCTATGCTTCCGTTTTTGCTGTAATCAAAGTTATGCGTTCAAGTGTAAACGTTGTATTTTTTTTGTATTATTATAAATATAGTTTTGTCTAGCCTAAACTTTGATATGATGCGAATAATTGGCTAATTTAATGCTGCTCCTGCTTATGTTACACCCTTAATACTTATTCATTTGCTGGTTAATCCCATCCAGGACACTATACTGTAATTGTTATTTGGTTATGCCCCACCCACCGTTCGATCGATATCCAAATTCAAATCAGTCGCTAACATTCATATTCCAGTATAAAAGCTTCACCCGCCCGTTGCTGTTGCTGCTGATGTTGCTGCTGCGGGTGTAGCGCCTGAGTGGATGTCGTTGCTCGTCCCAAATTTACTTGTGACAACATGGCGGTTGCCGTTAATTTGCCATTGTATGTCAAAGTGGGCGGCGGCGGCGGCGGCACTGCACCCTGACCATAGTAATTCAAAGCCGAAGTGAGCGAAGCGCCACGACGTTGTTGTTTGGTCAGGTAATCCGCTGCTGCCGGCTGGCTGGCATTACGCAGTGCTATAAAGCTATCGAAATTGTCATTGGTGGAGGAGGCATTCGAAGTGCTGGAGTTGCGACGTGGAGTCAAATGCTGTGTTGTCGGGGGGATTGGCTTGGTGGGTAAATTCATTTTCAGCTGCTGCTGTGACATTGAGGAGGAGTTCGATGAGCTCGAGTTGGACAGTGAAGAGGAGTTGACCGAGTGAGCGGGCGGATGTTGCTGCTGGTTTAAGTAGTATTTACTTAGATTGTCCAACATGTAACGATTTGCTGGATGTTGGTGTTGCTGCTGCTGCTGCTGCTGTTTGCTGCTGGTGGCATAGACCACATCGTGGGGTACACGCCCCGAACATGGAGTGGCGACACTGGGTGCGGTGGGTGCTGTCTGCTCACTGTAACGCGGCAGACGTCTTACTTTTCTAGAGCTGCGTGCATACTGAACCTCCCTGGTTAGGTCAGCATTTGGCTTTTTGGTCTCACCAAAACCATAGTATTCTCTGGGTTTGGCGGCACCACTTTGACGCTGGAAGTGTTCCAGATAGCTCTCACCACTGTCAGGTAACTGAAATTCTTTGTTTAAGGATTGTGCCACCTCCGGCTGCTCCCCTGGTGCGGGCTCTCGTTTGGTGGTGGCCTGTTGCTGCAAGTGCTGATTGAGCGATTGATAGAAATTGCTCTCGGCCAGATTCTCATTATACAAGCTATGCTGCTGCTGGCTGGGATACCAATCATGAGTCAAGTGCTCTTCACAGGCATTGACATTGAGTCGTATGCGTATATCGCGCGACAAATAATCCGGCTCCGGCTCCGCCTCCTCTTCATCCTCCTCCTCCTCTTCGGGGTGGTGTTCGACTGTTTTCGTTTGCTCTGCCATCAGTAAATCCTCGCTCTCCTCTAAAGCAAGGCCATACTGTGTCACATTCTCCAAATAATATTCACTCATTTTATCTGGATGCTCATAGCGTAGGGTCAGGCTTTCCAGCTCTTTTTTGCCAGAGCTGGTGGGACCACTGAACACGGAAGCATAATCTGAGCTACTTAAAGAATCTGAATTTGGTTTCCCGGGCTTAGTTAAGGGTAATGTATTCAGATTCTCATAGTTGGACTGACTTTGACTACGTTTGTGTGAAGCAGCCTCTTGCTGCTGCTGCTGCTGCAGTTGTTGCTTTGCCCAGGCCCTACGTTGGGCGCCACTTACACGGCCCACCGATAAGGCCGACTGTTTACTGGTCTGCAGACGCTGTTGCTCAAAGTTTTGCTCCAGATAGGCATCCAAATAGTTTAGATTTTTACTTAAGTCCATCTCCGACTTGTAACTTTTGTATATGGTCGCCTGTTTGCAGTGCGACTCATAGTTGGAGATATGTGCACGATCGCTTATAAAACGAAAGCTCTCATCTCTGGCTAATGTATGAAATCCACTAAATTCCTTGATGGGACCCGCGTTGGTCTCGCTATTGCTGGAGGTTTTGAAGTGCCGACATTTTTGACGTATTTTTTGTATCCCCTGGCGGGTTTTGGCCTGAAGACGCTCAAAGTAGTTGGACTTCTGATTGGGTGTGGGAAAGGTGGCATGGTTAGTCGTACCACTGGTGGTGGTATGTTGTATATCATAGCCTCCTCTTCCCGAGGCATGCATACTCTGTATGCTCTGTGTGCGATTGGGATAGCTCAACTTTAGTTTGGGTAGCGTGGCCTCTGCCGAACGTTGATTTAGTTTCAGCAGTGACAGTTGCTTCAGCAGTTGTCTCGAACGATTGGGTTTGCTGTCCTTCAAAGAAGTAAGTCTGGTGTCAAAGTCCTGACGCTCAAAGCGTCTCACGGGTACACCTTGTAGATAATGCGGCTGCTTGGTTGTGGCAGAGGATGCGGTATCAAATAGCCGTTTGAGACCTCTACCCTTACGTTTGGTGCCCCTCAAGGCGGTGGAGGCACTGGATGCCGTACGTAGCCGGGAGTTGACACTAAGTGTTAGTATTTCATCGTCGTGAAAGATGGAAAAGGGATTGGTTATCACCGTAGAGTCGTCTTCTCTGGTCTTAACACTATTTATACTAGATCTAGACTTAGGACTTGGCTGCTTACTGTCTAATACAACTACAACTTTGGCTTCATTATAATAGTTAGTGTGCAGATCCGTTTCGGACAGGGATCTACCAGTTGGTTGTCTATGTAGCTTACCTACATGATGTAGCTCTTTCAGGGAGTTACTCTGCTTGCGAAAACGATAGAATGGATTATTGATACTTAGTTTTTGCAACAATAGTTGTGTGTCCTCCTCGTCTAGAATTATTCTTCTCTCTTCGCTTAGATTTAGGTTAATTAGTTTGGCTGTGGCCTCTGGTTTGAGTTCACAGTTCATATTATTCTCTAGCTCTCCACTAAATGGAGTTCTACCTTGGGTACTAGCCAAAGAACTGCTGTTGCTGCTGCTGCTGTTGCTGCCTGTCATATCGCTATCATTATTACTAGTATTATTATTGTTGGTCAGTGCTGTACTGTTAGTCGTATTGTTGTTGTTGTTGTTGTGTTCGTTAGTTTCGCTATTATCAATTGCCTGCTAGACTCTAGTGGGCGGTTGTAATATCATAGCAGCCATGCGTACCTTCATTGCCTCCGGTGATCCATGGCCGGGATATTGCTGTTGTGCATGTTGGGAGGCGGCTGTATGTAAAGCTGCTGCTGCTGCTGCCGCTGCCTGCTGCTGCTGTTGTTGTTGCTGTTGCTGCTGTTGTAGTTGCTGTTGTTGCTGCTGCTGTTGCTGGTGATGATGGAAACCCGCGGGCGTGGTATAAATTGAATCACCTTGAGGGCCACTGGTGCTATCCGAGCGTGATTTCAAATCGGCTTTTTCGCTGCAGGCAAGGAAAAAGCACAAAATTATTATCGAAAGAAAAAATGGTGACAATTGTGGTAGGAGAGAGAGGGAGGGAGAGTGACAGAGAGAGGAAAAGGGACACTAGCTTCCATTGATTGCCAAATTGTATGCTTGGCTTATATCGAAAATATCTATTTAGTTTGCTTTGGCCTCGGGAAATTGTTTATTTGGGGTTGGTGCCCTTACACCCACTGATTAATACATACACTCAGCGAAATAAGCGCCTGTCAGAGGCTGAGTGCAAAACAGGATGCTTTAATGTTTAATATTATATATACATTGAAAACCTAGCTGAAAACCCTAAAATATAGGCATTTGATTCTAAATTACCAACACCTTTTAAGTTAGGATAGGTTGGCATTTTGTTAAGGGCACGTTGTGTTACCGTGTAACCCTTTCAACAAAGTCATCGTACAGGTGGGAGCTGGCCCGTTAAATCATTTCCAGTAGATGTGCTGGTGTCTTGACACAATCAGGCCAAGCGATCACTGGGCCACAGTCTGTCTTAAACGACATGTAATGTCGCGCACCTATCACTACATTGCATACGTCTTACTGATTCTTACGTTTTCCGAACAATGCCATACCAAATCCATTGCCGGTCTGGTGGCAAACGCTCACTACCAAGAGTTAGGGGATTCAATAATGTAGCATCAGTGAAAACAAAGTATAGGGCTTAGATAGTAGCACGAGTTTAAACGGAGATCTAGATCTAACAAATGCTGACAGCTAGTTAGCAACATAAGAGCTGCTGTACCCTTGTCACTTTCTATACTGCTTTACAGATTCAAGGGAGTAACTCCCTAAAAAGTGTCGTAAGTATGTGCAAAAGTATGTAACAGACAAAAGGAAGCATCTCCGACCCCATAAAGGATATACAGTAGAGACTCGCAAAAGTTAAGTAGTTTGTTTTAACTTTTACGAATTCATAACTTTTTCAAGACTTCTACCAAACACCAAAATCTATGGCCAAGCGATGGCCTCTTTCTAGATTTCTTTATATTAAACATTTTTCGGCAAGCGATAACCTCTTTTGTTTACGTACTGCTGACATTATTGCGTTCACAACCAAATATGCAAATTTCCGTATAATTAGCTTTTGCGCGTCTTAATTTTTGCGAGTCTCTACTGTATCTTCTTCTTCAGCAGCCCAATAAAGCCGTGTTCATCCGACTTGCTGTCCGTAAAAACGCACAGATCTCAGACATGGTAGGAGGCAGAGGTTCTACGTTTTTGAGACAAAAACTTTTAATACTTTCAGGTAGATCAATGGCATTTTTTATTTTTGTCATGTCATGTCTCTCACAGTTCTATAGATAGAAGCTAAGTACCTTCTGGACATATTTAGAAATCAGTATTATTTATCGATGGTGAAGATCAGATGAGCGATAGTCGACTTATAAGGTTCTTCTAGAGAGGTGGTCGGCCATCTCGTTGCCCTTAGTGTGGCAGTGGCCAAGCAGTCAAACGAAGTTAATTTTAAAATGCATACAGTCAGGAACACCCTCGAAGTTGCCTTAAACTCAAAAGAAGAACTAGATTTTCTCTAAAATATTTGAGAAAAATGTTCTAAATGTTTTTGAAATGAGCACAATTAAACTCAACGCAGCCACCGTACCGCAAGGAATAAGTAACCATTTAGAAAACCTTAGATATAAGATAATCTTGCATGTAAAAGGTTCAGGGTTAAATCTCTCAAATTTTGGAAAAAGGGAGTTCTTTTCAAGGCTGCAAACCTTAAAAATAATCCATGAGGTTCGGTCCGGGGGTTCAAACCCATTGTAAAATCCAAGGTTCGGCTCGCGGACCGGTTCTGGTTCGAGCCTTGGTTCGCTTGCACATAAAAGAATAGTTTGACTTTTTATTTATTAATACATTGAAAATGAAAATGCTCGTTCAACTGATACCTGAGTTGCTGGTAAAGCTAGTAATCTTGGACAATTTTTAAAGGAATCTATAACATTATTCACGGATATTAAATTTGATATTTGTTTATTGCTTTCATCAACTTCTTTTCTCAACTTTTAGAAAACTCTCATTAAGCATATTAAATTGGTGAACCGAACCTCATTTTTGAAAAAGTGGTCCGGTTCGGGTTCAGGTTCGAGGAGTCGACAACGTAAGGTGACTGGATCATGGTTCATGGTCCGGTTCGCGAACCGCAAAAAAGCTGAACCGAACTGGTTCTCAGGGGTTCGGTTCCGGACCGGTTTGCAGCCTTGGTTCTTTTCACAATTAGAGTTTGGTGGTGCGCTGGAGTTGTTGAACTTACTAGCGATGTCACTAACTCTAAGAAATATTGGAGGGCTGTCGTATCAGCAGCACATCGTCAGCGCTAGTAAATAATACTAGTTCCTGATCCGATTCAATGAGATTCCCCTAAATATTAAGTCCATTGCAGTAAAGGTCAGCTTCCAGCACTCCGGAATTTAAGTTTCGTTAGAGTACTTTGTGTATATGGAAAAACTTTGGCTTTGCTTTTGTGTTCATGAGCTGTTTGAAAGTGTTTCTATTTATTTAAAGCAGGCATGGGCACCGCCCAGCCCGATTGCCCGATTGTCCTTTGCAGTCCGCACCGTTATTTCACTTAGCGCATTTCGGTTACCATTGCTCGTCTCGGCTCGACCGCAGTTTACAAATACAGCGCAACGGTATTCAAAGCAGAAGACGAAAAAATATGTTGTTGTAGCATGAGAGCTCTCGCGTCAAATTCTGCTGTCCACCCCTGATTTAAAGTATTAATAATATTCCGTGGTGCAAGGTTATAAATGGTTATAAATATTAAGGTAATAAATAAGAAACTCAATTAAAGTTTATAATTTACCCAGTTGAGTTTAAAATATTCTCAAATCGGTGTATTTTAGCTCAGAACTGGTTCTGCCGGTCTCAATTTATTGTTATTGATGTGAAAGCTTCCCTGAACTTCGTTAACTCTTGGTAAGGAGCACTTGTCATTGGTCCGAACCCCAGTCAAGAACTTGTCTAACGAAGTTTGTTTGGCATTATTTTTTAATTTTTTCTTGCAATCTAAGCGCTACTTTTGGACCTTAAATTATGACTTTAGTGGCTGTTGTTATTGAACAATGTTCGGTACTTTCACAATTTGATGTTCAAAAGTTGCATACAATTTTTACATTTTTTATAATCATATAAAAAGATGACAAAAGGGCCAAGCAGAACCCAATCTAGTGGCTTGTGTGCTCTTAATTTTTTCACAAGAGAAAGGGAGCTACAGTTTAAAGACAAATCGTAACGGCAAAGTTTGAGAAGCCTTTTCATGGTTACTTCAAAGCTGGTTTCAAAAGCTTGCGAATGTGACCGGGTGTGTAAGTGTTTTTAAAGAAACAACTTTTTTCACTAGATATCCTGAAGTGATGGGTGCACACTAAGCTCATGCATTTGTCTAGCCCCGTGATGTATTACCTGTCGTTAGCCACAGATTAACGCTAAGATATGCATCAGGAGGTTAGGCTTGGTAGGGTCTTGAAACCAGCAGAATTACAGGTAATTGTAGAAAGAATAGAGCGGTTCATGGCCAGATTTCGGGAGAGTCTGTGTTCATACTAAACGATATGTTGTAGGGGTTTCCCCTCTGTGCAGAGCATATGTTACCAAGAGATCAGTAACTCTGTAAAGCCAGCTTGACTAAAAAGTATACGTTACTTTTTATGATAACAAGGTTTTCAAGTAGGCTTGGTAACAAAACAATACTGAAGATTTCCATTCGCATCCCGACTACTTATTTTGAAGCATTTAGTGCGGTATTGAATGGAATTTGGATTGCAGTGGAACGGTATTGAATGGAATTTGGATTGCAGCGGGACATTGAGTACCAGTCCAGACGATTTGGTTTGGCCACTATGTTAATGGTTTAAGAGTACTTAATCCTTAAAATTGCAGAGACTGTAAAGAAATTTGCGTCGATGTGGTGAAATGTCGTAACCGCATATTCCTTAACCTCAAGCGAATCCTCCACTGCACAAGATAAAGGAGTGCTGAATCTGTTGACCTACTTTTGATTTACGCTTGCTGCGCTGGTGAGAGAGTGAATAGGTTTATTGATGGCCTTAGATGGGCTTATATCAGTCTCTCCAGCGCTGTAAGGAAAATAGATGATTGAAGTCATTGGGTATAGAAACCAGCTTTCCACAATTCATTTCACCCATTTACCAACAAGAACAGAATTATTAAATAGCATAGAATCCACAGCAGACAACACAAAGAATCAATTTTTGGGTAACAATTCCTTGTGGGTATCGTTTTACTAAAAACTTTTAAGCTTAATGAACTATTGATACCATTGGTACTTAAAATGTGGATTTTTTCGAGTGTACACATATTTTAGTATGCATGCCTAAAGCGGAAACTCAAAATCCATTTCCGTTACTCGAAAACTATGCTATGAAATTGAACGAAATATGGTAATTGCAAAATACACGATAAGACAAAGCGAAGCAACGGGCCATTGCCTCATAACTCATGTCAGTGGCGAAGCTTTTGCTGCTCTCTCTCTGTCTCTTACACACAAAAATTTTTCAAACAAAATTCGCTTGGCAAAAGGCAAAACTCCGCAATATTGAATATATGAAAAATGTAAAATATTTTATGGCACACACACACACAAGCGGACAGAGGGAGAGAACATTTTTCATTGTGTGAGCGTTAGTGTGTGGCCAGTAGGGGCGCATAAATTGGCACGCCAGCGCCACCTGTTGGCTGGTAGACTTCTGCATAAAAATGTATCAAAATGGCCATTCATCTCCGTGTGTCTGAGTGAGTGTGTTGGTGGTTGGGTGCTATGCCTCAACTTACCTGTCTTTATCCGATGATTTATAACCCGTGGAACCTGCCATGCAAAAGAAGAGTAAAACAGAGAAAATATATATATATATATTAACACCATGCGGATTACTTGTATACCTTAAGCTAAAAACTTAGAGTGTTGTGTATTAGTATCTGTCCTTCTAGTTTTGTTTACCAACATCAAGACTAAAATGGCTCGAGGTCATGGAGGTAAGTTTGGTTTGCTCATAACTATAAATAAACCACTCACACTATGTGTCACTGTAGCATAAGCTGTTTTAAAAAGCTGCCGGTGCTGTATTGAGCAGGTCAATTCTTTTTATTTTAATTTCTATAATTGCTCTAACTGCAAAGCTTACTGCTTAAAATTTCAAAATCCAACCAATTAAGATCCAACTGCAAAAATAACTAAGAGCGGACATTGCTTAAAAATCTGGTCACACCGGGAAATAATAATCCATCATGCTGTAAAAGTTTGTAGGATCGAAGCTGGTGAACACTGATATAAAGTGGTATAGCTGTCAAGTTTAAAAAAGAAGCATCTACGCATTAATTGCAAATTGACAATCAAGAATCTAAATAAATAAAAATGGGTCATGATTTGCGTGCTTAATGCTTGAAAACGACTGAACCAAGTTGGATACTTCCTTTTTGAAGGTTTGTTGCAAAGGAATAAAAGTCGGAAAATTCTCAGAAGGCGGTGCGTAGGCCGCTTGAATCAATTCCTTTTCAATAACATATTCCTCGTCCGTTCGAGGTGTTGCGATTTTAAGTTTCGCGTTGCATTCTGGGAACACCAACTAATTTAAGCATGACCACCTATTGGCATCCAAACATATATGAAACTGTTACACTAATCAATGGCCGTGTTCAGCTGAAGAATTCATCGCTGCTGAACGAAGTGCTACATTTTTTGACAAAGACTTTAAAAAACAATCTTTTAAAAGCGGCGCCGACATTGACAACGGTCCGTTTCAACATGGATATTGCATAATAGAGGTCATTAAGTTTTAACATATTTTTTTTCCGTTATTTTAAACTATTTTTAAATTCAGTGCATAAAATAAACCAAGATACGCGTATCGGTATCGAAAAAACCTATCGATATACAAGTACAGCTGTAGGTAGCAGTAACACTTGAAATGAGCGTACTTTTTTCTCGATACAAGCCATCAAATTGTCTATCATGATACCGTATCACTGGAGTTCAGCAGAAAGATCAGAAAGAAAAAGTTAGATTGATCAGGGAGCAAGTTCTTCTGCTAAACGTGGTCAATGATTTTTCCTATAAATACTTTAAAGAAACAAAGCAATCGTAAGAAATTGAAAAATTAAAGTAATCAACGGAAATAAAATATGCTGTGCTGAGAATGACCGCCTACTGCTCCACGATTTGAACTGTACTTGAGTTGATCACTGTTTTAGCTCTTGTATTTATCAGACCTGCTGCAACACTGTTTAAATGTAGCAGAATGAACTAAACCGAAGCCTGCAAGTCAATAAAAATAGGATATGGCATGAGTGCACCATGGATGACAAATGATTATAGGAAGCATTCGGTCGAATCAAAAGATTTGGGCAACAATAATCATCGCTTCGGTGGTGTAATTATACTGTTGGCTGAGGATATCCAACTAGCACTTTTCGTGATGCGGATAATTTAAGCGCATAGTGATGACAACGTGTTTGTGACAAAACTTGGCAATGACCATTGAGTATGAATATGGAAGAGTTCCCGCAACAGTGTAGAAGATTTCCCCAAACAACTGCTGAGAATTGGAAATGACTTAAGTCCGGAAATGTCATTCATATCACACGGCCAGCTATACACATGGGGTGTGTTCTCAAGTTGAACACCATCCTCACTCTTCATTTCACTAGAGTAAAAAAAAACAAAAATACTGTCTATCGCTCAGCATTGAATACAATTGTTGTTCTGTTCTTTTCGTAGGAATCGTGAACGGTCGAAATTAATTCAATCTAAAAATCTATTTTGGGCTAAACGAAGTTTACCGTGACCAGTTGATAGGTGTAGACGGGTGAATAGAAGGTTTAAAAGCTAGTTTTTGTTTACTTTTCAAGACTTCTGAAAGGACAATTCATTATTGAATAAATGTATTATAAGAAAATATAGCTTTTCAATTTTGGAAAGACTTTTGAAAAGTGCTGAATCTAAGGTTTTTGATTTTAACTATGTAAATAGCTGTCTACTACCGCTGATACCAAAGAAGTAGTAAGTGATTTCGGTACAAATCATAAAATTATCGCAAGGATGATAACCACAAAAGCAAATGTGTCGTCTCTTGCCTTGTTAGCCTTATCAGACAGCACTAGAAAGAAAGGACTAAAGTTTAATGCTGAACCCGATTGTGTAGACTCGTCCCTGACCCAGTATACATATTAATAAGGGTATCAAAATCCCTGAGTTTCCTCTATCATCACCATGCCATAGCAGCGAAGGGCACCAACACTTAGCTGAGGCGCGTAGCAACAACTGACTATCCGAACTTTGACATTTATGCTTCTTTTGTCAATTGTGTTCAGAAGGGCCAGCCATTCCAATCGTGAACCATTTCACTTGCCTAAAACGTTAAGAAACTATTCCAAATTATCGAAAATGTGTTTGTCAATTAGCTTTAATTATGTTAAACCTTTCCGTCTCTAATCAATTTATTTCTGGCCTGAGTGCTAGTAAAATTACTCGCTCACCTGCTATTTTTCAACCCCCCCAATCAATCTAGCTGCCTGTGTGTTGGTTTCTAATAAAATAGTTAAAATAAACAACGCGCCATACCCACATCTACATATATGTAAAATACTTCCCGTTTTATTTTTGGTTTGATAAATGAGTTGCTCACTTTTTTGATAGGTGGAAAAGTAATGTTGATGGATACCCCCGAATGGGTGAGGGGGAAATTGCATGTGTTATTTGAAAGATCTGTCAAACGGCATTTGATAACTTGGTGGCAGCTGCAGCAAAGGCAACGGCAAGGTCGAGAGGTTTTAAATTTGACAGTTTGATTGACAATTGAGAAATTGGCAAACACAAGTAGTGGGTGGGCTTCCCCACTCTTCAACAAGAATTTCGCCCAAAGGAAACTTTTTCAGTCTTGGTTCGGGTTTTTTTTTTGTTGTTTTTTGTTTCAGCTTTTGGGTAAATTGTTTTACCATGATGCATTCTAATTGCGCGCCAAGCAAAAGTTTTCTACTTTTGTGGCTGGATTTTGATTTCTAATTAGGCAAAAGAGTACGTAGTGTAGTTACAATTACAGGGTGAGGCCAGACTGAAAAGTTGTTGGTTGTTACTTTTCAAACATTTCAAATGAAACAGATCCGGTTTCTGCACATTACAGTAGGAACCATATCTCGGGGGATGGTTACCGCCTTGCCTCACCTTGTGTACGAGCAAAGGAAACCTTTTGCGCTGCTTAAAGCTTTGAAACAGAAAACTTTAAGAGGAAACTACAGAATACAACAAAAAAAAAAAAAAAAACGAGAAAAATAGCATTGCCCAGCTTTTCTTTGCTTAACCCTTTTGTGCGTTGTCGTCGCTGCTGTTGTTGTTGCAGACTGACCGCAGGCGATGGCGCCGCCAAACGCGCTAATGAATATTTTATGAGATTTATTTGAGTTTCGAGTTTCAAGTCCTGCCTCATATTTTTGTGCTTTGTGCAAGTTTTTGTGTTTTTGCAATTAGCGTGACAGCAGCAGCACCACACAAAAAAAAGTCGCTGCTATTTGTTGACCAGAGAGCGAAATAATGAAGAAATGTTTTAATTGTTTGCGGCCTTGACGAGGCGTCGTCTGTAATTAATATGCAGCTTTGTTTGAGTTGGTAATTGTCTGCCGCTATCATTGTTTATCCTTAACTTACCCTTAAAGCAGCATTTTTTGCTCTTGATGGCATAGATGCAGAGGCATACAAGTAGAAGAATGGCCGCCATGCAACCGCCAGCGACGCCCATCAGATAGCTCATCTCATAAGGTTCTGCTTATGTCATAGCCAGGGGATTCAACACAGTCCATGTTGTTGTTGTTGTTGTTGTTATTGAATGGATTCAGGGAATTATCCAGGATGATGGAGGATGTTGATTATGCAAGCATAAGAGGAATTAAATTTGTTTTTTAAATGCGTTTGCAACCAACTTCAATTGAAATTAATTTAAAAATATTAAGAGATATGTGGATTATGATAATATATATAATGAATTCGGTTTTTGGTCTTGGCATGCGAATGTAATAAATATGAAATGAGCATTTAATTTAAATTGCACTCAGGAAATCAATTTGTAAACCAATTTATATTTCACTGCTTGATGTAACCAGGTTGCGTAGTCCAGTTCATAAGAGGGTTGCTAGTGATTTAAGTCTGCAGGTATTTACATCACCTGTGCATAAACTGATAATCAATCATTTAGAGAGACCAAACGGAAAAATCTTCTGAAACAAGTTATCTGGCAGGTATTTTCATTGATAGTCTTGGGCCGATTTCACATCTTCCAGATAGCTGATATGTGTCAAATAAGCTCACAATTTTCTGTGTTATATGTTAACATATTTGAAAGATAGTGCTATGTAGGAGATGTTAAATCGGCCATTAAAAATTACTCATACGACACGAACATCTGATCAAAATGTTTCAGCAAAATCAGCGGTGCATTTTTATTGAAGTCAAATACTAAAGCAACCCTATTGAAACGGCGGTTAAGTTTAAATTCCTTCGTGGATAGGCTCATAAGTTATAAGTTTACTATTTGGAATATCAAATAAAAGCAATTTTCAACTTTACAAATAGAAATTCGATTCATTGATTATAATTGATGGACTAAAATAAATAAATTTTTAAATATTTACAGTCACAGGAGAGCACTGATCGTTGCTTAAGCACTTGAGCAAATTATTTGCGGCAAAATTTTAAAATTTGACCATTTTGATTGCCTTAAATAGATTGATAATTAGTTTGCGAGCAAACATAAGCCGAGTAGCCTTTTATTATGTTTGTGGAAATACGAATTTGCCTGGAGGCAACTGCGCACGCAAATATGTTTGCCTGATACAATAAACAAAATCTCTTTCTTAAATATATAACTGTTAATTTCCATTAAAACTGAAAAATCCGAGAATTTTATACATCTCTGGTGGGTAAAACGAACAAGCATGAAAGTTATTGTGAACACTGCGGCAAAATGTTCTTTTGTTTGGTTTTTGGTCAAATAAAAGAATGCCTATGCCTTTTCTGTTTTGCGTTGTTCCAACAAAATCTAATTGTTTGCCTAGACAAATCGGCCTACTTGAATTGTCAATTGAACAGATTGGGCAAAGAAATGAAATTCTTTGCAAATAGTGTGAACACAGTCGCATTTAACACAAGTTTACAAAAGGAAGGCCAATATTGCACCAAAGAAAGATGGAAAACGGTTCTAGTGCATTTTCGGTGTTCAAACAGCACGCCAAATTTAGGAGATATTGGCATAAATGTCGTAACTATGTATGGTTTTATATTCATAAGTTCTAAAAGCGCTATCTTCTCTAGTGCAAAAGTTGCCTTATTTTGGTACATTTGTGTAATTACCGGAAAGGACAAATTTGCGGTTCCTATTTGTGCCTGCTGTGCAAGAGGAATCATCTAATAAGAAATTTGTTTCTTTAACAACTTAAGCTAAGGTCCCACTCAAGGTCTCAAATTTGTGCACATTGTGCAAACAAAGTTAGCCTTGAATAAAAAATGTTTGCGGGAAACAATTTTAGTCTTCCCACATTTGCGCAAATATTTCCCTTTCGCAAATTTGTTGCGCTTGTGTTCACACTGTGAGAAAATAATTTGATAATGTTGAAACAACACAATGATTAAGTCATAGGCATGGTTAGTCACAAAAATAAATGTTTTAGCTAAAAAGAATTAACCTCCGCGATACCGAAGGTTCGTTTGTGTAGTTTTTAGTTTTTGAGTTGCGACTGAAAGCGACAGCAAAATGATAAAATTATTCAAAATACTTGCGCAAACTTTTACCTTCACTAGCTATTGGCGCCGACTTTGAAGTAACCAGCCATGAAAAGCTTCTCAAGCTTTGCCATAGGGATACGGCGTTCAACTGAAGGTCGCTTTCTTATGTGCAAAAGTTAGAAGCATATAAGCCGAGATATTGAAACGAGCTCGGTTTGGCCATTTGGCCTTTGGAGAACGTATAATCCTTTTTTAAGCAAACATTTACAGTTCGCGGCTAACTTTTTTGTTAGAGTGAGGTGTACGAGCTATATTTGCCTTAAGGACCTTAGCTTAAACTAATTAATTGTTTTGATATTTGTTTTTACTATAATATTGTTCAATTTGCAGTCGACCGCTCTTGATCTAACAGCTTCAGGCCGAACCTAATAGGCACATTTCCACTACAATTCGCATTAAAATTGCCATTACAATTACCATTACAATTATTGGTGTATTTAAATATCGAATTACCGTTACAAGTACAATTACTTCGTTGCTATAAATATATTAACAATTACAATTATTTTTATAGTTACTACAATTAATTAAAATATTTGGTAATTGAAATAATTGTGGTAATTGGCTAAACTATTTTAACTATTAAATTATTGAATTATTTGAAATAATTATAATTATAAGGGCTACCAGCCCCTTTTGTGGTGTTGTGTCTCTGTTTAAAATTGTGCGAAAGCATAACAAGGCCTCGAGACGGCTAAAAACTGCAGATTTAATAATAATTGAAGTAATTGTAATTTATTTTTAAATTTGTAATGACGATATAATTGTAATTGAAGTGGTTATTATCAGGTCTGTTCTCGTTTCCGAATTCGATCGATCGGAATAGGCAAGAGATCTGATTTCTAAGAATTGATCAGAGAAATCGGTTAAAGCTGTCAGCCATCCAAACTGTTATTTGGAGAGGATTCAAAATTTATAAGATCAAAGCCGAGTCAAACAATCGGCTTTTCGAAAAGTGAAGAGTTTCCAATTCCGATTTCACATAATTTGATCGAAATCGAAAACGGGAACAGGCCCGTATATTTTCAAATATCCCAATAGTTTGTAATGGCAATTGTAATGGTAATTCTAGCTTACAGCTCTGGTTCAGACTGAGGTAAACTTGACA
This sequence comes from Lordiphosa andalusiaca, assembly GCA_035044965.1. Taxonomy (NCBI): domain Eukaryota; kingdom Metazoa; phylum Arthropoda; class Insecta; order Diptera; family Drosophilidae; genus Lordiphosa; species Lordiphosa andalusiaca. Next base: position 573,387 of record JAWNNM010003327.1, on the reverse strand, counting down.
GATTCCTCCAAACATTCTTAACACACCTTCACTACACAGAGAGCTTCGCCTGAGCTTGTTGGTGACTTGTCCGATTACGAACAGTGTTTTAGTCGCCAATGGCAACTTCTTGCCATTACTGACCCCTGCTATTGTAGCCTCTTCAAGCCAGTAAAATATAATTTTGATTTACAAAAATTTTAGCTTCATGGTCATAAAATGTACCGAACCGAATTGATTTCTTCTGTGCTTCGAAGCGGTTTGGTTTAATTTACTCAAGAGCCGGTTTGCAAGTGTGTCTAAATGGTGGTTAATGGTTGGGGTTATGTAGATGAGTATGTCGATAGGTCTAGTTCAAATAATAAAAAATTTCTAAGCACCTGCAAACGTACCCTCCACAATCAAATGTATGGCATGTCGATCGGTGCCTCGCTCATTTTCCACCACCAAATAATATGGTCGCGAATCATGCTCATCCGCTTGATGGATATGCAATGTGGATAGGTAGCAGTCCTCCCGTGAATCCTGCAACATGTCATCGGCACGGAAGCGATCTGAAAACAAGCAGAGTAAAATAAAATACAGAAATACACATGGAATTCGGTGACCTCAACTTTTGAGTGCGGATGGTTGGAAGGAGGGGTTGGCATTGCATTGCAGTGCAATCCGCATCGTTTGATTTCTGTCAGTGGCAAGCACGCCGGATTACACGCACGAGGGCGAGACGACGGATGGACATACGCAGACAAGCTGAAAATGAAGAGTAATGCGAGGTGGCGGTGGCGGTGGCGGAACCGAACCAGAGCCAGAGATTCGATGCAGTTTAAAGTGAAAAACGAGCGCGAGTTGTGTGGCTGGTTGTCTGTTGTAGACGGGGGATTACCGGCGGCTGACAGCCGTGGGAATGAAGAAGCAACTACTACGTGGAAGCCTAGCATTGTCACGCAGGCACAGGGATACGGCGCAGCTGGAGGAGCTGCCAGTCTGCCAGTGGCAGACGCGGACATGACAGTGGCATTTTCTTCCCCTGATGGTCATGTAATTTGTCTTGATTTGCCGCACGTATTAGACCATACACTCGCCACGACGTTTATTCAATGCCAAATTTGCGGAAAAGGTTTGTTAATGAGCACTCAACCGTGCACAGGACATACACTGTACGTCAGTCAGTGAGTCAGTGAGTCAGTCAATCGGGGCGCACTGTGCGTGACATGTAATGCGTTCGATACCACCATTTCGCCCCATGGGCACAGCGCTAATTGAGTTGGGGCTTATTGATAAAGAAGGAGTGAAAATAGAAAAAACAAAATGTGGAAACTAAGCACCTAATTGCATTTTCATTAGCTGCCCAATGAAGCGCACCATAAAAGCTAAATGGTTTGTATACGCACCTATGCCCGAGCCGGCCTCCAGGCGCAACGAGCCCCACTCCCAGGCGACACGTTGCGGTCGCGGATCCGCACAGACGACCATCGTTAGACTGGCTGCCTCACCACGTTTTACCGAGATGGTGTGCATAGATGGATGCAGGCGGAGCACTTGCGGGGCACCTGTAGAGGGAAATAAAAAAGTGCACAGGAGAAGGGTAAGCAATGCGGCGACAAAGAGAGGGAGAAAAATGCTTAATTGAGTTGGTTTTGGCTGGCAAAAGCAGGGGCAAATAATCACAAACGAAAAGGGGGAAAACACATAAAGCTTTTGCTGGAAAAAATGCTTTCTTAAAGTTTTTGGCCAATGGGGAATAAAACCATTTTCAATAAAATATTTGATAGCCAAAGTTTTAATATTCCGGGTTAGGCCGTTTCGCCTGGTAGAAGATGAATTAGCTAGTCATTCAGTTCTTCAATCAACATAAAAGCATCTTAAAGCACTGCCCGTGAATAGGATATCAGCCGGATTTTCAACTGCAAATTGGTCAACAGTTTTTATGCGCAGCAAGGACTGCGGTTAGTTAAAAAATATTGCCAAAATCTGTCGTTTTTGTTGGCTTGCTGATTTAGCTGCAGGGCATTATAAGTAACTATAGATGAGCAGGCAGCGTACACATAATGAGCAAATGTTGTTGTTCGTGTTGTTGTTACTCGTAGTTAGTTCGTTAGTTACTTTGGACACAGTCACACACACACACACACACACACACACGCGACTAGAGAGAGGGAGAGTGTGGTCTGCATTTTTTTTCCACCATACATAATAGTAGTAGTATTATTTTTTTCCTTTTGCTGGCGCTGCTAAATTGCTCGTGTCCTTGGTTGGTCATAAATTATGTACGTGCTGTGGTATTCAGCACTAAATTTAAATATTTCTTTTTTTTTTTCGCCCCTGGGCAGTGGCCATGGCAGTTGTTCGTTTGCTTTTTTTTTTTTGTATTTTTGTTCTGTGCGGTCATAAGTTCATTTTGATTTTGTGTTACGTTTTGGTTTCAGTTTGTGTTGCAACTTCGCAGAGCACCGCGAAATTGTGTGGGGAGCAGCAGTAGCATGAGGCGGAATCGCAAGCGCTTAAAATGTTTTGCCGGCGCTTTCCGGATGCAGCCATTTTTTTGTTTTCTATGTATTTTTTTTTTTGGTTTTAATGGAGTTTTCTGTTAGGTTTTAAGCGTGCATTAGTTGCACAGGGAGTTGGGAGTTAAATGAGTAGCCCAAGTGTTCTTAGCCTTGGGACAATTGCGTCAAGTCGTGCTCGAATTGTCACTGGTTGGAGTGAAAATATCCAAAGGACATTAGATTCTAAAGTAGATTCGTTTAGGAAAAATTTGCATTTAACGTGTCAGATTCTATGTTGGGTGCACTTTTAATAGACCCAGGGGAAAATAGTACAGTAAAAACAAAAATGGAGGAAAGTTAACTTCGGCTCGACCGAAGTAAGCATACCATTGCAGTCCATTTTTCTAACTAATTTGAACGACATTTCCAGTGAAAGCTGAAAACAAAAAAGTTTTTCTCACTAAGGGCCGATTTCTCATCTTCCAAATAACTGCTATGTGTCAGATAAACGTCTTTCTGTTCTGCTCGACATCGACATCGAACACAATCTGTCTGTCTGCCAAGCCAGAAACAACAAATTAATTTTATTATTTATTTGTCATATTAATATTTGAATGTGATTCGTTCTGCTATATTTTGGTTTTTGTGACAGATAGCTATATATAGAAGATTAGAAATTGGCTCTAAGGCTACTTTTCTGACTCTACTTTCGTATGACAGCTATACTATATAGATGTCCGATTTCGACCAAGCGCATAGCAAAACTAAGAAAAACTAAGTTTGGAGGCGTTTTCTTTGAAAACAAAAACTTTTTCTTACTAAAACTAGTTTCTCGACCGATCAATCCTATGGCAGCTATAACCTATAGTCATCCGATTTTGACAATACTTTAAGGAATTGTGTAAAATGAATATTTGCCTATTTTAATGAAGTTAACATTGCAAAGAAAAAAGTTTTTCTAACTAAGACTATTTTTCTAACCTTACTTTTCTATATATTTTCCAAACTTTGCAGAATCGTGGAAAAGCATAGAAAACTGATGAATACGGAGTTTGGAGACATTCGCATTGAAAACAAAAAAGTTTTTCTCACTAAAACTAGTTTTTCGACCGATCGTTCCTATGGCAGCTATATGTTATAGACATCAGATCCGGCCGGTTCCGACAAATGTGCAGCGTATTTGTACCAGAAGACTTTGTGCAAAGTTTGGTTGCGATAGCTTTAAAACTAACGATGGATATATCAAAGAAACAGACGGACAAAGCTAAATCAACTGAGTTAGTGATTAAGAATATATATGCCTTATATGGTCGGAAATGATTCCTTTTATGCGATACAAATATCTGAACGATTTTAATATAACCTCAGCAAGGGCTTAAAAATACAGTTATCCCTTCTAGATTCCCAATGCACGAAACTTTAACTTGAGAATTACAAGCAGTCTCATTTATTGCGATATGCCAGAAATATATTGGGGAATACTTTTAACATTAGTAGAATATTAGTAGTATTTTAGCCGTAAAACAGCTAGCATGTGCGATGGCGCAACAGCTTGAGACTGCATTCCAATCGTGCTCAGTTCCAAGGCACCGAGTTAAGGCTCGAAGTTTATACAACTTTATAAATGCTTTCTTGAACAAATCAAATATAAATCTGCTCTGGATTCAAAACAAAATAAGGGCCGATTTCTCATCTTCTACAGAGCTGCTATGTGCTAGATAAACTCAGATTTTGCTGTTATTTGTAGGTTTATGTGACAGATACCTCTATGTAGTAGATTAGAAAACGGCCCTAAGTGAAGTTTATGCATGACATGCGATATATTTCAAGCTAAATCTAAGATGAAAATATTTGAATCAAAGTAATACAGAATTTTTCATTTTTCAAGAATTTTTCACTCATGAACTTCTGTTGGAATTTCTCTAACTTCACCATTTCAATTATTCAAAAAACAAGCACAAGCCAGTTCTTTAAAACAAAAACTCTCTGAAAGTCCCTTGAAAAGAGAAACTCAAAATTAAAACCAAATATTTCCTCACAATTTCAAGCCAAATCGTTTAACTCTTTTTTGCAAAAAGCAGTTAAATTTCACCAAGAAGAAATCAATACAAAAAAAAAAAGACGGTTAAACTGTTTCTCTTGTGACAGTCGCCAACTGTTGCCAATGTAGTCATATTTTGTGGTATTTGCGGTTGAGCAACGACATCATCTCTTATATCTCGCCTTTTTCTGTTTACTTACCCACAACTTGCAGTGATACAGCATCAGATACGGCCACACGTTCCTGGCCATTGATGTGGCTCGTAGCTCGACACTCGTATTCGCCCTGGTACTCATAGGTAACATTATCAATAACCAATCTGGGCTCGTTGCCGCGTTCCACAAATTTGGAACCATGTGAGATTCTGGAAAAAATAGAAACATAAATCGGAGAATCGATGAGTTTGATGTTGTTGTAGTTATAGTACATACACTCCAGCGTAACTGAATAGGATCAAACCGTGCTGCTAAGATTTTCTTTTCTAATAAAAGATACACATGGAAGTACAAATCACAAAACACAAAACAAAACAAGTCCATAGAAAAACACCACAGGGCTTCTTGCCCTAAATAATATGTGTTGCGAGTGGTTGACAGACGTCTACGCTAAGATGCTGAGTTTTGAATATTGTACGTGTTCCCAAATTGATTTCCCAGAGAAAGAAGGCAACGATCAACTTTAATTTGAATTTTGAAGCTGCAGTAGCAGCTGAGTTCCTAACTCAAGCATAATTCGTTCTTAAACTAAGAGCATAAAGTACTTAATTTGGTCTATATCATGCTTGTTTTGAGCTCTATAAGTATTTATAGTACAAATGCCGAGTCGTGCTTAACATATCTAAAACTTTCTTGGAATCAAGAATTTAGGAATTCGAAAAATCCTGCTTGAATTAAGAATTTGAAATCAAGAATTTGATGGCTTATTGATGTTTTCAATAACTTTCCGTTGAAATTGTATCCCCCAGGGGTGAAAAATGGTTTGTTGTTTACCCAATCTGCTCGAAATTAGGTTGGTAAGGTCTTTGGGCAAAAAAAACTTCATTAATTCCAAAAATTTTGGAAATAAGGGCTTACAACTCAATCGGAAAATGAAATATTAGCTTAAAGTAACACGTTTTGTTCAATACTTCCTTCTATTTCCATTTACAACTGTTTATTAGGGGGGTCCCAGACATTTATAAAGATTCTGGTATAAACGAAACGACCTTGAGATAAACACGAAAGACTTTATATATATATTAAAAGTGACAAGTATAATCATGGCAAACCTTTCACAATAAATCTACTTGGCCTTGCGCCATCGGTTTCAAAACTCTCAACTTTTGTCATTTAATCTAGTAGCCTAGCATTTTGGATACACTGCACATTAAAAGGCAAGCAATTTTAACTCGAAATGAATCCGTTAATACTAAAATATGTAGAGATTTCGAGGACACCACCGAGAATTCCGTTTCGGGCTTATTTAGCGGCTATACTGATGGCGACGGCATATGTATATATATTAGTTCCCATTCAGTTGCGCGGAAGTGTATGTGCAGGCCAGATGCAAGAGTCCAAAAAGTCAGCATCACGTACATACTCGTAGCATACTTTTGAGCGCACGCTCTGCTTTGTAAGAAAAAAATGCAAGAGCACATTGCCACATAGCAACTTTGGCAACTTCACATGCACTCGGGCCAAGCAATATTGAAAATTGCGTGAATGCGTAAGAGTTATTTTTCGTTGGCATTACCAACCCCCCACCCCACTTTTTCTCTACCTCTGCCCGCACCTCTTATTGGGAGTCCACAAGAGAGTTGGCAGAAAAAATATTTGATACATTTTTTAATATTGAGAAATGCCTTTTATGCTGCACAAAATACTTTGGCTTTCGTCTCCTGCTTCAGCTTTTAGGTTGCCCGCACAAATTCTTTTTGATGTTTAATAGAATTATTTATTTGGAAGAACCTTAAAGTTTACGGGGGGGGGGACATGCCGAAATCCGGCCAACAAGACTTTTGATTTATTATAAGTAAATGCCACTTCTTGGTTGTTGATTTTGGCACAGCACGCGCCATTTAATGTTTGGGGAAGCGAGGCGACGACATGCGTGGAAATTAGTTTTCAACAATTGACATTTAATTTCTGATAAACACGCACGCCTTCGCAGCCGCCCCCTGCGTGCGCTTCATTAAGTCAACACGTCAATGCATTGCATGTGGCATTTATTATTAGCAGCAGCTCCGCCCCGCCCCTGATCTGCCAGCCAGGTTCAGCCGCTTCACATGTGTGTGATTGTCGGGGGGTTCCCAAAGTGCAAACAAATGAAATCACAAAAATCACGTCCGATCTATGCAAGAGCCAGAGAGCGTGTTCCGATTTCTTTCCACAGGATTTGCCATCTGCCTGCTATGCATACTAATTTGCCTTTGAATAGAAGAGAGTGTGAGCCGGAGAAGTCATGAGAGTTGTCTTCATTTTTTTTCTGCACACAATTTCCGCTGCGTAGCTAATTAAAATGACGCAAAACATCAGAAATTGTGAAGCAACAGGAAACGTTCTCACGTACGGGAAATGTTTTCTATAGGGCACATCTGCAGTTGGTATGGTTGCAACTCATTAAGAGCGAAAAGTCTTTATATTGTTGTGCATAAAGTTGATTATGGAAAATATCAAGTAGTGGCTGGCAAATTGCTTTTAAAGCCTTGCATTTAATGAACGCTGAAGGCGTATCAACAACAACAACAACAACAACAATGGCCAGGCCCGTTCTCATGTGTTGCATTGACTACAAAGAGCGAACGCCACACAGAAGGCAATGAAATTTCCCAGAAGCCAACCATTTTTGCGGCTGGGCAACAAATCACCGCTTAACTAGGCATCACAGGAACCGAAAATGCTGCTGTGCCGAACTACACAAAATGTAACTTTCTTGGCTGAAAATGAACCAGCCAGTAGTGCGTAGTGCATACAGAAAATAGCACCTTTCCAAAAGCCAAATGGAAATTGGCTTAAAGTCAGGCGCTTGACCTTTCAGTGCGCTTAAAATAGGTTTTCCTTCCATCTCGCCGCTTTTTCTTCGTTATGCTGATCAATTACAAGTACACAATGGACCGTGCCAAATTGAAGCTACATGCATCCCTTAACTATGCAATGTTTATATAGTTTTCTATTCATTTGTTTTGAATTTTTTTCGTAAATTTCATCAACAAAATCGTAGAAATGCTTGGGATAGTTAAATTTTAAGGCTAAAAAATATGTGACTTTAAGCTAATATCAAATTAAGTCAAAACAAACTAAAAGGTTTCACATAAAATAAGCCCAGAGTATTGGAATATGAATTTAATTCAATTTAGAGCCGATTTCACATCTTTTAGATAGCCCTGTCTATGCTATTAACTTACAAATAACAGAGTTATTTCTGGACTTATCTGTCACATGGCAGCCTTCAAGAAGAAGTGAAATCGACCCTTAAAGCTGAAATTAATTAGAATCTAGACTTGATGGAATCATTTAGAATCACCGCCAACAATTCACAATACTGATAACTGTTTCAGCGAAAAAAAACTAACTAAAAGTGTAATGAATATTTGTGAATCCAAATGATAACGTTCAAATATAAAACTGGAAAAAATGTTTAATGTTGATTTGGACTTTTTGTGTGATTCGTAATATGTGGCAACGCCAAAAATGCTCAGTAAGGTCTGCCATTTCACCTTAAATAAACTAACAGACAAACATCGTTCGCAAATCATTGAATTTCATTGCCAAAACTCGAGTTCTGTGAGACAGGTGATTCGCCATATACATTTTATAATGGTTGTTATAATAGATCCACCGAATAGGCTTTTAAAGCTTCCAAGTTTCGCACCAGTTTCATTTTAATAGACGTTTTTTCACCATCCCATGTACGGCGATTGCGTACAGAGAATAATTTTGCTACCGTTTCAATAAAGATCGTGATTTGTCAATTCGACGCCATTCTTAAACTTGTGCCATTCGACCACTCGGAATATATGGCCTAGTATGAAATCATTAAAAACACAGCTGGACCAAAAACTGAAGCGTCGGTTGTTGGCTGAATGGGCCTTTAAATTGTTGAATGAAATTCCACTTTATGATCGAAGCTCAATGGGTTTTTTACTAAGCGGAATAACTCACTTTGGTCTGACGAGCAGCCAGAGGCAGTTCAAGAGCTGCACCAGTTAATGCGGCTTATGGGCCGACGGCCTTATTGAGGCATACTCTCTCAAAATCAATGATAATCGCAATGTTACAGTCAACAGAGCAAAGTTAAATGCAATAATTAACGACTTTTTTGCCCAAAATGGAAGAATTCGACTTGGCTGACAAGTGGTTACAACAAAACGGTGCCACATGGCACTCGTCACGCGAATCCATGAACCCATTGAGAGGCGTGTTTGGTAAGCAATTAATTGCACGCTTTGGAGCAGCACATTTACTGTCTAGATCATGTGATTTCACCCGACTAGACTAGCCACTTTCAATTGCAATTCAGGAACACAACATTGCAGCTGGCAGTAGTAAGATGTATGACAAAACACTAGACAATTGGAGCTTACGGATGAACCACTTAAGGCGTAGCCGCGCTCAACACTAACACGAAATAATCTTTCAAAAGTAAATGAAAGAAATATTCACTATATTTATATCGATGTCTTAGCATCGTCTTTCTGCGGCTTATAATTCACTCATTAGCCACCCTGTATAAGACGCACAGTTACTTCAATCATATCGCGCTACCTAGATCTACTAAGTTAAACAAAATTAACCCACTTCCAGCTAGAAATAAAACAATAAATCCTCGTATCAACTCACCTCTGTACCCATTTGTAATATGGCATCGGATTGCCATCGGCCACACATTCAAAGGCAGCAGGACTAAACAGTGGCGCGGTGGTGAGACGATCCGGGCCAGCTGAAATAATTTTGGGTGGATCTAAGGGATGGGAAGGTGGCAGGTGGCAGAGAATAAACACAGCATTAGCACAAAAGTTGAAAATAAATACTCCAAGTGTGCGCTCACATTTCACGTCCAACTGCACCGACAGTTGCTCGGAGGTGCCCACCGAATTCTGCGCCTGGCAGGTATAAAGGCCGGCATCACGTCGCCCAACGGGACGCAATTGCAGCGTTTCCTGGTGAGACAGCGAAAGGGTTGGCAATTTAATACAATTACAAATTTCTGCTACACTTAAGATAAATAAAAACAGGGAAGGACTTACCTGCAAGCTGGCTATCTCCGAGCGTCCGGCCCTCCGCCAAACGATGCTGGCCGGCGGATTGGCGTCAGCAACACAGCGCAGCACCAAGGCATCCTTATCCTCTTCCAAGTCGATTTCCGGTGAGCCAATTAGACGAATGGTTGGTGCGTCTGCAACGGCACAAAAGTAGAAGTTGAGTAAGCAAAACCAGCAAAAGCAAACAACAAGTCAACAAGGACGAAGCCATGGCCGGAGTCAACAAAACAGGAAATTACAGCAAATTGTTGTTAATTCAATTGTTACGGCTGTCTGCTTGGTTTTTGGCTCCCAGGCCAAATCAAATGACGGCACTTAGTCCTCCAGTTACCCAGTTCTGTTACCCCACTCACATTTCACATCCAGGCGCGCCTCCACCGGCACCGACTTGGCCGAATACGACTCATGATAGGCCGCACAGCGCAACAGATCGCCATGACGTTCGCGCATGGCCGACACCTGCACCACCGAGGTGGCCGACCAGGTGCGTGGATTATCCGGCTCGGTGACATTCGTTTGCGGATGCATGGCATAGATTTCCTGGTCGCCTGCAGTGACAATTCATTAGCATTATGTGCCTGTAGCTGTTGGTGGAGGCTACACTTACCCAAAAACCATTTAAGAGTGGCCGGTGGATTGCCATAGTGCGAGACACATTTAACGGTTGCCAAGGCGCCAGCATCAACGGTAATATTATGTCCCGGCGGCACGTGTACGGCTTCATATTCTAGACGTGGACGTTGCGGCGTCACTGCAAACATGAGGATGGTCATAAATGTCAAGAGATTTAATTAAAAGTACAGGGTGGGCCTTTAATAGTTCTTTTGAAGTGCGAGCAGGTCAGATTTAAAGCTTCCATTCAGAAGTTCAACGTTTCGAACTTTCTTTTGCTTAGATTGAGAGTTTTATATCAAAGCTTTGTTCTTTCATATTGCATTTTGTGGTATTTTAAAAACCACTAAAACCACTCTCAAAAAACTTTTCAGGAAAGATAAAAGGCCACCCTCGTATTGTACAAGGACTCGAAAACTTACCACGCACCACCAGTCGCACCGGTTGACTGGTCAACGCATCCTGTGTGGTAAAATCACTGGCTGTCACTTGGCACTCCCACAGGCCATCGTCAAAGTCCAGCGTGGCCGAGCGTATCCACAGAGAGCAATCGCCACCGATTTGCATGGGCGGCGGATGCAGATCCAGATGTAAGACATTGCCATTGTCATTCGTTGGAATACGTGCGGCCCATTCGTATTTCTTGGTATAGATGCCCACCGGCTAAAGAACGAGTGGAGGTGGAGGAGGAGGAGCAGACAAGTGGGTATTAGTAGTGGAATTGTCTGGGCGTTGGACATGTTTAGCATGTTTAACTTGGCCATGTAGTCAGGCGTTTAATTTCATCTACGCTGCTACCATCAACTACGTGTCCTTTAACTCGTTTCGTCCGTCCGTCTGTTGTTTCTGTCTCTAAATTGGCATTAGTTTGTTTGCTAATTGGAAATTAAATTACAATTAGTGATCTTTGCGCAGCTTCCTTCCCATCCAGCTGCTGCTGCTGCTGTGCTTTTGTCTGCTGTCCAAATTGCATTTGCGTTTAGTCTAGAATTTCCCTCTTTCAGTCCAAATGGGTTAAATTAATTGTAACGCTGAGAAATGGTTATACAATAAATGTCCATTCATCAAGTGCTAACACAATGTTGTTTTCTTCCTTGTAATTGCATAAGTTTTGCGTTTTAAATTTGGCAAAATTGCCACAAAATGACTTTTTGTTAATGTGCGAGCTTACAGCTTCAATATGCAACAAAAATGTGGCAATAAATATAATGTGACATGAGCCAAATAGTTTTCTCAACTAATACAATTCGGCAGAAGAGTGCCAGGTGCGTATGCAGAATTCCCCGTTGAGGGGGTACTGGAATCGCGATGCTTAGAAAGCTGTATACATAGATGTGTGAAAGTAAGGCCATGTCTATGTCTTTTTGGCATACATAAGGCAAAAAGGTTTGAAATGATCCTATCAGGTTGTTGAAGTTGCACTTGGTCGCCTCAAATTGAACACATTGAATGATTCAAAGAATAAGCTCATTCCATACATTTTATTTAGTAAATGTTTTTTCAGCGTTGTCAAAATTATTTTGACAAATTAAATTTAGACAAAACAAGAGACTTTCTTAACTTTCAATCATCAGTTACCAACACAAAAGCAATGAAAGTGTGCTTTTTCAGTAGATCAACCATTATGAATTCAAACAAGGGATGCCGGAAATGTAGTTTCGAAATCGGATTCGATATATCATTATCGGTTTTTTTCTTTCTTTTCTTTTTGTTTTAACAAATATTTTTGTTAATATTTTGCAGCCATTTTTCTTTCTCATCATTACGATGAATTTTTATGTTTTTTTTAAGGATGCTGCAGACGATGAACCAGCAGTGATCGGGCGCAAAAATCGAAGGAATGGTATTGATTTCATAACTTTTGACGTGTATCTGACAGGCAGGGCCTAGGAAATTAAGCCTAAGTAAAACTGTAAAATGGAAAAACATAGAACAGGGCTAAAAACCTGTTTTCAACCGAAAAAAGACTAAGTCAGTGTGAAATGAAATAATATATCAATATATTAATGCATATAGAAGCAGGGCTGAAAACCAGTTCTGAACCGAGCCGGTTCGAACCACTCTTTGATCTGAAACAAGTGTGCAAAAATAGCTGAGCAACAGTAGCATAGAAACCGACGGACAGACGAACATGGCTATATCGACTCAGCTCGTCATGCTAATCAAGAATATATATACCTTATGTGGTCGGAAATGCTTCCTTCTATGCGTTACAAACATCTGGACATTTTATTATTTCAAGGGTATAATAAAGGATTTTAAAAATATACATTGGATGATTTCCGGTTACCATTTGGAAGGGATATGTCTTAAATATAATTTTAATCATTCAAGGGATCTAAAAATTATAGAAGATTTGAAAAATTATGATCATTTGAATTATTTTGCAGCTCCGCTGGATGATCCCTTCCCAACGGATCTTTTTTGGATCTTTTTTTTTTTTCTGTGTGGCTGTGACAAGATGTTGAAATCTCATTTTAGGACTCGGAATAGCAAAGAGGTATTTGAGCTCTGGTACCAACTTCACTTGTTGCTCCAAAAAAGTCCAGTACTGCGATGCTGCAAGTCTGCAGAATTTTCTCAAAATCATTATTTCGTAATTTGCCTTATTAACTGTCATGGCACTATTATTATGCATTATGTCTTGAGATTGTTAATCATTTACTGAATGGGTTGAGCGAGTGTCAGCTATGATCACCTCCCAAGTGTTCGTGCAGATCATACGAGTTCAGATCAACCAGGGCATTGGGTATTATTTTTTATAGACTGAATTATTTTCGTCGAGCTTGTATGTATATCAGTTTGAGAGATACGCGGTCATAAGTTGCCTTAAAATCTAAATAAAAACCAAAAACAATTCTACTGACAACTTTAAAAAACTTATTTTCAGACTGATTGCTCTTATAATTGGATATCCTCCACCAGTCTTTGCTTTCTTTAGCTAGCTTTAAGGATCTGCTCATACTCTGTATGCATGTGTACCAGAAAGGCCAGAAAGTTTATGAAACCCGAAAAAGCAAGGGTAAAACGTATTTTATATTCGTGAACTCGACCCTTTCTTGCTAAAATTGCGGCTACAATGTCCTTAAATGATGATTATTGGCATAATAATAAAAAATAAACTAAAAAAAAAGTAGATTGGCAACTTCAAGTCCCCTTTAAGAACTAAACGTTCGTACGCTGCTGTGCCAGTGCCATTACATAGGTATATACTGTCTGTCTGTATGTATGTATCCGCATGTGCGGCATCTGTATGCATTTATTCTGGTTAGTAAATAGCTTGCGGCAAATGTTATGCATATCGACTTACATAACGCGAGCATGCAGATATTTTTTTAAAAATATTATCTATCTCTATTTCTTCGTTGATTTTTTTTCCACTTTTTTTCTGGTGCAACAATAGTTTTCTATTTTAGTTATTTCTGTGTGCTTGGCTATCTGCTGGTGCCATCGTCTGGTCCAAGGGTGACCAAGGGTTAAGCGACTGTCAAACAGCAACTCTGCCAGAATAACAATTTGAAAGGAATATTATAGTTGTTGTTGTTATTGCTGTTGTTTACCATCAAAATTGAGGCAAAAGCCGAACCATTTTGAATCGATATTCATATCGACATAATTTTCTATATTTGGCTTTTTGGCCAACTGAGTAAAGCTGGCAGAGAGATAGATAGAGGGTGGAAGAGAAAGCAAAGTGTGTTTATGTTTTGCATTTATTCAAATGAGAAGGCCTTTGCTTTTGGGAAATTGCACTTGATGAGGTGTTCTGACCAATTTGGGCTCTCTTCATTTAAATTTTTTGCCTAACCCAAACCATTTAGAATTGTCTACTTATGATAACTAAACGTGAAGTATATGTATGTATGTAAAAGCAGCACCACACAAGCGAAATGGGATAAATATGCAAAAATAAGTAGAATTTTAAATGAAAAGGACACTCGATGCGATGCATGCAAATGCTGTAGTGCCACTTCGACTGGAGACACAAAGCAAGTAAACATTTAAGCATGCAATGCAAAGCAGATGCGATGCGCAGCATATGAAAAAGTACATTTGAAATGCTTTGTGATTTTTGTCATGTGAATGGTCCCGCCCTTCCAGCCCCCCAGCAGCGGCAGCAACTATGTATGTACAAGCATAACCATTTGGGTGGAGGTGAAGTTGAGTAAGCAAATAAAAGTTGGCCTGCATAACAAGCAGCATCCACGTTCTACAACTCGACTTGGGTATCGGAAGGATGAGTCTCAAATTTGGTTGCATAATGAGGACCTCTGGGTGGACTCTCTTTGAGAGTGGTATGCAAATTAACACGGCCATAATAAGAATAACACATGGCCAGGGCCAGGCAAGACAAAAATAAAATCTTTATGTATATATATATATGTGTTTGGCAGAAGACGAAGTTAATTGCTTTGGGTCGCTTGAATTAAATGTAATTGTACAGCTGCACGGAACCCAATTTGTGCCCATGCATAGCAAAATTTGTTAAGACTGTGAACCCATTATACTTAATTAAATAACAGAGTGATGGACTTTAAGTTTGTTTTAAGCAGAGATTAAAAGAGCAGCCGAAACAATTCACATTAGCCCGGATGAGTGTAATTGAAACAAATTTGTTTAATATATTCATAATCATGATACTTTGGCCATCATAAACCGTTTTCAGTTACAAAACAGAAACATATATGGCTAAATGAAATCATTTCGGACCCAGAGTGATCCTGGCTTACTGCGTCCCAAGTCAACTCACACCTCGTCGCTGGTAACCCCTATTATCAGAACAATACACCCGCAAGACTGTTGGCCAACGTGAGCGGCCTACACTCCCTAGCATTAATAGACTATGGAAACAATTGGACCATGGTTAACAGAAGTATCTCTGAAACTGCTACGATAAATATATGTACTACAACTGTTAAAGACTGGGAAATTTGCCGTCAAACTGAATTAATCAAAATATTTTTCAAAAAAATTTGTAATATTTTTCAAATAACAGTTTTGTGTTTGTTAGGTTGGGATCAAAAATTCGCAGTTTTATCACAACAAAGAGAATTGTTTTCAGTTGGTAAAACTTTTTTGACTATTTCTATATGTTATTTTAGTATAAAAATTTCCAAACATAAACCAAAATAGTTGTTCATTTTGTTCGATGTGCGCTGAAAGCCTTTTCATGCTCATATCTAGTCTGATGTTGTTTTTTTGAATCTAATTGAGTTGCTGGTATCGTTGTTTCTCTGTCGGTACCTGCGTCACGCCCAATCGATTAAAACTTCGGCAGCCAAGCGGCAGCTAATCAAAGACCAGGCCCTAACGCAACGACAAAGGACAGCCAACTGGCATTATGGGCGACCTGGGCGTAAATTACTTTCTGCAAACATGTGTGCGTGTGAGTGTGTGAGTGTGTGAGTCTGGCCTGCCAAAACAACACTTAATTGAACCGCAGGATGCGCTTGGCATACGAAATGACTATCGCCGTCATTGGGAGCGCACACGTATGTGAGAGTTTTGCCAAGTTATAAGTTTAATCAAAAAATTTATAAACTACAGGAGCCTGTTGTTATCGATGATGTGTATGATGAGCTAATATAATTACCTTGTTATCCTTTTGCCAGGAGCAGGTGCCGCGCTTATCGATTACTTTGCATGTGAGCAGCGTGTCCTGACCCGGATTGACTTCAGTGTATTTGGGCTGTTCCGAGAAACGTTGAAAGCACACGATTCCTGCAAGGCAAAGAGATGGAAAACAGAGAAAGAGAGGGTAAATAGCTGCTTCTTCTATTTTATTGAAGCAACGGTTATCTGGTGTGCGCTGCGCATGGAAGTATGCTACACTTTTTTGTTTAATATCACGCGCTGCATTTGTCACGCTCTCGCAGAAAGTGGGTAATTATGAACGCTTCGCTGGCAGGGTGGCCATTTGCTTATCTTGCCCATCCACATACACATTGCCAAGTAGAGGGAAACAGGGAGAGAGAGCGAAATACTTTCATTATCATTTGGCGGGCTTCGCCTTTCTTTTTATGCTCACTGAGAATTTATGTTAATTGCTGGCATGTTGAATATTTTCTCCGCACTTGCACTCAATTACACCAATTACAGGTGGAAATTACACGGGCTGCTTGCTCAAGATAATGGATGGGGTCGAGTGGGGTATGTGCCGGAAATGGGTCGACTGCTAGTGCGTAGCTCTCTGCAGAATGTAATGAGTTAATCAAAGGTTTTCGTCCTTTTAATTGCTTTAACCAGGCAGATGCATTTTGATTTTCTTGGGGACGTGTAAACTTTGTCTAACTATGATTCTGGCCAATAAATAAAAATATAAGTAAACAATCGCATGTCTGTGTGTGTGCGTTGGAATGTTAAGCCGACATTGCGTGTGTGGCGTCAACACGTGACCGACTTCATACGGTGCTACAAAATCCCGTTGAGTATCGTCCATATCGTCCTGCTCTCCTCGGCCCCCCTCCATCATATTTGACATGACCAAAGCTTTTGCACACACATGTGCCTTTGTACACGCAATGATTTATTACGCGTGATTGGCGTGATTGCCACTTTGCTGCTTTATTTCATCTTCCCCGTTGTGCGTACATCAATCGTTTGTTCCCCAACGGTGTACACTCAAAATAATTTTGTTCAAAATTAGCACGCAAACTGAATAATTTGTATAATTTTCAGAAACCATCAATGGGTGAAGTCAAAATATCTTTTTCGAGCCTTCGTTCTAATTAAGATAAATAAATAATACTTTTGTTGGGTTAAAATGGCACCCTAACAGCTACACTTGGTAGAGAGTTGTTTTTAGCCCGTTCTTCTGATTAGTTTCGAGTCATATTTATGTCATTTGCGAGTATGTTCCAACTCGATTTTGAATAAATCACATTTTGAGCATGTGCATTAGACATTTTCGAGTCTTCTCTTAACCGCATATCACCAATAACTTTTTAATCATCAAAATGGCTCAAAAAAGACTCATTATTGTGATTTTGGTAAAATGACTTTCCAATGTTTAACGACCAATCAGCATTTGTATTTAATATTTAATTTTCATAAAAAAACAATTGAATAAGTTGATTTAAATAAGAATGGAGAAATTTGAATAATAACCAGGGATACGAAACTCTCGAAAATAAGTACTGGTTCGGTTCAGTGGTTCACACAGCTTCAGAACCGCCGGTTCGGAACATTACATGGTTTTTGGAGCTTACTGAACCGCAGTTTTCGGTTCGGTGGTTCAAAAAGGCACATTATGAAATATTATGATATTTGTAATAATGTGGCTTATCGAACACTTTTGAAATTTAATTGTTATAATCCATTTAAATATCTTCAAAATCCTTAGAAGAATGTCCAATGTTTATTATGTCGGGTTTACAGGATTCGTCTATATGTTTCTAGAGGAATCCTCTTCGAAAAGTAAGCTGAAGTAAGCTGTCAGCTGAATTCATGACATAGTTTTTATGAGTTTCAGAAATGGATTAAACACTGACATGTCCTACTTCGTCATGTCCTTAGTTGATTTTAGGTATGATTTCAGTACTGAACTCATGGGCGAGTTTCATGGGATGTACTAAGACATGCTCGAATTCAGGCATTTAATTCAGCTATTCCTACTGCTCAGGCCTGAATCAGTCCTGAAAAAGTTATTACCGAAACGTAGAACTGAAGGGACAATATGAGAACAATCTCTCCAGTCTAAGATTGAACTAAGGTAAAGACCTGCCACAGAAATATTGAAAACATTGTCTACTAGACGATAAACATATTGCAAAATTTTCGTCAAGTCATCCTTAAAAGTTATTTTAATCCGGCGAAGCAAAATATGTAGAGGGTCGAACGAAATGTAAAAAAATTATCTTCGGGAAATGATTTGAATTCCCAAATTGTTAAAAATCATTGGCTATAAGAAGGGATTACCGTTAAAACTGGTAAGCGAACTGAATCGAACTAAACCGTTTTTATTTGTGGTTTACGGTTGGGTTCAGCAATTCTGAAAGGAAGCCGGTTCGGTTTGCGCTATGGGTCACCAGCTGGAATAAGCGATTCGGTTCGGTTAAAAACCGGTTTTCATCCCTGCTAAAAACATTCGGGCCTGTTCCCGTTTTCGATTTCGATCAAGTTATGTGAAATCGGAATTGGAAACTCTTCCCTTTTCGAAAAGCCGATTGTTTGACTCGACTTTTATCTTATAATTTCGAATCATCTCCAAAGATCAGTTTTGATGGCTGACAGCTTTAACCGATTTCTTTAATCAATTCTTGGATATCAGATTTCTTGCCTATTCAGATCGATCGAATTCGGAAACGAGAACAGACCTGACTATCTTTTTCACATATGGATGGTTTTTTCGAAAACGATTCTACAATATTGCTAACGATGTGATTCATTCTTGAGCTCAATATTTTACTTCAAGACCAAACGAATCTGGTCTGGTTAGTGGTCGTGATTTTCCTCCAATTTCTTTTAGATCAAGTCGACGTTAAAATGAGATTTTTGATCATAGACTTGACAATTCCAAAAAAGGACTGACATGACTGAAATTTTTGAAAGCTGAATCAGTTCACAATTTTCAAATCTGAGAACTATATTCTAATATTGAATTCAATTTTGTTTTATAAAATCTTGTATAATCAGCATACAAAATGTATCTGATTAATTTCAAAGTAAATACAAAAAAATCTTAGAATTCTAAGAACTAAGGAAATCAATCAAGAGAATATTTAAACTATGAAGGAACGTTCTTTTTTTGCCATTGGCATCGCCGAGAACTATTTAATTAAGCTCTATTTGAGCTCTCAGTCATCTCATTATGCTGACTGCTCAGAAAGAAAGCCTTCCGTCATTTTATGGTGTTGCCTGAATAAAGTATGCTAGCGTTGCCACTTCCTGGTTTTTCAATCATTAAATTTTAGTGTTGGTTGAAGGTTGTTCATTTCACTAAACACGTTCATTTGTTGTTTGTTCTTGAAGTAAGTAAATGGATTCCAAATGCATAGTTCACTCTCTCGTGAACAGCCCAACAATACAACTTCCTTCCACTAAATTAAACTTAACTTCCATAATATAATTGCTAGAAATAGCTAAAAACAAAAGGTGGCCTTAAAAAGAAGTTAAGTTAAAAACAAAATAAACATGTTTTTATGACTAAGGTTGACTTTAGGTTTTTGATTCCTCTAAGTTTGGTCAAAATTGGACATCTATACATATAGTAAGCCTAGTCATGGACTGATGGCTTTTATGCCGCTGGCTAAGAGCCATCTCTGCAAATGTTTGTAGCTTCTCCACCAAGGTGTATCCTCTTACAGGTGACAGGTGTTTTAGCACTTTTTGACTAGATTACACAGAAAGTTAGTTCATTTCTCTTGTTTCATACAAGAGATGTTTTGGATGTTTCTATTTTGGCTTACGATTTTCACTTTCATCAAGAAGTGTGAGAAGCAAACTTGAAATATCACATGGAATGATGTCCTGTTTTTTCTCCAAGTGTAGTCAATTTTATGTCTGTTTTGTGTATAAATTGGCTTTGTATTTCAATTAGCCGAGAGGGTGGTGGTGGTGGTGCGTTGCACATACTGTTGCAGTGTTTGATTTATTTATGCCACAACTTAATAAGTGGCCTCAAGTTTCGTGTTTAGTCTTGCCTGGACGATGGGACCGCAGACAAACAGTCTAGTGCAAACAAAAGCCTCGTGAAGCAACGCTGCCTATTTGCAAGCGGCAAATAAAAATATTAAAAATAAATAAGCAAAACGAAATAAGGAAAAATAAGTGGAAATGCCAGCTGTGGCCCAGGCCAAACCCAAGGGCAAACAGACAGCGGGGACAGTCGGTGCTGGAGCCGGAGCTGGAGCCGGAGCCGGAGCCCAGTGCCAGCTGCGATTGCAGTTTTAGCTGCCTGTTTTCAAGTGCGTGTTGCTGAGAGCTGCTGTTGTTTCGCTCGTGCCTTGAAGTGGCGTTGGCTTAGTCTGCCTCTGCCTGCTCCTTTACTCCCAACACTCCATGTTTCGAGTGCTCTACGTGCCTGCGCACAGCCAACAAGGATAACAATTACTCTAGTAGCATGTCCGCCACGCTCCTGGCTCATCTATTTTTTCTCCTTTGGTTGTTGCTGCTCGTTGTGTTGTTTATTTTCAATTGTTTAGCGCTTAAATACTTCGAGCGCCTGTTTAAATAGACATTTTTGTTTTTGCGAAATTCGTATATACCGGCTGAATTTATAGCTGCCGCTCTTCAACATGTCAGACGCACATTTCGCTGGCTCCTCCTTCTTCCCCAGCTGGGTCCGGCTGCTGTTTACTTTTGATGATGCATTGCAGCGTAATAATTTCACGTAGATGTCCGGGACACGCAGCGAAGCAACAACGAGAACAAATGGTCAGTGCCGTAGGTTAACTGGGTCAGTGGCTGGCCAGCCAGTTATAAAATGACGCATGGCTCACACGCGTGCGTCCCGGAAAATGTAAGAAAACTCCGCAGCGAAAGTCAACGCTTTTTAGTGTCTATTCTCATAAATTCCATTTCCCATCTCTCCTCAATTTGGCTTTGTTGGCCATCAATGGTAGCAATTTGTGAATCTCTTGAGTCCTACTTGGCCACACAGGCACCACACAAGCGAGCGAGCTGACGCGTATCGAACAAGATTCTATGCAAATCAAGTATGCACGATGATTTGTAAATTCTCAAATTTATAACATATAACCCACCCACCCCATCCACCCATTCTCTCTCTCTCTCCGTGCCACACACCGGGAAGGTAGGTGCTAAGCAAACATGCAAGCTGTGAGGATTATAAGCGGAAAGGAAAACTCCCAACGATGAGAAAAAAAAATCAAATAAAGCAAAGAAAAGGAAAGCCAAACACGCCCAAACAACAACTCAAGCAAACGCGCAAAAACGTTTACAGGCAACAACTTCCCGCCCTACATGTGTATGTGTACATACATATGTATGTTCGAGGGCTGCTAATACCATTTAGGAAAACTGTTTTTCAAATTGGATATTTAGAGATATTTTCTTTACCAATTGGAACATATTTGAGGTTTTTTTCAGGCATGGAGTTTAGATAAAGTTTTTGCTTAAAAAGATTGCATCGACCCGGCTCTGCGGGGCTCGAGTTCAAACTATGAAAATCATCTCTAAAAACTGTTCCATTTGCAGGGACTGTAATACACTACGTATACGTACCATCTAAAGTGTATGCACCTCTGAAAGCACCTCTTTACACACCCTTTGGCGAACCGATTAATAGTCCAAATTACTAAATATGTTCAGAACGTATGAATAAAACCCTGGTAGATATATCTTTTTGTTCAAATTGGGAATTGTTTTCAAAATAAACTTGATCTGCCTGCAAGTGGAAAAAATTAATGTCCCATTAATGTCTAGCCTCTAACTTTCACCATATCTGAGATCTGCTTGACAGAGACACGAGCTGGCAAAACCGTACAACATTGCACATACTTTTGCACAACCTTAATATACTTTATATTGCTACGGAGCACAAAAAGTTAAAATACATATTATGACAACTATCTTGGAATGGTTCCCTCATCTACCCTCATTTTAAACTTGTTTGCTTTCAAAACTTAAAAATGGCTATTATATTTATAAGCTAACATTATAAAGAGATCTGTATAAAGGATTAAACACAACCAAGTAGAGAAGAAAAAAAGATATTTTTCTAAAATGCTTAAAACTTGCTTAATTATCGCACAGCCCTCGTTTGTAAGTAAGTATGTATTGTTCGAATTGTATATGTGCTAAGCTGGCCTGAAGTTGCTTTCCTTCAGCGCTTTCTTTGCTGCTGCCTTCACCTACTTAAGCATAATGATATATTTAGCTTACCAAGTGATTGTTATTTGATATTCAACAGATTTTGCTTCTAAACATCTTCGCCGCTTTTGTTAGGTTAAATCGAAGCGTGTTGTTGTTGTTATTTCATAAGCTTTGGTCGCCTACACAATAGTGGGTGAGCGTACATGTGTGTGTGTTTGTATGTAAGCAACTCAAGGGGCTCTTGGGTTAACAGTTTGTATGCTTATTGTCAGCGTCTTGTTAGGACTACTTTCGATATTTACATTTATTGTATCATTTATGTATATAGAATTGTGAAAAAAAGCAATTTATAGCCAGCTTGGGGCTTGAGATGTTCAATAATTAACTGGAAAGATTAAACATTTGACCGAAAGCAGATTGGTTAATAACTTACACTGGAAACTAATACTATTATGTATACAGACATACAGACAGACGGACATCAAGAATATATATCCTTTGTGGGGTCGCAGATGCTTATTTCTGTTTGTTATATACTTTTCCACACTCATAAAATGCCTTTGGTACAAAGAATAAAAATAGGGATCAAATCAATCTTTATTCGGCTCGGCTCAAGATGTAATGTTTTCATTACCGCTTGGGATTTATTTAAGGCTTGGGATTGGTAGAAAAGACTGGAAACCGAGACCGGAATCAAGACCGAAAATACGATTGGACGGACACCTATAATCAAAATGGGCAAGTATTGTCCAAAATTTACAGAAAAAGGATTAAAAACTACCGAGACCGAATATAGGAAACCTAAGCTATAAACTAAGATGAAAACTTAAATCCCAGAGCGTTAACTAAGACATCAACACAAGATTGGAATACTAGACAGGAATCTAAGACTGTGGTATTAGACTGGAAAATATTATTGGAATTTAAGTGCGAAAAGTAATACTGAGACTGGAATGAAAGGAAAGCAAGACTGGAATATAAGACTGGAATATAAGACTGAAACAAATAAGACTAAGACTGAAAACCAAGAATGGAGAGCAAAACTTGAGTATAAAAATGAAACATAAAACTGAGACTGGGAACCAAGAATGGATTTTAAGACAGGAATGTAAGACTGGAAAATAAGACCGAAATAAAAGCCAGAGACTGGAATGAATGAAGAGTAATCCGGTAATATAAGACTGTAATTTATAGACTGGAAACCTAGAATGGAAAGCAAGACTGGAATATACAAATTTAATATAAGACTGAGACTGGAGACCAAGAAGACTGGAAACTAAAACCGAAATACAGAACGGGGACTGGAATAAATGGAAACCAAGACATGAATATAAGAATGCAACATAAAACTGAGACCAAGAATGGAATAAGACTGGAATATTTGACCGAAATATAATACTGCGACTGGAGTTAATGTAAAGCAAGACTAAAATATAAGAAAGGAATGTAAGATTATAACTGAAAATCACTAATGGAAAGCAAGACTGGAATTAAGACTGAAGTATTAGACCGAAATATTAGACTGTGACTCGAATGAATGGAAAGCAAGTCTGAAATATAAAACTAAGACTGGAAACCAAGAATGGAAAGCAAGACTAGAATAAATATAGAGAGCGTAAGTTAATGTCGGCCCTGCCCGACTTCGATAAACCCGTTACTTGGCGGAATTAGTGTTTAATAGTCTTTCCTTATGTTTATTAACAGAACATTAACAATCATTTGAACATTTCAACACTATGTAAGCAAACAGCGTATGCGGCTCAGATAAGTATGCAACGTTTTTTTAATAGCCTGTATAGCTCTGCCATTTATTATACGATCTTTATGAAAATTTGTGAGATGCCAAATATGAGCTCAATATCTTAAAATTTGTCAAGAATCTTTGTTTGTGGGGTCGGAGATGCTTCCTTCTGCCTGCTACATACACTTACACCACTTTAGAATACCCTTTTTATTCAACGAGTAACGGGTATAATGATGAGGCACTGGTATTGAGTAGAAAAAGCTTTATATCACATTAATTTAGAAGTAATAGAATAAAATTGGAGTTAGCCTGACATCTATCAGATGTGTAAAAGATGATAAATTGGACATAAATCGAAAAAAAGTCATCATCGGTTAGAAAAAGTGGACTAAAACTGGAATCAACATAATTCTGTGTTAACCTAGAGACCGAGGTTTAGAACATAACGCTCGTCTGAAGAGCTCAGAACATAAATTTGTAACATTAAACAAGCCTTTAAGATAAGCTCACCCTGAACTGGAGTCTTCTTGCCTGTATTCTTGCTCCCTTCAAAGAAAAATAGCTTAAAACACAGATTGGCCTTGCTTATAAGATGGGACATAAAGTCGAAAATGAACCAATGAACCTTAACTCAACTGCGTTGAATGGTTTACCAACCAAGTTCATTTACACTCCAGTTAGATTTATCGATACAAAAATGGTTCAAACACTTGGCTTGTAAATTTGGTTCAGGATTAAAACCAATTATTCATGACCTGAAATCGTGTGACATAAGCAGAAGGATTATTAACTGAGAATCGATTTGTTGTGGTAGAACTTTACACTTGTCAACTTTAGGTGAATGCACATTGAGTAAAGTCAGAGAGCTTAGGTGACTTTTTAATAAGGTCAAACACGTTTGCTGGACATTCAAACAGAACTACTCTTATTAGCTTTTGACTTATCATCTTCAATGAAGGCTTGCCGATTCGTCAAATGTTGGCTCAGAAAATACCCCCACACACACACACTCAATCACACTCACATGCACATCCCCCACCCCCCCCGTCCTTGCTCCAACTAGAGCAACTGCAAACAGAGCAACTGCTGGCTGCTTTGGTGTAAATATGCTCTAGATTTCCGACTGCAATTTAGAAACAAATTTGCTTTAATCCAATAGAAAATGTTGATTAAAAGCAATGCAGACGATGAGAAAGCAACATTTGCAAATGCAAATGAAATAAAATATTTGGTACTCGGCAGCAGCTCGACAACTGCAGGTGCTTTTGCTAAAATTAATCTACCGAAAGTGAAAATGAAAATGGCGCACTGAAATTATTTTAATTTTAAAGTTTTGGCTGGTGCCCCCTACCCTCCCCCAGCCTCACCCCCTGACCTCTTTGCTGTTTAAAAAGCTGACGCTAAACAAAACAAAATGAAATGCAACCAAAACATCTGGAGCAACTTTGTTGCCATAGTTGTTGTGTGTGTGTGAGTGGAAGTGTGTGTACTGTTGTCTTTTTTTGTGGCCCGCTTATCATTGTGGCGAGTCATGTTTGTGGGAAGTCTGCCTGGTACTACAATTTCCTGCATCATGTTTGTTTTGTTTCCCTTTTCTTTTTTTTTTTTTTGCTGGCAAATGAAAGTAAAAACTTTTTTTTTTGGGATTGTATCATGTGACTTCTAGCGCGAGGGATGCCTTGCCAAAAAGTCAAGTGGATTTATTTGATTTTAGATAGGGAATACATATTAAAACAAGCATGCAGCCAGTCTCTTGGCATAAGCAGCATGTGAGTAAGGAAAAAAATCAATTTTCATAAATGTTTCAAAAGGGTTTCGGCTTGTTCAGTTTTAATCTTCAGTTCCCGGAACTGGAATTCCCCGTTTAAAAGTCAACCCTCGTATATATTTTATGTGGCGCCATCCGAAATGCTTTAGCCAAATATTAGGGCCCCGGCAAGAGTTAAAATTTAATAAATGCTGTCAAAGGCGCAGAAACTCACACACACACACACCCCAGCCCCGCCCCATCCTCGGTTTCCAATTAAACCAAATCGAGCTGCAAACTGGCGGGGGGTGGACGGCTGGTGGTAGGCGCGTAATTAAAATTTCATTTGCTTTCAAAATTAGACCATCAAATTTCAATAACGTCAAAGGGCACAAGCCCCAGTCTAAAGCAAACATCGCAGCGGCAAAGTAAATTAACTGAAAATTTAAGGCAAAAATGTGGGCTTTGATTAAACGCAGTCAAGTGGGGAGGCCGGCCATGTGGGAGAGCGCTTTAATAAATAACCAGCACGCGCTCGCTGGCTCCCCGCTAAGTAAACGGCAAAGACAGCACAAACATGACGACACATGGCTCCTGTTCCAGTTCCATTTCCAAAACCCCCAAGGAGCAGGGGCGAGCGAGCGCACCAGTCTCCGGTCGCATAAATTGTCAAAACTAAGGCAATGGCTTACGCTTCGCTTGGCTCTTGCCGGAGTACGCCGTGACCTCTGCATGCTGGTGAGTTGTGTGAGCTGGTGAGCTAGCTAACACTGCACCCACTCGCAATCCCACCTGCCGCCGCTGCTGGCTGCTGCTCAATTTTATTTATACGCATTTAAAACTGATTTATGTAGGGCAAATGGCCACTCGCCACGCTCCCGAGATGCGTCTTTAATTTAGCAACCCACCCAGACACCCCACCCCTCCCGCTACTTTTTGAGTTAACCGCAAATGCATTTTCAATGAATTTCCACACAATTTATGTGAGTGCGTACTACGGGTCATGAATCTTTTTCCTTGCCGCTGGCTTTAATCTGAAGCGATTTCTTTGGCTGCCATCTTGGAAGCTTTACATGTGCGGTAAATCTGCTGTTATCGCATTAACAATTTCCTACTAATTTTCGCTATACACATGAAGCCCCAAAAAAAGGGGGAAGAAAATGGCCGTAAATATAATTAAATTGCGTGCAAAACTAACTGAGAGACTGGAACGGTGCCCCCCACTGCCTGGGAGTAATCTCTTCGGGGGCTGCCAGACAGCAAAAACATAATCACAAATAATTTCATTAAAAAAGTGGAGATAAAGCCTCCAGACAAGCCGAAAAATTCCCACTTGTATTTAAGTAATTATGCAGAGCAAATCCCTAAACAAGCAAAAACAACCACAAAAACACAGAAACAGATTTTCGCATCACCATAAAGAGCAATCAACTTTGCTTTGTCATTGAAAGGAAGGCGTCGGAAGTACGGAAAAATCGTTATGGTAAACACCCATTGAGAACAGTTTCTGATGAGAAATTAACATATGAGTAGATGAAGTTAGGAACAACATATACCCCGTTTGTCCCTCAAGGTATGCTATGTGTATATATAATTATTAATAATTATGGGGCAACTATTAAAAATAGACTACCTAGTTATTAATATACATAAATAAAGCATACCTCGAGGGGCAAAATTCATGAATTTGTGTTTGTGTTTAATACCCCGCTTATAGAGAGATTATGTGCTGATGATTGAACGAGTCAAATCAGAGTATTCTTAGCAGGGATGTAAACCACTTAAATATAAGTACTGGTTCGGTTCAGTGGTTCACACCGTTTTTGAACCGCCGGTTCGGTTCATTACTCGGTTTTTAAGCCTGACTGAACCGCGGTTTCAGTTCAGTTCAGTGGTTCACAAACACACATTATGATATATTATGATTTCTATTGTCATGTGACTTTCCGCACACTGCGCAAATTGAATTCCTATAATCCTTATCTTTAAAATCATTGGAAGAATGCCCAAAATGTATTATGTCGGAAATAAAGGATTCTTCTATTAGTTCCCAGAGGAATGAAAGTCGAAAACAGAGAGTGTTGGCTATAAAAGAATAGAATAGAAAAGAATAAAACACTCTCCTGGCTAAGATTGCATAAAGGTGAATAAGTACTACAGAAAATTGAAAATATTGTCCAATAGAGGAAACAATGTAGATTAATGGCAGGTGTATTAAGAGATCGAAGACTTGCAAGATTACATGTTCTTTAAAAGCTATATCGATCCAGCATCGCAAAGGATGTAGAGAGTCGAAATGTATACAATTTATCTCAAGGAAACGTTTCAAATTCCCAAATTAATAAGTATTATTTCTTAGATGAAACCGATTTCCGTCTTAAAACTCGTTAGAGAACTGAACCGAACCGTTTTTTTTTGTGGTTTTCGGTTCGGTTCAGCAATTCTGAAAGGAAGCCAGTTAGGTTTGCGGTTCGGTTCACCAGCTGGAAAAAGCGGTTTGGTTCGATATAAAACCGGTTCGGTTCAGAATAGGTTTGCATCCCTGATTCTAAGTAAACAAAACTGTCGTATTTTGACTTCAAACTGAAAGCGAACCAAATCAGCTGTTGAAACCCTATCAGGCCTGTTCCCGTTTTCGATTTCGATCAAATTATGCGAAATCGGAATTGGAAACTTTTCCATTTTCGAAAAGCCGATTGTTTGGCTTGGCTTTTATCTTATAATTTCGAATCCTCTCCAATGAACAGTTTTCATGGCTGACAGCTTTAACCGATTTCTCTAATCAATTCTTGGATATCAGATCTCTTGCCTATTCCGATCGATCGAATTCGGAAACGAGAACAGCCCTGTATATGTATTATTATCACAAATAAGTTTTAAAGAATTTGTTTTTCAAGTTAGAAGATTTATGGTGAAAAGATTGTTACAAATTAATTTCTTAATATTTTGACCATTTCTAGCCTCTACTTTTCCCATTTTTCTGACAATTTTCAGTTACCATCTCGAAAAAAGAAGGCGCCTTTTCAAAAGTTCCACGAATCGATAAATTTTTGGAGCTCTTGAGTAAAGCTAGGCTGCACAGAAATTGGTATATTCGGAGCACACAAAAACTATGTTGTTTACACTGCAGCAAAACTACATATACTGAAACTATTTGCTTTTTCATCAGATACGATTAAAACTTATATTCAAATATTTGTAATGGAAATTCAAATATCATTACTGTCTCTCGAAAATGTACACCCCTGGGTGCAAAATGGGCGGTCAAGGTTGTGATGGAGAATGTTTTGTTTCCACTGATGAGCTCCATACTTATTTGAGAAGTAATTCAAAGTGAATATACATAATTTGGAAATAAATCTGTCCCAAAAGTCTGGAAATGGGGTGCAAACTGCTTTATGCAATTTATTTTCATCCGATCAGCTATCAACTCTATGAATTCAACAATAACTTCACCTAGTCTTGTCAGTCCAGATTGTTTAGTTTTCGAGTTTTAGTTATAAGCTCGTTTTTAAGCTGCCCTCCAAATCATTGGGTGCTAAATCAGGGCTGTACTGCGGATGACACATCAACTCGCTGTTTTGACCAATCAAAAATTCATTTGTGTGACGTGGTTTGTAAGTGCTCGCACTGTCATGATGGAGAATGATTCGTCCTCTTATAGTCTTTTGAAACACGGCGATTGATTTTTCAGCAGTTTTTTGTACCAATTCGGACGAGACATTTTTTGAATGATTTGTAAATTATGCGGAATCCAACTTGAACAAACATTTTAGGAAGCCTTAATCTCACGGTATGTCGATCTGGCATTATCAGTTCTGGTACAGCAACGATGTTGGTCGAACTTCGCAGAAAAATATCGCTGAGTAAACTATTTCCACGATTGAATTCACTACCCCAGCGACTTACAATGGTTTTTCATAAGTCTTTATAGCCAGACAAAGAACTGAGTTTAGCCAAATTAATCTCAATATTCTTAAACTCAGGGAAAAATGTTGGTATTTTAATATTTCCATTTTAATTTTCATATTTTTATGATTGATTCAGCGTGGAATATGAAATTCGTAGAGTGTGCGCACTTATATTTAAAATTGAAATTAATTAAAACCTTTTTTTTTACAAAAAAATTAATTTGTTTTGTTATGAATCCAAAAGCAGAATTCTTTTACAATTGGTTCCGAAAAACTACGAGTTATATAAATAAATGCAAGACGGTTAAAATGCTACCCATATTGAATTGCCTAAAAGAAGTCATCAATATATTTCTGGCATTTTGCAAATATATGACCGCTTGTAATTCTCTCCCTGAGGTGGGAATATAAAAAGTTAACTGAAATGTAGTGTTTTAATTTGATATTAAATAACTCAAAGTGACTTTTAATTAATTTAAATACAATAGGGGTGTAGTAAAATCAAATATGATTGTACTAGGTGATTTTCTGTCCGATTTTTCCCTGACTATAGTAGATCGACCCGTAACTTCGTCAACTTATCTCTAAAACTTTGTACTTCCAAGTGACGAATTCTCATCTTCTACATAGCCTGCTATGTGTCAGATGAACTAAGATTTTGCACTGCTATTTGTGGGTTTATGTAACAGATAGCTCCATGTAGTTGATTAGAAAACGGCCCTTAGCCTTGCACATGGATGGTCTGTATCGTTTCTTCTTTGCTGATTACAATAAACTCTTCCGCTTAATCAACTTGAACATTCTCTTCCTGCTTTAAAAACCTCTATTTTAAGTTATTAAGCCCGTAGTTAACATTATTTTATATTTTTCCTTCCGGGTTTCGTGTCGCACATGGGCGACTGCGCCCCACGTGTTGGTTGGGAGGGATGTGAGCTGCTATTTTGCCTGGGGTTTTCGCATAAAAAGCCACTTGAACGTTCTGCACAATTTACGTCTATGTCCATACAAAAAAATAGTTTTAGTGAGAAGTTTTTTTGGTTTCAATTTTTGGCATCTTTAATCTATAAATAATAATATAACTATAATATGCATCAGCCCCATTTTTCCTAGTTATATGAATGTCAAACAATCAACTGGCCAGTACTGGCAAGCATTGTTCAAAGCGAAAATGAAATTTTTGAATGAAAATAATTTTAAACCTTTCTTGGTATAAATTATACATACTGCAGGGTATAAGCATCAGAGGAGTCGAAGTTAACTTTAATCCACGATTAATTCGTCTATCGGACTCTAAATATACCTTCTATATATATAATATTCACTATTTTTTGAGAGCGAAACAGCGGGTATGGACATATATTCAAATTAATTCCATTGTTTGTCCCAGATGTATTTGACATAAATTCAAACTCACGCGATAAACACCTCGACCATCACCGTCCCTCCCCCGGCCAGTTTCTTACAATCGAGTCAATTGACGAGCATTTGGCAGTTATACTGCTTCGCTCCATCAATATAAATCACTCATACGTCACGTTAAACACGCTCGAACTTCAAATGGCGTGCCCTGGCCATGGCCATAAATTAATTAAACCTGCCCGGGCGCTTCAAGGTTCGCAGTTCAGGATCGCGTAAGCTGCAATTAAACTGTAAAAGCCAACGGCCAATGTTGGCAACAGCAAATTACAACCATTTACAATTAATTTCAACAACACTTTGTCCGGCACATGGCGTGCCATGGCTCATAATTTCCCCCAAAACAAAAAATAAAACCAGAAACAACAACAAGGCAAAGGAAAAGGTTCAACCTGCAAACACTCAATTAGCATATCAATAAATCAAGTAAAAGTGTTCGGACTCCGCCTGGTAATCAAAATTTAGTTAACAGCGCCAAACAATTTATTAACTGACCTTAAGGCGTAATATGTTTGCGTGCCGACCCAATTAATCACAATGTCCTGCCCCATCTTCTTCTTTGGAGTGTTTATGGTATGATGCGTCAATTGTGGCCCGGGGCAACCGTAATCGACCAAATAGATGATTTAATTTATTTTAATTGTCAAGTGTTATGGGGCGTTTCATTTTATGGTGCTGGCGCTTGTCACTGCAAAATCAGTCAATATGGGTTGGACAACACAACAACTAGGCCTGGGCATGCTGGTGAGTAAATTTTTCAATTTTCGTCCGGTTTCCAGTACGAAATGTATGCAATTTTTAGTTTACCTTCGGCTGTATGTGTGCCTTGATAAACGGGGAACCTAAGTGCAAGGACTTGAAAAGAAATGCCACTGTAAGTGTCAGTGGGTGTGGGTGGGTGGGGTGAATTGATATGATAAATTTATTTAATGCGTTTCCCTTTCTCGCCCACAGCGACTGTCATTGAGCTGTTGCCGACTGACACGTCCCAGCCTGGACAAAGGCAATGCCGAATGCCGGAGCAGCTTGAATCTGCCACATGACAGACACTTCACGTTCGCTGAACTTTACACTATCAATATGGTAAGATGGTGGGTAAATAATTAGAGTGGGGAAATAGTTGTACTTAAAGCTCCAAATTGATCAGAGAAAAGCAGACTAAATTGAAAAGTTATGGATCTGAATGAAATACTTTTTTGAAACAAAGAGTTCTCCAAAAAAAAAAAACAGCTCCTCACCCACTGACGACTTTAAAATCATAGCTGAGTGTTTAATTTTTCAAACGTCGCCAACAACCAAAACAACCACCAAATACTCTTATGTTATTCTTCAGTTTTTCCACATGCATACACTCAGAAATACATAAAGCTGCCGGTAAGAATTTTACCGTTTTGTACCTAACATTTCAAATTTAATTCGTTCTTCGGTGTACTTAAGTTCAGTAAGAAACTTTCTAAAACCGAAAACCACTGTGAATATTGTTGAATCCAATACATTTTTTACTTACTGTAAGATTGAAAATTCAAGAAAAGTGAACTCTAAGTTCAAGAATAAAATATTTTAAGTTGAGTACAAAATAGATTTATAATACTAGCACCCAAAAAAGTGCAAAAGAAAATGCGTCTTTTTTTTAAGCGAATCTGAGATTAAAATTCAGAACTGGTTCTAGCACTTTGGTTATAGAGTGATGCCATCTTGTTGACCTACAGCAACTTTGCCTTGGTTTTTGGTTAATTCATGTCATTTAGATATTTACAGAATTCTCATTGACGAACTAAGGCCCGATTTCTCTTCTTCCAGATTGCCCTATCTGTCACAAAAAAAACTGACAAATATCAGAATAAATTTCAAATTTATCTGACACAAAGAATATTATGTATTTATTTTGAGAGCAAATCGGGTTTGACTTTAAAGTAGTTCCAAATTTTCCTAATATATCCAGAATCAGTCTTAGATCAAGTATATCGAAATTAAAAACAACCGTTATTGATTTAGTAATATTTTTTACTACAATCAAGTATTTATGTACTTATCGTTCTATTGACACCGTTTTTACTTAATTTAAGTACTAAATTCTTGGATTTTTTTGAGTGTAGGAGAAGAGGTGAAGTGAAAAAAATACGAAGTGGGTTTTGTGATTTGCTTTGGTTGTTTCTATAAGTCTTTGGATATTAGCAAGAGATCTACAAATGAGTTCTGTGCGCATACGCTTTGGGCATCCCTGATAAAAATCAATTGATTAGCAATTTGAAACACTTGCAATGCATGGACATAAGAAGAAGTAAAAGACAACTTAGATGAGAATATGTTAGATACCCAAGATAAACTAATTTTGGCAATTTAGCCTTGTTAAAGTTATCTACGCCACTTTACATAAATGCCTAGCGTTCATACGGACAGACAGACGGACGTGGCTGTGTTGATCAAGATTATACATACTTTAAAGCAGTGGTGGACAAGCCCTTGCTCGCATTGCTCCGAGGATTAGTTCACGGTGCAGCGCAGTCGAATTAAGAATTGGCGCCACTGTGCACAAGGAGACAGAACGAGGAGACAATTGGATAACGACACGACTTCGACGTAACCTTTCGAAATATGCAATGTGAGTGTGGATAATATGGACTGTTTTTTGTTGTTGTTGTTGGCTTGCTCCAAGTCTGAAGTTTTCTGCCCACCACTGCTTTAAGCTGTCGGCACTATCTTAATAAAGGTACACACAGCCCCCTTTAGTACAGAGTCTGGAAAACAGTACATGATTTAAATGATATTTTAGACAGAAAAATAGGTTTTATTTTAAAATTGCGTTTGAACCTGCTGTTTTACCTCATTTTCCGTCTCCTCCCTTTTTCAGTGCATTGAGGAATGCAATTATTTGGGTTCTGGTTATACAGATGCAGATCCGCCCTATCGCTTAGACATGAACAATATTAAGCTAAATCTGGAGAGCTTTATGCCAAAGCCCGTGAACGAGTCCGTTCCATTTATGATGGATGCGTATAAGAAATGCGAGATGTTTCGCTCTCAGCATGCGACACGTTTTGCTCTACACCTGCCGGATGTGGATTTCATTGAAGAGTCCTGCAATCCCTATGCCCTGCACATTACCATCTGTGTGCGCATCCAGGCCATGCAGAAATGCCCCAGAGTGTTCCAGGTGGACAGTGTGGAGTGTCAAATGGCGAGGAACTATTTTACGCAATGCGTGGGCGACATTGAAACGAATCTGGTCTAGAAATGTGTGAAAGTTCATAAATTCGCAAAACGGACAAACTAAAAAACTAAACTACGAATGAAGCAAAATAAAAGAAAAAGTCATAAAAGTCATAGATGAAATATGGCAATTTGACTTTAGGTGCGGAGTGGGGGGGTAGTGCAAACTGAATCTGCAAATTGAATCACCCAGCGCCACACATGCACACACATGTCAATGTCCTTTGCTGACTTTGCATAACTTCGTCTGCTTCAAACTTGTAAGCTTTTTGGCACTTTTTTCTACTCTCTCTCTCTCTCTCTCTCTCTCTCTCCGTCTCTCTCTCTCCCTCTGTGTCAGCAGTAAAAGTTGACTGTTATATATAACACGTCAGGACATGTTATGTAAGTGGGAACAAAGGCGAATTTATGTGTTAGTTCTGGGCATGCAAAAAAAAAAAAAAAACCAACCAAAGTCTGTGCAGCGTCAGTTTAAACGGGATTTATGTCTTTGCCGTCTCAGGGTCGGTTCAGTTTCTTAAAACAATTATCGCCTTATCCCCTCTCCGTTCGCTTCGTTCCCACCCCAAGGGTTTGCTGCCATCAAAGGGCTTTGGCTGGACATTTTTCTTTAATTACGCCCTCGAGTCAAATTAAAAGCAAATGATAGTAGTTGTCCAGTTTCTGTCTTAAGAGCCAAAGTAAGCAATTTTCGTCTCCCTAGGCTGTGGACTCTTAGCCCGTTTACTTAGTCAAATCAAAGCTTTCAAGAAAATTATTTTAGACCACTCTCATGCACACCCACACGGAGCTAGAGCGAGAGGGCGAAAGGAGTTGTCTTTGTTGCTGCTGCACATACTTGAGTGCACTCAATGTCTGAGGTTTTTGCCGCAAATAATTTGTGTAATTAAGTGACCATTTTAGCTCTCCATTTACCCATTTTAATGCTGATTTGTGTGGCTAATTAGTTTAATAAGGCGAACACAAACAGCTGATTACATCTGAACTCAACTAAACTCACCTCGCTGCCACAGTTCACCTCACTTTTGGGGGGGTGTCGACAAGCCGCGTCGTCGAGGGCTTGTAATTAAGAAACAGAGGAAAAAAGACCAGACACATGTGTCTGTGCCAACCACCAGCCTCTGGCTAGGAAGCTGCATAATGCTCGGCACCAACAACAATAACCAAAGCCCCGAGGAGCAGGAGAGGACGCGCGAGCGGGGTATGCAATCAAAATTATTATAATTGCGAGGCGTTCACCATTGTGCGACAACAATGACTTCCGCTTCCGTGCTGCAAAATTTTGCTTGTCTCTGGTGATGTGGCATTGTTTTTAGACAGCGCCAACAAAGGGTCGCAAGGAGGGGCTGGAGCGGAGGCAGCACCAGCACCAGCAGCACATTAAGTGCCTGCAAAAGACGCGCTACAAAGTGAATAGCGAACAACGTGCTCAAGTGGGGACACAGCGAGACCGAGACTGTAATTCCACTTTTGATAAGAACCCGTTAACATGCCACGATAATTAAGAGACCGCAGCACTCCACATTCAAACATTCCGACCTGAAACTCTTCCGTCTGCACACATATTTAACCAACCAATCAATCAATGCCCTGCGCTGCGCTGCCATACGATTTAATCTAATTTGGATTCAAGTATTTGTGCCTGTGATTTTCCATGAGGATGGGAAGCCCAATCATAACTTTGGCAAACTGTGTTAATTTGGGCCAAGTGTTTGCTTAGAGTAAAACAAACAAATCTCATCAGTTTTGGGGGGCCTAGTAACTTAATTTGTGTGCCTGATTACAAGAAGCCAATCAGCTCACACGCAATGGAGTGCAATTTAATCAGTTTAATTAATAAGCAACCCAGTTGCCAGTTAGTCATCAGGCAGCAGGACGAGTTTGGCTACCAATTTGCCTGTCATTGTGTGTGTCCTGGCCATTATTAACAGGTTGTAGCAACGTTTGCTGCAAAATCTGGCTTGGGTGGCCCGCATTTTAATTGATCCTATTTATATGGCCATACACAAATCAGAAGTTGCGTGTTAAGCAAAGGCACGAAACGATCAGTTTAAGTCGCTAAGCTGATTTATCTATATTAATTGTGTTGACCCCTCAATTTGTCACCCTGCAGTTGCAGGTGCAGGTATATTGAAAATATGTGGCTTCTTGGAAATTCTGAGCTTGGTTTATTTTCGCTTAAATTGTTTACGACAGTTGCTCAAGAAGAGATCCAACAACGAACGGAAATCGGTTCATAGCGTGTTCAGTAGTTCGAGTCAGCAAACATTTTCTTTTCTAAGGGAAGTATCTTTACAAAAATAAACCGAAAAGTTGCACAATGTTAAAGACATGTTTGCAGAACGCACAAAGAGAAACCAGAGCTGCAAACCTTACATTTAAACCTTAACATTTTATCCGGAACTCTGGCTTAGGGCTTCGAGCCAGAACTTACATTAGATTAGTCTTCGTTAAACTTGAGGTTTAGAGTTTTTGAGTGATGATTTTGGATCGAATCTTGGTTCAGTTCTAGTTTATATATTCATAGTTAATATATATTCAAGTTATTCATATTTAGGTAAGACTTTCCAACTTAGATTTGAGTTGATAATCACTTAGAAGAAATCTTTTTAAGAATCATTCGAAAAACTTTAGAATTAAGGATCCAAAAACACGGGAAATGTATGTGAACCGAATTCGGCACTAACTCTATAGCTTTATCTACTAATTGCTTATTAAAATATTTATTTTAGCGTACAAATTTTTAGACTTTCTCGTACTATTTAATAGCAGTATAAAATAGATAACATGTAACTGGTTTTTCTGTGACCTTTATACTGAGTAAACCTGCAGTTTTTAGTCGGTTCGAGGTCATGTTATGCTTTTGCACAACTTTAAACAACGGTAGAACACCACAAAGGAGGCTGTTTTAAGAAGAACCATCCTCTGTCATCAGCGATCAATGCCTACCAACTGAACTCTCCTCAGAAGTCTCTCGGTTATGCCACCGTTTGGGAATTCCAAAGCAGAATGCGCGCAAAAACATTGAGAGGCAGCGTAGAAACAGACAGTCGCCTTTGTATAATATAATCACCCGGAAATAGATCAGATTCTTAAATGTCGAATTTTTGTTAAACCAAACCGAAATCTTAAGTTCAGAACAGGTTCAGGTTCAATTATTGATACACCTCAAGGTTCGGTTTAAAGAGAAAATTAAGTCGGATTTCCGGGTTCGAGCCGGTTCGGTTCAAAATGTGGTAACTGCCCTGAAGCACTTTGAAAATCTGAATGCTTATGAGTGCAGCAGACTTATTTGAATAAAGTATTGTGCCGAAATACATTTTTTTGTCATCTGAAATCAAGTCTTTAATGTCGAGTTTTGCAAAACTGTTCAAAGTATCGACTTAATTACAATACTTGGCATCGATGAATTCGTATTTTGACTTCTAGCAACGCGTTCTTCGGTAAAAGAATTGAATCCGTTTATTTAAATCAGTTCAAAAGTTTTTCTATTTATGTGAGTCTCGACTTACACATTTATTTCCGTTGTCTGACTGAATGAAGCTTCAGACTTGTGTTTTCTTATGGGCCGATTTGAATCCCTGTAAAGGATAGTAAATCTGTATTCTTTCTTTTATACACCTGCAAAGGCTTTGTCCATCTTTTGGTCCAATTTTATGTAAACTAATTTCTCAGGTTTGAAGCTATCGAGCTGAAATTTCGTACAAAGTTTTCGTTTTACTAGACTCTACTTGTATGTCTCAGAAAATCGGTGTTCACAAAAAAAAATGTATTTTTAAAAATTTGCCATTATTATTAACTAGCTGAAAAACTGGCGAAGCTCGGGTTCCTTGTATTGTGAGAAGATGATTCATATAAAAGAGTTTAATGTTCAAGTTTCAACTCTAAAACTTGTCCGAACCCAGTTTTACATAGGGGGAAATATCGAACTTCAAAATTTCAAGTAGACAGCTTGATTGTTCCTAAGATTTGTAAATCGCCTTAAAGCTCAATTTATTATTTGATATACTTTATTTTTGGAAAAAGATTGGGAAGATCTGAGATGTGAAGGCTTGGTGTCCCTTCATGTCGAGACAGAGCGTACAAAATTGTGATTTGGCGAGAGTTCTTTTTATTTTTTTACTTAAATTAAATTATCCTCATCACGATTCCCGAATTGTAACAATTTCAAATAAGTTGTGCGCCACTGTACTCACAGTGCAAGCTATTCATTATTTGTACTTAAAATTATAGCTTTAGCTAATCGATTGGTGTTTAGTGTCAATAAATGTGAATAAAACTTTTGACCTACTTCAGCAGCTACTTGACAGCCATATGAATTTACCAAACACACCCACATCCATACAGATACAACTTTTTGAAGAGCAGCTCTTAGGCCGTCTCTTCAGACATACAAAATAATACAATGCCCAAGTACAATACAATAAATCAACGAGCAAGTCCTTGGTGGTGCTGCTACAAATAAATGCATAAACTTCGAGTGGCAAACAACAACACCAACAACAGAAGCAGCAGCAAAGGTCGCTGGTTGTTGTACCAAAGGAGAAGCGGGTGGTGGTGGTTGTCGGTTGGCCGTTCCAACCCATTTCGCGCTATTCTATTCAATGAGCCATGAAAATATGAATAATGTTAACGACATAAAGTGTCATTTATTTTATCTGTGAGTATTGTGCGTCATTTGAAAAATCACTTTCAACATTCGCGTACCAGTTCAAATTTAATACAGATCAATCTTGATTTGAATCAAACGTTTCAAAATGGCTATTTTACGATTTGTCAAAAAATTGTACACTTTCACTGAGCGTTTTTTTTTTATTGGTGCATGCATAACTAACACAACGAGGCAGTACTATGTTATAATCATCGAAACCTTACAAGGAAAGAATGAGCTTCCAATTCGAGGATTAAATATTTGGAGACTAAAGCTGAAACATAAGTGAATTCCTTTTATGAGTCCAAAATCTATTTATAAGAGCTTACATCGTCCCAAAATGCAAAAGGGGTACTCAGGAATTGAGTCAAATATACGGCATAATAAGAGGTCACATGTTTGACAATGGTATCAAGTCATTCTTAGTAGCTACAACAACTCGGTTTCGCTAAAAATTTGTTTGGCCTATAGAAGTATCCTTTTTTGTAGGTTCCATCAGCGTATCGGAATTTGTACAAAATTCAAATGGAACTTTTTAAGGGAACCGATAAAAATTCTCCAATTAACAAGTATCTATGGCCAGGATCAGCAGAAAGATTGATCGCTGATCAGGTATCGGAACCAATGATACATCGAATAGTTTCTGCTGAACGAAGAGCAACATTTTTTTTCAAAATCTTTTAGAGAAATTTTTTTAAAAAGTAGGCAAATTTCAGTTTTAATATATATTATAGTTTAATCAAAATTATCCAAGATGCACGTACCGGTAATGAAAAAAACGATCGATATACAATTACAGTTGTAGGTAACAGTATTGCTAAAAAGGAGCGTTCCATTCCCTCGATACATACTCCTCTATCATTATACGTCAAATTGTCTATCAAGATGCCGTATCACTGAAGTTCAGCGGATAGATCAGTAAAATGAAATCAGCGAAGCAAATACTGCCACGACTTAAAACCTATCAGTGAACTAAACCGACCCGCACCATTTGAATTAGGTTAGGTTATGTTCGGTTTAGAACCGGCATATATCCCAGCCTTAACGCTTAATGGCTCATTGGTTCAATGTGCTCAACACCCCATTGTAGGGAAAGGGCTAGAGCCGAGTAAAAGTAGTGTGGTAGTCTTTCCTGAGAAGGGCGCTCATTGACTTCATTCGTGCTCTACCGAGCGATTAAGAGAGAGAGAGAGAGAGATAGAAACAGTCGAAAAGATTGTTCTTTTACAGAACTCGACGATAAATTCACATGAAATTTAATCGATTTTTACTTTATTTTAATTGCATCTTCGTGTCTACTAGACACAGATACAATATAGTAAAATAAAATACGAGAAGGCTAAGCTAATTTCGTCTGTAACGAAGTTTAAATTCCTTTGCACGTAGGGTTGCCAGACTTGAAAAAGAAATAGATTTTTATCGATATTTCGTTTGACATTAAAAAAGTATCAGTTCGAAGCTATCGATATTTTCAATTCAACAAAAAATTGTTTAGAAATTTCATATATATTATATTATGATAGTTAAGATGATATTTGACACGTATCTAAACTTATTGGTCATTGTTTAGTAGAGCTACCCCACACCAAAAATTCTAGAAAAAATATCCTCGAAGAACCGCGATTTTATATTTTGACTTCAGATCGCAGGGCACTACCGCGGTGCAATAGTAAACAAGAAAGAAAGTTGGTCAATCCCGACTATAACATAATCTGTACCAATGAAATTCTACGCTCAGCATAAATTTTGATGCTGCAGTAGCAGCTGAAGGCAGCGAGGCTACTGCGCTGCAGCAGCGAACACTCTTTTGATTATAACTCGACAACCGTTTATCCGATCTTAACCATTCTTTTGTCGGATCGATAAGTAATCCTTCCACAAGGAACG
This sequence comes from Lordiphosa andalusiaca, assembly GCA_035044965.1. NCBI lineage: Eukaryota > Metazoa > Arthropoda > Insecta > Diptera > Drosophilidae > Lordiphosa > Lordiphosa andalusiaca. The sequence goes on along the minus strand of JAWNNM010003327.1, from coordinate 532,692 downwards.
AACCATCTTTTTATTATAGCTGTGGGAGATATGACGTTTTCTCTAAGTTGCGGGTGCGGAAGGAGGCATGGCCAAAATTGAAAATAAACTTGGTCTGCTTGCAGATATAAAAAGTTGTTGTATCATACCCGTCAAATCTTTATCTCTTACCATCTGTGAGATCTGTAAGATCATACGAACAGACGGAGGGACAAGTCTATATTGTCTCGGCTGTTGATGCTAATCAATAATATATATACTTTATGGGGTCGGAGATGCTTCCTTCTGGCTATTACATATTTTTGCACTAACTTATAATACTCTACGTACCTACGGTACAAAGTATAAAGAAACGCTTGTCTATGATGCGTCGATTAATAGAGAATATTGCTCTACGGCTCAAAAATATTGAACAAGTATCTGTATTGGGTAAGTTTGAATTTAAGTGCGGGGGACACACACAAATAGTCTTAACCAAACGACTATTAAAAAAGGGACACAGCCCTTGGCAATAATATCACCCAAGTGACACATATTTGGTAATGTGGTGATTCAAAGAACAATACAATTGTTTACTAAAGCCTTCTTCTTAGGCCAAAGCGAAACCTCGTTTGATGGCAAGAATGCCATAGCAATAAGTAATTTAAAACAAATTATTTTCTCAAAGTTAAATGAAATTTAAGTCACTAACTGTGGGCTCTAACCTAATAAATTCCACATCAAATGTACAGCGAAGGCGGCTGTATATATAAATTGACTCTGTATCTGTTATCCATAAATTCTCATCAAAATGATCGGCCATTTTGTGTTTTCTTTTTTCTAAAACTATAGTTTTTATTTTTGGTTGGAAAATTGTGTTATGTTTTGTTGACATTTTCGTGTTTTTCATGACAGTTGCATATTTTCAATTTCCAATACTGCGGTTGTCCTGTCACTCATAATTTCACACACAAATACACCCGGAACAGTCACGCATACACACACACCCAGCCATAAGCATCCACTCTGTCAGCTGCACTTCATTACGTATGCCAAAATGCGCACCAGAAAAAAAAAGAACCATTTGTGATACGGCGGAAATTCATATGCAAACTTTTTAACATGCAACTAATGAATTTCAATGAAAATTGCATCCGCTCCATAACAAATGACACGAGTGAAACGCGCAACTCAAGCGTTTTCCATGTGGAAAGTCTATTGCATTGTTGACATTGACAAGTTGTCAGGCAAAGCGAAATGTAATCAATATGCAATATTTACAGGTACTCCGGGTGAAAATTGAAATGCAGCTGCAACAGAAAATAAGACATCAAACATAATCAGACTCGGGAGTGCATGTGTTGTTGCAGTTACCCTAATTCGGTGGCCGGGGGCATTGAGAAGAGCCTAAGCGTATGCAACAAAGTTGTCATGCAACTTAATGCCGCCTATCGCTGACCCATCAACGACAGCAACAACAACACCAAGGACATCTGCTTCGGCATAAAATTTTACGAGTCGTTTACACAAATAGCAACACTGTTGCCAATAAACGCCAGCACAGAACCGCCCACCCATTCCCATTGCTGCAGCTCCACCCTCCCTGCACTCCGTTCGGTTTTTGCAATTTTTATATTGTACCGAAATGTTTTCGTTTCAACGCTTTTGTATTTATTTGGCGCCCCCTGCTCGCTGTTGCATTCCACCCCCTACCCTTGCCCACAATCAGCATGTGTATGGGTGTGTGTGCGTGTTATGTTTGCTAAAATAATGGATTTTTATGCGCATTTGTTTGCACTGAGTTGCTGGCGATGGCTTTGTTCTCGCGTGGAGTATTCGTGAAAATGATTGGGAAAATCAGTAAAGTGAAATAAAAAAAAAGGGAGAATAAAAAAATTTACCAGCCCGGAGAGTATTGTGAAAAACGCATACAAATGATTCATGTGTGTGTGTGTGTGTGTGTGTGTATATATGTGGCAACAAACAATTGAAAGCTTATAGCATTGACTTTTGATTGGCATTATGGGCGCTGGGAGAGGGTGCGCTTACAATGCCAATGAATTCCAATGAATGAAGACAGACGACACATTACTCATACGCACTGTGGTGGCTGCTGCCGCCGTGGAAATAAAGTTGCTACTGCTAAATGGGTCAACGAGCGAAAGGGCAACTCAAAATAGCTTCTGCACTGCGATAAGAGCTTTGCTTGGCCAACAGCCACTGGCCAGAAGACAAGCATTGCACTGCATAGTGATTGGAAAGCGAAGGAAACTTAGTGTACAGACATAACGGGAATCTTATAATAGCAGTTGGAATAAAACTGAACGGATTGCAAGTCAAAGTAATTTTTAGGAAATCTTTAAATTTGTTTTTAGGCTCACTTAAGCTGACAAATGCATTCTCGTTCTTCAGTCATCTTCCAAATGTTCACACTTCAATCCCTATTTGGGTTCTCACAGCCTGTGCGAAAAACCCGAATACCCTTAGCATCTTAAGACAAAGTGCTACAGTTAGATTAAACGATAGGATGCCACTTCACTTTTTGGTGCATAATCTTGGTTGAAAACAAAAACTTCCTTAAGTCCTAAATATATCCCATCAACAAAAACATAGATATTTTCAAACAACAAGTCGACATACAAAACGACGAGGACTGAACTGCCTCAACACTAACTTAGAAGAAGAATACAACAGTCAATAACCTATTTTAACAAAACTTGTTTGATCCCAAACTAAAACTAACATTTTATATCGCTGGAGAAAACTATTCAAAAGGAGAACATACAAATACAAGCTGGCTAAAAATATTTGAAGCGTACTCGGAAATATTATATCTAATGGTCTGTATCCAATACATCACTCCGGAATGTTTAGTTCATCACAAAACTTTATGTTAGTAGAAACACGTTGGCCTTTCTTTGAGGCTCATGAGCATTTCGAAGAAGTTTTTATGTGTACCTATTAGTCACAGTTGTTTTGGTACACGTGTTAAACACACTCGTTCTCGAGAACCATTGAACGCATCCATTCCAACTAGAATGTTATTTGACAACTGACAATTATGCTAAATTACAGCATCAAAAGTTTTTGGTGTCAGTTGTCGTAATTGGACTGCGAATAAGGTGAAATCTTTTGGATATTGCGCCCTCAGGAAATCTTACTAACCTTTGGGTATCCTACCGTGAAGACATTTAAGGATAACGATGAAATAATTGACCTTGCGAAATCCGACCGTCTGCGCTCTGTGCGAATGCCACAAGCCGTCAAAGCCTTGCAAATCGAATTCGTCGAAATCCACTGCGCAAGCGAAAAATCATGACTCTTGAGATGAATAAAAACAGTGACTTGGGACTCAGAGCATATAAGAGATACACCGGCCAATTGCATACAGCAATGAAAGGAAACGCAAGATAAAATCGGAAGCATTGTATCGCCAGTGCGCGAACAGTGCCGCTTATGATCACCAAGTTACGCATTTGGAACGAGTGAAAACATCGACGAAAGTGTATCAAAACGACGTTTTGAAAAAGGTTATAAAGCGTCTCTCAACTCCCAATTATTTGTAAACAAGGCGTGCACCTTTCAACAGAACTTCGCTCCAGCATGTCTAAGCAAGTAAGGGCGCTGCAGTCGAGTGCCCCGACTACAGAATACCCTGTTCGTTTGTTTTATTTTCCTGGAAGCAGGCCACATTATTTAGTAATTTCAGCGGTTTTAGACCGAACTGACTTCAAGCTCAATTATTTCGCTTATAACTCCGGTTTATTCCGATCTGATTGTTCTTTTTAGAATAAATAGTTATTGGGCCTAGCGTGATGTATACTTAACCACGAGGCGAAATTGTGGATTTTTAGGTCTAGGATCTTTTTTTTTTAATTTTCCAAATCTGAAACAAACTTGATCTGCGTATTGCATACATCTACCATCATGCAAAAATTTGTGGCTCTATCTCTTATAGTCTCTAAGATCGATGCGCTTATACAGACAGACAGACGTAAATATGAACAGAAGGACACGGCTATATCGACTCGGCTGTTCATGCTGATCAAGGAGTTATATACCAGAGAGACTTCGGACTTAATGGAAAACATAAGGCGGCCATTTTGATTAAGTTGTTCTACGATTCGTAGCCATTGGGTGAGCCTTTATTCATTCGCTTGCATTTTATGACACAGCTCAACATACATCATAAGAAATTCCATAACTTATCCATTATGATCTATGGATATTTTGAAATATCCTTTTTTAATCATTTGAAAAGAGTATTACAACTTTAGCCGTGAGTTGCAAAGGCATAAAAGATCTCATCTCCTACCATATATAGTATACATTTTCTTGATCTTCGTGATGAGTTGATTTGTCTTTGTTTGTGTGTGTCAGTTTCTACGCAAGCTAGTCCCTCAGTTTTGAAGCCATCGAGCTGAAATTTTGCCCAGAGCTTCTTTTTACTGCACACTGCTAATATGTCAGAGCAGTGCGGATCTGAAGACTATTTCTTGTAGCTGCCGCAGGAACGATCGGCTTCAAGTGTATTAAAATTTCATCACAGACGAAGCTAGCATTATTTTCCCGAAATGTATTATGATGATATACATTTTTTCTATCCTTTTGATGATTTTCATGGTAACATGAATGAAGGTTGAAAGTTTTTGTGAGCAACTCTTAGATAATTATGCAAAATTCTTTGAACTTCAAATTTTGCCGTGGTTTTTATTTGTAAATGCTGGTCACATTGACGAAATAAGCTTAACTACTCTCTTCACAGTCAATCAACCACTCAAGAGCTTGGAGAGGAAGAATGTCCAGCTGGTGAAGCAAAGTCAGCTCAAGGCGTTAGCAGCACTATTCTCTCTCACCATTTTGTTAGAATTTGGCTAACCTTAAGGCAGTTTAGCGAGAACTTACTGCCCAACACATAATTTCCAAAGATTTTGGAATTCACAATATTTGTTTTACCTTAACCCAATACCGGATGGAACGCATCTTTTCATATGGCCATATGTTGATCAACTTTAAGCCAATATTTGTAATGAAAATAACCAGCAAAATACTAATGCTGTTCCATTTCTGTACAAATTGAGAAGCACTGTGCCGAACACCGATGCAAATATTTGCAGAAGGCAAAAGCAAAAGCAGCAAATGAAAACGGCAAACAACAAAAACAACAATGAAATAGAAAATCCCGAGTAAGTGCACCAACGGCAGAGGCACCAGCAGCAGCAGCACCACCACCACCACTTGACGATTGCGAAGGCGAAGAAGAAGAAGTAGGAAGGACGAGTGCTCTCCAGTTTCTGTTAACACCCAGTCGAAAATGCGCTCACGTAGCAAGGAAAATGTAAAAATAAATGCCTGCATTTTTGTTGTTGCGCCAGCTGCTGGCGCTGATGCAGCTGCACCATAGAAATTTACGTAAAAGCTTACTTGACTTAAGCCAGGATCTTCATTTCTGAGTCATTCGAAGGTACGTACCTGCAACGAGAGAAGTGGAGAACACAAATCAGATTTATTGTAACAGATTTTGAAATCTTTAAATCATAAATTAGAGACAGTTGGCCTAAAAGCAAGTTGGCAACCGAAGCTCAGATCATAAAATCATATTTTATGGCTTTTGCTGTGCTTATAGACGGGGGTGCAAAGCGATAACGGGGCAAGGAATATTCGGTAACTACCCAACTACAAATGGCTGCACAGCACATAAAAGCCATCCCCCCCCACCCATCCTCCACACACAGACTGCACATGTCTCCACATTTTGGCATTTTTAGCGTTACCTTTTTCTGTCTGCTCCTTTGTCAACGACGTCGTTCTGTGGGGCTTCGCCTAGTTAGACAGAGAGAGACTCGTTCTCTCCCCTGCTGGTTGTGCTGTTAAAGGCTTGCCTTAGGGGAGCTCGCCCCCCGCCCCCCTCCTCAAACACCTACTACTCCCGTTTTTCCACTATTTTTAGGGGAATTCGCGCGCCTTTCCTTGCGCTGCTGCTCGTTTGGTACAATTTTTATATAAATTTTCGTGACACATTTTGTTGTTGCCGCTTTACTGTTACGTTTATTATTTTTATTTTCTTGACATTTTTAGTGGACTGCCGTCATCTTCTACTCCTTCAGTTTTGGCTCTGGGAAGTGCGTGTGTGTCATTTTGTCACATACTTTTTATGTTTTATTTAGCAGCAGGTCGGTCCTACGCCAACTTCATCGTTTACTACTTTGTGGTGCTGGGTTTGGATTTTTTTAAGCACACTTTTTATACTTTTGCATAGAGAGAGTACATACACCGTACACTTATTGAGGTCAGAAGTTTGTAAATAAAGCTCAGTCACCAGAATTCAGTTGGGCTCAGTACTGAATTATAGCTGAATCAGTCCAGAAATGGAGGCGCTTGGACTAAATTCATGGCATCCGTTATATGAGCTCAAGCCATGAATTTTGAAGGATCGTATGGTTTTATACGTTTAAAAAATCGACACAAATAGTTTACCGTCCACAAATTTCGTGCAAACTTCAATTCATGTACGTCTTTTCTTCAGCATGTGCGAAAAACGAGAAGATTATTTTAACAGTGTTTATCGATTCATTCGATTGGTTTTATGCTTATAGTTTTTTATCGATAAATTCAGGGTTACAATCCAGGAATGTTCAACGATGTCATGGCTTTAGCTGATTTAAGGAAAGATTTCAGTACGAAGCTTTCTGTCTTTTTGACCAGTGCACTGTGGGCCAGAAATCTCATATTTTAGCATAAACTCTCTCATTTCTACACCAGACTAGCTAGAAAGCTAAAATTTTTTAAAAAATCTTCTACTTAGATTGAAAAAACGAGAAAGCTAAGCTAATATCGTCTGTGCAGAAGTTTTCATACCCTTGCATGTGCTCTCTTAAATATAATATTTTCTAAAAATACTCTTTTCCCCATTTTTCGACCGATCGCTGGTTGTTCCTTCTAGATATATTTAGTAATAAGGATAACTTATCCGATCTAGCCAACGGAATGGTGTAAGATTGTGATGAACGAGCTATGATCAAACAGACTGTTCGCTGCAGCAGCGCTGCTTTCAGCTACCATTACAGCATCAAAATAGTGTGCTGTAGCGTATAGATTTCGTTGGTACAGAGCTATGTTATAGTCGGGCTTGACCGACTTTACTATATTGTTCTCTGATTCGCTTATAACTCCGGTAGTTTTTGTCCGAATCTGATTGTAAACTTTTCAGAATACGATAGATATTGGAGCCTAGTTTGCATCGTATACTAAACCACGCGGCTTCTCACTTGAAAAATTAGTGGATCTGACGGCTAGTTTAGGTACTATGAGATATAATCTAGCCGAGTCCGGAATTCAAATCTGAAACATAACTTGATCTGCGTGCAGCATAAAGCTAGCCTTCTGTGCAAAAATTTGTGGCTCGATAGCTCTTATAGTCTCTGAGATCGACGCGTTCGTACAGACAGACAGACGGACAGACAGACGGACGGACGGACAGACGGACATGGCTATATTGACTCGGCTCGTTCATGCTGATCAAGAATATATATTTACTTTATGGGGTCGGAAAATTTTGCTTCTTCCTGTTACATACATTAGCACAACTTCATGATCCCCCTTTTCCCATTTTCAATGGGAACAGGGTATAAAAACGAAATGTCTATCATATGCGATTAATTGAGACTTGAATAATGACTCATAAATATGCTCAAAATGTTTATTTTCTGACAACTTATTCAAATTTTTTATTTAGAATTAAAAAGCTGCATCAAAACTGCATTTTATTTTAAACAGTGATAACTTGGAAACGAAGCCACTTAGACATTTGGTGTAAAGGAAAAAAAATATTTCTATTGACAATAGCTATCTTGTATTAAAGTCCTGACGAAAGTTTTCTGGACACCCTTTATAATACACATTCCCTACATACACCATAATTTTGGCATAAGGCTTTAAAGGCCTGATTTCAGATGACATAAAATTGTAAATCGGCACTAAACTTTATTCAAATAAGACTACAGTTCATAGGCATTCAAATTTCAAAACATGTCAAAAGTGTTTCTATTCATGAGAAATTCGACTTTAAATATTTTCATTCATTCTTCAAATCAGCCTTGCAAGTATTGCAATTTCAAATTAAATAATCGCCGGATTGAATATTTCACGAAGCTCAGTTTGGTTCATAGCGAACCTTCAGGAAATGTGTTAATTAGCCAGTTAGTTGAGTTCACAGCCCCAAAAGAGTCAAGCCGAGCTTCTCTTAATCTCTTGGCATATGTGTTTCTAGTTTTCGCACAAGAGAAATGGTCTTACAGCTTAAAGGCGAATCCGAACGGCAAAGTTTGAGATGCTTTTTTATGGCCAGTTACTGCAAATCTGTTGCCAACAGCCAGTGAGGTGACCGGGTCGGGATCGAACCCACAACCTCTTGCACTACCCCCTGCACCGCATCTGGCTACCAAGCCACTTCAGCTGCATAAAAACTTGTTTCTTAAATTAAATGTTGATCGAGATTAGGTTCAAAATGTCGTGTGTTGTATTTCTAATGTTGCAACTTAATGGTTTACGATTTGTTTCAAATTAAGTGCCCCAAAGTTAGTTTGTTCGACAGCTTCATTGTTTACCACTTTGTGGCGGGTTGCGCTGTTTCTTAGTGTTTTTTTTTTTTGTTTGTTTTATGAGTTTTCCAATTGAGTGGAGAGCTGGAAGTCCTTTTCATTTTAATTACTTATCGCTCCGCCGTACATTGTCAAGCTTTAAATGTCCGCTTTTGACACTTTACTGCCTTTTATTGGCTATTGTTTGTGTCTAGGCAATTTAATTTGCTATTTTATGTCCCTGCTGTGCCACATCTTGTCATAAAAATATTTATGTTCCAAGGGCGTAAAATGCTATTTAATGGTCTCAGCATGGACTTTGTCCGAGATTGCGTTGATGTTTATACGGCTAATTAAATGTTAATTTCAATTGATTCTAGTCTGATTTGGCCAGACACGAAAACGCTTTCCTGCTGCGAGACTGTGTGTCGTTGTATTGTTAAAAAGGATTATGCACTCGTGTGTGGCACTCAGACTGGAACGGAAATGCATTGTAAGCAGTCGCGTCTTTTGTGATAAATTGCCCCTCAAGTGCAAAACAATTGTGCAGACCCAGAGAGAAAGAGATGAAGGAGAAGACAACAGTGTGCACTCTTGAGCATCTTGTAAGATGCCACATGGATGTCGCGCCGGAGCCAGCGGCATGAAAAGTAAAATGGAGAAGAAGAAAACAAAACAACAACAATTGCACTAACAAAAAGTTTTTATTGAAAAACATTTTAAATGTATGTGTAGTATTGTTGTTGTTGTTCCTGTAGTTGCCCTGGCCAGAGAAAGTTTCGCCATATTATTCATCAGTCACACATGGCCAGTACTTCCATTTCAAATTGTTTTTGTGCTGTATATATAATTTGATTTGATTTTCCGTATTTTTGTGCTGACCTCAGCCAAGTTACGTACATAAATTTCATAAAATTAATTTTTGCACTTGCAGCACTCTACCAACCTTCTTCTTGACCAGCATGAATTTAATTTATGTTCTCGATTGTTCTTCTCCATTTGCAGCAGTTGCACTTGTTGGCAATTTGTAGGCAAAAATCAAAACACTGATCAACATGAACTGCTTGGCTAATCTGGCAACCACACACGAGAGGAAAAGAGGCACCACCACCAGAACTGGAACTGTCAGCAAGTCTGTTGTTTTTACATTTACATTGTGAGTGTGTGTGTGTGTGTGTGTGTGTGTGTGTGTGTGTGTGGTCTGTGCCAGTTGTTACCAACTGGCGGTTGTGGCACTGGTTTCCATTTTTGTCCCTTTCTCTCACTTTGGTGTCGGTTCTGGGCATTTGGCCAATTGTGTGTGTGGAACCTGCTGAGACTAGACAAGCTCAGTCTCTGTTTCTGCTACAGTTTTTGGTTTCCCAGTCTTTTGCTTCACCCAACAGTCGGAAATTGTTGTTGCATTAATTGTGTTAAAATTCTCCTACCGACTTAATCGTCCATAAACTGTAGCATACTTTTCGCCAGAGCATTGAATTCATTTTTTACGTACACCCAAATGAGCTTACACATTACACATTACACATACGCATGCCGGGCAAGTCCATTTGGCCCTACAATAAATTAACAGCCTTAACAAGGCCGGCCAAAGGAATGGAGGGGGCGGGGTGGCCACAGGACAAAATGTAGGTTGGTAAGTCAGAGAGGGCCACACAGTTAGTCAATGAATGAAGTGAAATTACTTAATGGGACGAAATAGTACTTTGCTTAATTACTTGGCCACTGATACCAACACACAAAAACACCCATACATTTATGAACACGCACACACACACGCACACACATGTCATTCATATGCCGCCGCACAGTGTGGTAAAGCTCGAGAGATTTGAAAACAAACATAAGAGATTTCCGTGATCCATCTGATAAAGACAATTAGAGGCATATAAAAAAACAGCAATTCTATTATCTTTTTTCACATTATTCAACTGATAATCATCTACCCACCCCAAACTACCTTCCATTGCACTTTCACTTAACCATTTTCGTGGATTTTACGCTTAACTTTTCGGCCTAAGGACCCACTGTGCATCTTGGGTGCCGTAAAAACAACATTCTTTCTGTCTCAGAGCTCGTAAACTTAAGCGTGTGAGTATGTGTGCATTTGTGTGTGTGTGTGTCTGTGCCTTGTTTATGACTTGTTTCTTTTGAGACCGCTCGGTTAGCTGGGTTTTTGGTTGTGTTTCAGGCGGCTTCATTTAATTTGCGCTGTCACCCACGCTGCGTATACGCAATATATGACATTTTAAATTGTTTATGAGCCTCAAAGTAGAATAGCAGCAACAACAGCAACAACAACAGTGACGTGCGCCTGTCCTAATAGAATAGAACTGTACGCGTGCGGTTTTTGAGTTAATTGTTAGGAGAATTGCCTGATTTGCTTGGGTTAGTTGGGTTTAAGTGGTCTTCCCGGTTAATGGCTAAAGTTCTTTGCGCTTTGCGCAGCATTTAGCGGCGATTTCCGCCCCACCCCAACCCCAAAACCAGAGCCAGAGCCCTTGTGCAAATATTTGTTTGCCCCGGTCCTGGTTGCCGTCGCCCTCAGTCGTGTGCTTCCGGCTGAGCGCACAGTCGCCCCCGTCCTATATGTATTCAGTGTATGGGTGGGTAGGTGTTGTTGTGACATTTGTGTGTACATGATTTGTTATACGAAATGTACACAGAAGAGGCGCACGCATATTGTCATTGCCTGTCCCAGCTCCACACAGCCCAGTTGCTGTTGCTGTTGCTGCCGGCCGGCCGGCTGGCATCGAAAATATTTTAATAATCACGCCTTGCATTAACTTTTGCTGTCTGCCCGCTGCACTGGTAATTGCATTATAACAATGTTGTACTCGGCTGATGCCCAATGGCCTCAAATTGTAATGTTTGTTTGTGCGTTGAACAAACAAAGGATGGATGCGTGCATTTGTGTTTTTAGTAAATTATTTGGGCCTCATTGCCAGCCAGCTGTCCCTGTTGTTGTCCCTGTCTCTCGGTGGTGGCTGCTGCTGTTGGCCTTTTATTAGTTTTCGAAATTTGGGTTAATTAAAAATTTATTTGAGAGGCTTGTCCGAAGCGTACAACAACTCGAAATGGACATATTTTGTAACATTTGCGGAATGGCCAGAGGTAGAGTTAGGGAAGGAATAGGGATTAGCTAACAAGGTGGTTAATCATTTAAGTGAAAATATACGTTAGATTGTCATTTTGGTTTGCTTGTGGGCTCAATGTGGCGACTGTGGCTGACATCTTTGAATAACTTATAAGTACAATTGATTTTTGTGTGATTTGGGTATTTTTTTTTATACAAGTATCTTGGAGTTGGCCTAAATGTAAATGACCACTGTTCACTTTATAGCCAAATGTCCGAATTCTAAGAGATATCAAAATCGATTGGTGGCAAAAGTCCATTGTATCCTAATCCAATACTGGATCTCTCTCGCAGACTACATACATGATAATAAGAATGTGATTCATCTAGTAGGTAAAGGACTTCAACCAAAATTAACCGAAATTGGTGGAATTATTGCAGAGCATAGCAAACTAAGAAATGTGGACCGATCGTTCCTATGACAGTTGTATGATAAAGTCATCCGATCCATCTGTTTGGGCTATTGTGCAGCGTATTTTAACTACAAGACTTCACGGAAAATTTCATTAAGTTCTCTTTCAAACTAACGGAGGAGCCAGTATGGAAAGAGAAGGGCGGACAAATGTACATACAAAGAAAAGTGTGAAAAGCATATAAAGCGAGATTTTTTTGCTATTTGATTATACATTCGTGGCAAGTAGCAACACCAAAAATGCTTAGTAAGGTTTGCCATTTCATTATAAATAGATTTACAGCCAAACAGAGCTTGCAAATCTTTGTCGACTGAGCTTCGCAAATTACGTTATTCTTATGGTCGTCATATTCAACCGACCAAACAGGCTATTCAAAGTATTATGACCAAATTAAGCACCAGTTTCACTTTATTGAACATAAATCAGCAATCTAGTGTGCGGAGAAACAGGAGAGGAGCATGTTGCACTTCAAAATCAATTAAGAAAGTCGGTTAAATATATTTTATATACCATAAATTAACTTGTATCAACAAAAGTTTCTGCCAGCATGAATTTTAATGATGCAGTATCTACTGCGCTGCAGCAGAGAACCTAATTTTGCTAGTAATTAGAAGATCGTCATTCGATCTTTACCAATCCTTCGTCAAAACCTAAAATAATCATGATTACTAAATATTATATATCGAGAAGATAGAAACCTTTTATCTATAAGACTGTGAAACATGAGATATGACATTCTGTCCAAGTTGCGACGGCTACACGAGAATTTGACAAAAATTTAACATAAACTAGATCTGCCTGCAAGTATAACTAGCACATAACTCATACATTTCAGACCTTAGCCTCTTATAACAAATGGTATAACATCTTTGTAATCTGTATGTTCATACGTAAATTCTTCTTGTCCCGCAGTAATCATATGAAGATTTAATTAAGCAACCAATTGGAGCTCAATTTGAGGTAAAAACAGAATCATGTTAATCATGTTCGAAATGATATTGACCCCAGATAGATTTCTTTTTCGTTCTTTCTTTCTACATACTTCTTAAAAGATCTTTCTAATATCTTCAACATACACACAAGTTTATAATATAATTTATTTTGTCTTGTCTGAGATTTGAGGTCAAAATTTTTATGTCATCTCATCGCACAGCATCATGTCACAAGATTGTTGACCCATGTCGAAAATTCTACTTAAATTTTTCAGCTCTCGTTCTCTTTTTAATGAACACTTAGCCATTTTCGAATCTACTACACATCTTCCTTCAAATAATAGAGCAAAATCTAAGCTTTTCTGACATATGGGAGCTATTAAGATGATGCGAAGTCGGCCTTTAATATCTGAAGGAATTAAAGTATGAACATTGGGAATGAAACATGCTCGAAAGGCCTGGACCATGCTTAAAATGCTTCAATTGACTAGTAATACAAAGCTAGATATTTTACTGGTCTACAGCCGGTTTTGAACCGGGTCTTAAGTGGACCTGGTGGAAGTGGTTCAGATCCATACATCAGAAGTTATTGAAGATTCGAACTTGAAACTTGTTTGGTTATTTTGCTGGCTCAGAAACTTTATCGATCAGGTAGAACGTGAATAGTAATAGGTGTTGTATATTTTATTGCTTCAGAAATGGCATCGAACCGTTTCAATAGAGTTTCTGAGGAATATCTCACAAGTTGGTTGAGCCAACAACTTGATCTTTGTTTTTGCTGCTCTGAATCATCCGTCTGATTCACTTTAAAAGATCATCAGGTCCAGACTTGGGGAGCTAGTTTTTGTGGGCTTATTTTTTGAGTGCTAAGACGATTTGTAAATCTCTAAAATTCTTAAAGCAATGAACTATATATAATATATGGAATTTGGTTTGGAAATATGTAGCTTGGTATACAAGTTTAAGCTAAATAGTTCAAGTGTTAAAATCGACTGACAATTTGATGGAACGCTTCTCACAACTCAAAGTCCCTGAGCAATGCCTTGTATTCAGGCAAATCTTAATGTATATAGTAAATATGACACATCAGAGTCCCGTTGTCTATTTAAATTAAACACTATAAACCTTCTTTTTTGATATAAAGTGCATTCGATATGTTCTATTAGAACGAAGCCCTACTTGCTTAGTCCTTTGGCTAAGGCTCAGTTTGGTGTACTCCAACCGTTTGTCCGATTATTATTTACCCATGATTATTTGACTGGTAGGAAGCCACGACACTGCCCCATCTATCTTCCTGAAATAGTTATAAAGACGAGTTCAATTATCAGCTTAACCCCCTCTCGGCGAGTGCGCTACTGTGCCGCATCCATGAGTGTCTGCCTAATGTATGCTCTTCTGTACTGTCCTCCCAACGCCCCTCCGAGGAGGCTGGATATGCAATCGATTTTGCATTTGTCCGAAATGTATATTTGCCATATTGAAATTACAGTCATGCCAGAGAACGTTTACACACACACACAGATTCCCTTAGTGGGCTCTTATCGGGGTAATTAATATGAATTCATGCAAAATGAATGTGTTGCATACTTAAAGGCTGCCAGTTGTAGATGTAGGCACTTATTTATGCGATCAATTTGCTGGGCAGCAGCAGCTAGAGAGATAAATAAATGCAAATTCTCCCCGCACACATTCTGATAATAATATTTTCTCAACAAATATCACAAAACGGCAAGGGCACAAAAGTAAACGGCCAAGATATATACATATATATATAGATATATACAAAAGTATATGTATGGAATGGAGAAGGAGCAGTTGCAATATTTATTACAAGTTGCAGTCAACAAATACTACTACAATGGCTGCCAAGCGAAAACAAACAGCTGAAAGGCCAACCAGATGGCAGTCTATTGCCATTCAAGGATATTCCACCGACAGCGAACAAAACAGACCAGCCCAGGGCAACTAAAGGCAGCCCCGGAGGCAGTCGCAGTGGAAATCATTTAAATAAAAGTCAATGTCATGCCTTGTAAAGAAGACAGCGAATAAATATTGTAGTTGAAGTCAGTATGCAAAAATGGCCAAGAAAAAAATATGGCAAATCGATGTACGGGTGTATGGTATGTGCGGGTGTGTTTGTTAAAGAAATGGCTGGGCGTTGCTCCTAATAAATACCACAAATCTCAGCAACTGGCAGACATTTAATTTGGCATCAAATTGGAGGCTGAGCCCAACCGGCAGATGCTCTGCTCGAATGCAGGTGGAAGACGAAATGCTTGCCTAATATATTCTCATTTTATGGGCTCATTAAATTACGCTTTATTGCCGTTAAAATAAAATATTAGGTGATAAAAATGACGGGGCTGATTTTAAGTACGCCAATAAATAGAAGCATTTAGGCAGAGAAAAGAGAGACCAAGGTAAAAGGGATTCGTCTTGTCACTGCAGCCAACTGAAGTTTGAGTGTGGGTAAGTCCCGGACTTTGACGTTACTTTAATGTTGCGGATCGGCAATTTCAGAGGAAATGCTTATCCTAACTATTCGGTTTTCTCACTGGCCAATGCCACAAGCCTGTAAAAAAAATCATCATATTAAAAATAGCTGTGGTGAGTTTAATTCCTTGCATATTCAAGTTATTTTTTAATTAATTCAACATTTTTTCGGCTTGTCACATTTGAATGAAATGAATAAAAGTGTTGGAGCAGCGAAACTCTAGTTATATTGCACTTTGCCGGCAGAAAATGTCAGCCCCAACTAATCGGATTAGTGTGTCAGTCCGTGTGTGTGTGTGTGTCTGTGACGGATGGCTCCCCGTTCGTTAGCCCAAGTGACCTCCATTCGGGACAGTGCGGCACGTTTTAGTGTAATTAAAAAGATATGCTCGCATATACTATAAAGCAGACATCAACCTCTCTGTGACACCTTTTCGAGTTTTGCTGTCTAGGCTGCGGAACACCTTTTACATAGATATTCGAATACAAAAATTTAAGCTCGGGTCTGACACTCCATTGCGAACTGAAGGAACAGCATTTTGATGTATGTTGTAGAAGGGGGAATATACAGTACGCAGAGTTCATGTCTTGCCAAGAACTAAACCATAAACAATAGGCAAAACAAAACAAAAAGCAACGAGCAATAAAATGAGAAACCGCGCCAAGCAAAAGCACATCAATCAACGGTGGATACGGCAGGGCAGCATGTAAAAAGGATAAGCGTGTTGTGTGAACGAAAATGCTGTACAGTTTCCAATGTGTGTTTTTGCCGCAATACACTGGCGAAATTAAGGGTTAGGTTGGGTTGTGACCAGGTCGAAGTGGGCGAGGACCATTTATCCACCAAAGTGTAATCTTTTCAGACATTTTCCTCTTTTTTTTTGGTTCGCACACCAATACCTTATGCAAATTAGTCTTCTTAGGAATTAAAAAAGCAATTTCCAGAGACCTTGGCAGGAAATCCCATTCGTTTGTCGAAGAGCTTTGCAAATACGTCAAGCGATGGTAAATTAAACTGTATTTACAAAGACTTATTTATGAGGGGTTGCGGGATATTTAAGAAAATATCTATAATATTGACTAAATTCAACAAGTATCATTTCGATTTCGATATAGTAGGGTGAAAATATCGATAACATCGATGGTTCATTAGGGTAAATAAAATGGCATTTGCATAACTGAGCCGTGGGTTCAATCGCTTTGGAAAGTCTAAGGTTCAGTTTCCAAGCCGGTTCCTTACTTATAAAACCTAAGATAATGGTTCGAAGCTTGGCTCTCGGAATCTTAGATAAAAATATTACATTCAATTGTTGAGAAGGAAGCGTCCAGCTAAATAAGTAGTTAAAACATTACACAAATGCACCTTAATCATAATAGGTATATTGAAAAAATGGCCCGTTTCGGGATGCCAACAATTTATAAGTTCCGGTTCTGGGTCTGGTTTGGTGGACCCAAAAATTAGAACAATGCTTAGGCCCGGGTGTCAGCCTTGCAAATCTAGATTAACAGATATGATTTTTAATTACTTTATAATATAAAAAATCAAACCTTTTCATAAATTTATATTTCAAGAAAACAACATTAAGTTCATATTTTGAAAGATATTTTTGAAAATTTGTATAATTTGAAGCACCTTAATAGCACACAAAATCTTCACATTATCAATTGTAGTTCATTTTCTTGGAATATACAGATAAGTTCACTTTTAAATTGCAGCATATTTCAATAGAAAGCAATCAAAACGATGAATCAAAAATATCGCTAAGAAATATTTGATATTGAAAACATGGAATCGGAAAAAATATTCGATAACATTACATCGTATTATCTGGACCAAAACATCGATACTTCGATGTGTCGATATTAATTCTGGCATCACTTCTTATAGTCAAGTTTATCCCCATATATTCTTCATATTTATTCTTCTCTGAAATTTTTTCTTTTGGCTTCATTTTGTAAGCAAAAATAAGAATATGTTTTACACAAGTTGTTAACAGCGAAAGAAATGCATTAAGCGAACGCCAATATGGATTAAGCAATGTCCATGGATACCGAGAGCAGGTACACAGGGCCTGACTAAGTGCTCTGCGGTCTTCCATTGCATATGGCACGTCTGACTTGGTTCTTAAGCTTCAGTCCCTAGTCCCAACTGAGCAGATTGCTTTACTTCGTTCCCTTCTCAACACGAATGCGGAGAGACTAGAGTTCGAATATTCGCCCACTGTTTACTTCGCGGACTTTCAGGTTCCAGACTACTCAAACGCACTGATAGCAACATATGCTGATGATACAGTCTTCCTGGCTTCCTGCCCCATCGCTCCATGGCTATATGGATTCGGCTATTGATGCTGATGTGGGGTATATATTAAATTTAGGGGGTCGGAGGATGAGCTTCTTTCTGGCTGTTACAGACATCCAAAAAAAGGAGACATCAAAACGCCACCATTTAGTTATAATTTTGAAACTATTGAGTATTAAACTCTCCTTAATACTCGAAGTATCAAGTTGATATATTCGGAAGTATTAAAATGATATTTCGACGATATCAAATTGATAATAGATTTAATATTTTTCTTATTAAGTACCAATTTCAATTAAATTATAAACATTTAAAATATCTTTTCTTTTGTTTTGCAATCTTTAAAACTGTATTTTATGACTTTGAGTACAGCTTTTCTCTCTAACGCGAATCTAATTGCGCACAGAAAAATAAAGTGATATGATCTGGGGCTCAATATTATATTTTCTCATATCTATTAAAAGCCGATATTATACACTTGAAAATTAACTGATCAAAAATATCAGATTCGTTTTTTAAGCATGTAAAAATTAATAAATTTAGATCAAATTGATATAATATATAACGTAATTTTGTCACAAAAAACGAAAATATTATATATTGGAAATGTTAGGTTAATCATCCCATACAACTTGCACTTCACTCTGCCTTTTTGGCTAAGCTTTATACATAATTCTAGAGAATCAGAAGACAACCAACTAATCATTTTTAGTATTTTATTTACTTACTTACTCCTTGCTAGGAATCGACCTTAGGACCTCTTGCACTTAACACGAATGAATTAGGGTCTTATTGTATTCTAAATCCGGACACGCCGCAGAGTATAGGAAAAAATTTAGTCACGTTGCTTGAAATTTCGAGATGAAACTCTAATTGCCTCTTTTCAACTATACATAGAACATATCACTTTCTATTTATGATCAAACTGTAATGTTATAGTATCAAAATCATATAAGAATAATGATATTTGCCAACATATCAAATTAACCACCCCGGATCAAATTGATATTGAAATCACTTTTTCTCTGTGATAAACTAATTCGCTATTATACTTTGGTCCTTTCCCAATTATGATTGCATGATTGTGCAAATTGTCCCAGTTCGAAAAGTTTCTTTAGTATTTGTATTAGTATGCGAGCCACTCCATTTCTGCCGCTGACCTTTTTTTGATCATGTTGGATAGCGCAGAAACAGCTAGAAATTCTTCTCTCTAAAAAGTTATACATATTATTTACAAATGTGTGCAAGTAACGATATAACATATGATTAGCTGATCACCTTGTTTAGCTGCTCCATTTTAAAACACATTAATTAAGTCTTCAACACATCGTTTGGGGGACTGTTTTGCTTAGCTTCTATTTTGAACAAAAATAGAAGCACTGCTGAGCTGTCAATTTGGCAGGCTTCTTTACATATATGGGCAAGACTTTTGGAACTATCATACAATTTGGTCTGTTTTAAGTTAATTCATTTTATTTCAATTGAATATTCTAAGGATCAAATTAATATCCAAAAGATCAATTTGTATATTCTCGAGAATTATTCTGATACCAAAAAAGCGACACTGGTATTATTTTCAATTTGAGATAACGTGTATCAAATTGATATTGCTAATAATTTGCAGAGGGTGTACTTTTGCACATTTGTAATATTCTTTGTGTAGCTTTAGTACGATGCAGTTTCAAAAGCAGAGTCGGTATAGCCATGGCCGACCGTCAGTCTATATCAACACCTTTACCCGAGAGACTAGAAAAGCTAGAGCAACCTTTAAGGGTGTCATGAAGTGTTTTTAAAGTGCAGTCTTCAATTCACATAAAGAAAATTACCTGTCAAATAACAACACAAGAACTTTAAGTCGTCGTTGTGTCGTTTTATGTATGGGGCCTTAAAAAAACAAAAGGGCTGCCCTGTGGCACCTTTGTAATAAACCTGTCTATATATGCAATAATACTTAAAGCAGTACACCAGCTTTTTTCTTAGTGTAGCATCGTTTTGTTATAGTTTGTAGACCACCACAAAATACCTACAAGTCACGAGAGCCACGGACAAAACGGGTCGAGGTGGGGGGAACTTATGGTATCAACCAAACAGTGAGTCAGTTTAGACAGACAAAACATGAGCATAAATATCAAATGCGTGTGGTTGTGTGTGCCTTTCTTTTTGTTTTTTTTTTTTTTTTTAGTTCTGCAAGGCAACAAGATTAAAAGTGCTGTCAGGGCAAATGGGGTGGGGGGTAGAGCATGGTGGTACTGCCAGGGCTGCCACAACACAATTAAAGGTGGCAATTTCATATTTAATTCGAGTCTACCTTGGGTGTGTGTGGGGCTGATGAAGTTGGCAAAAAGAAGACACCGAAACCTTGCCAATAGCTGCCAGTTCATTCCACAATTAATCTCGGTGAGGAGCAGGACCCGCATACATATATGCATTCATGGATGTGTGTGTGTGTGTGTGTGTGTGTATTATTTTATGGCCCATGGTAATTACAGGTGTCGCTGTAATAAATTACCTTTGAATTTACTGTTTGTCGTTCTCATCGTCCCTGTCGTTGTTTTTGCTGTTGTTGTTGTTGTTGTGTTCGCTGTTCTTGTCACTAGAGAAGCTGAAGCTGGCAGCTCGGACCCTTGGCCAGGATATAGTTTGCAGGATAATTGGCTGCTGCCGCCGCTGCTGTTGCTGGCAGCTCGCATGTTCTGGCATTGATAAGCTTTATTAAAAAGGATAATGAGCCTGTGGTTGTAAGCGCTTGCGTGTGTATGTGTATGTGTATGTGTATGAGTGTAGTGCGGTTTTGTAGTGTGTGTGTGTGTGTGTGTGTGAGTGGGGGCCAGTACATGTGTCCATTATAAGTTTCGCTGTTGTTTACGAGTTGTTGCTGCTGCCACCGCTAAAGTTGTTAATAGTTGTGAGTTAATGGTTTTTTTTCCCCTTGTTTTCGTGTTGTTTGCTGTTCTCCGCTTCCATTATTATTTTCGGATTATTATGATTACTTTTGTTTGGCCGCATAATCAAATTAACCGAATGCCTGTATTTTCACTGCTGCTGACGCTCAAGTGTTTTTTTTTTTTTTATTGTAATTCCTGATTGAGTTGGGTTAAACACTCGTATAATTGCATAATCGACACATGAAATCTGTGGAGGCTCCCAAATAGTAAACACTGGCGTGTCCCACGAGCCACCCACCCTTCAGCCTGAAACTTGTTTCAAACGAGTTTTTTATGTTGTTGATTTAGTTTTGATTAGCTTTGCCCCTCGCCACTTGCCAAGGAACGGCGTAAAAAAGTTCGAGCAGCTGTTCCAAGTCGACGAAATGATTTCCCAATTTTCTTTTTATGTATTTTTACTAACAACATGTCCGAGTAGTGCAACTGCCAAGCTTTAAGCTCGATTGCATGTTTGCCAATTTGCACTCAAATGCGCGCCTCCCATTCGGGTGGGCCATGAATATATTTCTCTATTGATTTTTTGGCAAATGTAATTTTCGTACCAACTTCGCGAACAAGTTGAATTGCCTCACAATATACGTATACAGATAATCCTGAAGCAATTAAATCAGAAGATCTACCCAGACAACTGAAGAGGAGAAATAGGAGGAGTAGCTACAGGCACAGGTGCAAACTAGTGAACACAAATTAAAAGGAAGTAAAATTTAATTAAATCTTTAGACAGATTGCAAAAATGTGTAACCGGATTATCAATGTGAATGTGGCTTTAAATATGTGTAGTACTGTATGCTGGTGTATTTTGGATTGATACCATGCCGTGTAACTTGGAAGATGAGGCCCATTCTGCATCTTTGAATTACTGGTAAATTAAACATTAAACTCTTATAAAGGAAATGCCCTAAACTTGACTTGAATACTAGAGTTTTGGGTTGCTTAATCCGCTCTAAAGCGATTTACCCATAAAACAGTCTTTAAATCAGGTTCGAACTGGTTTGAACACAAATTAAGGAATGGTTAAGGTTCGGAAATTTAAGGTTCGAGGTTTATAAGAGAAGGTTTTGGTTCGAACCCTGGTTCAGTCCATGCTTTATACAACATTAGTAATTTTTGTCTTCTATGTGTTCGGAACAAGGTTCCGTAAATAGTAAAATAATAGTCGGAGTTCCGGGTTCGGACCGGTTTGGTTCAAAACCGGCTTGCAGCCCTGCTCTAAAAATAAAGCAAGTAGTTTTTAACCAGAAAAGAATATTAAAAAATTCTTTGGAATTTGCAGAACTTTTTTTCAAAAAATGTGTATTGAGAACTCCGGAATTTCAAAGTGGACACAGTATTTTGTTAAAGTAGAACCACTTTCGACCATCTCATTCGCATTAAAGTAAAGCCAAAGTGTTTATATATGTATGTATAAAATATTGTGACGAATTAGCATTTTTTTGAGCACATGTAATCAAATTGATGTCAATCGGTATTGAGAGCTCTTTTCTGCATCAAAAGTCGATTGTGTAATCCGTTCATCCAATTATCTTAAGTAATTTAATTGTTTAGATTTCTGAAAGCTCCAAAAACGATTTCTCTAATCTATTTTTGAAACATAAATTACTTACCAATTCTTATAAATCGAACTCGACTCGATTAATATGTAAAGGAATATTTCTAAAGACAAGGGTTCTTTCACCATATTATTAAGACAATTTAGAAAATCGATCCTGATTGAAGAAGTTGGAATTGCTTTTTTAGGCATTAAAACTGAAATATTTACTCTCATGGCTGTTTAACTCTTAACTACCACTATTATTTTTACTTGCCTGTATTTCGAAGAGCTTTTATTAAACTCGTTTTTCGTTTCATGTTTTTCAAAAACAAGAAAACTTTTTGTGTTTATTAGAAACATTTTCTAAGTAATTTCTTATTACTCTACGGTCTATTCTTTTTAGGCCCATGTGCTGTTGTTTCGCCGAAATCGATTGCGGCAAGTATAGGACTTACGTAGAACGAAATTGCAACAAAAACTTCATATGTGTCTCCTTTCTGTTTCTCTACTACGCCTCTTGTGAAATTGAAGGCAGCAACAATACGTACACTGAAAAAGAAATCAATCCAAGTCGGGATTGAAAACTGGGTAATCTCGGATATTCTTGAGCCGACCCCGGAAAATATTGATTTCATTTGTTTTCATGTGTGTGCTGTATTGTTTTTTTACTTGTGTTAGTGACTGCGCTAGCATTAGGCGCTGTTGGGCAGCCCTGGTGAATAATATCAAAATTTATATTAATAAATAATTGAGTGTACAGCCCCAATGAGTTAAGTCGAGCTTATATCCTTAAATCCTTTGAAGTTGACATAAACGAGAGCATAAGTTAAAGTCGCAAGAAGTGATTAAACACCCTCCTTAACTTAGTAAACAGACCGTTACCGCTTATGTTAGCATAGTTATGTAAGCAGACAGTGAGACTGGGATTTAATAACATCGTTGTGTTCGTCTTTGGATGTGTCAATATTAGTTCTGATGGGTTTTCTGTGATCTGATTTCATATCAGTTCAGGGGGCTGACCTATGGTAGGGGTTGAAGTAAATTAAACATCAAAATGTAAATCGATTCAATATTTTCCAAACTGCGGAAAGGGGCTTACATATGAAAGGCAGAGGGTAAAATGTTAAAATCAAGAGATCAGGAGAACGACTAAAAACCCTATTAAGAAAAAGACGACGGCTTTCGTACAATTTCCAACAAATAAGTTAAAGATCGTAACATTCTGGGATGGTTTCGTTTAGACTAAAATATTTTTGATTGTAGCTGGCATTGAATTTTGAATTTTAAGTTGCAGCACGAACTTAATGCACTCCGTATACATTTGTTACTGAATATTAATATATTTGAGTGCATAACGCTGTATCCGACAGCGAAATTAGAGTAGAGACTTTCGTAAATGTCTAAAATATAAAGAAATGACAATGTTAGATCTGAAGTGTCTTAGTCTGTTTTGACAACAAATTCAACTCACCTAATAAAGAATTTCGTAGGTCAAGTAGTCAACAAATGTAACCCGAACCCAAAGATAAGTCATTCATTAAGAATGCTTGCTGCAAGATGGGTGCCTCGTTTCCTTACAATTAATCTTTTGAATTCATTGCGCTTCATTCATACGCTTAACAAGAAGTTTAGCTTTTCAACTATTTGGCATTGAGAGCGACTCGAAATTGGCGTCAAATTGTTGAAGAACAGTTTGAATGCAACCACATGAAAGTGCTGCCCAGAAACCGATGCCAGATAATTGAAACTAAGCTGGAACTCCCATCCGCATACCGTCTCATCCCTTTTGTGGCTGCCGGCAAAAGCGGACAGTAAAAATTAACGACGCCATTTCGTTTTTGGCCAAAGTTTGCGTTGTGGCCAAAGGCTACAGATAAGCATAGGGACAACAAAGTGGCTACAGAAATCGAATCGATATCGTGTCGCGTCACGTCAAAGCGAAAGCATATAAATCACAAAATCTTGTAGCAGTGGACAGCCAAGTTGACGTTGCTTAGGTAAGCCCTTGACCAGCTACAAACGGGCAACCACCAAACCGCAGAGGGCGTCAATGGGTGTGTGTGTGTGTGTTTGTGAGGGAGAGTCAAGTTATCAAATGATTTATTTACGACCCCGTTAGGCAAACAAACAAGCCAGAATGGCGACCGTTTCGGTGTATCAGAACGACAATTTGCCAACTCCTAGAGGCGGAGTCTGAGACACAAGTTCAAAACTGTTGAACCCGAAAACCCCCTCGGAGTTCAACGGTGACAGGCAGAGGCAAGTAACAAGAATTATGGCCCCAAGGCCTTAAAGTGGCCAATTTTGGGGCAGCTTTAAAGCAATCGTTTTTAGTTTATTAATAAACCGAACAATTGCTTGTCATATCTGAAATTAAAATTGATAGTCGAATCGGTGTGTCTATTTAAAAGGAGCAGCTGCTGTCCGTAGATAATATAAAATGAAATGAAATTTAATCATTTTAAAAGCCCATTCAAAAATGGACACAAAGTAAACAATATTTCCTATTTTGAGACCACTGCAGTGGGGTATATTCATTTGGCACCCCAAAAGCAAAAATACAGAAAATCTTTAAAACTGGTTTGATTATGGGTGGGTACTGGAGAGAGCTCCTTTTGGGGTGGGTCTAGAATATCAGCTAGTGTAAAAGTCATTCAACATTTCTTATTCAATTTTCCACGGTATCTGTGAGTTAGCATCCCGACACGAATTTGCCCAGCGCTTAGAAGTATGCTACGAAATTGTTGCAAATCGACAATTGTCTTGAATCCGAGCCTCTCTCCTCGAATTTAAATGAAAATAAATTAAGAGCTTCTTCCGTTTGGATTTCCCCTTGCACATTAATTCATTTACCTGCTCTGCTGCGCTGTGCTCTCGGCGCTCCGCCGCTGTGTCGAGGAGTCTTAAATTGAAAAAGTAATTCAAAGCTCGACAACGTTTCGCCTTGCTACCGCAATTTTCAGCAGCAACCACAGAAATTTATGTTTTTAGTAGCTTGAGGTGGGCGTCGGGGGGATAGTCGGTGGGCGCGCGCTTCCATACAATAATTTTCAATTTAAAGGTAATTTTAACCCAACACACAACACTCGCATGAGACCAAACAGCCAGCAGCCAACAGAGGCAACAGCAATTCGGTCATAATTTAACTTACAACAAGTTTCAATAAGGCAACATAGGCAGAGCCAGGTGAAACACACTACTACCCCTTTACACCACCCCCCGCCCACTATGTGTGTGTGTGTGTGTGTGCGTGCAGCTAAAGTGGATTTAGCCATAAAATGGCAATGTGCCACGACGAGGAAAGCGAAAAAAGCACAACAAAGTTTAATGCAGTTGATGTTTTTGTTGTTGTTGTTGCTGAAATAGCCAACAGCCGCTTGGTCAGACCTAGAACCGCACACTCTCCCCCCTCCACCTCCCCCATAGCCAAGCACCACGGGGTTTTTGTGTGAGCAGATTTCCAGGCAACCGCAATTCATATTTCATATTGCTGATGGCCATAAAAGCAGCAAGACTGCCATAAGAAAATGACGCAAAAAGCCACGGGGGACGCCTTCACCTTAACCTGACTTCACTTGACTCTTTGCACCGTAGCCGTAACGCCGTTACGTATACGCCACGTTTTTGCCACGCGACTTTAGCTGGTGCAAAGTGTTTGCAAAGTAATTTCCGTTTCCTGCTTAGCTTCGAGTGGCAGGCGACGACCCGAGTGGCTAGAATCGCAGCTGCATGCACATGCAGCTACACTGTGTACCAGCTCAAGGCGTTCATTAAGTTGCCAAACGTTTCGACATGCAAAAACAAGCCAAGAACAGGCCGATGAATTCATGTAGTTGTCACCCATGACCAACTAAGCGAATCAACATGACGTAACCTGCACTCAGCCAGACATTTGTGAGAAGTTTTAGACAGAAGGACACTCCTTTTGGATGGCCTAGGCTGGCGCCATGGTAACATAAAAGCCGAAATGTGAAGTGCACTCAGGCCATTTAAATTCCATTGCCATTGCTTTTATACATTTATGGTATTAAAAGTATGGACAATACACAAGGGCTTAATAGTATTTTCATCAATTTAAGGTGGCCATTTAAATTCGGGCTGCAACAATTTACAGATTTTGATATCATGTCTTCAAAAATGGGTGAAAAGCCAAGATGGGATATTTATTTAGAACAAAAGAACCCTTGTAGAGTGTTCTACTGAAGGATTAGGATTTCTATACTACAAATATAAGATGTTTTTATATGCTGGACATATATTCATTGCTGTAGTGAACTCGACATCAAACTGTAGATACATTTTTTGGTGCATTAAAGTGAATTGTTTTAGAAGATTTATAAAAAAGCTTAGGAAAAACGAATTAAAACGGATCCACTGAAATCAAAAAACGCTATTCTCATTTAAACTAGTTTTTCGAATAATTCGTATGACAGCTGTGCTACGTACACTCGACGTAAATAGATGACGCTGTGCAAAATTTCAACTCGATGGAATCATAACTGAAAAACAGACGGTCGAAAAAGCTCAATCGACTCAGCTCGTCAACCGTATTTAGAATATATATAGTTTAAGGGATAGAAAAGAAACATATCTATGCTATAAATACTTTTGGGCGAAATGGGTAGGGTATAAAACTAATTGATATAATTCGTAAGTCCATAAAATTTTATTTAGGACCGATTTTTTATCTTCACAGCTTACAGATATGTGAAAATGTGGAGCCTAAATTCTGAGTTTAGAAATCGGTTCACAGGTTCGATTCCTTATCATATTAATAGTTGTTAAGTGTATTACACTCAGAGAAAAACGATTTTCATACTTGGATCAGGAATGTTCAATGTGTGAAGTTCGATAAGAATAAAAATGGTTGATCCAAGAATGCATTTTTTTTTTCCATTTTTCTTGATCCAAGAGCTTTTATTCTTTACTTAGGTACGAATAAAACTTAAATCAAGCATAATAGTTCTTGAACCAAGTTCTAAACATACTCCAATTCAAAATTGCTCATTCTTGAATCAAGAGCATTGTCAAAAACCGAGAATGTTCTTTTTAGTTTCAAAGCCTCATTAGATTCAAGAGTATCATAGTTTACTCTTAAATCAAGAGCTCCACAGATTCAAATCATTCAACAATTCAAAATCAGAGGGATTTTTCATTTCATATAAATCTAATTGCCATTCAGCAAGTTTAAGCCGGCTCGAGAAAGCACCTCAGAGCAGCATGAATCTTTGCCTGTCAACTGTCAGTTGAACAGACGTCTCTCATGTCAGCAATGCCATATCTGGTTGGGAATTTCAAAATAACATGAGTGCAAAAGTCGATTGTGCTCACTGCTTCCCCACACACTCTGTTTCTTTACCTCGCATTGCTCGGTTTCCAAAGCTATGAAAATTCAAGACCGAATAAATTTATTTTAAAAGGTAGTTGGTAGTTGATTTAAATGACAAGTTTAAGATATATGATGCTAATTTCTGTAAGCATAATCAGTATACATTTTTTCAAAAAAGTTTCTTATGTGAAAAAAAAGAATTTACATAGAAAAAAGAAGTTGTGTAATCTTTCACTTCCCAAATTAGATTATATTTCGTCGATCGATTAAAAATAGATCTATAAATGAACTTCATTCCAGGCTTAAGTTATCAAAAACACCACTTCACTTAAATTAATATTTTTATATTTAAGCACGGAGAGTTGACAAAATGTGCATTTGATGCCGCTGCTCAAGGCATCTTATAACATTTGGGTCAAGTGGTTAGGACAAGGGAAAAAATTTCACCTTGAAGCTCTTATAGTCGGAAAAAATGTCTGCTGTTCCATGACAGGTGACATAATCGACCAATAAGATTGCTTTTACTGGCTAGTCCTTAACTTCAACGTGACAAGAAATATCTGGGATGAACAGCTCGTAATAGTCCTCAAAGGCGTAAAGGTTTTCCAAACATTTTTGAATGATTTGGTAAAATTTAGTTTTTACAAAGGAAGGAGTTTTTTGATTTTCGTTAATGCTTTCCTTTTGCCTTGACTCAAGAAATAATGGTGACCGCTTTCCTTCAAGGATTTTCGTTGAACGCTAGTTTTTTTTTCGAAAACGGTAGCATTTGCTTTCTTACCCAAATCTTTGTACTTTGTTTCCTTACTATTGTAGATCTGTTCTGGGAATAATCCTTTAGAAATCTCTTGTAAATGTAGCATGACGGGAAAGCTTCTCATCGGAATCTGTTCAAATTCTTAAACCGTTATAGAAGAAGCTGGTTAAAGTGGCTATAACAATCTGTTTTTATTCCTAAAAATTCAAATTTCTTGCCGATTTATCATCTGGTAACATCTATGCAACGCCTTAAGAGTAATGGCGGCTATCTAGGAATAAAAATAGCGGTCCTTCCTCTACTATGTGTAAATATATACGACAGATTTTAATATGCAGAAATCGGTCATTGGTTTGTTTGCATAAATAATAAATCATTTCAATCAATATTATCAGAAGAAATCTAGATCTATTATTTCCATTTCGCTCCGCTTGGCTGAATATTTCTTTATGACACTTGCCAAATCCTTCTATGCAAAAACCATCCTCTCTTTCCGAGCCAAAAATGCTGAACAAAAAGTTTTTTACCCCCCACCCACCAACGCCCCATTCATTTGCCAATAAAGCTTAGCCATGTTCAGCCTGTGCGCCTCATAAAAACTTTAAAAAGTTTAATTCACATCAAACAACTTCACGGCCAACAACACGATTTCCCACTTAGTTCTCTGTTCCAGTGGGGTTATGTGGGGCGAGTGGTCGGTCAAAGGGGAGATGACCTACATTAAATACTTATTGAAGTAGAGATGCCTGTCATAACTGAAGCCAGGTGACTCCTTCTATTTAAGGATTTGCTGTCAGAATCAATTTGTTGCTGTCACTGAAAGGGCGTTGGGGAAGAGAAGCCCATCGGCTATTAATAGAGAGCATGTGTGTGTGTGTGGATGGGGGGCACGAGTCCCAGCCAATTTGAAACTGAAACCAGAGAATCAGCTTAAATGTCTCACGAGGCAGTCTTAGATGACAAACCGTTCAAGATTAAATCCTCACTCGACCCAAGAAAAAATGGTTATTTATAATCAGGCGAGCTGAAATTCATAAGCCTCTGGCTTGGCTTAAAGCTGCTGCCGTATCACTAGCAGGGGGGAGGGATTAGGTATTTGAAAAGTTTTTGACCCAAAAGGATTTGGTGTGTGTGTGTGTGAGTGTCGGAGGACAGAGTTTGGGTTGTGTTTGCCTGACTTTGTTGCCACTTGGCAACAATGGCAACGTGTCTACGCCATATTTGTGCTCTGCCTTTGCCTATTTGCTTGAATGGCTATTATCTGTTTGAGGCTAAAACCCAACCCCCTTGCGTTTTTGATCTATGCCACATAAAAGTTTCTAGGCGCCGTCATCAACTAGTCTGGCCTCCTGCTCCTCCTTCGCTAAGTTGTTGGGGGATTCAATTTGCATTGGTTTATCATCATCACTTGCTAAGCAGTTTAAAGTTCTGCAGTTGTCTTCAGACCAAATTATTGAGTCATCAATGCTGGGCAGCCCATTTTCCAACTTGAGAGCTTTGGTTTGCCGGGCACTGCAATTTTTTATTATCCCAGTGCCGGCACAGGCGCTGATGCCCAAGGTAAACTAGGTACATGAAAATTCAAAACAATATGGCAAAGCTCATCAGACCGCCTCAGCCTTAGGTCTTAGATTGGCCCTGAGCTGGCGCATAGTAGCGCTGGCAGCCACCAAATCCGAGCGAAGTGAAATTTACAATTTAAAATGCATGCATAATGAATGCTGTTGTGCAGCCAAAAGACTTTCAGCATGCCACACCAACACCACAGGGTACATGACTGAGCCAGGCAAACTGCCAGAGCCGGTCAAGGCCCCAAAAACAACAGCAACTTTACTTGCTTAATCTCTGCGAGTTTTTACGAAAAGGAGAACCTTCTGGGTAGCCGGGTGCCTGGTGGTGGCTTTGTTATTGGACTTATTTTGCATTAGAAAAGAAGTAAACACATTTATACAGCCCTGGGCATATGAATAGCTCATGAAACTATAGCAGGGAACATAATGCTACTGAAATACTGGCAAAGTGTAGAATAAAGTTTGACCAGCAATTTGGAAGGCATAGAAATATTCATTTTCGACAGCATAAGTAAAACATGTCTGTCTGTTTTTAAGCCTACTAGAATCTCAATTTTATCTCCACCGATAAATACTAATAGGATGGAGAACTTGAGAAATTTTCCAGGTGATTTGAAATTTTAAGAAGAAAGATTTTTCATGCTGCAATTGCAAGTTTTTGTTCTTGCACAACTCTGAAAGTTTCCGATCTTACTAAACTGGCGCAAAAATTGCTTTCTGATTTATTAATGTTCTTAAGCATAGCATACTTTGAAGAGCATTTATCATGATGGTTTATTTTTTACCTAGAAACAGCTTAAAAGAGTGCTCGCGGTACTTTTTGACGAAACCTTGTATGAGTTAAATAGGATAATGGGTATATATTCCATTCCTATCCAGAAAAAAGTTTTCTGTATTTTTGATTATCCATTTTATTTATCTAGTTTTCCCATTGGCATCAAAAAATACCAAAAAACCACTTTTGTTCACCGTACTCCTCTCATTTTAGAATATTTGTTTAAAAAAATTTAGGTAATTTAGCGGGAGAATCTTATGTAGTTAAATGACAGATGGCGCTACGACTCTGGCAAGAAACTTATCAAAACTACCATTTTTGACTCTCCTTCTTGTAATATAATAAACAAAGAGCAGCTTTGATTTGACTTAAAACATATTTCAACACCAAATTTCAGCTTTCACTCTTATATTTCCAATGCACGGAACTTGAGCTTGAGAATTTCAAGTAGTCTCTTTTATGTAATATGCTACAAACTGATTGGTATACACTTTTAGGCAGAAGGTAAATGCAATTCCATTTAAGTCTACTTAACTGGTTGAGACGGCATTTCCCATATTGTTCCCAGTGTAAATAACCAGATTATATACATTCATCGTAATTTTTCAGAAAGAATTCTGCTCTGTGTTCACACAATAAAGTTGAGTTCAAGTTGGTTCTAAAAATAAATAGAAAACTATTTTTCTTTTGTTTTCAATTTCAACTTAAAGTGTTAATATTTTGATTCTTATCAATTTAACCATTATAACATTTTTCCCTCAGTGTATTTAATTTGTTGAATGACAAATGGAACTACTTTCGTCTCATAGAAATTTCATTCACACTTGCGAAAATCCGTCACGAGAAGCGACGCGTCGCTTATTTTGACATTTCATTTTGCATATATTGTTTGCGATGCCAACGAAGCTGTAAATTATCCAACAAAGTTTTTAGTTTCCCCAGATGTGACAGGCATGTCACCACACCTTTTACGACTGACAGTTGGATCTCCGGGTAATTTAGTTTGGAGTTTGAACCAATGAACCAAGTGCAATGGCAGGTGATAGTTTATAAGGAAATGGATGGAAAACTTTATTAAAGCCACCATAATAATTTCCAATTCCGAGCCGAATTAAGCTGATTCTCACAGACGTGTGAAGTGGATTCGAAATGGCAATGGCAATCAATAAGTAAGAAGACCAAAACAAATGCAATTGCTACTATGATTTAGGGACTTAAGGGGATAAATTAAATGGCTGTTGTTTTTGGTTTTTCTGGGCAGTCATCGTCTATGTCGCTACATTTTTCTATCTGTCATACATCCCATCTTCACTAACTTATAGGTAAAATAGATTTATTTCATTCTTTTTAACAAACAAGTTAACAAATTTATACTTTAAAAGGATGGAAGGATGGTGGTGATTCTGCATGGGTCCCGTTTGCTGAACACCGCTTGTAATTCTCAAGTTAAAGTTTAATGCGTTGTGAATATGAAAGTGATAACTGAAATAGTAATCAATTCTTTGTAGAAATTTTTGCTTTTGCAGTTTCAAAGTTTGTAAAAGTCAGTTTCAAAATAGATTTATGTCTCTAAATAGTTTTTCATTTCGAATCATCCCATCTATCAAGATACGACAGCAAAGATCACGTTGGCTGCTTGATTTGTCATGCAAGGGGAAACTAAAAACATTTTTTTCAAAGGACACAGCAACTTAGATATTCTTAAAGCAAGATAGCTTAAGTAGGTAGTCTCAACTATGTTTATTTTACACAAAAATTCCTCTAACCTGCACTTTTTTGGTAGAGAGTTTTTCGTTTGCTGATCTCCCCACTAAACTTTACAAACAATTCAATTTTCCAAACTAAATAGTTCACTTTTTAATACTAAATTTGGTTGTGTGGAAACCAGTACTTAGATTCGGGACATTTGTTATAGCTATCAGCCCATGTCATGGACGTGAAATTGATATATTTTGTTTTCAAATGTACTGTTTGTATGGCCATTGCTGTACTCACAAGCCAACCAATGGTTGCAGACCCCACACATGTGCACATATTTGTCCTACATTGTTTGCTTTGCAGCTCCTGCTACTCGTTGTACATCTTTGTTGAACAATTTTGCATAATTTTTACAGTGAAAAATATGCTTTTGTCTTTGGCCTAAAATCGATGGCACAGTTTGGAGTTTTGTTTTCTTTGTGGATTAGGCTGGGAAAGGTGCACGTGCCCATCTCCATGTTAACCGGAAACGGTGGCTGTTGAAAGTCGACACGATGCTTCTGCTCAAATTTCCGTTTTCTAATTTAATTAGCCGCGTGCCTTGCAATCGGGCTCTGTCGCCAGCGGAATTTTCCATTAATATATGTGTGTTTCCCCATATCTTTCCTGTCCATCGTAAACTGTCTTTTGCGCTGGCTCTTTCGGTTTTCATTAAATTTGAAAATTGAATAGTCATGCTGCTGCTGCCGAATGTCTTGTATAAATATGACTTTTCATACTCTGTGTGTCCTGCTCTTATCAGCTGCAGTTGCTTAACTTAATGGGCCAGAGTTTTCCCATTTGATTACTTTAAAGTCTGGCCATAAACCCAAAGTCAAATAGTGTGAGATTTTGGCTTGAGCTTATCGCTCACATCTCACACGCACACATCATAAATTCCAGTTGGTCACTACAACAAATACAAAAAGGCGGAAGCGACGCCATCATAATGGCCTGACCATTATCCTGCATATAAAGTTGTTCATTTCCTTGTTGTTTTTTGGTCATTTCTGCTTTGATTTGACCGTCTCCGTCTCCATTGTCGTCGACGAAGTCTACGACATTTGCCGTCCCAGCCATTGTGTTGCATACATAATAAATTTTATGAAACGTAAATTTTTATTGAGACCAATTTTTGGCACTGCCATAAAACGACAAGTGGAGGGCCTTCGACTTGTTTTCATCTGCTGATGAGTTTTTGGCTCGTTTATAATAAAAATCGAAATGCTCCATTCGTACAGATTTGTGTGTGGTCCAGGGAGAGTGATCAGAAGGGGGCTGGGAGCTTCGAAATTAGTTTCACATACGAATAGCATTAATTGTACATATATTGAGAAAATAGTAAAACACACACACACACACACACTGTGTGTATCCGGCAACAGCAAAAACAACAACGCTTTTTTGTGTAAATTTCACAAACGAAAATATGGCAAATCAAACGAAACTTTTCTATGTACTCTGGAGCCCTGGCTATTGATTTGTCGTCTACAAATAGAGCAAACGCAAATAATAGTAAAACTAACGCAGAATCATTCATTTTGTTTCATTGTTTTCA
This sequence comes from Lordiphosa andalusiaca, assembly GCA_035044965.1. NCBI lineage: Eukaryota > Metazoa > Arthropoda > Insecta > Diptera > Drosophilidae > Lordiphosa > Lordiphosa andalusiaca. Next base: position 498,682 of record JAWNNM010003327.1, on the reverse strand, counting down.
GAGAGATGGTAAAGCGACGGAGCAACAGGGTGGGGGCAGATGTTTGTCATGCGAAAATGTTTACAAATCATTGAAGCGCAGAAACATTTGGCAATTTCATTTTGGGTGCGGCACACGCGTCATTTCGTGTGAACTTGGTATAAAATAACGATATTTAATTCATCAGGCTTGGCAAATTTTGTATGAAAATTTGCCATGAATTGTTATATTTTAATGTCGAATATATGGATATATAGTAAATACCATTATTTAGAAGAAAAACCACAAATTGTGGATCTAATCGTTGGCCCTTGATTTTGTGTACATTTGGTTACATACGTAGGTATCAGAGGGTGCCCAATTCTCTTAACAATTTGTGGTTGAATGCAACAAAAAAACGCAACCAGTCTTTTGGCCATGAGAGAGGAGTGTCTTAGTATCTGACTTTAAATAAAACTGAGCCAGAGCCGGCTAAAAACAACATTAGAACAGAGAATTGACCTGTCATTTCCTATATATATTTTAATGTGACAAAAAGACATTATGAAACATCAATTTAATCTTAAAATATTGATTTTATATGCTCGAAAATGTCAGTTTGATATTCTAATTTTTAATTTACCCACCAAACATATTTGGATTACTGCTTCATATTCGTTGCTCAAATAACAAACATGTCAGGGATTGCTGGATCAAGCAGATTCCACACTTTTGTGCTGTATGAAAAATTAACACATGGGCTAGAACGAACGCGTCGTGGTCGTTAACTCTGAGTTTGTCCATTTAATAAGGGTTGATCTGCCTCGCATTCTTCTGTTTCTCTGGCCTGATGTAGTCATCTAAACCGATTTACGGCCAAGGCCTCCGTGATCCGCTTGCGCCACTCTCTACTGTCTCGAGCGAGCCGCCACCAGTTGGTCACATCAAGCTTCGAGATCTCGTTCGTTGCTTGGTCAACCCATCTCAGCTTCGCCCACCCTGGGCGCTTTTCGCACCTGTTGTGCTGGAGCTTGGTCATCCATATGAGTAGCATGAACTGTCCAACGCAGCCGCTGATACTTTTTGCGCTCGACAAGATCCGTGTCCCCACAGAGCTAGTACAGCTCACGACTCTTTCGGATGTGAAATTCGTCGAAAGCTCTTAGAGTTCCATGAAATCTCCAAAGAACTTTTCTTTCAAACACTTCAATTTCCGACGCATGCGCTGCTGTTTATGTCCATGCTTCTGCGTCATATTTCAGGACTGGGATGATGAGCAAGAGATGATTTCGAGAGAGGTCTCTGCTCTGGAACTGCCTACTGAGCCCGTAGTAGCATCGGTTTGCAAGAGTAATTCTTCGAATTTCCCGACTGTTGTCGCTGGATATCGTCATTCCGAGGTAGGCCAAATCCTTAACTACCTTGAAGTTGTAGTCTTCCATTGCAACAGATTGTCCAAGGCGCGTAGACGCGTACTTCGTCTATCCTCATTTACCGCTTAGCCCATTAGTTTTTTCTGCTTCTCTATTTCTGAAAACGCCTTGCTTACCGCACATTCTTCCTTGCCGATAATATCAATATCATCGGCTTATGCAAGCAGCATTATATCTTTGAAATAGATGGTACCCGATCTGTTGGCATTGGGGCACAGGCGTAGGCACAGGCACACGATATCAAATATTTCACCCTGCCTAAGCCCTCTATATTGATATCAAATGGCTCGGAGAGGTTCTTTCCTATTTCTCGCTTTGAGATGCCAAAAAATTGATTAACCTTAAAACCCTCCTAGTTTAGCCTCGTACCAGCAGTAGTTGACTCATTGTTCCTTTTCAATTATCGAGGAGTTGCTAATCGTCTACTTTGCGAGCCGTCTACCATCCCACTTGTTATGTTTCTCCACTATGGTTCATTTCCCACGACTCTTGCCAAACTATAATTTTGGATATGGAACCATACAGCTGCTGCAAAAACTACATATTTAAGGGAAACATAAAATAATTCTTTTATAAAGCAAAGCCGTAAAACATTTTATGGGGAATCCTATAGATAAATCATATACGTACTTATAATATACTCACACGATAAGGAAAGGAAACAGTAAAATAGTAGTTAATATAAAAGTTAGATCCTTAATGTAGATCCTATAGATAAATCACATATGTACTTATAATTTACTCACACGATAAGGAAAGGAAACGTATTTATATACTCAGACAGTCAAGCAGAACTTAAGGCATTTGCCTTCTACACAAATAATGCTAAAACGCTCACTAAATGCCGGCTATCTCTGAACGAGATTGGCTGACACTTCAGTATTCACCTAATATGGGTGCCTGGACACCGGAACATACATGGAAACGAGTCTGCGGACACACTGGAAAGACTACACAGGGGGAAAAACCGTGTTCAGAAAATAAGATTATTTCATCTCTAAACAAGAGCAGAATGTGCTCTCAAATTTTGGAGAACGAATGTTTCGAATGTTCTTGAAATGAGCACAATTCAGCTCATCACCGAAATGTATAAGTAGACATTCAGAGCCTAACACGCTAACACGTCCGCCATCGCGCCGTTGCGCGCGGGGCGTCTTGGGCTCTACTCTCAGTAAGTTCGAACAAGTTTTATTTCTTTAACTTAATTATCTAAGGTGGGGTGTTGTACAAGGCGGATGTCTCTGCGGACTCGGACCTAGACCTGGAAATGGACTTGGAATTGGACCTGGTTCTGGACTTGGATCCCTGGACTCTGGTCCAGGACTGGATCTGCACCCTGGACCTGATGAGTTTAAAATGTTCTTAGAAAAAAGCCTAAACACTACGCCACGTCACGGACCGGCTTAATGACCTTTCCACCTGTGCGGTAGCGAGACTAACGTGGCCAGCATTTGACTTTAAACGTACCTACACACTTTTACGCTGTAGAAGAGAACACAAATAACTTCTGGTAGGGGCCCTGACGGGTCATTGTCTTATGGGCAGACACGCATCACGCCTCGGCGTAGAACATTTCAATTTCTGTACACAGAAAAAAAAAATCTAAAATCGGGACTAAAAATAGTGTAGTCCCGGAACAGGCTTAAAGTGGTGCTGTTTTTCGGGATACAAAAAAATAAAGTGGGAATGGAAATCGATCTTTTCCGTGTCATTGCCCCGCTTTAAGTAGGAGGTTACTTAGGTCTCTTGGTCACCCCTTCCTACTCAACCTGTCACAGACATCCGACATAGAAATCCCAACTCTACTAAAATGTATTCTGTCCACACAATGGTTCAGTACCGAAGATCACCCTAGGGTATAATAGGATTTAACAAGGAAGCTATGGTATCACAACGGGCCCATGTGGCCTAAGTGAAAGAGTGACTTGTCACTCTCAGCCATCGCAACCTAACTTATCCTATGCGTACTTAAATTTCAGTCCTACGCCGCTTGGATCTCCAGCTCGAATTTAACTTTTATATTTTAAAAACAATTACAGGATACATTTTATTTCCAATTTGTAAAACAAAATCAGCAAATATTTTTTAAAAATATATTTATACCAAAAATCAATGAAAATGCAAATTATTTTAAATAAAATATGAAAAATAATGGTTAGGTCGCAAATGTTATTTATTAATTCAGTTAATTCCGATTGAAAAAGTTTGAAAATAATCCTTAAGGAAATGGTTTATTTTTATTTTAAGAATTGTAATCTCTTCGATCTGTTGTACATGTCGTATGCATAATTTTAATGGAAACTGAAGATATTTTGTTCTAACAACAAATAAAATAAAATTTGTGCTGCCTGCCCCCATTGCTTTTCTACCTCCTCCTCAAACATCTCGATGTGAAATATAAATAATTGTTCTTTTCAACTAAAAAGCGCTTGCCTGGAACTGAATAGATAAACAATTTACAAACATTAAGGCAAACAACAGCCCAGCATTGTCGAATACATAAATCAACTGGCAAATAAAGAGCACACTCGGTGACATTGATTTCCGACTGGGAATTAAACTTTTTACTCCAACTGCCTGGCTGCCGCGCTCGTTGCCATATAATAGCATTATACACATTTTTCTTAACGAATCACGGATATGCACAGATTATGCTTGTTGAGCGAAATTTGGTTGATATGAATTTCAAGCGAAAACATTTATTAAGCCCATTGCGTGGTAATGTGCTCATTAAGTATGCAAAATACACGCGATTTTAATTGAAATGTCGAATTTAAATGCGTTATGCAGACGTCGCCCTGTAATTATACTTCAATTATGGATCGCACTTGCGGCTGCCTTTGTGTTGTCTAATTGCACACTGACAGCGTCAGCGGCAACGGCCATAAGAGCAACTGACCTACATAGTTCACCTTAAGTAGTGCTTAGCAATGTGTGTGTGTGTGTGTGCTTAACCTGACAAGTGCAGGGAGCCTCATAATCGAAACCAACTCATCAGAGCACGGCTCATTAACACGTTTCCCGAAGGCAGCTGTGGCGGTGGGAAGGGACGACTGGCGGAGGGGTTGCTTGTGGAGTTTCTCGCTGCCGCAGACAACTTGATTGAACTTCCCCGAGATTAATGCTAATGTGACAACTTAATCGAAAGCCATTTATAAGTCATGTCAAGTGGAGAGCAACGTCGTCAAGTCAACATTATGACTACCCATCGTCCCCCCCACCCCCCTGCCAGCAGCCTAGATGTGGGCTAGTAGAGCTGTTGGCCTGACAACGGCGAATCCATAAAATGAACGTTAAATATTTGCATTAATTTTTTGTCCTCTTGTTTATTTTTTTTTTTTTTTTGGGAGAGGAAACTGATAAAACACACAGGAAGCCAGGGCTGGTACTTACCCGGTAAGCATGAGGCGAGTGCCAGGCTGATAAAAAGCAATAGTTGCGCTATCTCCGACCTGCTCCTGCTCCGGCTCCGGCTGCTTCTGCTGCTGCTCATTTTCTCGTTTATTGGGCGTCGTTTGGGCTGCTGCTGGGTCTGCTTATCGCACAATGCGTTACTTTGTCAACGACTACGCGACTGCTCGACTGTTTGTCTGTCTGGCTGTTCCGCTAAGTGGACGTTAAGTGGCGTTCACTTGGCTTTTTATCGCACGGCACGACAATTCTTGTTACTATTTTCACTAGTTTGCTTACAGCTAACTCTGGAATTTGGTATCGTTCACCGATCTTGTTGTGTGCGAAAATCATTAAAAAAAATATATCCGATTGGCTGAAACACAGTCATGACAACAAAGACGATTGATATTTGATATTTATTTCATGCGGGTTGGTTTTTAATAAAATCAGAGCTTGTGTTTTTGTAGCCTACTTTTTGGGGCCACGCTGATTTACGCCCCGCTTCGCTCTGCTCTGGTTTCGGCTTTTTGCTGTTGCTGTTGCTATTGTTGTTGTTGTTGGGTTTTTTTAATCAGAAATTTACACAGTGAAAAAACCGAAACAATGTAAATTTTCAATCACAAATTTTAACTCTCTTTTCTCGCGCTCTCTTTCTCTCTCTCTCTGTCTGTCTGCCTGTTGTTCTGTGGGGTTTTTTGTTGTTGCTTTTTAGCGCTCGTTAACTCTGACGATGGTTTTTTTCACGGAATCGTTGTTTTTTTTTCTCAATTTTTAATGCAATTTCCACGCTCAACTGCACTTTTTGCCATTTCTTCTGTTGTTTCTGTTTTCTGTTGCCAGTTTTTTGTATGGCATTTATATACACAAAACACACTCATACAGAGACAGAAAACAAATATGTACACCAATTTGCTTTCGTTCTGCCTCTCTCTCTCTTTCTGTTTCTCTCGCTATCGCGAATTCAAATTACTTTTGTTGCTTCAGTTGTTAGTGCTATTGTTGCATTATTATTGTTGTTATTGTTGCTTCCAATTTGCTTGCGCCTGGACTTTGTCTTGGATTTGAATTTAGGCTTGGGCCTGGCCTTTGGCATTTTCACATAGTCCTCAAACGTGATCTGTAAAAAAATGAAAGGGAAATTGAATGAGTGAAGGAAAGCAATGAGAGGGGGGCTTAAGTTAAGGGTATTACAAGGTGACACCAAGTCCATTAAATATATCTAGAAATCATGTCGGGAATTAGATGTCTATATGTGGTCATTTATTGTGAGTATTGCCAGTCGATCAAAAGATACAATAACACCTGGTATCTAGTAGATTCTTAGAAGTTCTTAGATACAATTTGAACCCAAGTTCAAAGCGGTCCTAGCAAATACATAAACACGCACTGGGAAAAAAATCACTTGTCAAACAACAACAATCGCAAAAAAGAGAAAATGAGATGACCTGTCCTGTACCATCCGCACTTTTTCTCGGGGTTGTTAGATTGCCGATTCAATGCACTTCCACCAAAATACTGAGTTTCCTACGAAATTATGATAGTTTCTTTGGCTATATTCCATAATTCTGAGGAGATTAGGAGTCAGTCAACAATTTGTGGTCGGTTGCCCCGACTCCTAGCTTTGCTGTAGCTAACGATTCTCAGCCCCTCGCTTCACTAAAGCTGCATTTTCATTTGTCAAGATCTCTTATTACTGAGATTTATATGTAAAATAAAAAACTTATATAAGAGCTCGGATAGCATCTTCTTATAAATTTTTGTGCTTTTCAGATTGACTTTTACACTTGTCTGACGTTTTTTATGAGAAACTTCTATGAGATAGCAGACAAGTAAAAAACTGGTTTGAAAACCTCGGAGTTTTTTATGGAATATTATTATGCTTTTTAGAACATATCGATTTAAGAATAGAATAGTTATTAAGTCTCGTGGTTATTACTAAAAAATTATGGCTTTTACAGTTTTATGCAGTTAAAGGCTGTAGGGCGGAATTTCCCAAATCTAAAAACCAAAAATGATCTGGGTAAATGCAACAATTTGTGGCTTTACCTTTTATACAACCTTGTTCTCAATTCAGCTTACTTATAAGAACTATTGGTCATTGCCGCCTATTGATTGATAGTTCTGAAATAAAACCAATTAAAGTTCGAAATAAATTGTTTTCCAATAAATTCAACACAATGCCGGAAGCCATAATAATTGACAGCTCAAACTTTGGTGAGCGTCGAAATAATCCTCAACTTAGAGTCAGCTAGGGGGTACCACCTACTGTGTGGCTTGCAGACGTATGCACTAGCACTTAACCAATTAAACTCTGAGTTTATTGTACTTAACAGTCGAGTAAATTGTATCTAATTAGATGACATCACATTCAAACAATTCGTCACCAAAGCAATGAACACGATTATGAACGAAAATATTACTTTTCTAATGGTCTGGCAACCATTTGTTTAACAAGACACTATTATCGATTGACAAAAGCCCATCGAACGGGTTGGAGCTTTAGTGATGTGAAATTCAGAGCACGAGTTTTTCATTCTATACTTTTCGTGTTTGTTGGGCTCAAAGAAGTTGGAGGAATTCAGCAAAATAATTATTTTTAAATAATTTAATATTTTAGAGGAACGTTTCAAGATACCAAAATAGCTCAAATTGTTTAAAGACTAACCCTTTTTTTCATTTCGTGGGTAGGTTATAGTCATTAAAACCAAATTTTCAATTAACCTTGCATTTCATCAGACCCAATGAAATAAGATTAAAACCGCTCAATTCGTTCGTTTTACTTTCACCAGAACACAAATCAATACTTATCTCTAAGTATTTTCGTGAAAATTGAATTGAGAACAAGGCTCAATCAACCTCTGAGATCAATGCGAAGGACAGGCAGATGGGCGAACGAACAGACAAACCGACTAAACAGCATGAGGAGTACCGACTCGGCTGTTACTGCTGATCAAGAATACGTCATATATCAAATACAAGCGTGCGTGAGTTTTCTTTTACGTCGCGATTGCTTCACGATATTAAAATCATCCCAAGCCCACGATTATTGCACGATTAAAGCTCTCATCAGAAATGCTCTGAGTCGATTAATTTGCATGCTCATTCTAATTAATTCAAGAAATTAATCGCAGTTTTAATAATCTTCTTCGGCTTATCACAATGCAGGAAAATCCCTGTAGAAAAATTGTGTCTAAGCCTAATGGTATATTTTTTGTGAAAATTCTTAAGCCGGGTTTTAATAGTCTCATTTCCTTTGGTCTTTGTTGAATGCACCGGTGTCGCAGCAACCCACCTGTGCCACGCTGAGAGAAACTTATTTGTTGCTTGAAATATAGCTCAAAATATGGGAATTTGGTGCAGCGGTTAGTGTGTTTTGCCTGCTGTGCTTCTTTTGGGGTGTGCATAGTCAGTTGTTTGTTCTGTATAAATTTAAAACCCGTAGAATTGAAATCCTCACACTATTCCTTGGGGATAGTGATTTCGACAATCTTAGATAATAATTTTCATTCAAAGGGTTTCCTTTTCTATGGTTTTGTTTTTCTATCTCACATATTTATAATTAATATTAAACCAAAATTGTCTAAGCTGTTGAAAATGGACATGAACATTAATCCAACAGTTGTGACAGGTAGCAGTAAAAATATGTCCAAATTTCATTTGAGTGTGTCGGTACCATTTTGTCAGATAAATACTCTAAACCATTCTGCACATTTTCAAGTGATAATCAAATATGTTTGTTATGATTATCGAGAATACTGCATAACGTTTGTTTATGAATTTTGAAACTAGTTCACTCACGGATGTGATCTGTAACACACCGTGAAACGTTTAAATTCCCGTTACGGATGCACCTGAACTTTATTTGGTCGGAAAAGGTTACTTATGGCTGTTACATACATTTGTACAAACTTAATCGGGCATGTTCTAAAAACCTTTCACAACATAAATCAGTTTGGTTTTTTTTTTACTAATAAAGAGTTTTGAATCATACTAAGAACTACACTCATAAAACATTCGAAATTCTCCTATGAACTCCGTCCTAAGGCGACTCACCCTAATATTAGGAAAATTTTATCTCATTTATGGAAAATTTTCAAAAATTCAGAAGAATTTTCCAGGGCGAATTTTTGTATAATTGTAAAGATCAAAATGTGATTCCTTTGCTAGTCTAATTGCATCAATCTTATCAAAGAGTTTACGAGTTCTTAGTGAGTTCTGTTCAGTTAGAGAGCAGCACAAAACACTAATGAGCAAACCTGCCAACTTGTTTTATGTCAAATTTTGTTAACAAATTGATTATCCTTACGAGCAGTCCTCTAGTAGCACCCAAGCCAAGATTACTAATTCCCTTACACATAATTCATTTTTCTCTCAAAATTTAGCATTTAATTCTGCAGTTTTTTAGAACTTAACTTAAATGCTTAGCCCTGGCCGGAAAATGCGTCAGTCACTCCCCAAAGGTCGCTTCCACGCATTGTGTGGAGTGGAGCGGGAGTGACGTGTGTCTAGATCCACCATTGTGCCGCACTAAGTGCGAGGCTGCAGCCAGCATTATGTTGCTTTATTTTCCGCTTGACACCTTTGGGCTGCGTTGCGCATTTCTCTTCCTTTTTTTTTTTTTTTGTGTTGTGCAGGCAACCACTTGGCATTTATGTGTGCTGCTGCTGCTCCTCCATAAAGCCATTTGTGTCCCAGCGGCAGGCTTAGCCAGCGAGTAGGTTGTACACTTTCTTATCAACATGCACGTCGACGTCATATCCTGGTCGGAATTGAAATTTATTATTCTGCTTTGTCGTGCGTATGAGTGTGCGTGTGTGTGAGTGTGTGTGCGTGTGTGTGTGTGGGTGTAGACTAAGTACCAAGCCACCCCTTTGGTACAGCATTTAATATTTTGTTATTTTCCATCTTTCCCCAGTCACTTTTCCTGCTCTTACTCTTGTTAATTGCTGCGCAGCAAACTGGCTGGCTGGGGAGTGACCTTTGATGTTTTACCTTTTCTCAAGTTTGTTGATGTGCCTTATTTCATTTTTTTTTTTTTTTGGCCTCGCACTTAGGGATATTGTTTGCCAGTCTCAATTATCCTTTTTGGATTTAAAACACACGCAAGCACACACACACCCACACATCTGTGCTCAAAGTTTTTGCTCTTTTGTTGGTTCAATTTCAAAGTAAATCCGATATTCAAGAGAGAGAGGGGAGTGGGAAAATTTCGTTTACTCTGGAAGGAGGAGAAGGTACTAAAACGCTTTCACTTGACACTGGGTTTTAATAAAGCAACTCAAGATATACAGCAAAATCTTGAGCTTCCTGATCCGCACTAAATTGGCAAAGATCTACGGGGTCTGCTTCAAAAGATGTGTTGGTCAAGTGTTTTGTCCTAAATCACTGATCATTATCGGATCTCAATAAAAATCCCACCAAGTAGATAAACAACTGTTCATATTCTTAGTAAATTTTTGTTAAGAACTCTCCAATAAAAACGCAATTCCAGTTAGCAGCTTCCATGACCCAAGATGTCCCATTCGATAGTGATAGCCAGGCCCTGGGCAATTTAAAGAAGGTTCGCTTTGGCGCTCATAGCTTACTTGCAAAAAACCGGCGTCGTTTTTTTTCTCCTCTACCATTTTCGCTGCTTAGCACGTTCGAAAGTGAACAGCAGAAAAGCCAAAGGAAAAGCTGAGCTGGAAATTATGCAAAGATTGTGTGTACAACTTGAGACAGGGCCGAGGGCGAGCCGTCCACAGCTGAGAACTATCGGCTGGCAAGTTAACTTGTCGTCGGCTGGGTGGACTGAGGTGAGGTGAGTCGTCCAGTGACATGCAAATCTGGCTCCTGGCTGTGCGCCATTTTGTGGCAAGCGAACGAGTTGCGGGCACAACAGAAAAAAAAAAGAAAAAAAACAGGAAGAAACGGCAAGAACGTGGAGATGATGATAATGTGTTTGCCCATGCCCAGGAGATACATTTTCTTTTCTGCAAAATCAGTTAAATGAGTTTGTTTACATGTTTCGCGGTTGTGTGGTTTTTTTTTTGCTTCCAGGCCAGCAGAAAAAATTCCTACTTTAAATGTATGCGGAGCGAGGCACGACGCGACATTGTCTGGACTTGCGGAAATAAATGTAAGAAAATCCCCATACAATTTACTTTCCTGAAACTTGATATGGCGTCGGGGCCTAAAAGTATGCAGCATGTAATTTGCGTTCTGTTGTGTGCCACTGCCGCGTTTTGCTTTATGTAATTTGCATGTAAACATGTGTTTATACTGCGCGCTGCCTCCAGGCAACGCAGCCCAGACATCAAATAATTTTGTTTAACATATTTTGTTATTAAGTGTGGAAATGCGCATATTTTGCCCCAGCCTTCCCAGTTCTGAGAAATTCCGTTTACCCTTTTCGACTGTGCGCGGCAGTTCGTGCCTGCAGTAAATTTCCGTTTGCCATCCTTCAGGGCGGCCAGGCAGCCGTCATACTTCACTTGAACTTTGTGTAGCGTGAACTTCTTAAATTATTGGCCTGGACTATTATAAACTGTTTGTGTGGGTGGCCCACCCCTTACACAAGCTACAATAACTTAAGTTTTTGGAAGTTTTTGGGGGGCCAAGCGAATTATGCTTTTTGTTTGACAATTGACGGGCGGTGGGGGGCGGTAAGTTTGGGCCAATTAGTCGCCGGGAGCAGCCTTAGAGTGCATGTCACGTTAAGCCCAGCCGTAGACAGACATTCAATTTCTTTTTACCCCAAGCTTTCGGGCTACGTGGTCGCACTTCCTAATGCCAACTTGATGCAATACAATCAGCACTCGCTGATGCAACATTATTGTTGTAAGACGTTGCCCCATTTCTTTTACACAAAGCTTATGGTCGTGTGTGGGTCGTAAATACCAGAGTGTTAAATGCTGTCGGGGAGGGAGGAGCAGATGGTAGCTAGGAACTTGGGGCTAAGCAAATATATCCGCATATTAAAACTCAACTCAAAGCCAACTCAACGCGCCCATACAAAGGCGGTTTGTACTTATTTCCTATCAAAGACTTTGGCTTGATAACGCTTACAGTGGTCGAAATGCTGAATTAGGGTCTTTTAATTCATAGTTAGATCAATTAAACAAACATAAGAAATTGATGTGGGAAAATCAGCTACTGCAGTGTGCTGTGTGTGTATTTGCTTTCTAAATACCAATGTGCTATGGGCAATGATGCCATACACCGAACCAAGAAATTATGCCATTTGGGCTCAACTCAAGCCAAAGCGGTGATAATATTGGGTTGATCCTGGAATGCTTAAAGTTGAACCCGACAGGGATCAATATTTTCATTCCTGTTTTTGCCTCGCCGCATTAAAGCTGCTACTTTTTGAGCTTTGGTAGAGCGGTGGCACATCACACATCCGCCCCAAAACCCCACCACTTGCTTAGTTGCATTTAATTTTCAAAAAACCATTTAACATTTTAATTTTTTTTTACCTACCCCAAGTGGGACTTAAACTCAGGACCTCAAAGACTACAGCCACTTACTGAAACTGGCATCTCAGCCGAAACTTTCAATTGTAGGCAAAAGCCATTGGCATTGTGGCACGAAGTGAGGTAGAAGGCCTGTAGCTCAGTGGTACACGTACACCCATATTAATCATCCTTTTAATATCATTCTTTTTTTGTTCAATGTTCTCAACTCCTTGAAATCTTCTTGAAATCACAAAGGATTTTTTAAAATATTGAAAAATAAAAAACTTGAGTTGATGTTCTTTGACATATTTTATTATGAAATTATTTTAAGCATTGTCTAAATTTTTGACAGTGCATCAAAGTCCATAAATCGAATATTTATGTCAATAATGTCAAAATATGCAATGCTTAGTTCCCACGCAACATTTGGAAGATTATTTCGACAAAATCACTTTAATGACTCTTTTTCAATTGATAATTTAAAATTTATTACTGTATTGTGAGATTAAAATAAGACTCGAAAATAGCTCATACAACGGCTCAAAATGTGATTAATTCAAATACAAATTGAAAAAGACCAGCAAAAGACTCGAATATGAGTCAAATCTGATCAGAAAAGATGGTTAAAAAAGACTCTATTTTCTCCCGACAAAAGATTAATTTACGATCAGAAAACGAGCGCATTTATGATTATTTTAATAGGATCGAGGATTCGAAAAAACTCGAACGAGATCCAAAATTACTTGAAATGTTTGCAGGGCTAAGCCGCAATCCCGTTTCGGATCAATTCAAGTTCACTTTTACTTGAACTTTTATTTTCACTGCTGGGATCAATTCATACTTTCACGGCTTATTTATTGATAAATATTTGATCCTACCCTGTCGGGGAGGTTTTAAACGAAAAAGATTTTGTTTGCAATTGAACATTCGCAATGTGTTTATAAAGGGTGATTTTTCAAGAGCTATAGGAAAGTTTTTCAAAAAAAAACACATAAAATTCAGAAAAATGCATGAAATCTTTATTTGAATCGATAGTACGGTCCATATAATTTAATATTTGAAGATTATTTCATGCAAATGTTGACCGTGACTGAGCCTCAAATGGTCCATCCGCTTAGTCCAATTTTGGCATACTCTTTCCAACATTTCGGCCGGTATTTCAATGTGTCAATTGAAGCGGGCTTGTCTGTGTAGACATGAGCTTTAACATAGCCACACAAAAAATAGTCTAAACGCATTAAATCGCACGATCTAGGCGGCCAATTGACTGGTCCCGAACGTGAAATAAAATGTTCACCGAACTCGCCTCTCAGTAAGTCCATTGTTGCGCGTGCTGTGTGGCATGTGGCACAGTCTTGTTGAAACCACATGTCATGCAAGTCAAGCTCTTGCATTTTGCGCAAAAAAAAGTTGGATATCATCTCACGGTAGCGCTCACCATTCACAGTTATGTTACGATTCGCATCATTTTTGAAGAACTGCGGTCCAATGATGCCACCAGCCCATAAACCGCACCAAACTGTGACTTTTTCTGGATGCATTGGTAGCTCTTGCAATGCTTCTGGCTGATATGATTCAAAATCGACAATTCTGCTTATTTACGTACCCATTGAGCCAAAAATTAGCATCGTCGCTGAACACAATTTTTCGAACACAAACTTTCTCAACAGAGCACGCATTTTGTTATAAAGCGTTTTGCAAGCGTTGTTCGTTTGTAAGACGATTCATGGTTAAATTATAGACCAAACTGAAGATGTTTGACAGTGAAACAAAACAGAAATCGTGCGTGAGCTGTTTAAACCAGTGTTGCCAAAAAGATAATAGCTAAAAAATCACCCTTTATTTAAGAGGGGTATTTTTCGGGGACTAGAAGTAAAACATATCATTTGAGTGCACTATTGAAAAAATCTATTCCTACTTGAATTTTGCAGAATTTCCCTATTGAAAGCGACCTTTAAGGCAAGGAGAGTGAGGTAGAGAGAGAGAGAGAGAGAGAGAAACTGAGAGGGAAAAGCAATCGCATTTGAGAGTATAGCTTTTAGTCGGCTCTCACAGTTTCGTTTTAAATGGGGAAACTACAAAGCGGAAAGCACAATCGCTGACATTTGACAGGCTAAGACTGCGGCAGCTGTGTGGTGTTGTGAGTTCCTTGACCTGGCTATTACTGGTTAAATAGTTTGACAGCTAATTTTTTTAAAAAGAGGAAAAATCCAAATGCTTATAAAATTATGTCTGATTCGAATATATATTGGACGTCCCATCTTTTGCATCTCTTGAATCAAGAGTGTACAATCTCTCACCTGAGAATGATGAACGAACATTCTTGGTTTTTGAGTACGTTTAGCACTTGATTCAAGAATTGTTCTACTTGGTTTGAGAATATTTCAAGTATTAAAGCTGTAGGATAAAGGAAAACGGGACCAAATATTTCACACTCTTTTACTATTGATGAAATTCACCGTTTTTTTTGAGTGTATGAGTGCATTCCATAGCCATAGCAGCCGGGGCTGCTCCGCGTAATTGTTAGTTCCTTTATACCTTGCTTATGTCTCACCCAATCCTCACCAATGCTTTTTCGATTAGTTGACAATTCCCATTCTAACTACACAATTTTAATATTTCTTGGCTTCACTGAATATTAAACATGTGTCTAACAGCAAATCCTTCCATGATCAACATGCTTCGCTCTCCATTTTATTAAAACACTATTTAAGATCTGACAGTCTTCACATTACGACCACTGTGCTTTGTATTCATTTCTTATTTAAGACTTCAGCTTGAAACCGACCGCCCAGACCAGCCCTCCCCAGATGGATAGCTCTCCTTCATTCGGCGCGAGCGCCTACACAGAGTTTATTTATCGAACTGTGAATAAATATTTTGCCGGGCATAAACTTGAAGCACCTTTCTCTCGTGTGGAGTGAAGTGGAGCTGGGTGTTAAGCAGTCGAATCGATAGGCATTGCAGGCCGGTGTTGTTGTCTTTGTGGCTTGCAATTACGTGTGTGTGTGTGTGTGTGTAACCTAATTCCAAGGCTGGTTTAAATGTTCTTACAGGCTATTGACTTCCCTCCACACTCATCTCATTATGAAGGTTCAATAAAAAAACAAAACAAAAAAAACAACACCGAGACTTTATCTATTTTCATGCCTCAACCCCAACATCGTTTGGAGTGAAGCAGCTGCTTTCATTAGAGTTGGAGCTTTAGCTGGGAGATGGGAGGCAAAAGGCTCTTCAGCTTTATCGCTGTAATCAATTGTCTGCATTTGAATAGTTGACAACCGATTTATGGACCATTGAGTGAGCAGCAAGGACAACGAGCCTGGCTTCAGCTCATTTCTTTTGTACTTGCGGTTTTTTTTTCTCTGCTTCCTCCTGTGTGCGGCCAGCAGTATCCTTTTCGGAAATCAAGTGGAATGACCCGCATGAGCTGTGTATTTTCTTCTTTTTTTTTTCGACCACCTCCTTCTGTTTTTGTATGCTTTACGTAATTTCGAGAGAGCAGAAAAACCGGAAATGGCTAGGAAATTGAGCCAACAACAACATCAGCAACAACAGAATAAGAATAATAACGAAACTGTCATACCAGGCGGCCTCTGTCGTCAGTTGTCAGTGGCCCAGTTAATGTACTGCCAAGTGTTTTTGACCTTTTTTTGTGTCCATTGGACATTTCATATTTTTGGTTGGCATCCTTTTGGCAGACCGTACAATTACTTACCAGCTGCTGCTGCCGCTGCGGTTGCCTGTTGTCGCCCTGTTTTCAACTTATTTAAAAGTTCAAGTTCAGCGCATTAACCCTAATGCCTAATTACATATGCATAGCTAAGTCGCAAAGATTTTGGGCTCTTGTTTTCCGGATATTAAATGGGGTTTTAAAGCCGAGTTTGGCTTAAACTGCCAACATACTGCAGCGCACACACATTCACACGTCCCAGGGGCTCTTGGCAGGGCTTTGCATTTGGGTTAATGTAGTATTTGTGTATATGCAAGCAGCACCAGCCCCACAGCCAGATTGATGTCAGCTGGTCCCCTCGTCCTCCTCCACCTCCTCCGGCTCGCCCTGCCATCATTGCATTGCGGTAACGGGCACATTTTGTCAGCGGACATGAAATGCACTGCACGTTGTCAAGGAAAATATGTCAGCGTCTCTTTTGCTTTCTCCCAAGATTGGTATTGTCATAAAATGTGGCTCACCCACGCACACACACACACACAGACACAGCCACATAGACACACAAAAATGCACACGACTGAGATTCGAGGCTCGAAGTCAGGCAAGGCAGTTTACAGAATGAATTGCATTTTATTTGTGGGCATTTCTCATGCTGCGGCTAGTGTCGTACGGTGGTGTTCAATATAGTTTACATGACTAAACTTTGAAGAAATAGTAATAGAGGAAACGAAATTTACTTAAAACAAACCGAATTCAGACGGATTCTTCGCAGAAGGTCATCTTTCGTAATCATTTTTAAAGATATCAAGAAATATCAATTGATAGATTTCTTACCAGTTACACTCCGAAATGCTCTAGAACTTTGTACTTAAGTAAAAACCTTGTACGCTAAGTACAAAAATACTTTATTCAAGTAAAAAAATTCCTTATTCAAGTATTATTAATACAATTTGTTTAATCTCAGAATACTTGATTTAAGATGGTTTCGAAATGGATTAAGTACAACACGAGTATATTCAAAAACACTTGTAATCTAACTCTTTGGTAGTCATGTTCTTACTTTAAGAATAGGTACAAAATATTCTTGGTTGAAGTTTAATAAATTCTAAAATCAACCCCAATAAGGTTTTCAAAACATTCTAAAAGTGCAACAAGCAAGTACAAAATGTTCTTGGTTAAAGCCTATAAAGTTCATAAAATAATCCCAACTTGTTAGTGAAATGATGCAGACATCAAATCATAGAAGATCTCAAAGATCGCTGGCCCATAAATAACCCTAATACAAAGAAGAATCTACCATAACTACATAAGAAAAGAACCAGTTGGGAATTTTAAGAACAGAATTAATTAAAAATAGTTAGCATTGTTCTCTTTGGTATTTGCATTGTTAATCTCTTAAGTACGCTTCTTCATCTTCCTGATTCAAGATAGTTGGTTCTTATTTAAATAATTTTGGGGGTAATTCTTTTAATTAAAGAACTTTTTGTACTTCATTTAAGTGCTGCCAATTATAAAACATACCTTAAACTTTAAATACGAAACTCTATAAACTCTATCCTGATCGATCTAGAGCACTGTCAGTCGCTTTAATTCTGAGTGTATGTTAATATTACATGGCAAATTAATCTTCAAGCCTGGGTTGTTCACCGCTGCTCTTTTATAGCTCAAGGGAGTACACGGTTCTTAGCTTAATATCAGACATAGTTTTTGTATATCAAGGATATATTTCTCATCTAGCATCTATGTATACTATGTGTCAGATAAACTACGACTTTGGTCTGTTATTTGTAGGCTTATATGACAGATAAATAGAGAAAAATCTGCGAAGCCAACTTATTCCAAAAGGCTTCATCAATCGGGCTTAACTAAGTTTCATTTCGGTATTTGCATGGACTTCCTTTTAGAGGGTCAGGGTAATCACAAATTTACTCCGGGCGACTTAAGACTTGTGAATGAACTGAACCGAACCATTTGGCTTTCAGTTTTTAGTTCTGTTTAGCTTTTCGAAAGACCGCCAGCTCTATGTACGAGCTGATTCGACTCAGAACCAATTTGATTCTCTGAAATACTCAAATCTCAATTTGCGCTGAAAGAAAACAATTTAAAAAGTTGACAATATGAAACAGGGGTACCGATTAACAAGGCAACTTGAACCTCTAAATCTATTTCTATGGACAAATTGTTTTTGTAAGTTTAGTATTGAGCAAAGGCAACACTACTTATAGGTATTTTAAATTAAAAACATTATTTTCATTTATTTCAAGACTTACATTAAGTGTTCTCTGATTATATTAAACTTGTGCCTAATGATCCATCACAATGGAATTATATTCAAGTTGCTCTCTATCAACACTAAACAGTTCAGTGTAATATTCTGTATAATTTTCATTTAAGCCTACCTCAATCTAAAATGAATTGACTCTATTGCACCCTTCCACTGCCTCAATATACATATGTACTAATCGAAACTATAAACGAAGTTTTTGCGAAAGCACTCTGTTTTGCTGTTTCTTATACATAATATTTCAAATGTTCCACTGTGCGATGACTTGGCCTTTAAATAGCTAAGTAGCCCTGAGCGAAACACCACAAAAACCATCATGAATTTCCTTGCGGAACGTGTTGCTATTTCGCACAAATTACAGCAGCAGGAGCAGGAGCAGGAGCAGGGAGCACCGCCAGCCCCTTTCAAATAAAGGGGGAGCTCAAAAAATTCAATCAAAATTGTTGCCATTTAGTTTGACATTTCATTTTGATGGCTGGCAAAAATGATGATAAAGTGAACCCACCGACTGGACACGGCCAGCTCGTAGCGCGCTGCTTTTATAGAGTGCAAAATGCTGCCAAAGAGAATTTCTGTTAGCGCAAAAAAAATGTCAAAGCTGACCGCAAGCTGTGGAAAGAAATTGGAATTGCAGCGCGAAGAGCACGAAGGACGAAAATTGATTTGGCGACTTGAAATGGTTGGGGTGCGATAAGAGTTTGCACAGTTTTCTCACAATTTGCTTTTGCTTTTCGAGTTCTGTTATTGATATCCGGCGGAAGCTTTAAAATTCTTGTATAATGAAGTTATTCAAGCTTGAAAGGGAAAACTTTTCACACGCATACAGGAGAGGAGATTTTCACTCCCACGCCTGACAGCACATGCAAATTCATAAAAGTCTGATACACGCACACGCACACGCACACGCACACACACACACACACACATGAGCCTGCCATAAGGAGCTATCAAGAAATCACAACAAATTTACAAGTGCCACACAAATGTTTGACAAAAACTTTCTGAAAAGCTTTCTCTCTACTGATTTCGCAACGTCTCAACGATTTCTTCTGTCTGTTGATGGCACCGAATGGTTTTTGGGGGTAGAGGCAGACATTTATGGCCCAAGATGCTATCGGGTTGACATAAGTTAAGCTGCTTTTGCTTTGCTTTTTGGCTAAAAACAACAACAACAAACCGAGTGTGTGTGTGTGTGAGTGTGTATGTTTGCGTATGGCAAACAGCTAAAAAAGGGTGTTCGAAGTGTGCCAACAATGCGTAAATTCTACTTGAAAATATTTTTGAAGGCACAAAAACCGCAAAACAACTGCACGAATTCAAAAGTTTCGAAAAGGAAGCAGCCGGCTGAGAAGGGCAGGCAGGAACGAGCATGTTTTAGACTTGTCTGCTATTTAGTGTTGACACGCAAGGCAATTTGGCAAATGCAAACATTTTGCTGCCTCCACAACAACAAAAGCATTACGCATACGTACACTGTACGAAAGCAAGGAGTACGTGTGCCATCTGTGAAATTTTCGAATTTGAAAGGTTTTTAAAACGAAGAGAAGTAATTGCTGTTAAGGAAAGGAAAGGTACTAGTTGACTAAATCTGATCAGAAAGTGAAAACGATATTCGTGAGCGAATGTTCCTTTAAACCAAATTAACTAGGAAGACTGCAACAGTTCAGCGGCATTTTAGCGTTGTGCTTGCGCTTGCGCGGAATCGGTTCGATTTAGTGATTTACCTTAAGTGTTCAAACATTATAGTTTCCAATTCATTATTCCATTTAATAAAGATAAAGATTTCATAACTTTCATAGAAGCGAAAAGAACACACGAGAATATAGTTATGTCCATTTTATTTTAACGTTATTGACGAAACACCAAGAATACAAAGCCATTTCAGGCATGGTAACGTGGTACAATGAAGTCAGAAGAAGATTCTGTGAAAATTTTTAAGCTGAATAGCTTAAAAACTGAGAGTCACGGATTTGAAACCACGACCTTGACTTTCTAATGAAATACTGCTCCACTAGTCTGAAAGGCTTGTTGCTATTTGAGTGGCCTAATTCTAAGAGTATTTTGTTGTTTTCGAGGCGTGGGGTTGATGGTCATGTGCGATCAGATGCAGACGTCCAATCTTGTTCAATCTTCGTGGAGCCAAGTTCAAAGCCCAGAAAAGGTAAGGTATACAAAAATGGTACATTTCGATAATAAATTTATGAACAGCTTAGAAAAGGAGAATGGTAGTATGTGGTCGTGGCTTCCCCCTGCATTTTCCCTCCCGCCATCCAACCCCACTCACTTTTCCAAGTATTTACTATTTGATTTGTGTATATTTTGGATTTATCAGAACGATCTCAATGAAAATATCGGTGTACAATTTACAATCTTTAAATGAGCCCTCCGTTTTCGGAAAACCCCAACTTATAGCCCATTTTCAGTGGCATCATTTCTAACCAGGTAAGCAAACCACTTGCAAATACGTACTGGTTCGGTTCAGTGGTTGACACAGTTTCTGAACCGCCGGTTGGGTTTATTCCATGGTGTTTGGTTGTTCCACCGATTAGGTTCCATGGTTCATATAGGCACATTATGAAATATTATTATTTCAATTGTAATGTGACTTTTGGCACACTTTGGAAATTGAAATTCTTTAAGCCATTCGAATATCTTTAGAATCCTTACAGGAATGTCAAAAATATATGATGTCGGATTTACACGACTATATAACATATTAAATGAGAAAAAGCTCTCCTGGCTAAGGTGGAATTAAGGTAACGAAGTAATACAGAAAATTGATGACAAAAAAGGATCGACTGGCAATTGCAGAAGACTTGAAGGATTGCATGCCGGATCTATATAGTCTTTAAGGATGACTTAATACTACAATATGAAGACTATATAGATCCGGCTTCGCTAAGGATGTAAAGGGTCGAACAAAATGTCGTATAAATATTATCCTGGAAATGCGTTTCAAATTCCAAGTATCATTGGCTAAAGAAAAGCGCTTCACGTCTTAAAACTCAGAGATCTGAACCGATCCGAGCCGTTTTTCGGTACAGTATTTGTGAAAGAAGCACGTTTCTTGTTGTGGTTCAGTTCACCAGCTGAAATAAGCGGTTCGGTTCGGTTCATATCCGGCTTGCATACCTATTTTTATCATTTTAGTATTTTGATAATTTTGTTGTTTCCATTGAGGCAACATAATTTTTTGAAATTCTCAATGCCACGTGGACAAAATCTTTTGAATGGTTTATTTGAGCTGAAAAGGCGTCAAGGACGAGGCTCGCAGAACTAAAAACCTTTCCTTAATTTTTTATCATTTCAAAAAAAGAAGTTAAAATTTCTTTAATGAAAATATGCAAGTCCTTAAATATTGAGAATATTAATAAACATTTTGGTACATTTAAAAATGCTTTTTCTCTGGGTGTAAAAATATTGAAAACAGTCCTTATACAAATTAGGTGCTGGCCAATTCATAAACCAAGGAGAACAGGTGCAGAAACACTGCCAGCTTAAGAATGTTTGGAATTCTGGATATTCAATGTACAACTTACTAGTAAAGAATGCATGAATTAACAGAAAAGAGGAGACGATATTGCAGAGCATGGACAAAATCAGGTGTTGATGAAACACTGGCAATCGACTTTAGCCGGGTAGACAGCTGTCCATTCGCCGGTAGTTGGAAAATGATTTGAAAGCCAAAACGATTCAAGTACAGTTGAGTTACCTCATAAAAATTCCAATATTAACAAACATATATTCAACAAACTTGTCATCTTATGTTCTTTCTTTTGCAATGAATTTTGATTGCCCATTTCACTTGTATCGACTTACTAAATGTATGGTTATGTCTTATTTCCTCAAATCGGTTCTTATGGTTGATTCTTTTGTGTTTCAGATATGTATCCGAATTTTGGTACAGATGTGGTTTAGGTTCGCGGTTCGGATTGGAGGCATGGATAAGCGGTTTGGAACGTTTCGGCTTAGACTTGCAACCCTGGAAAAAAGGCTAGCATGAAGGACACACGAAAAGTAAATGCTACTGCCTTAAATTAGCTTTATGCTCTAAGCTACAGATAATTGGTTAAGATAACAAATATTTTGCATAGATTGCTTAACTACCAAGTGCACTCATCATATTATATATTGAAAACCAATGAGAAAAACTTTTACTTTCCGATTTTACCAATAAAAAAAGGTTAAATATACCCACTTTTTTCCAGTGTGCAAGTACATTACATGAAGTACAGAGTATGGTACATTCGGTTTTGAGTGACTTTCATTCCTGTTTTTTAAAACAGAAGTCATAATATTTGTTGAGTGTATGTGGACTTGGCAAGCTCCTTTCACACTCTCCCGCTTGGATATTAAATAAACTTACGCCATTTCAGTTTCGCGCCTCGCCAAGCCACAACCCACACACACACACACACACACACAGCTGCACTACTCCCCCTCCCCCCTCCAGGCCCTTGGGTAACAGTTATTGCTTATTACATTGGCGGCGCTTGTTGGCTTACAATTTCGCTAAGTTTGCCGTGTCGAGTGTAAATTCTAAATGCTTGTCTGTGGCATCTTCCTTCCATTTGGAAATCACAAAAGAAATGCTTCTAATGTTTTTGGCTTCAATGCGCCGCCTTGGGAGACGTCAGCTTACATGTGCTTAGTGTTAGTGGCGGGGATGGTAGGGTGTGTGCGGGTTTGTGCGTGTGTACTCACTCACCCAGCAAAGGAATTTAAATAAATAGCATAAAAATTTTGCTTAGCAGAGCTGGTGCTGCTGCTGCTGCTGCTTCTGGTTGGTTGGCTGGCTTGGTTAGGTGGGTCGCTCAGCTCATGTGTATAATCAACTCGCTCTCCCTCCTTCTCCTAAGCTTTACACGCTTGCTTACGCAGCTCTCCGCCGGCACCCATCTTGATGAAGTGCGTGAAATTGATATATGAAGTGTGGAAGCAAACTAAGTATGCGGCATGCGTAATAAAGCCAAAACGGAAATTTCGCAAATGCCAACAGTCAAAGCTTCTCATAGTTCTCATTAGCAATTGGCAGGCAAAGCAAAAAAAAAAAACCAAAATCTCGATAAGCGCTCACGAAAATTGGCTTCACGTGGTGCCTGAAATAAGGACCAACGGCAACAACAACAACCAAAAGAAACAAAAGTGTCAAGGCAAAATGGCTAAGCCCTAAGCATTTAAATGCTAAATAGCTAGTGGAAGGATAACCACATAATGGCCCCGGGGGCCAGCGCTAGAGCTCTCTAGATCTCCTGCTGTGATGTAGGGTAGCAAATTAAAGTGTTAGCAAAATAATAACAACAAATTGCCCGAGTATAAAATGTCGCGGTTCACACACAGCGGGGCGATTCGATGCACAGTGGTAGCAAAGTCAATAGATATGTAACACATTTTTAAGCGCTTCTGTGATTGGTTTTAGATTGCGATATAAACGAAATCGTGATGGTTGCTCTCGCAAGAGAAATAACGTTGAAAGAAAATTGGAGTTGTCACTTGGCTGTTCAATATCGTATCGATAAATCGATATGTCGGAATATTTCGAGTTTCTTTTTCATGAGGCGATCAAGTAGATAGCCGATATTTCTTCTCACGATACATCAAAACGATATTTGATCTGGTTGGATCGGATCTGGTATCCTGCTAAAATATCGATCAGTCCTTGGACTTAATCGTAAACTCCCCCTAGATATTTTATGGCTTTCTGAACATGTTGTTATATGTAGCATAT
Source organism: Lordiphosa andalusiaca (assembly GCA_035044965.1). NCBI lineage: Eukaryota > Metazoa > Arthropoda > Insecta > Diptera > Drosophilidae > Lordiphosa > Lordiphosa andalusiaca. Next base: position 474,777 of record JAWNNM010003327.1, on the reverse strand, counting down.
CCAAAGATGAATAGGAATAGTCATGAAACATTCTCTTCTAAGAATTTATGCTTAACTTAAGAATTTCTTGGTTCAACTTATGTAACTGAAATTTCTTGAATCAATTACGATATTTCTGTGTGACGTCTCAACGACGTCGACAACAGACAATTGCTTTCTTTGAAATGGTAAGTAATATTAGTTATTTAGAATCTTTAAAAATACTAACAAACTTATCGATATACTACGGACTCGAACATCGATTTGATAATTTTCGATGTTTAACACACAATTACATTCTTTCAAATAAAATGTAATATATGTTATTTAGAATCTTTTATAATAATACAACTTATCGATAAATCGATATCGCAGTCGAATATCGCTTTTTTATATATTTTTAATGTAAAACACACAATTGCATTCTTTCAAATGTTATTAAGAAGCATATAATAACAAAAGCTTATCGATAAATCGATATACTGTGGACTTGGTTAATCGAATATCGACTTAATACTTTATTTTGATTTCGATATTATCGGTATTGACGATATTGACCAGTCAATCCGGATTTTAAATTCACCTCGTCTTTTGTTTTGACATTCTATTGTAGCTATATTATTTTTCGATCACATAACACCACTATGCATGTTGGCCCTGCGTGCCGTTGCCGTGGGCCACATGGTGTGACATTTATTTAAATTAAATAGTGAGGCCAAATGATAGCCGCTTGACATGCAATTCAAATTCTGTGTTCCGTTCCGTTTTTGGTCAAGGCTTAATCTTAATTTGCACAACGCAACAAGAGAGTGCGAAAGTCGCATTTCCTCTCAACTCGTTAGCAACGCTTCTCAACTCGTTTACATTTTGTGCTTTTTCCTTTGTTTTGCATTCTTCTGAGGCGCTGAAAATAAATTAAAGTGCAAGAGTGTTTCCTTTTTATGGCCATTTCCATTTCTTTGGGCTGCGTTTCGTATTTCATGCTGTTTTACAATGTTTTTTTGAACAGGGGAAAAAGAAAGCCCCGCCAACTTGAAGAAAAATGCGACTGAAGCGTGAGCAACGTACAACGGATATCCGTTGGCCCGCGGAGAGAGAGAGAGAGAGAGAGCGAGCGAGGGAGAGAGTGCCCGGCTGGCGGATATGTCGCATAACCCAAGAGCCCTTGCTCAAAAACCTTCTGCCGGGTAATTAGAATTGCTGCACATTTTCTTAATAGCCTGATTGTCATAAGCTGCAGCTGCCAGACAAATAAGTGCATAAATTTATGAGAATTTATGACGCCACAAACAACAGTCACAAAACGTGTCCTAGCACAATTAGTTGAGCCGCATCAAAGCCAAACACCAACAGCATCCAATCCAACAATTTGTTATGCCAGATGGAATGCACATTGAATGCACACGTACTTATGACAACTAAATAAACAAACGGCAATAATGCAGAGCCAACAGCCATTTGTACGAGATATGAATTTCGGGGGGCTGCACTGACATTTGCCTAACCAAACCTGCCAGCCGAATGTGAAACCAAGCCAACCTGTGCAAACATGGCCGAATGAATGTGTAAGCTTAATATTGCATAACCTCGTATGCATGCCAAAAAGCACATTAACTGTACAGAGACACACACACAGGCAACGGCTTTCAAATTGTGGCGTGAAATTGTCATGCGCCATCTAGCGTTAGAAAATTGAATTATGAATAATTACGTTTTGTTGACTGCGCGATAAGAGACGGCTATATGCGTTGCCTACTTTTCTGCGTTCAGGGACCCCGCACTCGCAATTTGCGGTAACTTTAACTATTTTGCATGCAGCGACAACGCACAGTGGACCGGGAACTGCAAATCAGATTCTTGAAATTAGCTTAATTGGCGAATTGAATTAGAGAAATAGTTTGGTCAGAGGCGAACAAAGCATATTTTGGTTGGTTATTTGCAAACAAATTTGCTCGATGTGGCAAATTGAAAAAACACAAATTAAAAACATTGATTTTTTTCTTTTTTGATATTTTTTAACACTGTAATAACTCAAAATAGTCTGATTTGTGTAAGTCGCGATGAAAGTTCTCAGCTGATTTCACCTAGCGAAAATAAATAGTTCCTTTAGTTTTGAGACTAACTAGTAAATTGAAACATGTTGTTGTAACTGAGACTCGTCGCTTTTGCAGGAAGATGAAAATGTGCCTACAAACTGATTTTCTGAAACATTCTCATTTAACTCAAAGACTCTACAAATAACAATATGAAAATGTTACACAATATAGAGCTCGATTTAATATTTCTGCATCGCTAACTTAAAATAGTTTTACTAAAAGTATACGAAACTACGTTTTCCAACATATCTGTTTCCAGCACCCCAGAATATTGACAATACCTAAAATATAAATAGAAACACTTTCGAGCAGCTCACGGACATTAAAGATATGACAATGTGCTTATATATCAAGTATGATGTATGATTGAGTTCAATACGATCATTGAGTTCTTGGCTTAAGCTCAAGAAAGAAGGGCTCTACGGTTGAATGTCATGGAAAAAATATTATTAGCATTTTCATTCGCAAAATGGTACTTGGAGGAGATCAAAAGGGATATATTTGCAATAAACAAGCTGAGAGAATAAGAAGTCGCCCGAAAAATTATGGAAAATAAAAAAAAAATATCTCAATAATAATAATAATCTGGTCTTTAGACTATTTGTCAACTCTCACATCGATGTATCGATTTATTCTCTGCGTGAGAAACATCGATAATAAGTTTTAGAATCGATTAAAATCAAAAGAATTCCAGTACTATTTGAAGAAGCGATGCCGGCGAATCTCGTGCTGAGGTTAAAAGCAGAATTGTAATAATTTACTGAAATGGGTCAAGTTCGCTTACTATTATTTACAAGATTGTCCAGCAATGTGCCAAAAACTAGAAAATAATTATAGATTCTGTTGAAATTTCTCAAAGTTATATTATTATTTGCAAAAAGCACACCCGATGGTTCAAAATGAGGTTCCTAAAGCAATTCCCAACAAAAAAATCTTTTTTGTCTTAAAGTTATTTTTAGTTTTACGATTCATGGAAAGGAACTCGAGGCAATGGTCAAATGTAAAAAGAAACTCACCAATACAAATACTTCATTAAGTGATTTGATTTAAGTAGGATTACGTTATAAGGGATAACATTTTTATTATTAGTCATTTATATGGCACCAATAGTGTTCTGTGTTATATCCAATCCATTAGATGACATTAATAGCTTTTAGAAACGGCTATTATGACCTTTCAAAAATTTTAAAACATGTGTCGATTGATGTAATCTTGGACAATTTACAAAGGAATCTATAACATCATTCACAGATTTTATATTTTTGATATTGGTTTATTGCTTTCATAAAATTTTGCTTCCTTGCATTCAGACGTTGAGTTATTCATTGTGGAATTTTTTAAAACTCCCACTAAGACTATTAAATTGTGGAACCGAACCTCATTTTTCGAAAAAGTGGTCCGGTTCGGATTCGGGTTCGAGGAGTCAAAAATTAAAGGCGCCTGGTTCATGGTCCGGTTCGCGAGCCTCAAAAAAGTCGAACCGAACCTTTTCTTAGGGGTTCGGTTCCGGACTGGTTTGCAGCCTTGGTTAAATTAACAAAACTTACAAGATGAAAAAAATTGCCGTTGCCAAGAAAATTGTCATCTGCTTCTCATACCACTGACTCTGAGGCTAAGCTTTTGAAACCGATTAACTTGATCGTTTTGTTTGGAAACGGAAACAGTATCTTATTCCGATTTCGCATAAAAGCGATATCGAAGAAGGAAACAAGCCGTAATTCATATAAACCTAACCTTATATTCCGATTGCGCATAAAACCGATATCGAAGAAGGAAACAAGCCTTAATTCATATAAACCTAATCCCAATGTCTAACTATTCTGAAAGCTTCAATGAAATCCGATAAATACACAGAAGTAATACAGGAAACCCATTCGCTTTATAGACCGGAGAGTACAGCATCGTTAGGTATGAAATCGAGGATACAAGGTATTTGGGAGTCGACACCTGATACATGACAATTGACAACTGATATTCCATTTAATGAACGTTGTTTAAGCACTAGATAATAATTAAATAAAAACCAACTAAAATCAATAGGTTGGATTGGGGAAATTGTAGTGCACTTTAAGTTTTCATCGATTCAACAAGATTTCTGGATCCATAAAAATGAAGTCTAAGCTTCAGGGCATGCGCCTGCGGATTTATGCCTATTAAAATGTGATTGGGATGAGTCGAAAAACCAACTGTGAACGAGCTGAACTTAACTCGTTCCCAAAAGGGTATGTTCGCCAAACTAAATGGTGAGCTCAGAAGAATATTGATAATGAGATAATGAGCCCCAAAAAATAGTTGACTTGCTGGTTGACCCTACTTCCAAAGCAAACTAGATTGGGTATTATGGGTTCTAAATGTGAAGATTGAAGTTTACCATTTAAATTGAAAACCCACTTGAACCGTAATCAAATTGGTTCGAGGCAATGTCTCTGAAATTATTTGAGATATGAATTTAATATTTGGTGTGTAGGTGGCTTATACCTACTTCAAGCCAGTTGACTAGAAAAGAAACTTTCTCAAAAATTTAGCATAACCATGGCCACTGTGCGTCATTACCTTTTCCCTGTTGTATGTGTGTGTGTGTGTGTGTGTTTGCCTTGGCTTACGCATTACAGCAAACCGCATTGCACGTGCTTCGTGGTTCGGTTGACGACTGCATTTCAACAGAATTTTCATTTGCATTTGCCTCTCTCTGTGTCGATGCAGTCAAACCCATTTGGCTTTTCGTCGGCACCCCCCCAGACAGCCGAATCTGCGAGAAGGGTGAGCGAAATTAAATTCATACAATTAAAACTTAAAGAAACCATCAGCCAACCCACACACAATGAAAGTGGCCACTGGTGATGCTGATGCTGATGCCGATGTCATTGGCCCTAATCTACTTAGCGTGGCTATTCAGAGAATGACACAATGCCAAAAGGACGCACAATGAACCTTTCGCGCCGAAGGCGTTTGCCGTCCATTGTGTGGCCGCTTTGGCCATTTGCTAACAAGTCCAAACAGTTGACAAAATGAACCAAGAAGAGGGGAGAAATCTAATTTAGCTCAAGGCAGGTGGCAAGCTAGGGCGGAGTCTGCCGGGCGCTTAATTTTTATAAACTTGCCAGGCAATTTTCAGGCTGTGGAAATGGTTCAGCAATTTTTTTGCACTTTTTGGCCATGGATGTGTGTGTGTGCGGGTGCCGTGTGTTTGTCATGTTATTATTAAATCGCAGACTCATGGCTGTTGCCGCCATTGCTCCTGTTCGGAGTGTTTAACATTGTTATACCCGTAAAGCAGCCAACAGCTGCTGGTGCTCGTCGTCATCATTGTAATCATGATGAGCAGCAGCATTGTGGAGCTACGGCCTTGGCCCCCGTTGATGAGCGTAAAAGGCAATTGTTGCGCCTAATAGACATTCATGTGCGCTCGGCGGGATTTGTGGCCCTGGCGCCCTCCTCTGCTGCCCACAAGATGATACATATTTTATTATTTTCACTTGGCATTGAATAAATTCACTGGGCCATGTGATTACGTACAACAGGGTCACATGTGGCTCTGCTCACATGCCATGTCATGTTGTCGCCTCCACTTCATTCTAATCAATTGTTATGCTCGTCGCCATCATTATGCTCAAGTGTCATACAATTATGGCCTTTTGCCATAAGAATCTTTTATAATGGCACTTGGCACGGAGAGACAGCACTTGAATTCGCAAAGGAAGCTGAGCCGAGCTGAGCTTCAACTCTTACCAAAATTAATTAGCCGCACTGGAAAAGCACAAAAACTGACGGCCTGCCATTTTCATTCCCCACAGTTCTGGCCGACTGCTGCAACAATGAACTTTGACACAAAGTGTCAACTGTACTGTTTCGCTGCCAGATCGGCGGCTGCCACTGTCACTAAAGTGTCGTACAAGAAAATCTACTTAGCGAAATTTGCTGCAAGACTGGGCCAAGCAAGCAGGGGCAGCAATTAGGCAGCCACCTGCCCTTTGGCTGAAGCTGCACAGTGGCATGGAAATAGTTAAATAGTTGGCCAAAAGTGTTACCCGGTTGCGAAATATTGGATAACTGGTATTTTTGAGTGTATAAAATCTATATTTAAAGAATAAATAGATATTTATTGTCAAACATATTTACTACACACTGCATTTTATGCAGTTTTTTACAGATTTATCTCCTGGACTACACTAAAAACGAACCCATCGCCACAACGATTTTGTTATGTAACTGAAATTGGATTTAGCACACTTTATGTAGAAGAGATGACAACATCGTAAAGATGGCACTGCAGTAGAAGGCAGCCACGAGGCAGCCCTCAGAGGGGTTGTGCACGGCAGACTTGGATGCACAAAATCCATTCAGAGACCCGAACAGGTTCTATCAAGCTAAGGCACTTGGCTTCAGATAGAAATTGTTATATGCTCGTCCGAGAAGCGATGTATGCATACGTGTACATCAAACCTGAGTGCTCTTTTATAGTTTCAACCGTAAACCTGACCAATTTATCGCTGTTCATCACAAATAAACTAGAACCCGTAGCGTAGGCAGGGGGCTCGCATTTAAGAGATGAAAGTAAGTGAAAATGAATTTTGTAAAAATATTCTTTTTCTTGCATAAATCATCATTGGGGAGAATGCCCAATTAGCAAGACATGTTTATTAGGGTGGAGTTAAACAGAAAAAAAACATTTTTATCGATGACCCGATAGAAAAGTCATCATCTGGCTAAAAATTCAGACTTGTGCAAAACCGCACGAGCGGTTTTGTTTGCTATTTCATACAAAAAATGCTTATTTTTGTAAACTTCAAAATCAGTTGAGGGAAAGATCGTGCTGATTTTTTGTAAAGCTAAACCAAAGTTGGTATCTTTCAATTAGATCTTTGATGTATGTAGGTTTACCTAAAAAGGGCGATGGCCCAGGAGCTCGCAACATTAGTCTATTTAATAATAACATAATTACTATTGACACTTAAAGTCACAAGCTATAATTTTTCTAGAGGTATTAAGTCTTATAAAGTAACTTGTTAGTTAAAATACGCGCACAATTGTGGCTATCGATCACCAACAGCTGACGATAAGCCACTCGATTATTATAATCGACATCGCAGTCGACGCTGACCGTACTCTGCTGCCTATAAAAGCAGAGCATCGGTGGACACAACACCTAGGAGCAGCAGAATAGTAAGTACTACCAGTTAGTACTGCCTCGCCAACTAAAGATCTTGTGCGTTTTGCGAATCAGCTTTTGCGTCTGCACGGGATTCCCATTCCAGTAGAGAAATACTATTCAAACCAGGGCTTCAACGCGGTTCGGAGTTGAACCGCTCCGGAGTCGGATAGTCTATCAGAGATATGGATTTTTAAAAGCCAGATTCGGGCTCAGTGTGAATCAATCATTTCTTGGAGCCCATCTAATTACATAGCTCAGAGAATGCGCTGCACAAAATTCTCAGAGCACATTCTCAGAGCGGGTACGGAGACAACACAAATTTGCTCTGAGAATGAGCATGACCTGCCAAACAGCTGATAAATTCTCGCAGGGGGTCAGTGAAATTATCAAACATGTTTGATAATTGTCAGAGGTACATACGGGAAAATATGAATGGAAACAAAAAACACAAAAAAAACAATACAAAAGTCAGTTGGAGAACTCTACGGAGGACGAATCATTTTATAAAAGCATTTCGATGCAATTTGCACAACCCATAAATGCTCCTCCTCCTCCAGCACCATGCAAAATGACCCCATAAAAACAACCATGGCATTCCCCAAAGCCTCTGCATTCATCAAAGAGTCTTCCAGTTTACATTTTCACAAAAAGATTAGCTTATCTTAAGCGCGCATTTTTTTATAAACAGACAACAGCTGACCAGTGCAAGCTGACCGTTTCAGATTTAGTGACACTTTGTTGTTTTCTGGTCACACTACAGTCTCAGAGGCCGCTCTGAGAGACAATTCTCAGCATTTCCGTACCTAGCTAGTTTTTTTTTTGTCAAAATACTTCTGCCGATGACTGTATATGTATGCTTTCGACATATTTTCAAATCACCAGCACATCCCTGGAGACTGTTGTTGATACGTATATATTACTGAAAACCGCGGAAAAAGAGTGCTGCCAGGGATGTGAATCACTGTCATATAGCAGCTTCCCAGCAACTTTGTGGAACAAAGCAAGGGCGTGTCCTGTTGAAGATAGTTTTTTTGCAATTCTGTGGCAGGTTAAAGATTATTTGGCTCAGCGGGATGTCCTTCTTGGCGCTCTCCGATCGTCTTGCTGGCTTCAAATTATTCCAATATTTTTGTAAAAAGTCTCTTGCCCACATTGATAATGCAAAGATAGATTTTCAGATAATGATTTGTGATTAATTTATTCAGCTGCGAATCACTGTAGCCTGTCGGTTAAAGAAGGTTGGTGGCCTTTAACTAGAGTGACTAGCTGGTGTTGCGCCAAACCCAGTTGAGAGCATCACGGTAAATGTGAAGTCACCCCCTCTCGCCCGCTAACTCGTGGAGGTGGACGAATTTTTATAAACTGGCAAAAAGTTTCCTTCCTGCTTGGCGTCGAGGTGACACTTGGAGGCCGTTTGTATCTGGTGTTAAGTAAACTTTAAGAAGTTGTTTGTGTGGATTTTAAAGCCGCCGGTTTTAATTGAAATTTCGACAAAAATGGAGTAGCTGTTTGTCAAACGCTTCCGCCGGGGTATTTGTATGCCACACATACACGCTCGACGCATTGATATGCTAGATTACGTGCAACGCACTGTGGGTGGTGGGGGGTCGGTGGGGGGCGTCGGTGTTGGGCGGTGCAAAAGTTTGGCGCACGCACACAACAACAACAACAGAAAACAGGAAAAGAAATATAAGAAATAACACTTGACATTGACAAATTAGTTGCAGAAGACAACGGAGCCAGCAACGGCCTGGCCGTGGGTGGCAGCTGTGCGACGAGGTTAAAAATAATAAAATACCAACTGACATGATAGACATGAAAGAGACTTTTCTTTTTATTTAGCGTAGATTGGAAAAGTTTCGACAGTCCGGTGGAGCGACTTGACTTTGGCGCACTTGCACTTAAGTAGCTGCTGCCAACAAAGGCAGCTGTGATTGGCCCGTGCCCAGGAGTGAGCCACCACGAACATGTGTAGCTAATGTTACTTATTATATAACTTTCCGCCTCGGTGTTTCTGTTTGTTGTGTGTGTGTGTGTTTGTGCGTATTTGGGTCAGGGCTATGCGCCTCAACCACGAGAGCGTACGAAACAGGGAGGACACAAATTCGCAAAATTTATTGCATAGTTGCAGGCGCTGGCGCTGGCGTTAGTTAAAGTAAATCTCTGCGCTGGTCCTGGCAGTTTGTGCCTTAAACTTCTGCCTAATGAGCTACATGGTGGGTGTGGGTGTGGGTGTGAGTGTGGGCGGGGGTGGAGCAGGCGGACGGTAAAAATGGAAAACAATTATAAGCGCGCCAAAAAGTATGCAAGTAATTTTTTACAAGCGCCCGCCTCAGTACATTACTTACAGCAGCTGAGCAAAAGTTCCTGACAAACTTTGTGCTTTTCAATTTATTTTCGCAAGTTTTCCTCCGGCTGGAGAAGGCCAATTGTATCTGCGTGCGAGCGAGTGCGAGTGGCAAGGATGCCGCGGGCCACATTAGTGCGGCCAAAAATTATGCAACAAATAAATCAGCAAACAAAATGAAAATCAACGCTAAGTCCGGCTCCTGCGCTGATTATAATTTAGCCGCAGGATGGTAGCGAGGGCCACTTTTTGTATATATCTAGGGTTGGCTACATTAGGCGTGAGTTCTAAAGCGCCATCTCACTATACTATTGGATCAGCCCTCGTTCTCCAAGCCCTCGAATTGGTCTCCCTTTGGGCCACCAAAAACCATAAGCGCATTAGGCGCCGCCGCCACTTGGCGGACACTTGCTTAAAAATTGTTTTAAAATTTAACATAAAAAACATTTCGAGTGTTTGGCTGGCATAATTTTCTGCTTTGCCAAACTTTGCAATTTCGCTAGCTAAGCCAGCGGGTGCCAGCGGGGGCGAAGTGGCGAAGGGGCGTCCGGCGATTTTTGACATACTTTTCTCTCTGTTGAAGTTGATTAAAATCGACGCGCGTTGCAGGCGGCGTCGGCTGCTATCCTAATTTATCAGCAATTCTCACTGCTTTTCTGCTGCCTTGGTCCATTTTTCAACTAAGTGCGCCACTTCATTTGCATTTAAAATGTTTTCGTCCGCTCCGATTCAGCCTCCACTTGGACCATTCATTTGGCGCATTTCTCTGGGTTTGTTGGCGTTTATTTGTTTGGGGTTTCTTCTTCTTTTTTTTTTGTGGTCGGTTGTGGTTCGATTTCGCTGATGGGTTAAGTTTGGGCTGCTTGGTTGCCTGTCCCCTGATGGTCCCCTAATGGCCAAGCGTTTTGCTGGTTTCGCCAGAAAACCCAAAACACCTGGGCACCCCCCCGCTAAGTAGGCAATAAAACGTATACTATAACCAAATTTTCGCATTTAAATTATTATTGTGCATCAAGACAAAGAGCAAAGGCATTAAGATAAACCCTGTCTGGTGGGGTTACTTTTAGCCAATCCGATGTGTATATACCCTCATATTTCTAAGAAAATCTCAATAAACAAGGCAGATGCTGCTCAACAGCATGTGTATATTCTTGAAGCAGTTCTTGGTTGGAATTACCTGGCTAGTTATCTAGATTCGACTTAGATTACACACAAAGAGAATGCTGCTGACAAATTCCTGCTCTGTTTAGGTCATAACAAGATTTCTCCATGTGGTAGTCGAAAAAGCATGACCAGTTGAAATGTAGAAAACTGCAATATCAAACATGCTTAAGACTTCACTTAGACTTCACTTGTAAGATCTTCCAAAGATGTTGACTGCATGTTCTCTAATATGGTCGAATCTTCAAACTTTGCACACATATCCTGGCTGTGCAATTTAAATCAACATTTAACCTCTCTTGACAAGTCAACAACCCTGCAGCTTTCGAACAATTCAACTACGTAAAACAGAGTTGGTTTTAAATATGCTTAAACAATTGAGAGTCGTATCATATTTGTGTCAGTTACCTGAACATACCATAGGTTCGACCTGAATGTTGTTGTCTGCCCTGTCGACATATTCAATCATACATTTTGTTCATTTCTGGCTTTATAATTAACCATTGGTAATTGACCAAGAGCGTATGACACACAGCTTACTATTTGTTACACTAGCACAACCGGAAATATTACATAGAGGACGACTTGTTATGGCCGCATCGATATTTGTTGTGGTCAATAGTTGATTTTCTACTTGTTCAATCTCAGAAAAAAAGGTCCAAGAAAAGATCCATTTGGACTGGATATGTCTATCGGCCCTATTCCGAATTTCGAGAAGAACCTCAAGCTTAAGCAGTGGAGACCAATAGCTCAATGCAAAGTGGACTTAATTCGTCAAAAAAAAGACGACCTGATCTAGAAGACAGACTTTTTGCATACTTTTCACAGAAAACAGTGAGATTTTAATTGGAAAACACAAAGCTCACACGAAAATTGTATCGGAATTGGGAACACGGCCTTTTAATATATTTTAAAAAAAAAAAAGATTCAAAAAGATCTGAAAAATCCTCCAAACAATGATACTTTTTCATATCCTTTCAAGGGCTAAGTCAGGGGAGGCAGTTGCCTCCAATTATTCACTGATTTCAATTTTTTTCGACATTTTCTTGAAGATTATTTCTCATTTCATATCAAAAGCATCTTTATTTAATTCTTTAATGGTAAAATGTATCTATTAAAGAATTAAAAAAAAACATTAAGACAAAGCTGCCCCTACCTTTTTGAATAGCTGGCTACGCCCTTATATCCTTTGGATGGTTTTCAGCTCCGTTGGATGAATTAAATTAAAATTTATGTTATGTCCAAATGGATACTGGAAATCATCCAATGGATATTTTTTTATATTCTTTTTGTTCTCTGTGTAGGACAAACAATTTAAGATATACCATTGATGCGAGTTTAATAGGACAGTCCGACAAAGCAATCTGACACCTTATGGAACTGAATAAAAATGGTTCCATTTTCCATTTACTTTTCATTTCCCGAACTCAAATGTCGCCGGCATAGGTTCTCACCCCAATAAGGAGTTCGTATTGCAAAATCTGATGTGGGTTTTGAATTCATTGTGAAATAAGACTTGCCGGAAATCCATTAGACTTAAAAGATGTTCCTTGAATTATCTTCTATTTTCAAAGTTTTTTCTTGATTGATTTTAGTTTACGCAGTGGAGAAGTTTATGTGTTTATGCCAAAAGTGTTCATATTATAGCAAGGATTGGGACTGATGAGTGGGCGGATGGTCTCTCGCCTGCCCGAATATTTCTTTACAGAAAAAAGATTTTTTCCGTTTCCTCCGATACATATTCATATCATCTTGCCAAAGCTTTAAAATCGTTTTAATTGCCACTAAAGACAGGCGACTTACAAGTTGGTGTTGTCTTTTTTTGTTAGTAATAAGTAGACAGCGGATTTTGCATATTTTCAAACAGATTTTCATCCAAGTAAGCCAAACTAAATGTGCACAACACTATATGATGTGCTGACTTTTTACGTTAATAAAATTCCAAAAATTCTGCACTCAATTCTAAGATGACTTATGTAATCATTTCATGAACTGGATCGCCATCAAATGACAGAATAGTGTGGAAAAATTTGTTAAGTACTCATTTTTCCGAGTCTTCTATGATTAAAATCGGTGTAAAAATATGCAAAATCCACTGTCTAGCAATAACAATCAAAACGATAGGCAAAATAATCGATAAAATGTCGAGTTACTACTCGAAATGTCACGGATGTAGGTGCATTTAAATTGGATGCAACTTGTTTGCTATCACTAGCCCCTATCATTTTTGTGAAAGCTGATTTTGACACAACCGGACATAAACTAAGATTGATCCGATAAATATTCAATTGTGTACTCCCCTATAATATGAATAACTATTATTGTTGGCAAGTGGTTTGTATTGAATTCTTTTGAAAATATTTGACAACATCCATTTCAAATCAATCGGTTGTACAATACAGAATAGTTTTAAAGTCATACTTTCAAAAAGGTACATTTTCACTTAGAACAAATCTAAAAGTCGATCAAGCCCGACTATAAACAACTCTGTTTCAACGAAATTGTGGTACAGGGTCATTGTATTTTTTTTAGGTCCGATACTGCTAACCTTTCTGTCTTTGCTTCCACTTCATACCTGGCACTAAAAACTACACATTTAATTTACCATCCCACTGTAATGTCTTGGCATTGCATAGACATATTGTTTTCTCAAGCACAAGAGTGCAAAGTGTAATAACTTCGCTCAAAAAAAAAAACGGTGAGCTGCTTGTGATAATTTATTTCAAAGCTAAAAAACAGTTCTATCCGATCATCAAAGTAAATGCAAAGGTTACCCTCATAATGCGCATCAAAAGGTCAAGCCAAAACACACCATAATTAGGTTCACACAGTAGTTACCTACATTATTGACAGCCATACCAAGGGGCAAGGCCCACTGGGTAAGTCGAAACAGCGCAAAGGTCACTTCTATTTATATTCCCTACTCAATTATGTTGATAACAATGTTTTCATTGTTGACTTAACATTACTTGACGACTTTTTACAACCCATAAGTAACTATTTTTTCAAGATACTGACCTTAGATAAGAAAGCTAGCTGGAAATTGCTACTTTAGCTACTTTAGCGAAAAGTTCGATGTTGACGCCCAAGCTTTTATTTATCATGATTCACAAATTAAGGGTATTACCCACAAACTACAATCGAGACATTATCTCTAAGTATTTATTGATATCATGTAGTCCTCTCTACAAAGATCTAAAAGCTTCCTAAGCTGTCTACCTTTTATAGCAATATACAAAATATTCCGAACTAATCGCTTTTGAAACGTTTTCACCACTGACATTAACTTGTGCGCAAAGTTTCCTCTTTGAGCTTTGTGTTAGCCTCCTTCCAAAATTAGTTTATCCCTTTTTGCAAGGGTATTCAAAGGCAGCGAGAGGCTTTTAATTTATGATGAGGCTAAATGCTGTGTGCCTCGCTCAAGGCAAAACATGTAAAAATTCGCTCGCCCTTACATACACATACCTAGTCAGACAGAGGATTCGGAATGAATCGCTAATTGTGCCTGGACTGCTGCCTTTGAAGATGATGAATTACACAAGGCGTAAAGATGAAGCATATTAAAAATTAATTTAAATTCTTAATTCATTTCAACGCAAGGCGTCCAGTGTCCACGTTCCGAACGCAACAAAAAAGCAAAAACCTGTCCCGAATTATGCTAAGCGAAATAGTATGTACCACCACCTGCTACCGCTTTGGCTGCCTGTCCATCGCATCGCAGCTCTCCGGGCCATGACCGCCGCAGGCCACTTCCGGCTCGTGCTGCGAGACGAAAAGTTTTGCCTGGCAACTTTGACACTTCCCGAAATTAATTACTTTAAACTGCTCGGCACCCTCCGCTGCCCGAGTGTCCGTCTCGCACTTCCTGGCCAGAGCCAAATTAAATAATAAATTATTATTGCTGTTCCAGGCCAATGAAGTGTGCCAAATTTAATGGGCGTCCAGCTCTCATAGTTGGGCTAGTGCGTCACTTCAAAGTAATTGTAAAAATATCCACGACACCAGGACCTTGCGCCCACCGCCCCACCGCCACGCCCGCCCGCATTCTGTCTGCGCCTGCCGAAAAAATACTGAAATAAATAAATTATAATAAATGACTTTAATCTTTCAGCATAATTTCAGTTGGGCCAATTATTGACGCCCGGCTGCCTGTCCGCTCTTTAAATTAGATTTTCATTTTATTTCATTTTCGAGATTTATCAGACCGAGCCTACTGGGCGAGGGAGGAAGAGTGTGCCATGTCCGTGCCCATTTTTTTTCGCATTTCGCGGCCCACGCACTCAGCAAATTGCCTTCGTCTGCTAACTGTACGGCATGAAATACAATTTTTAATTTCTCTCTGGCTGTTTTATGCCCCATTCTCGTTGGCAGATTTGTGTTTCCAGGTGCAACGACTGCCTGGCAGACTTTACGTTACAGTGCACAAAATGTTGTCAACAACGTCAACGACATTTGCTTTAGCCAGGCAGGTGGTGAGCCATCCAACATACCTGTAACTTATTATTTGGGAGCATCGCAAGTCACAATTACCAGTTAGTATTATCTACCACTTGTAGCTTACCTGGAAGGGAAAAAAAAACCAACGAGATATAAAATATTTGATGTGATTTTAAGGGAATAGTGGAACAGGCATCAACAGCCGAGTGAAGAAGTTATGAGTAAAATGGTGGTAAAAGAAAAAGGGTTTATGTTTATAGTAAAAGTAATTCTGGTCACACTTAAAAAAAAGCTGGAAAATATAAAAAAATATGGAAAAATGTGGAGGACTTGGTCAATTGGCTTGGAATTTGAAGTCTTTTTAGTCTTTTCAAAGCACTACAACGAAAAGGATGTGTCAATGGCGGCGATAAAGTTTGTTTTAAATATCATAAAGTAGCAGCCTCTACGAGAAATTGATAGAAAAAAAGCTACTATACAATTCAAAGCTAGAACGATGACAAACTAAATCGGTTTAGCTGGGGGCCAACTCCTTATAAAAGAAGGTTAGCTAAAGGTTGCTCCAACTTTCTAATGATATCAACGAAAATGCAACCTAGAAACACAACAAATTTTCATTAAAAATATTAACCAGCTGCTCGCTCTCTGATCTATTTGTGTACAATATCAATTGAAAATTGCATACCCCTGAACCAGAGTAAAAGTATGTCACAGCCAGAAGGAATCATCTCCGACCCCATAAAGTACACACAGAGAAAAATATGACGTTCAGAAATCGTCACCAAATGGTTATGATTCCGGTCTGTTCTTTCCGTTCACAAAAATTGAACGGTGGTCATGAAATCAGAAAAAGTGTTCATGAAAATATTAAAATATTAATATTTTATTTTTATACTCTGTACCGTAGGTACATAGAGTATTATAAGTTTGTGCAAAAGTATGTAACATCCAGAAGGAAGCATCTCCGACCCCATAAAGTATATATATTCTTGATCAGCATCAACAGCCGAGTCGATATAGCCATGTCCGTCTGTCCGTCTGTCTGTCTGTCCGTCTGTCCGTCTGTCTGTCCGTATGAACGCACAGATCTCAGAGATGGTAAGAGATAGAGGTTTGACATGTATGGGACATATGCTTCTAATGTCTGCAGGCAGATCAAGTTTATTTTCAATTTTGGCCACGCCCCCTCCCGCCCCCGCAATTTAGAAAAAATCTTCATATCTTCATAAATCGTCATATCTCCCACAGTTTTGAAGATAGATGGCTTGTTCCTTCTGGACGTATTTAGTTATTAGGATAACTTATCGATCCGCCAAAGGAATGAAGAAGATCGGATGAACGGTTTTCGAGTTATGATCAAAAGAAAAATTTTCTTGGTACCGAGTATGTTATAGTCGGGCTTGACCGACTTTCTTTCTTGTTTTTAATGCATTTATTTATTTAAGAGATTCCTAGAATTTTAGGAAACTGGTTTTTATAACGTAATATTTATTTTTTAATGGTACATATTAAAAAACTTTCCATGTTAGGTAAAAAAGTTTAAGCCATTTTTTGTGCTTAAGAATAGTCCAAAGGACTAAAAATATTTTGTATGACGAAACGGATGTAACTGGACTAAGATCATTGTGAACAATATAGAAAATCTGAAAAAAAATTTTAAAAAATATAAACAACGTTGCCTCTACGTGGACTCGAACCTCCGACCTCGTCGTATAAGAGTAATGGGAGACATCCACTTGGCTACAGGCGTTCTGTCTCATTTCATGCTTAATTGCCAATGGCTTTCGCTACAATTTCGATTCAAAGTTATTCAATTATTTGGCTAGAAACGCTGTGGCGGTGTCGGCTGAGATGTCGGTGTTAGTGAGTGTTCTTCTGCAACCTTCGTGGAGGTCCCCTGAGTTCAAGTCACAGTTGAGGTGAGAAAAAATAATAAAATATTGAATTTTTATTTCAAAATTGGTCCCCATACACACCACTACCAGTAATGAGAGTGTGGGGTTGGTTTGGTTGTGTGTGTGTGCTGGGGGACGCCGTCAATTAACCGTCAATTAATTATTTTTTTAAGCAAGCCCGAACGGTTCATGAAGCGAAAACAAAATGTTCTTAAAAACAAGCCCAAATCGATCATGAGTGAGAACAAAATGTTCATGGCATATCGTGAACAAATGTTCATGAATTTCGAAAAAGCGGGCTTAGCTGACTATCATGACCAAAATGCAAATATAAAAAATATAATGCAAATTATCCTAAACTTAGCCGTTTCCAAAAGCTGGTAATTGAAATATCTTAAGTAATAATCAATATGGTTCAGCATATGGATAAAAGGTTTCATTTCAACGTATTAATAAATCAAAAGTCAAACTATTCATTTATGTGCAAGCGAACCAATGTTCGAATCAGAACCTTGGGTTCAGGGGTTCCAAGAGTCGGTCCGCGAATCGAACCTTGGATATTATAATGGGTTCGAACCCCCGGACCGAACCTCATGGATAATTTTAAAGGTTTGCAGCCTTGGTTACAATACTGAAATTGTTTATCGTTAATTGGCAAATACTCCCAGACTTAGCTAAAACCAGGGAGTATCTAATTGTAGGGTCGCACACGTTATTTAAAAGCTAAGAAGAAATTTCCCCTTGATTAAATCAAGGAGAGTTAAAAGCAAATATGTAGGTTCCCCACTGAAAAGGGTCCAAATTGACTTTTCTAATCAAATTACTATCAACCTAGACCTGATGGTTCATTCCCATAAACAGATACGTGTTCATCACACGGATATCATCTACGGATATCATCTCCTTATATCATCGATTCATCGCTCAGTTTTTTATGAAGCTTCGATCTCTCCCAAACCTGCAACTTTCAAAAAGAGGCCATAACCCAAGCTCAACTGCCTGGGTACTCCTGAATTCCAAAACCTTTTACTGACAACACAAAAGAGGCAGCCAAATGAGAATTGATTGCATGCCTTAAAGACGCACGGTGCTAGCTCTGGTCGCTCTGGTCGTCCTTTCACTCCTAAAAAACTCTTAAGAACAATGTCATTACGAGAGTCTCGTGTGTTTTGCTTGAACATAAAAAAATCTTCTTAGGGTCCAATAATAATCAAAACGAAATGTGTCAACACCTTGCATGTGCCGTCTGCCACTCCCCGAATTGCTGGTAGCCTGGATATAAATTTACATATGTACAAACCTGTATCTGTGTGTGTGTGTGTGTGTGCATGTGAGTTTTTGCTTTTAGGCAACAACATGTTTTATGTTACTTTTTTCTGCTCGTTTTACGCAGTCGGTGGAAAAATCTATATTCAGGGGACACGCCTCAGTTGGCCAAACAGAGATCAAAAATAAAGCCGTTCATATTTTCCTAAAAATACACACTCGCTCACACACACACACACACACACACACACACACCGCTTAACCCGTTCTATGCGGATGTATTTGCATTTAGTAGCAAATTCGTTGCGCCTAAAAGCAGGCCACACAAAAGGGCGACCAACTTCAGCCGCGTTTGTCATAATTTGACACACGCACGCAGATTCATTCATCCTTCGTTTCCTCGGCAATGTCAAAGCCATCATTCCCCCCCCCACCTTAGCCTGCGTCAAGGTGTTGCTCCGTTTTGTTTCTCTTTTTTTTGTTGTTCTGTTGTGGTTCTGTGTGCTTCTGCCTGCCGATTTGCGTAATTTTCAGCTTCATTTAGCGTTTAATGTCTGTAAAGAAATTTTAATTTTATGGCCAAGAGCCAAAGCCAAAGCCAAGCAAGCAAAAGAAGCCGCCGAAACCAAAAAAGGTGAAAACTAATTTCATAAAGGATTATGCAAGCTTCACTGATGCTGCCGGGCTGCTTATCTTAACAAAGTGGAGGAAGCCAACGACGAATCCTCTGTAATTGTTCCAGCTCGTGTGGACAATAACAAGTGCTTGGGAGGGGCGCTATGCGGTGAAGTATCCCCGTTAAGTTGACAAATTATTTTGGTAAATATTTGCGTGATTTCGATAATGATGTTGCTTTGGTTCGTACGGTTCGGTTTGGGCCTGGGTTTGGGATTGTTGCGGTCTCTGTGGCTTTGCTCGCGTGCGACCACACACATTGTACTTGTATGTGCATGCAGCCCATATGAGCGTTTGAAAGTGGAGAACCCGCACTATTAATTAGCTGCTAGTCGCAGGCGCCCATATTGAATATTAATCACTCTTCCCCGCCCAGAACCCATTCAAAAGCTAATTAAGGACCAAGGGCCCCCCGCCATGTGTCCCTTCAAAGTACACACTTTGAGGCCAAGACACTTAAGGCCATCTAGATACTTGATAAGGCCAAACACTCGAAACTTCGACGGCGACATTGCGGTGTAATTAACACCAAAGCCCTGCCACTAGGCCTTCATTAGCATTCGGCGTTTGGACAGCAACAATCGATGACTTTCCACTTAAAAGCCAAAGAAAAAAGAAATTCAATTTGGCATTGCTTTGCCGAGGATGAATTCCATGACCATGACAGCTTTGTCTGTTCATTGTCCGTATCATGAACTTCAGCAGAGAAACCACCACCGACAACAAAACAGCAGACAAAAGACAACACTTTCTAATGAACTTTAACAAAAAAAAATAAAAAACTCAGCTGCGGAGGCAACAGCAGCCACTATTCTAAATTCAAATACTGAAATGTGGTAAAAAGCAGGTGAATTACATGGCCATAGACCATAAACACAGAGCGAGGCTGAGTAAGACAGCGGGAGAGAAAGAGAAAGAGAGAGAGAGAGAGGGAGAGAGAGGGGAGAGGAATATGGAGCGACAATAGCGAAAACTGTTAGCCAGCCATGACGCTGACGATAGCGCAAAATTGAATGCAAACTCGGAACGGACAACTTTCTGCGACCCCCTCATATAATTAATCACACTGAGAAAATTGCCCTGGGACTAGCGTACTTGCATTTTGGCCAGTGTGAGGTAGTACCTATAGGTATTTATTACAAATTGTACTTCAATTTCAAGGAGAACTTCAAATCAAATGTTTGTAAGGAAATTAAAAGAGTCCCGCAAGCAAATTTTCACACCGGTGTTCCAACTTTGGGACAAATATTTGTAACAAATTATACAAATATATATTTTGTGTGCAAACTATTTGGGGCTTTAGAATTATTCAAGCAAATAAGTAGGACCTTAGCTTAAGAATTGTAATGAAAATTGTAAATTTAAACTGAACTACTTGGTCCCAACTTTACATTTTCCATATAGCTGCTATGTGTCAGATGAACTGAGAGTTTACGCTGTTATTTGTAAGAATATGTCAAATCGGCCTTTAAAGCAGGAAACATAATCACTATGAGTGCTATTTTAAAAATCATTCTTTAATGATAATTTGCCTTTTTTATTCTATTACTCTAAAGACAATGATTAAGTTTGGTTTTTTCAATAAAACTCAGCAATTAAACATTACAAATATTACTCAAACGCTGATTACGACTAGTGTATAACAAATTGGGGAAGATTGATTCTATTCTAAGGAGCATCCTTAGAACTTTAATCAATCGATCTTATAAAACCCACTTCCAAGTTTGGAAAAATATGATTGTTATTGACTTTACTCCTAAAGTAAGCATTATCCATTGGGATATAATCTTAGAATCAAAAAATAAAAGTCATTGAGGAATTACAGAGATAACCAAAAATAAAGAATCGTATTTTTTAACGCTACATGTTTGGGTGCTCATGGGTGCTCCAAGTAGATGATTTTAAAAGATGAAAAGATGATCGGACCAAAACCTCCAATTTTAGCGGAAGTCGAAATGGGACCCATTTTCCTCATTCTTAACTATATGAAAGAGGATTTACTGGTGCACTTTGGACGCTCACAGATTTTTTGGCAGCTATTTAGATATGTGGCCCAAATTTGGCATTTTTTCTCATATTTTGGACCTCAAAGACGTCTTACCCGCAGGTTAGCCGAATTTGTGTGTCTTTGTGTTTGGCTTATCCGGAGCAACCAACTTCTTCAGTCACGATGGAGTAATCTATGTTTATATCGATAAACAAACAGCTGATTCGAACATTATTGTCAGTGAGCATGCTTATGGTGGTGCGGCGTTGCTATGCAAGTAGCCATTCTTCTTTGAAAATACCTTAATTTTGGTAGGCCCTGCAGTCTTTTCAATCATCGCAAGTAATTTTTTTACATTTTTTCGCAAAAAAATGTTAACCAACAAAAATACCTAGTTCCTTGACAGTGTCTGGTTACACTTCTGCGGCGATTGGAATTGATCGATATCGAGTGAAACTGTTGTTGAGTAAAACTTAGTTGCTGGTCATTTCGAGCAACAAATTTGACCGGTGGTTAGCTAACCGAAATTGTTGACAAATTGAGCATTAAACCATTATGTTTAATTTAAGTGCCATATAACACATCAGGCCGACTTGCTCCATTGCCCTTGATTTCA
The DNA here is from genome assembly GCA_035044965.1 of Lordiphosa andalusiaca. Taxonomy (NCBI): domain Eukaryota; kingdom Metazoa; phylum Arthropoda; class Insecta; order Diptera; family Drosophilidae; genus Lordiphosa; species Lordiphosa andalusiaca. The sequence goes on along the minus strand of JAWNNM010003327.1, from coordinate 453,166 downwards.
TGCTAGCTTAGTGCCTAGTGAATTCAATTCGTTAAAATGTTTCGATTTGATCTAGTTACCTTAGACATTCTTAATACTTTTCATAAAATGTTGTGATTTTAAGATACAAAACCAACTCGAAATTCGAAACCGGGCCGAATAATATAGAATTGAACGGAACTGAAATCGAATTTTTGAAAGAAGGTTTTCTTGTCAATTTACCATATCCAAGATTTTACGAAAATCTTCAGATCCATCAGATCTCTCTAATACAATTCATCTACTTGCAGACAAATCAAGGTGTATTTAAAATTTTAAATGCAATTTGAAATAATAGTCAAATCTTCGTCTCTTCTTTACATTAATGCAAAGTACTTATCAGGATCGGATGAACGATAGTCATGTTATCAGCAAAAGAAAGTTTATTGCTGCGTCTCACCAACAAGTCTTGAAGTGAGTCTTGAACAAAAAATTTGCGTTTGCACTAAATATAACCGAAACTCGTTTGTAAAATACTCAAGTGGTTTTTGAACTCAACATTTTTTGAAAGAGAGAAAGAAAAAAGTTAAATTAAAGGGATCCGACCCGAACCTGGAAAGCTGGGTAACCATTATAAACGAGAGCGTAAGTTAAAGTCGGCCCTGCCCGACTTCGGAATACCCATTACTCGAGGCAATGAGTGTTAAATAACCTCATGCGGCTCAGATAAGTATGCAACGCTTTTTTAACTCTGCCATGTATTATCCGATCTTTATGAAAATTTGTGAGATTGTACATATTGGCCACATAGTGCATACTGCAAAATCTGAGCTCAATAGCTTACAAATTGTAGGAGATATTCAACATTTTTTATTGCGGGGGCGGAAATGGGCGTGGCCAAAATTTGAAACAAATACTATACTAATAACAATAATAGCTTACATCAAACAGTTGGTTGCTCTAGCTCTTCTAGTCTCTGAGATCTAGGTGTTCATACAGACGGACGGACGGACAGACGGATATGGCTATATCGACTCGGCTATTGATGCTGATGAAGAATATATATACTTTATGATATCGGAGATGCTTCCTCCTGCCTGTTACATACATTTGCACGACTTTGGTATACTCCTTTTACTCTACGAGTAACGGGTATAGAAACTACTTTTTGCATATTTCTGAAACAGTTTTCAAGATTCCTCTAATAGTGAATGAGCTTTCTTCTGCTCGATTCAAGGCTGTGCCTTCAATTTTATTTAGTTCGAAAATGTGTCAATCGAGCTAATAAATTATGTTTTTCCGATTTGGGAGGTGAATGAGTCAAAAAATAGTTCGCAATGAAATATATGTTGTGCCGCGCCCTAAGAGAGTGCCGACTGGTGAACTTGGTCTGCCAACTGAACTGGAACAACCCCCCTACCCGCCAATAAAATCACAAATAGGTTGTCAATTATGTTAATTTGATTTCATTTTCATTTCATGGTCAAATAAAATTTGTTGCGGCAATTGCATTAAGAAGGAAGCAAAACAAAAACAAATTCATATACTTATATAACGACCCGAGGAAGATGCGTTCCAAGTAAGAGCACACCATAAATACCAACAGAGCGCACAAAAAGATTGTTATGACAAAGGAAATGAAAATAAATGAGGCCACAAATGCACACACACACACATACACACAAACACAGACTGGACAAGGACAACGAAGGTGCCAAGGGATGCTCAGGCGCATATTTTGAAGAGATAAGCGAAGCGCCTGCCGTGGCGAATTGTATACAAATGGTCAACTTAACTAAAACAATAACAGCACAGCAAAAGTACCAAAAGAAAAGCGAAAACAAAAGCCGTCGCTCTATTTGATGGGGAAAACCCAACGAACTGCAAATGTAAAATTAACAAGAAATCAATGCGAAATACAAATCTGGGTGGGAAAAGCAGCGCCAAGAAGTCATAAATAAAATTGAATGAAACGAATTTCTTTAGCGTGAAGCTATTGTTATTGTATTTCGCGGTTATCAATATTACTGGACGACGCACAGCTGGCCAAAGCCAGAGACCAGACCAAGGCATTAGCCAATAAGACCCCAAAAACAGTTTCCACATTCGCTTCAAGCGCTCCCACGCTCCACTGCACAGCGACACGGGGCATGGGGCATGGGGGCGGCGGCGGTGGAGACGCAGGCAAAGATGTTGCTTGTGCTGGCGCATCAATTTGCGATTATGAAAGGCTGCCTGGCCGGCAGCAACATCGGCAGCATCGGCAGCAGCAGCAGCAACGACGTTTATTTTCTTGCTGCCGGCTAGCTGGCTTCATCAGGCCTCCAACAATGGCCCAAGTCTTCATTCAATTCAATTTTATGCGCATAGCCAAGAAATCTGAGCATTTAATGCGCTGCCATCGTTAGCCCCCGCCAGATGTATGGATGGATGCTGTGGCATTTTCGCTGTGGCATTTCTTTGGCCCGCGCGGCGGCTGCGGCGGCCTTCACATTTACCATTTTCCATTTACCGACGTTTTGTGCTGGTGTTGCGACTGCGCATTTCGATTAAACTCGTGTCGTGGGGCAGCAGCACAAAGAACGAACGGGCTTTGTGTGTTCTGTTCGTTCCGCTGCACTGAAGCGCATCACCGGCTGCAGCGGCTCATACTGATTTATGCCACAGCACAGCGCACAGCACATCGCCCTCTCCCGCTCTCCGTTTGGCTCGATCTCTTTCTCGGCTGGAACCAGATAAGCTGCCATCCGAGCCCAACTTTGTTTAGTTATGATTAAATGGCAATTCGTGCGAGCCTCTTCCCCACGCTTTATGACCACTTCGTGCCAAGAACTGAGTTTCTGTATTGAAAATGGCTGTTAATTTAACGCTAAATGAAGTGCGAAATTACAAAAAGCCACTCCACAAACAGAGGAAATCTTTCATTTCGAGTATTTTGGGGAACCGGGCACAGTGGTTCAAGATGCAAACAATAATGCAGAAATTGAGAAATCAAAAAAATTTTATACCCTTGCAGCACGATTTCTAACTAATTTGAACGACATAAGCCAGTTTTTCGACCACATAGAAAAAATAAATCAGAAATCGGGATTAAAAACAGGGTAATCCCGGAGGCAGGCTTGAAGTGATCCCGTTTTTCGGGACTAAATAAAAAAAAGTGGAAGTAGTATCAATCTTTTCGAGGATCAGCTTAAGAATATCCGGGATCACCCCGTATTCAATCCCGTTTCGAATTGATTTTTTTCTGAGTGTACTTTTCTGACTCTACTTTTGTATGACAGCTATACTATATAGATGTCCGATTTCGACTAAGCTTAATGTAATCATGGGAAAGCATAGCAAACTAAGAAATACAAAGTAAAGAGGCGTTTTCTTTGAAAACAAAAAAGTTTTTCTCGTTAAAACTACTTTGTCGACCGATCATTCCTATGGCAGCTGTAACCTATAGTCTTCCGATTTTGACAAAACTTTCAAGAATTGTGTGAAAGCTTATAAAATAAATATGTGCCACTTTTAAAGAGGCTTACACTGAAAACAATAAAGTTGTTCTTACTAAGACAATTTTTCTAACCTTACTTTTCTATGGCAGCTATACCATATAGATGTCCGATTTCGACCAAATTTGGCAGAATCATGGAAAAGCATTGAAAACTAGTAAATACAGAGCTTGGAGACGTTTGCTTTAAAAATAAAAAGTTTTTCTCACTAGAACCAGTTTTTTGAACAATAGTTTCTATGGCAGCTGTAAGTTATAGTCGTCCGATCCGGACGTTTTCGACAAATGTGCAGCGTATTTATACCAGAAGACTTCGTGCAAAGTTTGGACTATATCGACTCAGCTCGTCATGCTAATCAAGAAAATATTAGCTTTATGCTGTCGGAAATGCTTTCTTCAATGCATTACAAGCATCTGAATAACTTTAATATACACTCTGCAAGGGTTTAAAAAAAGGCCCTTAAACCAATGTGGGAGGTATAGTATCTTCGGTATCATTACCTTTGATATCTGATGTTTCTTTGAAGAAGGGGTCGACTATCCAGTTCAAATTTTATTAACAAATAAACACAATTAATTTGTATTTATATCAATTAAATGCACCTGGTCTCACAACAATAGTAAGGCCAGTATCAGTTTTCTAGTATCAAAATAATACCAAAAATAGTCAAATTGATATTTTGGGTATTAAATTGATATTAAGCATTTTATTTTGAGTCTACAAAGTATTAAACATTTCCAATGTCAACAACTGTTAGTTTGAAATAGCAAGTTCGTGGACCCTTAACTCGTTTAAATGTAGCTAAAGGGGATGAAGAGTGTAGTCCTCTATTGTAATTACATTTATATAAATAAATATTTTGGAATGTGCCAAAAATGTATGATACTTAGACCAGTGTGCTGTGGCCGTATGCGTCATTCTTAATTTCCTGCTCCGTCATACCATAAGCATAACAAAAGCTCACCATGGATCCGCAGGGCAGATGCGGCGCAAAAATTAGTTGGGCTTGTTGTATTTTTGGTGAATGGATTTAATTGTGATCTCCGCTTCTGACACATAGCGGGTGAACTGACCGGTCTCAGCAGTTTTTGTTGAAACAACAACACCAGCGAAGAAGCCCTCGTGAGCAACTCAACGGAAATGGAACAATGACAATATGAGGAAATGCCAGAGAGCGATAAGGCGGCCCTAGGAGTCGGGGCACTCGGCGTAATGGAACTGCTGATAACAGCAGGTGCAGGCAGGTAGATGTGCTGCTGACTCACCCTTGAGCAAACAAAATGTTTATATTCATCAGCCGCTCGAGTCGGAGCAGGAATCTTTGCTTTTGTCTATAAATAATTAATGCCCTTGGGGAGCTGTTGTCAGCTTATCGAGGACTCGTGTCGCGCCCATAATTGCCAATTATCAATTCAGGCGGGCAGCACAGCTCACAAGGCACACTCATACACACACACACACACAAGCACACCACATAAGTATGTACACATACCGCCTTCCACTTGAGGTTGACCAATTGCACAAGATGCCTGTGCTATCCCAGGCGGCGCATGAATATCGATGACCCACGCCGCGTGCCTTTTGGGTATTTTCTGTCGACTTGTTGATTTTTCGTCTGCCATAATAATGAGAAACTGATGATGCAGTTCCCAGGGGGTGATTTCGTCTTGGTGGATTTCAAGGCCAATCAAAGTGATTTACGACAGTGAGCAATCTGATCCCTCTGCAGCAGGCCAGTGACCCGGTGCAGAAATTGTCTAACGAATGCATGTATGAGAGCTAAAACTTTTTTTTTATTATTATGAGATACTAAAATCAAGTTTAGGATTGCGAATTTCAGCCACACTCAGAAATAAGTAACAAAAATAACGATTTTCAAAAGACTTGAGTCATAAATATAGAGATTTATATACTTGACTATACTTATACTTATACTTGACTCTAGAAATTACCTCTTTCCTTATGAATGTTCAGGTTTACCCTGAAAGCTGATTAAACGAGCTCAAGTCTTAAAATATTGAAATGGGTCAGATGTTATTTACGAATTTAAGTGAATTTATGGAATTTATGCTTGAGTCTTACATAAAGTTTCCACTAATCTAATAATTTAACTTTGAAATAGCTAAACTAATAAAAGTAAATGAACGAAAAAGAAGAAATTCAAATTTGGAAAAGAACTGAAAACATAACATATCAGAGACCGCCTACTGCGCCACGCCTTAAGTTGAAATTGAATTGAACATTGCGAAACCTAAGTTTCTGCAACACTATTGGTGAAAGAACTGCGCATACACCACCGATGCTTCTGCTTGCAACATTTCAAAGCAATCAGATGTGGCAAAAATGTTAAAAAAAAGTTTAAATTGAGCAATTGAGATGAGTGCACAATAACATACGATCATTGGAAGCACTCAATCCAACATTGAAGCATTTGCATTACAATAATTGACAAAATTCGAAAAAACACCTCTATCGATTCCGAATTCAACAACTTAAAAGCACATCTCAAGTTATCGTATTGAGTATGAATATGCGACTCTTCCTGCCACAGGATAGAAAGAACTAGTTTGAATCGGAAATGTTATCGATCTTCCTGTTATTGGCCGATTTACTTGACTAATTATCAAATTACAACAATTGATTGAGCGCATGCTCAATTGTAGCTTCAGAAAAGTTTGATGTGGAGCATTGAAAATCAAATTCGGGAAAAAATGCATTAACACAAAAGATATATAGATATACCTGGCATGCCGCTTCAACATTTGCGTCGAAGTCTGTTGGATCTGATATGATTTTGCCAAAAAATCTTGATCCAAAACTTTGCAATGGAAATCGAATGAGTGTAATAAAGCAAGGACTTTAAAAGGGCAGTCCAAAAGAGAAGAATGCTAGTTCCAAGAATTCTCTTGACTTCAATCGGTTTTCAATTCCAGCTCTTACGAATTTAGTTTTCATTAAAATATGAACCTGAATATCATAGATAAGTCACAAGGTCAGTCGACGGAAGTATGCGGCATTTATACATAAATGTCGGGCTATATGTGGCGTGTTCCCGAGTTGGGAATACATACATATCAAACTTAAGCGAAGTTTTGATGTACGAAGCCCAGAGAAAGTGGTGCAATTTCTTTAAAATGCATAAAATAAAGAAATTTAATTTGTCTGTAATTTCTTTGCCACAGTTTTCTCATTACTGAGAACTAAATATTGTTCCAGCTTAAAGCGAACTCTGTTCCTTCCTGTCCCGGCTTGCAGTATATCGAATTCTTAAGCCGCTTTGACATTTACTTGGCTTTCTTCGCCTCATTAACACCTCCAAATTGGCCGTTCACATAGTCATACACGAATTGAAAGGCAAACTTAAGCCGCTTAATGACAAAAAATACCAACATTCAAGCTAAATAAAGGCCAAACAAAAATGACAATTGAAGATTTATGGGTTACCCATTCCATCGAAACATCGGAAAACGCAAGCAAGCAACAACTGCACACAAATTTGGAGAGGAAAACCAGTTTGACGAAAACGAAGATGCTGTGGCACGAATTGTCCGCTGGGCTCATTACAACTTGAGCGTGGCATGTTGCTGGCTGAACGGGGAATGCAACGAATATTGCTAATTAGATTGTGGCGGCTGCACAGACTCTGACTCTTTGTCAGTTTTGTAAACAGCAACATCATGATTTGCCAGCTCCTACACATGCCACAGACGTGAGCAGCGATCGCTGAGTCAGTCACGACAACAACAACAACCTCAACATGAATGATGACAACCGAGCACGAAGAGTCGTCTCCATGAAGAGTCAAAATGTTGGACGCGAGAGGAGCTCTATGTAAATGCCAGTAACTGAGCAAAGTGTGTCAATGTCTGTGAACTGGAACTGGAGCGAAGACTTGGCTGCATTTTCGTATAATTTACCAAGACTGGCGGCCAATTTGCAGCAAAAAGAAGGCACAGCGAAGCGGGCCCTGAAATCGCCAAACGGCTGAAAGTTGTTTTGTTGCCTCATTTTGCAGGTGGGCCGCCATGTGTGGGTACACACCATACCCATACCATACGTACAGGTGCTCAGGCAGCGGAGCATATAATGGAGATTCTACTATGGACTGCTCGTGACCCCCACCAGAGCTGCTTAAGTGAGGTACGAATCTTCACTCTGCGCCTAATTAAAGTGGGCGTGTTAAACAAACAGAGTGCAAAATTTATCGACTCTTTTCTTTTGGCCCCTTCCGTTGCCATTTACCAAAATGATATGGGTAAGCGAGACCATCACGACGCCTCCCAAATTGGTCGGGTTCAAAATGGCAAGGCGTGAAGGAATCCTCAGACGCAGCTACACTTAGAGGAAATGAATGGTTTTGATGTTATTTTGTTTATAAGCAAGGAGTGGAACTGACCTCAAGCGCGTGCACAGGTTAATGTGTAAGCAATTTGAGCATCCTAAATGTGCTTGACTTTGAGATGAAATTTTAAAGAATTGACGTACTGGGTAATTTCTCCTATATCTCCCACAATTTTATAAAGAGAAGATTCGTACCTTTTGGATATATTTAGTAATCAGTTTCCGCCGAAGGAATGGAGAAGATGGAACTAACGATAGTCGCGCTATGGGGAAAACCAACATTTATGCCGGGCAGCACCGGCTGGAACAGCGATGGGCAGCACCTCAATACTTTGTGTGAGAAATACAAGCTTTGTGTTCAAATCGTTGTGATCGACATTCTTATTAAGTTTCTTTGAAAGATAATTAATTAAGTAAAAACTTCAATCAGTTTTATTTTCCCTTAAAATCTTCTGAAAAATTACAAAAATAACATTTACAGCCATGCTCCGGCTTCCACGTATTTTTGCGAATTACGATTTCAGCAAATTCGTACGATTTCAATTTATAGCGCTCCGAAATTCGCCAGTTTTTTTCATCGATAATGTTCCATTGTGTCATTTCACATAACAAAAACAGCTGATGAGCGCCACTAATCATGCTATCGATAGTCATATATCGATAAATACCATGGCCAAATCGCAAATTGTTGTTTTTGTGAGCAGTTTTCCATCTCGCTCAATTTTGTGTTTCTCTATTAAATAATTGATTAAAATATTGCCTTAGTGCGAATTGAGTGGGAGAGTCCGTCAGACAAATCTAAAAAGCTTAAAGAACTGAATAAAAATAGTTCCATGGGCTGTCTGTTTCGCAAAACTTTGCGATTTCCTAATGTCGGAGCACCGACTTTTACGATTTGGTGATCAAATCGCAAAGTTTTTGCGAAAGCGAAAATGGGGGCATGGCTGTTAGTGTTTTTCTAGCTCTTCTTCCGACATCATTTCTTTTGATAATGACTTAACAGATATCAAAATTTTCTGTGCACTAAAATGTTCTGGAGTTAAATGGATTATGCCAAGAATATCAACATTTCAGTACGCTGAACCCCACCTGAATCATAGAAAATAGGTATATGTGCATTTTGTACCTATCTGATTTTTGCTTATGTTATTTAAGTTTGTAGGAATTTTACACTTTTGTTTCTTAATTTAGTAGTCAATGTGCTTTTTTGTGCCTTTGTGTTTGCCTTTATGCGATCAGGCATAGAATCTTTGAATATTTAAAGATTGAAATAGCTGACTTGTTCCCATTCTGCAAACAAAATGTACATAAGTTGCTTGAGTGCCTCAAACTGTTGTTAAATATTCAATCAGACAGAATTCTGCAAAGGTCCCTAGAGGATCCAGGCTAGTCGATGGTCACTCCAAAACCGAAATGTTGATGGATGCAGAAATGCCTTCGTAGTGGCTGCATTGTGAACTGGAGATTGGTATTGTTGCAAACAAAAGTTATCTCCTTAGATTTTACTGATTTGTTTTGATCTCCACCTTCGGATTGAAATCTCACGATCGAGTCGTTCTAAATTGAGCTTAGTACAAGCTCGAAAGGATTAAAGCAATCCAAAAAGGCTACGGTCAATCTCGATCCGTACTTGAAAGTCAAATAATCCTGACTTGAGATCGAAATGAGTACGGATGCACCATGTCAAAACTAAAGAGCGATAGAAACTTAGGGGAAGAAAATCTGTCTCACTAAGGCTGAGGCTGAATGGTACACTGAAAAAAGAAATCAATACGAAGCGGGATTGAAAACAGGGTAAGCCCGGATATTCTTGAGCCGACCCGGGAAAAGATTGATTAGACTCGGATTGATTTCTGGTTTTTTTTTTCTGTGTACATACACATGCGCTAAGTTTTTCATTTAATGCGCTTATTTTTGCGAGGAGAAGGCTAAAGTCTATTAAAGATAGAAGATAAATAGAGTATGCAAACAACTGATGACTTGCAGAAATTCCAGATCAAATCAAGTATGAATTTCGAGTCTTCTTGATTTGATCTTACTAAGGGATCAAGTTGAGTTCGGATAACAAGCTGAAATTCATCCCATGTGGGATAATGTCGGTATTTAGACAAGAATTCCAGGATTGAAAAATCCGAGATCAGGAGAATCCTGTTCGTGCTAGGAACGAAAAAGTCCGGGATTGACCGACTTGGATCTTGGCATTTGTTTTAGTTGAAATAAACAGCTATCCATATCGTTCGGATCAGTCACCGTGGTTCCGCTTATGCCGGGATTCTCAAGGTTGCCAATTCACACCAACGTAAATGGGTGGGACGTCTTATCGGACTACGTTCTCATCGGAAATAACACATCGTAAAAATCAGTTGGCCAGAATTTGTGTCTTACAGCAAATGCCGAACGAGCCGTCAGGTGGCATGGAAGTAGTTTTGGTATAGGCACTCAAAAAGTAGAAGAAATATTATCGTTATCATTCCCCGCCTTCTAGCTGCACTTAGTCCCAAGTGACAGTTGTTTCGTTACACGAAATATCGTTTTTGAACCGCAAGTCGCTAAATAATAGATAGTTCAACTGTCACAGACTTTGATTTCACCACACCAATAGGGGGGTTTTCTAAAAGTTTGAAGTCGCGTTTTTATGCGGGTTGACTCTGGCAGTTATATCAGGCATTTAAGTGCCACTTTCTTTGAGCCCCATTATTAATCTGCACTCTTTAGCTTCATACTTCATACTTCATTATTTTGAATGGTAATATAATATGTAGTTACTGTCAGCCAGATTGGCACTGTCGACCACTGTGCAGCTGAGCGAATATAAACCACAAAAAAAAAAAAATACAAAGTATTGATAGGATAATTGTCCATTGGTAATCGAGTGCAAATCAAAAATTGTCATAATTTTTATTAAATTTGAGATTTCTCGCGCTAAATCGGTTGTTTGTCTAGTGGGTTGTCAAAGGTCGTTTTATATATCTTTTTCTGATAAGTCTCTCGATAGCAACAAATTATAGTCAGCAGAATTGCGTAGCTTGTCAAGGGGAGATCAAATATGAGATATGATATGAAAGATTAGTGTTATGACAAGTTTTTCTCACAGCCGAGCCTTTTCTTAGAACCCAGAGTGTTTGGGTCGGGTACTGTAGAGCATTGGACCGTCTCGGATCTGTCTTTAAAGAAGCTTCTTTTGGTACATTCAGATATTCGGACCATATTTCCCGAACAGATTGATTTAATTAAAGAATTTGATAGATTGGATGTATCTTAAGGTGATACAATTAGTTGAGAAACGTACTTTCCTCAGATACTCCCCCCATTACACACCGCGCTTGACAAATTGCGCGCAACAATTACAAAAAGGTGAAAGTATTTTCTTGTTTTTTTTTTTCTGTTTATCCGATCCTCAGCACTAAGGGAAATCATTTGGTTAATGGCTGGCAGAGACACCACAACTACTCGTCGTATCAGACGCATCTTGAAACAATGCTCGCTGTCAAAACGCATTAAAACCCCATCAGAGGAAACGGGGGAGGCGTGGCGTAAAATCAAAGTCATCAGCTAATGAGACTTTGACGGCGTTTAGTTTTCGATTTGGCAGACAGCTCAGGGAAAGAGAGAGGAAAAAAAACACCCAAAAAAAAAAAAAAAAACTATGCCAGACAAACTGTCAGCGCATGTCGAGCGAACGAAACATTTGACAGCGTCCAGCGCGCTCAATTAAAGCTTCTCTCGACGGCAAGACAAAAGGCATACCTAGCGAGCCTCGGTTTCTCCCGAAAGAAAAGAAATCAATTAGTGCAAATTAGCGAGGAGCAAGCTGAGGAGGCCATTCATTTGGGCTTATTGAGGCTTTTTCATGGTTTTGATATGGGTAGGCGATTTGTGTCTAATGAATTTTTAAGTAGAAAATTATTAGACATTTGACTCGAAAAAGCAGCACAACTTCATCTTAAGTGGATTTGGCTTTTAGCTCATGCCGGGGGCGCATTGCCCGCCCGTCGAGTGTTAAATGGAAAAACCATTCGCAGTGCACTTCACATGCTGATGGGGCTACTGTGTGTGTGTATGTGTATGTAGCTACTAATGCCCGCTTATCTACATACAAACATTTTCCGTTAGGGGTGCACAGCGCACTCTGCTCCATACAGTCGCATAAATCACAGTCGAGTGCATTTAATTAATTTGCCAGAAATGAAAACTTGTTGGCCCATCCACAACAAAAACTACAACCAACATCACCAGCAGCAGCTCCAGTTTTTATAACAATTAATGGAAAGTCAACAGAATGGAAAAGTTGGCTAGGCAGCTGCGACTGTGAAATGGATGCAGGTGCCATTCTAATTTTTTGTTTATTAGTCGACTTCGATTCAATTTCATTTGGCGAAGTGGATCTGCCAGACCGAGGAAAGTATGCAAATGCATATCTAATAACACCTAATTGCCACACATTTTCCGCGAAAACGAATGTCACTGCAAAACGCAGTCGCTGTTGCAATTTGTATGCGTGTTGAAGTTCGAGGAAAAGCTCTTTGACCGTATTCAAAGGAAAGGCAGACTACGCTTATTTATTGATTTGATTTCGTGGAAAATAAAAGCCATTAGTGTGGGGGGCAGCTGTTTCATTGGAATCAAGTCAAAGCACTTGCACTAGCCTGGCATTACCAATTGAAGCACATTATAGAAATTGCATACAATTTGATGTATTCTTAATATTGTTAAAACTTGAGCTTGCCATCACCCGGGAAGGGGGTATGGTGGCACATCGTTTGCTGTAGGTTGTACCTTATTTTAAGATGAACTGCATCAGCAGGTGTTGAGGCAAAAGTACAACAAGGCACTTTGCTTTGAAACACAAGAGGGTAGACTTTAAAATAAATTCTTCAAACTGAGTTACCTAACGAACTACACTTATCAACCCTTAGAGTGGACCTGCTAAATGTACGATACCTGTTACATTTGCAATTGAAATTTTATGTTTGAGGTAGAATATAAAATTCTAATTTTGTTTGATTTTTTTTTTAGGGTAAGAACTACGCTCTATTGCAGTCAGACGCTGGTGGTACTGCTGATGCAACTGCAGCTAAATGTAGCTTGTTGTTACTTGGCTTATTTGAGTTTTATGTGTACGGTTCGGTGTGTGGAGGGGAAGTGGGCTGGTGGTGGTCTGCAAATGCTAGTACAAATTTCAGAGTTTTCTAAAGTTGCGCCACAAATGCAGGCGTTTCAGCGTTCTGCTTGGCTTGTTCCAACAAACAGAAACACACACAAAAAAGGCAATGTGTTGTGTATATAAATTCATAAACGGCCGGGTTTAACGAACTGGTCGCTTTTAACTCTGTTTCGCTCCGTTTTGTTTTGCCTCGCTCTGCGCCGAGTTTTCGCTTCATTCACGCAATTGGAAACTAATTTGGCACTCTTCTCTACATGAGCCATGTGTTTGGAAAGCCCAGGAAAACAAGACTTTTTCGTTTGTCTCAGGAAAAACTGAAAACCAATTTGTTGGCAAACATTTTCAACTTCAATTAGTTGTTAGCTTCACCCAAAACACCTGCCAGCTAATAAAAGCACCCACTATGATATAAATGAATTTTGTTATTGGTCTTCATTTTAAAAGTGAGTTTCTGTGAAATGATTTTTGCCCAAGACATTTGATTTTGTCACAAAACAACACAGCAGCAGGATTCAATCTGATTTGACTTGAAAACTTTATTATGATGTTTCTTATGCAACCATTCATGCAGTTATCCTTTTAAGATGTTGGCCATTCCAAACTCTTGCACACACACAGAGACACACAAGTACACAGATAGCAAACGATATTCTAGACTTGCTGCTACATTTTTCTTATTTACGAGCCACGTAGCCATAAAACCCATACATAAATTTAACTCGCAGCCTGAATGGAATAAAGAAATTGATATAAATGTTTAAGCGAATACACACACATAAAATCTTCACAGAATTGAACAAATTATTTAAATGAGTCTGTTTCTGGTTCTGGTTCCAGTAGCCTGCAAAATGCGTATCAAGTGTTGAATTCTCAAAACGAAGTTATTATAATAAGAATTTTTGCTTATTTCATTTGCCCAAGCCAACTTTCATGAAATAAACAAGAATTTGAAAAATATTTTCTGCATAATGTGTGCTGCTGTTTCAATGGAGGTTAACTTGCAATTTTAAAATCATAAGTTGGGAACTCGAAAAATGTATGACCAGATATGTACGAATACGTAGAGGAAATATAACTAATAACCTTAAAGTTTATATAGCTAAAATTTACGATTGCATAATATTTTCCACTCTCCACAAGTTCCACTCTTGCTACTAATTTTTATCATCACAGAAGACACTATGCAAAAATTGATTAAGATTTATCCTAGACCGACTCACACAGCTCATATCGAACTTCGAATGGCTCTTGTTACCTAAGGTGCAATTTTGTTTGTCGATCACATTTTCGAAAGATATCTTCGGTGACTACATCTGGGAGATTCTTTGTTTCGTTAAAAGTAATTGAGGCCCCATAGGTAAAGTTCTCCTTTTAAAACTATTATTTCGTCCTGCTTTTCACAAACATCCTTGATATAAAATGAAGCTTGTTTTATACTGAAAACTTGGTGTATAAGTCACGAATGAATGAATATTCCCAAAATCCACTTGGATTTGCCACAAGAGTGTAATTAGAAAACTATTCTGAAACCAATATAGAACACCAACATTATTAAGATGTTGGAAGTAAGGCCGATAAACTTTTGTAAGATAATCTTTAAGCCATTAATTTTTTAATTAAATAGCTTAGACTTCGAAAATAGCCAGAAATATTCTTGAGGTTCATAGGTTCATACCTTCGAACCAAATCTGTTTCTGAAATGATGGGCCTTGCTTCATCCTTACAATATAGCAAGTGAGGGACAACTGAGAGACTTGTCAATTTGGGTCACATAAAGTTTTAGAATTAAAACCATTTGGATATAAACTAACTTATTTGGAATCTACTCCCAATCAAGTTTTTCAGTGGTCTCCACCTAAGCAAGTATAAGATCTTGGTACTCTGCATTCATAAAGAGAGGATTAAGCAAGATCATGACCAAAAATAACTGGCATTGATCCGAAAAAATCATTCATTACAAAATCTAAACAATACTTAAAGTAGTACCTAGTAATTTGTATGATTCTGGAAATTCTAAACGAAAGTTGTAGCTCAAAATCAACACGGAATAGTATTATTTTGCATTTAGAAAACTATTCTACAGCCGTGAAATGTAGTATTTCTAAGTTATTCGCTCATCGTCCCTTGTCGCTCCCCTTTTTTACTGCGATTTTCGGCATTGACGCGCGAGTGCGTGATAGTCGGATGGGCTAAGATGCCAGCAAAGAAATGAGAAAAGTAAAAGCGGTATGAGGAAAAGCACTGTAACGTAATGGATGGAAAATCCATGACCATGGTGTAGAAAACCCATAGTAACATGTTGTTTTTACATATTTGGCTTATACTGTGTATGTGTTTAGTTCCTGGACTTCGAAGATTATAGAATGATTGGCAAAACCAAGAAGCAAAGCGGTACAATGGAAACAATCATATTGAATATGCATTCAATATCACTTTCAGAAAATTACGATCTAGGAAGATATCTATTAATAAAAATAATATTATTTAAGTCTTCAAATAAATGATCATCTATCCAAGTCTAAGTTTAAAAGACTTTTCAATTATGAAGATAATAAGAACATTATTGGAGGATATTAAACCAGTTAATTTGTGTAAGTCTTGAGCTGAACTTAGGTTACAATCAAAAACCTCTCTCAGAAAAATTAAAAATATTGGTTCGAACCTGTGAATCGGGGCTATGCAAAGCAGGGATGCAAACCGGTTCTGAACCGAACCGGTTTTGAACCGAACCGAACCGCTTATTCCAGCCGGTGAACCGAACCGCAAACCGAACCGACTTCCTTTCAAAATTGCTGAACCGAACCGAAAACCACAATTAAAAACGGTTCGGTTCGGTTCAGTTCTCTTACTGAAATCATGCTTAAAATCAACTAAGGTCATGACGTAGTAAGACATGTCAGAGTAAAATCCATGGCTAAAGTTCATAAAAATGATGTCATGAATTCGGGACCAGCCCTTT
Source organism: Lordiphosa andalusiaca (assembly GCA_035044965.1). Classification (NCBI taxonomy): domain Eukaryota; kingdom Metazoa; phylum Arthropoda; class Insecta; order Diptera; family Drosophilidae; genus Lordiphosa; species Lordiphosa andalusiaca. The sequence goes on along the minus strand of JAWNNM010003327.1, from coordinate 437,247 downwards.
CCTTTCTGAGCTGATTCAGCTATGATTCAGTTCTGAGGGAAATGATAAATATAATAATTAAGATGCATAGTACTTATTCTTTTCTAGCAAACATTCTCAATTTTCGAAAGTATTCATCTAGGAACTTATAGACGACTCCTGGAAATCCGACATAATAAGCATTGGACATTCTTCTAAGGATTATAAAAATATTTAAATGGGTTAAAAGAATTCAATTTCAAAAGTGTTCGACAAGTCACATTACTACAACAATCATAATATTTCATAATGTGCCTTTGTGAACCACTGAACCGAACCGTAACCGCGGTTCATTTAACTCCAAAAACCATGTAATGAACCGAACCGGCGGTTCAAAACTGTATGAACCACTGAACCGAACCAGTCCTTATTTTCGAGTGGTTTGCATCCCTGATGCAAAGCACTAGGTACGTCTTCTACTCTTTCTAGGGCTTCGTTAGTAGAATTGGTATAACTCAAGTAGCATTACTAGCGTGAAAAACAAGGCCTTCTGAACTCTGCAAAAGCCCCGAGCACATCGTAAGGTCTAGGGATTGGTTCCTAAACTAATCGATCCAAATGTTTTGGTACGGTCCTTGGTTCATTGCTTCTTCGTTGAAGATTTTTTATTTTTAAACCTTTTCGGCAACATTTTAGTGAAAGGCAGTGCATTCGAGTCATATATTGTCATTTTAAAACTTCACTTCTGCTTGATTTTCCTTCTCTGAAGAGAGTAATTTTCCGAATATGAAGATGATTTTTTACAGAAAACATATTAACAATATTACAAGTGAACTTCAAAAGTGACTAAAGTGATTATTCGGAAAAAGACGTGGTCTTATTAGAGTTCGGGCTATAATTTTTAAGGGTACTGCACAACACAAAATACTTGGACCGAAAGTGTTCTGCGGTATTCCTATCTAGACTGTTGTTAAAAGCAACATGAAACTAAAAGTGAAGTAATAAAACACTTTTGGCTTGCCAAGCCATAGTAGCAACCATTCCAACTGATATTACACAAACGAGTAATTTAGCGCACGGGCTCATACTGAACCGCCGGGGATATCTTCAGCTATGTCCACTGCAAGTATGAGCCTTAAACTTTTAAAACTATTTTTCAACTTTTTATTTTGCACACAAAAACTTTGCATAGATCACGATAAGAAAATGGCTATGTTTTTGTGCCATATCACGAATATGTACTCGCGTTTCGTAGACGCACAAAAATATTAAAGTTCTTGAGTTCTTGAAGAAAATCTGTTGATTTGTTTACTCCCTGCATTTGCTTCCATAAATAAATGTCATAAAAATTTCAAACAAATTTAAAATCCATTTTATTAATACGGCAAAACAATTTTCGATTATTACATGGAGTTGTCCTCGCCCTCTTCTTTCGAGGGCTTCCACTTTTCAGTCACGGCAATAACCATTAATAAAAATGGCAGACATTTAATATTAAATGACTGGGGCCGCCCGCACGTGCCACCCCGCCAGCTTCCCGCAAAATTTGGAAAAGAAAACTTTTTGGGCAATTTCATTTTACTTTCGAGTGTGGAATTTAAGACATTTGCATATCAAAACAAAATGGTAACGATTCGCCCATTGAATTGCGAGGAGTCCTGCGCCCCCACACAGAGCCTGGCCCCCAGCTCAAGTGTCGCGGGGGGTGGGGCGCAGAGCGTAAAACAATTAGGGGAACATTTGGCAAGTTTGGCCTAGGAATTCCCAGGCGTTTGTGTTAATTGCAGATATTCGGGGGGGCATCCCTTCAAATATCATTAACATGAATTTATAAACCATAAAACGCGCCAGCTTAATTAAATGTTATGCCAGGGCCAAAAAGTTTGACTGATGCTGCTCCTGCTGCTGCCGCTGCTGATGATGATGTAAACTTCTGTGCTCCTGGCAATGGCCGTTTTTAAATAATTGTCCATAAATATAAGCGGACATAAAAAGGGCAACCAACCGTTTAATCCGTTGTCGCATTTAATATATTGGCCATTTCTTGGCCGGCGTCGCAGTGGCAGTCACGAAAGGAGTAAACGAAATCCTTGGCTCGTAAAATATAAAGAAGATTTTTATTGATGAGCCCAAAGCAAACGACGACGGCAATTCTTTCCGCTGCAGATTTTGCTCCTTGTTGTTGTTCCTGTTACTTTTTCGAGGACACTTTAGCCGAAAGTTGGGAATTTAGCACGAAGTAAAAGTGTGTCAAAGTATTTTCCGGCGCACATTTAATACACTTGTGCGTGGGTCAAATACCCAATACCAAGTGCAAACAGCAACACGCTGGCTAATAGCATACTTTAGAGCGGTGGTTGCCAGAGCGGGCTGGGTGGAAGGGGGTGTGGGAGCCAAAGACAAAACACAAAATCCAATGCACACAACACTTGATTTATGCTATACCTTTTCAATATTTGATTCTATATGCAACAGCGCGAGTTGGTGTCGATTCACTGTGACTGTTCACTCACTGGTCACTGGATCTGTATTTTTTTTTCTCAAATTTACACGGGCGACTCGCGTAGGCGACAGCCAGACATTCGATCCGCACGAAATCCCGATATGAACTGAACCGAGCCTAGAACTGAAACTGAAACGGCACTCGCTGTGGCGTCGGCGAACGATTCGTGTGAGAGTTGGCTCGAACGAACCGAACGACCTACGCCAATGCACTCAAACTTGTTACCACACTCAAGCGGGGGCAGTGCAACATGTTGTGTTTACGTTTGTTTTACAACCGTTGTCAGGTCGCAGCTTACTCAAACCGGTTGTAGGCATGTTGCGGGCTCTGTGTTGCAGCAACCGCGGCAACAAATTATGTTAACAGCAGCAACATGAGTGATGGCAGTGGCAACACTAGCAACTTGGATAGCAGCCACAACTGCAGATTAAATGAGGCACTATTCCATAACCATTCGGTCAAGTCATCAGCAACATGAGCACTAAGAGCAACCCTTATAGCAGCAACAACAGCTGCAATCGTTTTATATGTTGCTCCAAGCACTAATCCAACTAATGTTAACAGCAGCAACAGTTTTGACATCAGCAACTTGACTACGCCTCGAGCGGTTGCTGCAAGCCACAGCATAACAACAGCTGTTAGCAGCAGCAGAACGGCGACATCAGCAACACACAAACCAACAATTGCAATTACTTGACCCTATGCTGCCGCATGTGGGCGGCAGCAACACTTTGGACATCAGCAATTACAACAGTTACAAATTAGCAACACTTTAAGCCGCTACATGGGAAAGGCTGACATATCAGGCAACTGTTGAGTCCTCATACCAGACACCCTTTCCAGTGCCCTATAAATCCCACTGACGACACACATAAATTTATGTTCTCACCTAGTAGCATTAGCTTCCATTATCAACCTGTTCATATAATAGTTTCCTAAATCTTACTAATCGTTTACCTTCTTTCCACTTTTAATTTTTTTATATAATATAAGTATAAATCTTCCCAGCCATAACAACAACAACATTCATACTTTGTATTAGACGGAAGAAAAATGGTATCAACCATATCAGACATCGTATATCAAGTTTTATATCCGTTAACAGTAGAATAAAACAGGGTATTCTAAGTTCACACAAGTGTAAATGCTAGGCAGAAGGAAGTATCTATCGACTCAGCTTTTCATGCTGATAAAGAAAGGAGTATGTATATGTTAAACGGTCATTGACGCTATCTTCTGGTTGTTACACACACCAGCACAAACTAAATATACTCTGTATACCTTAAGCACAGAGTGGAGAAATAATTATGTTACAATAGGAGCTGTAAACCTGCTTTAAGTCGAACCGGTTCGAACCCGGAACTCCGACTTTCAGAATACTGTGAACCAATCCTTGAACTGAATCTGTCCGAACCTAAAAACTCGATTTGGTTCAACAAAAATAATGGACATGAAATTTCACCTATATCCCAGCTTCATCTTTTGTTATCCTAATGGTTCTGGTCTTACAATCGGCAGGAAAGTTTAACGTAAACATCTATAAAAAAGGTTCCGAGTTACTTTTAGAATCCCTACCCATATAAGCCTCCTTTTTTAAGATCCTTGACTCCAAAGCTTATTGAATGAATCACAAAATAAGAGCTTAACATTACTGTGGATTATTTGTAGTACCTAGACTACGACAATGAATTTCACATAAAGATCTGTATCCAGGACATCGAAGTTTGTGGCCGTAATTGAAAATAAAATTGTTCTGCTTGCAGACATAAGAAGTATATGTCCCATTCATGTCAAAGCTCTATCTCTTACCATCTCTGAGATCTGTGCGTTCATACGGACAGACGGACAGGTGGACATTTCTTACTTCGAATTGGCTGTTGATGCTGATCAAGAATTTTTATATACTTTCTGGGGTCGTAGATGCTTCCTTCTGGCTGTTACATATCTTTGCACAAACTTATAATACTCTATGTACCTACGGTACAGAGTATAAAAACATACACACCAGGTCACCTTCACTAGCTGTAAGCGCAAGCTTTGAAAAAAGTAGCCATGAGAGAGCTTCTCAATCTTTGCTGTTCGAATTCGGCATGAAACTACAGGTCCCTTTCTCTTGATCGAAAAATGGCAGCACAAAATCAAGTGGCTGTAAAGTCAAATATATTTTTGACTTAGGTGAAGAATTGAGACAACCGACAGAAGTCCATATCGGTATCTGTGATTCGCTGTAACAACGCCTTTTTTTTAGGGACGACTTTCGAGACGGCAGCAAAATGCTAATAAAAATCGCGGTATCGCACACTGTTTCAATCTGCTTCGATTTTATTGAAAGCGTTAATCGAGTGAATGCTCCGGCTGAGTGTTTTTCGTCCGATGTTATTGAGATTTTAAAACTTCCCATACATTTTTCAATATTTATAGCCATGTATCATATAAACTTAGAGTTTACTCTGTTATATGTTAGATTATGTGACAGCTTGCGCTATGTAGAAGATGTGAAATTGGCCCTTGCAGTATAATTCTGACTTATTCTTCACTTCTTCCAATAACCATTTTCATGGCCCTTAAGCGGGTCTCGATGTGCTCAGTAAGTTTGCCGCTTGAACGGTTCATAACGATGTAACGTATACATGAAATACATATGAGTTTGTTGTGATTATGTCGCACAAATTGTACCACAACGCATCGCTGCCTTCTTAGCGACGCCCCTCCATCTTTCGGTTAGTAAGTAATCCCAGTTTTCATGTCGGTCTACGATTTTTTAGTGGTCTACAATTAGTTTTAACGCTCGAGTGATTCCGCGCCCAGTTGTGAAAATGACAAGGTTTAATTAACCGTTTTTCGGGGGCCCCATGTACCTGGCGAGGTCATTTTAGAGATATTCACAGCAGCTTAAGCAACCCCGTTTGCTTGAGCGAAATTAACCCAATTTGGGGGCGCAATAAACTGAATAGCAACTCACATGTGCACACTCTCGGTTATCAGTGTCTTCCACATGAGCGGCAACTTGCAGATGTCGCTGTCTCAGGTATTTAATGCCAAGATTTTGAAGCATGCCACTCTTTCCCATTAAAATCCAATGGAATTTCACCCACTCAGCCAAGGGTTTAAACTAACTGGGGGCCGCAGCAGCAGTGGCAGCAGCAGCAGCGGCAACAACGGCAGGCACATTTAATGACTAATGGACTCTTAATGATCTAACAAGGTGTACACACTCGCATCTAGGACGCCAAGGCATCACCACCACCAAGCTGGCAACAAAGTTCAAAACTTAATAGTGGCACATTAGTTTCAACGACGACGCGAAGGACCTGCCATCGAGGTACTTACTTTATTTTGGGTGGCATCGACATTCAAAGCGTGCAACCTGCTGCACGTAGCGTCGCTCCAAATAGTGGGTGCATGTATGCAGAGGACGAAGTAACAAAAACTCAGCAAAATGGCAAAAATTAAATTAGTAAATTTTGTTACAAACTTGGCGACAACTCGAGGATTCGAAAAGGAACACAATTGGACCAATGCACATGGGTCAGAATGCCCAACATTTTGTCATTAAGTGCGATATTCACAATCGGATTCACAACTACAAAAGTTAGACATTTACAAGTTAAGAAAATCGGTTTTCAAAAAATATTTGAAGGTCGTCGACTAAAATTATGGTGCTCAGCAAAGATAGATTATGATTCGTGTGCCGACCTTAATAATGCGCTGATATATTCATAAGGATCTTAAGATATTTTCGGAAGCATATGTATAAGACCAAAATTAAGTAAGCGAGCTTAGCTGACTCCAGGTCAAAAATAATTGCGTTCGCTCAGAGCTGAAGCATCTTAAGCATTGCACACCAAAAAGAGCTGGTTGCCTTAACTGTACAGTTTTAAGAACTTCCAGGAACTCTCATCAGTAGGCTCCGCTGCTGATTGCCGATTCTCGACTGTCTCTTTAAGCAATCACAACTTTAAGCAGTTACAAACTCCGAAAAGCAATTAGGCAAAAACTGATGATCAATCTTTTCGGTGTAAAGATATTCAAGATTTTAGGTTTGACCCCTTCTGGAGATACCTGTACCAATTGTCCCCGACCCAGTCCATGTTTGCGGAACTTTGATCAATTAACTATTAAGATTAAATTGTTGTCGCTGTATGTTGCTTATACAAAAGTATCCATAGAACACGAATCTAGGGTACAGTTAAAAAACTGGGTGCTTACAGAAGCCCTTTCTATTATAATTTAAAGGTCTCGTCCTGTTTTTTTTATTGTGTCGAAGTGTGTACTCACTCATATGATGAAATAAAATTTTGAGCAGGAAGGATCAATGTAATGAGAAATCGACGAATTGCGCGTAAGCTGTCAAAAGTATCCGAGAGCTGGCGAACGTCAGAAAGCAGCTTAGACTTTTTCAATTTCACAACATTTTAATTGCGGCGCAGGCAAGGCTAAGATCCGCTGAGAAGCAGGCGAACAATCGACACCAGCAATTTGCTGAACACATTACATCGCAGAGAACTGCTAAGATTACACCACAATATCAATTAAGGCACGATTAACAAGTGGAGCAGCAGGCCAGGTTACGAGCCAATGAAACGCCGCAGCAGGAGAGCAATCGACGCCAGCATTTTGCCATGCACATCGATTCCGCGAGAGCTTCTGAGTCGGCAGTGGTTGCTGATGTTTAGAGTCAGGCTGTTGCTAAAAGTGCGGCACAGCGGCCACAAATGGGACTTAACTGTTCAAAATTTTCGAAAAATACATAAGTTTTAGACACGTTTTGATTAAGTATACAATAGAAAGGAGGTGAGGTTAAATGGTTAAAAATTCCCGAAATTTGTATTATTTATTACTATTACGGGTACGGATCTTAGAAGTGGAACTTTATAGTAAGCTTAGACTATAAAGAAGGTTAATACATAACAGGGATGCAAACCACTCGACAGTGGTTCACACAGGTTCTGATCCGCTGGTTCGGTTCATTACATGTTTTTGGAACTCACTGAACCGCGGTTTCGGTTCGGTTCAGTGGTTTACAAAGGCACACCATGAAATATTATGATGTCTGTCATAATGTGACATTTCGAACACTTTTAAAATTGAATTCTTACATTCCATTTAAAATCCTTAGAAAAAGGATTTGTCTGATTTCCAGGATTCGTCTAAAAGTTCCTAGAGGAATGCCCTTCGGAAAGTGAGAATGTCGGCTAGAGAATAATAAGTACCACATACATCTTAGTTACCCTATTTATCATATCCCTTAAGTTAGGCTCAGACCTGAATTAGAGCTGAATCAGCCCTGAAAAGGAAGAGCTTGTTCTGAATTCAAGACATAATTTTTTAAGGGTTTCAGCCATAGATTTTACACTGGCATGACCTAATACGCCATGACCTTAGTTTATTATAGGCATGATTTCAATACTGAAATGGGTGGGATTCATGGGAAGTAATTAAATTATTCCTGTATTCAGGCGATGAAATCAGTTATTCCCACTGCTCAGGCCTGAATAAGCCCTGAAAAATTTAGTACCACGTTTCTGTACTGAACTGCAGGGATTATATGAGAAAAATCTCTCCCGTCTATGTGTATATGTAGAGGGTCAAATGAAATGTATATAAATTATCTTCGGGAAACGATTGAAATTCCCAAAATAATAAAAACATTGGCTAGAGGAAAGGGATTCCCGTTAAATCTCGTCAGAGAACTGAGCCAAACCGTGAAAACCAAACCGTTTTTATTTATGATTTTCGGATCGGTTCAGCAATTCTAAAAGGAAGCCGGTTCGGTTCACCAGCTGGAATAAGCGGTTCGGTTCAACACCGGTTCGATTCAAAACTGGTTTGCATCCCTGATAGAATAACATGTAGCTTTGCCGCTTTGTTTTGAGTTTTAAATTCCAGCTGCTGGTTTCTAAAATAACATAAATGAATCTATTAAAAAAATTATAATGTAAACTATTTGAGCCAATTAATCAGTTATTTGCTCTTTTCCATTCCTTAAGTTAATAGTTTAGGTATAAAAAGGGTCTTGTATGGGAGGTTGGAGTGGGCGTGGTTCAATCGGTCTAAATGTAGGAATGAGTCTTAATCTTATTAGTGTCAAATTTTAATCCAATATCTTACTATATGACACATTTTTGAAACTACTGGATGTAATAACGCCCGCCGACATACGCACCTGGTACTTTGACATGATTTTAAATTGAAAATTGAGACTTATGAGCTCTCAAAGATATACTGGCTTCTAGAACTTTGAGAGGATTAGTTCAAACATGCAAATCCAACAAAACGGCCGTTGAAAAACATAAAGATTGAACAATTATTAAGTGGCAGCAATAGAGAGACAAGGTGAGTGCAAGTCCTTCTCCTCAACGCGGCGTATCCCAAATCAATAAAAACAAGTAAGGGCGCTGCAGTCGAGTTTCCCGACCACAAAATACCCTGTTCATTTGTTTTCATTTAATTGTTTTTGAATTTCATAAAATTATCCCAAATGTAGGCAACACTTTTTTCTAGTCCTGACCAACAAGTAGGGGGGGTCCTCTTATCAGCTCAACTGTTTCGCTTATAACTCCGGTGTTTTTTGACCGATCTGATTGTACTTTTCAGAATAGATAGATATTGGGCCTAGCTTGATGTATACTAAACCACGAGGCTCTAACTTGAAAATTGTGGATCTGACGCCTATTTAGGTCTAGGATTTCTAGAGGAGGTCTAGGTTTTTTGGGGATAAAAGGGGGACGGGGTGGAATTTTTCAAATCTGAAACAAACTTGATCTGCGTACAGCATAAATCTACCTTCGTGCAAAAATTTGTGGCTCTATCTCTTATAGTCTCTGAGATCGACGCGTTCATACAGACAGACAGACGGACAGACGGACGGACGGACAGACGGACAGACGGACAGACGGACAGACGGACAGACGGACATGGCTATATCGACTCGGCTGTTCATGCTGATCAAGAATATATATACTTTATGGGGTCGGAAAATTTTCCTTCTCCCTGTTACATACATTCGCACAACTTCATGATCCCCCTTTTCCCATTTTCAATGGGAACAGGGTATAAAAACCTTTTGAATGTAGACAGAAGATGAATAACTCCAAGTCGCAGCAACCTTTGAATGTTAAACGAAAGCGTGGACCACTCCCGCAGCAAAACGCTGGAGAATGCATCTAGCTAACCGAGATTGTGGTATAGTCAAAACACGTAGCCCCAGAATTTGATGCAGCTAGAAAAGTATAAGGATGATGGCAATTAGAAATCAAGCTATGATCATAAAATGTTTGAAGCATTGACTGACGATGTCCTGTTACTAATAAATCTACAGGGCGACATTTGTGACACTTTCCAGGATGCAAGTAATGTGGCCCATGAGATGGAAGTTTCTACGACCCATTACGGGATAGGAGGTGTGCCTCAAGAGGCGGAACAGACAGATTTTGGCATAGGTCAGTGGACTTTTACTTGCTGTTGTTGGCGTTGCTGCTGCAGTTTGTGCCTTTCATTCGCTTCATTTATCACGCAGCTGTCAAGTTTCGCCCAGCCAGAACTGAGACATAGACTGAAAATCTGGAGCAACCTTCTCCCCACCCCTGCGAGAGCAAGACCAAAACAGTTTTACACGCCGCCGCACAAAGCAAACAGCCTCAACATATGTCAAGTAATCAGCAGGGCCAAAGATCTCAATCGGAATCTCTGGGCAAACTTTACCTTTGCGGCACATGCCAAGCAGAAAATTGAATATGTATCTAAAACTCGGCGAAATGAAGCTGCCAAGCCAAAAGCTGTGCGTTAAGTAAACTCTCTGCGCCACAAACACAAAATTTCAAATTTCAGTTGTTGGGGGACAGCGGGGAACGACGGGGTGTTGCCGTCGCCAGTTTACGCCTGAGTGCGTTTTGCGTTTGCGCGCCGACGGAGCAGACCGACGCCGACAATTTTTGAGTCGCCGTTGCGCTCGACTGCGCCTCCGACTGCCAAACGTTTCTGTTTACTTATTGGGGGAACAAGTATATACAACTAGGCTCATAAGGCACACGGTAACCGCAGACAATTCCACCAACTAAGGGTGGTTGCTGTTGCTGTTGTTAACAGTTTTTACTCAGTACATGGGAATGTTTGGGTTGCTAAGCAAATTGATATGATAGTTGCCACAAATAAATTAGCGTATATCCCACGAATTGTTTTTTCGGGTTTGGTTTCCCAGTCGTATAGATTAGGCCAGAGAAGGGTGGGACACTCCCTGTTGATACCTACAAAAATGGGGGGAAGGCCGATTACGACAAGACACCCCCTCACACATAAGCTATCTACTCAAAGGTTAAAAGTTTTTGCTAGGTCGAAGTACAAGTTTTCTCTGTTCTATTTATAACTTAAGGTTGACTCAAGGCCATCAGCAATTCTGTAACAATCAAATTTGTTTGAGTTAATGGCATAAAAAACCACTCCGAAATAACAATTGCTTCCTTGATTGTGCAAAATAAGGTCAATCTTTTTTATGACTATTTTTAAACGATTCTGATCACACCTAAATAGGCCAAGGTTAAAAATGTAAAGAGTATTTTCATCTGGCGCAAAAGTATTTAACAGCTAGAAGTTTATACTTTCTTGGTCAGCTTCAAGAGCAGAGGCCCTGTTGCTGTGCACTAAACTTCTAAGGGAACATGCTTTTCCCTTCGTTGATATGTTTATCTACTACACCTTAAACAAGAAGTCCGCCTATTTAAGGAAGTTCTTCCTTTGAAAATATTGTTCAACGAGTCTTTACAGAAACAATTGTGCTACCAGGGCATGGACAGATGACGTCCAGTTGTGTGTTAATCGGTCGTTGAACAGAATTGAGCAGAATATTGATGTTTGTAATAGTAAATTTATACTTGGGTCTTAAAATCAACCCAACAAACTTTAAAGGCATAATATTTACCTTATCGGATGCAAAATGCTTACCAAATCTAAAGACTGTTGGTCCATTTGTAGAAGAACTGTCAATAAATCTATTAATCTATTGTAGAATACATTTTTTATGCGCTGGACCCTATATTCAATATATATTCTTAATCTGCATCAACAGCCGAGTCGAAATAGCCATGTCCGTCTGTCTATCTGATCGGATGAGCGCACAGATCTCAGAGATGGTAAGATTTCAAAGGTCCGGCACATATGGGACATTTGCTCACTTTGCAAATTCAATTGCAGTTCAAATCAGTTGTTTTGTAAAAAGCTTTGTATCTCCCACATTTCGTTTGTAATGTTCGTAACTTTTCGAAATATTTGGTAATCAGGATTATTGATAGATTCACCAAGGAGCCGGAAAGGATCGGATGAGCAAAAGAATGTTCACGGCTGCCTCGCAGTAGCATCGCTGTTTTTAGCTGCAACTGTAGCACCAAAATTCATAATGAGCATACACTTTCATTGGGTTTGACCGACTTTCTAACTCTTCTATTTTGGGGAGACATCGATATAAATTTTAAAAATCGATTTAAGTCGATGATGATGTTGATGACGACGAAAAGTAAAAGTCACTTTCACTAATGACACAAACGTACATCCAAGCGATCCCAAATCAGTTCACCCAATTGAGTGTGGTTAACATGTTTTGCATGCCATCTGGATACCACTGTATAATAACTTATTTGTAATTAGGAAAAACCAGAAAAGATCGAAGCTGTTCATGAGGGGTAATTTGTTAGAAATTGCAATATATTCGGATTAATTTAGATTTGAATTTAATTTCAAATTAAACCGATTATTAACCTTACCGATCATTTCATTCCGCCAATGCTGAACATCAATTTGATTGCAGTAAAGTTAGGATATCCATTTAACAAAATTTGATCAAGGCACATATTCCCTTATGCAGCAGCTAAATTCAACAAAAAGCTAGATTCAACGAACCAAAAATGTGATCAACTCAAATGCTTCGGTTGAGCCACAGTTGTTAATTATTACCTGGAGAATTGGGACAGGAATAGCCGCAGCAGTTGCTCAAATGGAGTGTATAAGTTTAGTCAAAACTCGCCGGTATTCATTTGTAGACTTCCTGCTGGTAATAATCCGGCAAGAATAACTCAGCTGCAGTAATTTTAAATGACCTTCGTCCAACGGAATGTATAGTTGAAATCAGATTATTGGAAAGTTTTCTGTCATAACAGACTGGGCTAAGTGAGGAGTTGCACCAGTTTGTTGAAATCACATACTATATAGTTCAAAGAAAATTTTCCTTGGCATAGTTCATTATAGAAAATCTCTCTCACAGGCTACACTTAAAAATGAGAAAAGCCTAGCATAAAGGTTCAGCAATTTCTAAAAACTACCTTTAATTCAACATTCACGTCATTTTGTTACCTTCACGGCCAGATTTTGACCCAAAAGACCAATTTTCTGTCAGTATTTTCTGAAAAAATGGTCTTCTGAATATGTGGTCTCTTTTCCTAATAGCTTAAAGAATTAGTTAAGTCAGTGTCAGTTTTAGCTTTCAGATGGAAGGAGCCGGATAATAGAATGTTGTCTTACAGCGTTGAGGTTGTGAGTTCGAGAGTCCCACTGTATGCGAATCCTTCTTTTTTAACAGTAATTTTTTTTCAACAATGCTCTTGGGTCCACCGTTTAAACAAAGCAACACTTTGGTATGTGGCACAGGTTAAATGAGAGGTCAATTCTTGTTCGAAATAAACTCATATAAAGTGGGACAGTGTGACTCGAAAGATCCAAACTAGAGTCTTACGACTTGTTGATATCTCAAAGCTTAAACTGACATTACGAACCTTAAAGAAAAAGTACTTTATATTTGGGTGACTATTTCCTCAAAAGTAAACTGACTAGAAATTTTCACAGCTAAAATGATTGGATTCTTTCGGGTAACTTGAACCTAAATGTTACAAAATGATGGGGTAATAACCAATTTTTGAAGAATATTTGTCCTCACACTTGAAATAAAAATTTCTAATTTTTATGCAGTTTTTGCCATATCATTAGCTATCTTAAAGTAAGGCTAAGATGTCCAGGCGCCATTTTGAGGCAAAATTAACATGATTTAAAGCATATTATTTCTTTGAGTGTGGTACATAGTACGGCGAAACGGTGTGATCTATTGTTGGACCATTTAAGGACCGACAATGCAGCGTGATAAAATTGCGCACCACCCAGTGAAGCTAAGTGGATTCAATTCCGTCTGCGGCTTGGAAACACTTCAAATTCCAAAATTTTGTATGTTCACTTTGCCATTCAACAGGCTTACGTCCTCTTCTACCATTTCCAGAATTGTTTCCAATCCTCACCATAGGCCAGACGCATCAAGAATCGTCGCCAAACGTGCGCCTGTGCTCTGTTTCAACTAACTCAAATTCAAACTCCACATCCTTTTTCAGTATATCATTCCACAGTAATTCCAACAAAATAATTAAAATTATAAAATAGAAGTAAAAAATTTAACGCTAATTGAATACGAAATACATTTTTATACGAATGTATCAAAATTCAGTTGAATACGACTCCCAGGTTCATGCAGTTCAAAGAAACGCAGCTAACACTAATCCTACGCACTAAACTCGTATCTAAGCTCTTCCAAAATGTTAGAAGGAGGGCCTTGTGGAACGTTAATCGTCGCACCGACAAACTCAACTTTGGAAAAGTGATTAAATAAGATGAGCTTTTGCCATTTGGCAGACAAAACGACTGCATTTTCCCCTTCGGCCTAATCGTTCGCTCCGCTTCGATTTGCGAGTGGGCCCAGGATATGGCCCTGTTATAACTGCAAATTGACTTGTAAGGTCTGGGGGTGGTTGGTTGTTGGCAGCTGTTGATGTTTCTTTGCTGGGGCATGGGAATGTTGGGGTTGCTAAGCAAATTGTTTGATATTTGCCACAAATAAGTTAATTGTTGTTGTGAATCCCAAGATTTGCTTTTGTTCTTCGACTTTCTTTGTGCTGTTGCATAGCAAACAAAGGCACACAGATAAAGCAGATGCTTGTCTAGGCAAAAGATCTGAGTGGCATTTCACTTTATTATGCGCCATAATCAACAACAACGACCGGGACAAGAAGCCAACCCTCCGTGCGCCACTTTGGCTGTAACTGCAGGCAACGGCTGTTTAACCTGCAGGCTTCGTCCTGCGCTTGCACTTTTTTCGTGCATCTCTGTTTGTGTGAATGGAGCCTGGGCTCGGGCTGTTAAGTGCTTGCCACCTGGCGAGCCCCCCCCCCCCAGCCACACGTGGCACACAACAGGAAGCGAGAACATTTTTTACTTTGCTCATTTGTGGCCCTTTTCTCATTTAACTAAGTGCGATGAAGTCGTGCGTTGGCCTCCGGCACTGTGGCGGGACGGGGTCGACCCATTTGAGATTAGGCTGTCATATCACACAGCCGCTGGGCTGGCTAGTGGTAAATTTAATCAACTCTTCACCTCCCGCCCGGCGCAGTGTCTATGCACTTTACGCTACATGACGCAAATGAGCAAATTTACGCAAAATGAGAAAAAAAGTGACTGCAAAAATAATTCACCGTGAATTGTTTTGGGCAAAAGTCGTTGCACTCCGCCCACGTCAAGAGCCACATATGGTGAGAAGTATTTGAAACTTTTTTTTTTTTGCGGTTCGCACAATTTAAATGGCAGTCGCTCGACATCGGTTGACGGCTGCCGCTGGCCTGTCGCTTAGGTGCGCTCATAAGTGGTCGCAGGGGCTTGACACGAACACCATCATCGTCACCGACACCCGCACCGACACAGACACAGACGCAGAAACAGGATTGCACTCCGCTTTGCGCCACAGTGCCAGCAACATCAACGCGCTTGAACACTTTAATATAAAAACAAAAAAATATGTAAATTATGTTTCGGCTTTAGCTGCGGCTGTGGCGCAAATGCCGGCGGCTGCCCAGTTTTTTTTAATTAAAACATTAAATATTTCTCTGTCCTGCGGCTTTTTGTAAGGATTTGGGTAGATGCTGTGGAAATTATTGTAATCGAATGACATGGCGATTGCCCAGAGCGGAAAAAGACATATTCGATTTTAGTTTATCTGATTTATATTGTTTCGATTTTTTCTTTGGGTGGTGGGGGGGGTCGCCGAAGCCTTTGAATCAGGGATGCACATGGGAGTACCGGAAAAGGGGTTGGAATTTTGTTTTAAAAAATAGTAATACGTTTTTAGCACCTCCACTGTATCTGCACTGCAAAAAGCTTTTTAAATTGTGCCTCGCGGTCTTGTCGATTTAATGTATCGCTCACTTACTTCAAGACTGTCATCAAAATCATAATAAGGGTTCTCAAAGGATTTTATCTAACGAAAATAGTTGGAAAATGAAAATATCTTGTGATGTTTTAAGTTAAAAAATCCATCTTGCTATGCCATACAGGTCTATGGAGTGAACACAGCTGAGATATGAAGCTATGGCTGAAACTTGAAAATTTAATAACAAATAATGGTATTCTCATCTCACTCTGAGACAATAAAAGAAAAGGCTGCACAATATAGCATATAAATAGAAGCAAAAATTTGTTGTATATTATAGATGGCGCATGTGGAACGAATCGAAAATTGTTAGCCATTGTCAGCTACTAGGAATAATCGTTTTTTGCTTCACTTGTGTCATCTATAATATCTATAAATCTATGATAGAAGTCTACTTTGCAAGTATAAATGCATCATTAAATCGTGTTTGTTAAGTTACTGTTTGAAGTAAGCAACCGTTATGTATAAACAATAGCGTTCTATGATACCTTATTAAGGTTACCATTAACTGCAAGAGGCAGATACAGCCGACAGATTTCTTTGAGCATATTTAGCAACAGTTAATTGGCTCTATTTCTGGGGTGCGCTCACACATGTATGAAAGCAGCATGAGGATGTATGTTGTTCGAGGTTGAAGGTGCGAATACTACACAGAAACAAACTGGTTAGTACAGTCAACCAATTGCATAGCTAACAATGCTGCAACCAATATCGTGCATTGAATTCGCTTTAGGAAAGAGTTAAAGTGGCGTTACATAAAACGTAATAATTGTGGCTGCACAGTAAATAAACCAATCAATCAACCAAAATTACAGTTGAAAATGCTTCAAATAACATAATTAGTGAAACATAGTTTTATTTTACAATTGATTACTAGTAAATTGTAATGTGTACCACAACACCAGTGCATCACGTAACAGTGCTGATTCTGTTAAATTTGAAGATTGAAAAATTTCTGAATAATGCCGTAAAATGTATTCCACACAATTTTTAATTTATTAATTTTAAATGCGATTGAAAATTGTTTCACGATTGGGCTGCCGTCTCAACCCGTTCAATCTGTCCTGTAAACTTTGCGGAGTTCGTACTTTTTATACCCTTGCAATGTGTATTGTAAGTTTGCCCAGAAGTTTGCAACGCATAGAAATATAAACTATATATATTCTTGATCAGGGTGACGATCTGAGTCGATTGATCTTTTCGTAGTTCTAACGAAGAGCAGTTACATGTATCATTTGAGAAAATATTATTCTGTGGTGGCGTCTTGATCGTTTAGTATGAATTAGTCGTTGGGTTTCTTTATATTTATAATAAATTCAGTTAATAAATCCACTTTTGCTAAGCCCTTTTCAAACATCAAGCAATTCATTCATAATTTTACTTAAAGCAGATCACCCAACAAAAAAGATGTCAAGCCCCTTTAATGCATCACAAATAATTGTTTCCTTCAAAAGACGGTGATTAATCAACACTCGAAACTTTCAAAGGCAGCAATTCCTATGAAAGCTTGTTCTATAAATAAGAAATTTAATATTACTCGGAACTAGTTCCACTTGTAAGCGTGGCAGCGAGGCTCATTATACAGCGCTCTAACTTGTTTATTCAAGCTTTTGTGTAAAGTTTTTGTTTTGTTCCAGTGAATTCCGAGCTCAAGTGTATAGACACAATTTTGGGCTTAACTCGCTTGTATCCAATACCCTTCGCATTCTGTCTCTGGATGCCTTTATTGTATTATGTTTCTGTTTAATTTAGCAGCTCCTTGCCCGTTCCAGCCATATCCACAATTTGTCCGACAGCAGCTAGAACGAGTTTCTGAAGCTTTTATTAGGCAACTGCAATATCTTGACTCTGTCTGATTGTACTCAGCGTCGTTGATGGTTGGAAATCCTTTCAGTTTAAGTTACGATTTCCTTCGCTCCGCCTTTTCCTCACACTCGGCGAGTATTTTTCCGTCTCCTTTCACATTGTTCACTGATTTGTTGTTTTTAGCTGCTTGTTAAGCTGCTGCATACTTCTTGGCGCTACTTATGGCTGTTGACTTTTAGTTTATGTCCTGGTCTGTGGTCGGGCAAACCGTTTGTCACCAACTGAAAGTAGAAGAAAAGAAGCTAAGCTGGCCAAACTCTTCATTAAGCTGGCGCTGTAACCAAATTTATCAAACTTTGGCGATTGTAGCCTCAAAGTGGAAGTAGTTTCTCTCCGCTTATTCAAGTGCATAGTTTCCAAATAAGTGCATTCTCACTTTGAACTTTGAAGCTAATAAAAAAGAGTGCCCACCACTGCTTTAAGAATATCCAGGCAGTGTCAAAGGCAAAGAGTCAAGTTCCACGAAATCGATTAAATTCCATCAGTGAAGCGAAAGTAAACAATGAGAGGAAAGTCCGAAAAGCTGTTGACAGCTCACGTCCGCATTGGCCAATAGAAGAAGCCAATTCGCCGAATTTTGGCATCTGTTGTTGTTGTTGTTGCAAGGGGCGAGTGTGTGTGTGTGTAATATTTTGCTGCACGCATTGCTCTGCCGACCAAAATGGAAACCAAATTAATCACAAATATTACTTTTCGCAGCGCAAGTTGTGACTGTGCGTGTCTGTGTGTGGGTGTGTGTGTGTGCGTGTGTCCCTGATTGTGTCAATGTGCCAGCCAGGAGTCTGTTTATGTATCGGGCACTGGGCGTCCATTGTCTGCTGCGGGCGCATGTTCCTTCACTTGACACTTGCTCGATTATGTTTTCAGTTCATGTTTTTGGAATTATTTCATTTCAGTTTTTTTTTTTTTTTTGAGTCCGACTCCTCTTGACTTTCTTCTTATATGGCACGTCCGCTGGTCCTGCCCCTGCCTGTCATTTGTATGTCTTCTGTGTCTGCTCTTTCTGGCATTTTCATCATTGTTCTTGTTTGTGTATTTATTAAATTGACACATGCTGACAGGGATCCTGATAAAAGAATCGGACCTAGCACTTCCCCGCCCGGCCAACTTAAGTATATAAATCACTCAGTACATAATGAACTCTCCACGCCGTCAAAACGGAACAGTTGCCACTTGCAGAAGAATTTTAATTTCTCGCAAAATTAACTTTGCTGAAAATTATTACGCCGAGCAATGCAAATGCCAAGAACTGCAGCTACACAACATACTCAACCCACTCCACAAGGCACCCCCGAGCAGCAATTTTCGAAGTTTGCACCAGCCAGTGATGTGAGTTTAGTCAAATTTGGCTATTTTTAAGTCAACAAATTTTTGTACAAATAAAATTACAGATTTATATATTCATTCTTGTGGGATAAAACTGAACTTAAGTATTGTGGAAAGTGTAAAGTCTACTTGCAAAAGTATTGATAGAAACATACTCAGATGGAGGAATATGTAATAACCAGAGAACACACACTACGCTTTCCTACCATAATTACTAAAAGAAGATACTTTCGTTCCACTTTAAGCAGCTGACCATAAGCAACTGAGAAGAGCCTAGGGCAGACAGACACACTGGCAGTTTACTGAGAATGATAATCTCTGCCCATATCATTTAACACAGCATCAACAGTAAGATATATTAGCAAAAACATGTTTAAATGAGAAGAAATAAGGAATGTTAATGTACGGGTTGTCGCTCAACACCGAAAGAAGAGTAAGTGAATGAAACGAAACTCAATGGCAAGATCTTAAGTGGGAGTTTTCGAATATTGTTTTCCTCGAAGGCAATACTTAGTACTATCTAGTGTATCCAGTACACATCCAGAAAATTCAAGCACGAAGCAAGCAAGCCTGAAATCGGCTTTAATTTAAAAATTTTCACATCTGCTCGAATACGAGAAGACAAACGATCTCAAATTCGACCTTAAAGCCATAAATGAGATCAATTCTCTTTCTAGTTTTCAGCGTTGGATGCAACTTCGAAGCTACCAGTCAAGAATTGAATATCAAATGTAGACTTACAGAAAAAATACAAATTGGATCAAGTATGTATGTTTCACGTCAGAAGCTCGAAAGATAATTCTGATGCAACAGAGACATCGTTGATCCAAGCATTAATTTTAGATCCCATAGCTTGAATACTTGAAACAAGTACAAAGCATTATAAAATTATTTCGCAATAATTCTTGAATCAATTGCTAAACGTGTCTTGAATCAAGAGCATAGTGCATTGACAAAAACCAAGAATGTTCGATCATGTATGAAAGGATCATTAGGTTAAGGAGTAAGATCGTTCACTCTTAAATCGAGAGATTCAAAAGTAAATGTAAATCTGCTTCCTCTCGTTTCTGTTTCTTTAACTTACTCTTCTCGCCTAAAAAGAGCAAACTAAGAACAAGTTTAGCTCGATTTGAAGAGCAAACATCTTGATTGTTCATGGACGAATAGATTTTTTTACTAAATTTACGTTCGAACTAAAATTATTCGTTCTGTTTTTCTTTGGGTGTGGAAGAGTGAAGAGCAGACTTGCTAGAAAAATAAGTGAAAAGTGAACATTACTAACTAGACAGCGGATTTTACTTAATTTCAAACAGATTTTTATTTAAGTAAGCCAAAGTAAACATGCACAATACTATATGGTGTGCTGACTTTTTACATTAATGGAATTCCAAAAAAACCATTCATTTAATGAATCGGAAGGTCAGAAAAAGACAAAATGATATGAAAAAACTAGTTAAATCCACATTTATCCGAGTCTACTGGGATTGACATCGGTTTAAAAATATGCAAAATCCGCTGTCCAACATAAAAATTTCTGACAAGTCATGGAAAATAGCGAAGATGAATTTGACTTATCTTACCTGACTTACCTTGACTGGGCTGTAAACTGAGGACCACAGGCACTTACACATTAACGTCAGCGGCTCAGCCAATAATGCCATCGGGAAATCGTTTCATATTAATATGCTTTCCTCATCCTAAAATTATGAAGAAAATTAAAGTTAAATTGGAAACATATTTAATTTAAATGATTGTATAGTATGTATTTTTGAATATACTACATTCTTTAATACGAAACATGTTTCATTTTGTTTTGTTTGATTTTAGGTGCGTGCATAATATAAATAAATATGGATAATTCACAATTAAGTATGACACACCTTTACTTAATAAAATTACACTTTGATTTTAATAATTTTCATGCTAACTAGGTTATGCACATATATTTTTCGTTAAAATAAAGTCATTCATATTCGGATCTAGTATGAAACCTTGAATTTGCGAATGGAACATGTTTATAATAAATTTTACTATGCACCTTTTTTTTGCCGCTTTGGCCGAGCATAAGGCGATAATTCTTTCTAAGTTTATTATATAAAAGAATAAATAAAAAAGCCACTCACTGTAGTCTAATGTTTTCGTCTTAGTATGATCTTCTTTCGTAAGTGTTGCGAGAGCGGACTGGCAAGGGTATAATGTGGTTGCCTGTGCCTCTCTCTTTAAAATTACTACACCTCTTATTAATATCACAGGTTTGGGGGCTAAGCAACAGGTCAGAGCCAACTTAGCATGCATAGTTGCCGGATCTTTTAAGCCATGAAAAACCAAGTACTCTAAACAAATCAAGTCTAGAGATATTAGGAAGATGCAAAAATATATGCATGTCTAGTATAAACAGCAAAAATTAAAAGGAAAACGGATCCAGACTTTAGGCTTAGAAAAACCTAAAAGTTGTCCAATTTATTACATTATAGTTAACATTTCAGATGTTTTAGTTCTAAAATTTACTAAAACTAAGTAAGAAATATTTTTTGAGTGTACATTTTGTACGACTCCAATTCAGCAATCATTATTGTCAAATCTACTAATCGCAATCGGAAACACTAAATTTAGCAGGTAATATCGGCAATCATAAATCAGCAATCGTTAAATGGATTTATCTGCTAAATGCGCCCATTGTGACACATTGTCATAAAATATAAAATACTTAAATCAATGCGCCAATCGTTGCCGATTTATATCAATTTGTGCCCAGCAAGTTTTTCCTTGAAAAAACAAAACGCCTTTTTGTGTTTTTAGCTTTTTCTGGTAATTCGCAGTGGGCAACACTATTTACAATGGCAATTCACTTAAGATGTGGAGAAAAAAAAATGGAGCTACATGGGGGAAGCTTAGCCACTGCAGCTAACAGCAAAAAATCCGGCAAGCCATAAAACAATAATTGCAACATCAACAACAAGCGGGTGGAACCAAAAGGGTTGCCTCTCTCCATGTGGCGAGTTTTCTTACTGTTTGGTCTGATTAATACAAATGAGCGGCGATTTGTCATGTCACTGCGTTTAAATTTATCATTTTCCTCGACAGGCGCGATTGTTGTTGTTGCCGCTCCCGTTTCCTACATGCCTGTTTCGTACCATAATTCCGTTTCTTTGTTGTTGTTGTTGTTGCTGTTACTTTTTTTAGCATTCTCTTGTTTGTTTTTCCGGCTTCCGTTGGCGTTTCCTACACCCACCCACCCACCCAGCCAAAACGGACGCAATGGCGCCAAGATCGTGCACATTTTGGCATACAACTCTCTGACTTCTTCGCCGACAGCCGACTGAAATTTTATGTGGCATATGCCCAGGCGCAACATTTTTGTTAATGGCTTGTAAAATTTTTTACATACCGAAAAATCTCTTTTTGGCAGTAACTTTTTAGTCGGAAACGGCTCCCCACCCCCCATAATTGTTTGTTAGTTTTCGCTGTTTCATGCTGCTTCTGTTTGCTGTTTGGCATTGGCCAGAAGCATAATTCGATTAGCTTTTATCGCAGCGTGTTGAACTGCAATCATGGCGGAAAAATGCCAATTAGAAAAGTTGTGGTGTGTGTGTGTCTGTGAGTGTGTGACTGGATTTTACAGCTGGGCTTTTTGATTTGCAAGTTGTGCCATGAAAACTTTAAGTAATAAGCAGCAGCAGCAGACATACCAAACAGTCAATGAAACTTTTGCCACACAAACACAGATGCCGAAACACCACAAAATTTGCGCACAATAAATTTCATGTTGGCAGCAGACAGCAACAGCAACAATACCAACAACAACA
Source organism: Lordiphosa andalusiaca (assembly GCA_035044965.1). NCBI lineage: Eukaryota > Metazoa > Arthropoda > Insecta > Diptera > Drosophilidae > Lordiphosa > Lordiphosa andalusiaca. Next base: position 414,560 of record JAWNNM010003327.1, on the reverse strand, counting down.
ACATTGAAAATTGACAGCAGCCCAGAGCAGGGCGTCGAATGAAGAGGTAACCAAACCTGCAATATTCTCTTACTACACTCGAAAAAAAACCACACTGAATTGCTCTCAAAAATTAGAAATAATTATAGAATATTTAGAATAGCATTACATCTATAATTAGGCTGTCTGTTAGCTCGAACGAGAAGATGCTATAGATTGTGTTCACATATTTATTTTGAGTGTACTGCAACTGCAATAACATGAGCTCTCTCCAGCTTCCTGTGCGCATCCTGTGAAAACTTAGCAGAGTTTCGTTTTCACTTTAATCAAAAACTTTTTGAGCCACGCCACCAAAAATTTTTGCATTCATTTTAATTTTACGCTAAATAAATTATTATCTAAGCAGAATGTTTCGCAGGAGTTCTTGCCACCCGAGAGTGAGTCCCAGTAACTTGATGAAGTGCAGAGCAGAGGATGGCATCCCATCTTATATGAGCTGAGTGCACCTGGGGTACTGGTGCTTGAGAATTGATTGATTTATGGTAAAGTTGGTGGAAGCCCTCCAACAGCCAGAAGAACAAGAAGAAGGCGAAGAAATTTGCAATTAATAAAGAGGCCACTCGACTGACGCGCTGGCTGGGACCGAGATTAGTTGGATGCACATGTGGCCACTACAACTGGTGCTCGCTGGTGCCATTCCACTGTCATTTAATGACGATGCTCGGCACCGTCTTGCCTGGCACATTTGCGGCTTGCAAGCGGGGAAACTGCGTTTTTGATAACATTTTAATGAAAACTGTCAGTTGCAATGTGGCGCCCTGCGAGTTGGGGCGTTGGCATTCGCATTCGCACAACCAACGCCCTTAGGGTTGACGCTGGTGTTGCTGCTGCTGCTGCTGCTGCTTTGTCAAGTGTGAATTCAACACTTGTGACTTGACATTTTTAGGCGAAATGCAGCAACAGCAGCAGCAGCAGCCAGCCACATCAGCAGCGGCAGCCGACAGTCGGCAATCTTCATAAGTTGCGCATACGCCCCCCGGTGCCGCCCTCGCGCTGGCAACCGCACTGAAGCCGCAGCTGCACTTGGCTGTGCATTAGGCGAAACTCTGCTTCAACTGACTCAAAATGAATGCGCGAAACAATTCTGCGGCGCTTTGTTTGCCCAGCAGAGGCCTGGCCTCGCACCCCGCTTTTGCTCATTTCGGTGGCTAAATTAAAATTGCATCCGAGCAAGAGGGCTGTATGCCACTTATTTAACTCGGGGTTTTGCCAATATTTGCTTTGGCTTTCGCTGAAGCCTCTTCAGACATTTCCATTGTAAATTTGGCTTAATTGTCGAGCCGAATGTCATAAAAGTTTTTGGAATTTTATGCACCTGTTTAAGCGGTGGCAGTTTAAGGTGTGTTTTTTTGGGGGCCTCAACTTGATATTAACTTGGTCCTCAACGGGGCCGAATAACTCGCGTTCTCAGAAACTAAGATCTAGGTTATGTTTTCAATTTCGAATTGCTTGATTAAATCAGCTATTATATATTAAGTGAATTTTGATCTTAAAATAAGCTTGAAATATTCTTTTTGAAGTCTTATTTTAAAGTCAACCCACAAATATTATATAATTGAAATCAAACAAGAGTCCTTTAAACATGTACAATATGTTCTTGGTTTCAGCCCACTAAATTCAAAAGCTAATTTCAAATTGTTCTTGAACTGAAGTCTTTGTTTTGAATCGAAGAAGGCTGGATAGCTGGATTCATGGATTCATAGCTGGATTCATGGGGACATGAATTAACCCAGTACCAAAATGGTCACAAGCTAACACACCTCCAAAACAAAAATATCAGATCCAGATGGAATATTTTGAATAGATTCGATTGAAAATAACACAGGTCCACATAAATTAACAATTTTTATAATTCAAAGAACGGACAAGGATATACTTATAGGTTTTTCGTCGCTGAACACGATTCTGGCCAGGCAAAAAGAGCCCATCACCTTGAGATATGCAGAAAAATGGACTCAAAGTCAAGCTAGGACTTAAATTAAAGCTCGATCTGTCAACTAAATGAATTTCAAAATGAAATATGAAATTAAAAAAAACCTTTTATCAATCCGAATTTTTCAGGTGCGTTCTACAAGCGCTCATATGGCCACCTTACTTATGAATTCTATTTGCCCAATTTATTGTTATTTATTGTTTTTGGTGTGATTCTATATGTAGTGTTTCTATATGCACTCTTTTTAAGCGAATCTCCGCATTTTTCCAATTGCATCTAGCACTTTTGTTTTGGAGATGTGTAGAAAGAAACATGAGTGCTTCATGAAAATTTGATTTCAGGTTCTTTTGATTTGATCCATATGGTTGACAGTTCACAGTGGTAAGTTTGAAGCACAAAGCAGAATAAATTCTATACGCATGTATATGTATTATCTCAGAACAATGAACAATGTTTTGTTATGCATTTTACCTCCCTTAAAAGAAATTTTGCCAAGTCCACACCGTAAATTAGCTGGCGCTCATGTTAGAATTTGCAGCCATGTCAGCAATGGTGTTTGGTTGTGGTCACTGTATAGGCCAACAAACCGCAACAAAAGCCACGCAACGTGGCCAATCTATGAAGTTCATAAAAGTGTCAACAACTTGCCCGGAGCCAAGGCAACAGCAGTAAAAACCAGTACGGGTGCTGCAGTCGAGTGGCCCGAATCCACAATATTCTGTACACTTGATTTTTGTGTGTTTTTATTTATTTTCTTGCCGAATGTTTGCACACACACACATACGCTCACGCACGTACTCCATAGCTGACGAAGCTGTTACCCCCCGCTCTCCATCACGTTTATATCGTGAATTTCTTTGGTGTTTTGAAAGTTAAAGTACGCCTTCGAATGTCGCATTCAGAATGATGCACAACTTGTATGACTTTATACACTGTATATACTTTCTTTTGTTTTTCAAGTAAACTCTTGTACATATTCGAGCAGCTCAGAAAAATTCACCCACAACTGACGAAACGCGTGATGTGTACTATATTAAGTGGTATCCCCACTAATTGGTCTTCATTTCTATATTACTCTGTGAATAAGAGCCGATTTCACATCTTCAAGATAGCTGCAATGCAATAGATAAACTTCCAATTAACTCTGTTTTTTTTTTGTAAGTCTCTGTTACAGATAGCTCTATGTAGAATAAGTGATATCGGTCCTTGGGCACTTAAAAATTGTATAATTTTTTTCAATTTTAAATTATTTGTAAAAATTCTTTTGGGACAGTTGTCGATTGGATATTACTAGTTAAAGCGACCCGCCTTAAAGAACCCGATTTTATTGAACCTCTTTCGGATACAAAAGAACATAATTGCTTCAAAAAATTATTCTCTTCATTTAATCTCAGAAGCTGATTCAAGGAAAACAACGAAAACAATGTCAGGTAAACAAGTTAAAGTGGAAAATGCAATGACATTTATTAGAGAACGATTTAAATTTAATACACATATTAAATTGTATGCAGAACAGAACGACATTTTTTGAGGAGCGAAATTGAAGGGAATCAGAACTGCAAATTGATACCTTCCTGTCAAGAGTGTCTTGAACATATTCATTTTCTGTACGAACATGTAATGAATTTAAGCTCAAGCGGAATTTCTCTGCCATTTTAATGATAATTGTGCATTTCACAGTTGAAGCAGCTCTGCTTGGCTATAATTGAATAAAATTGAAGTCCTGATACTTTGCCGAAATTAAAAGAGAACAATTTGCTAAAGTAAAACAGAAGAGGGATCACACAGTCATTGGGAATCATATATAAATCCAGTCTCGGAGAATTTTTAGAGCTCCTCGGTCAGCGTTGGGAAAGGCGCGTGTCCTTATAACGATACTTTTATAAATAGCACAGTGATTACAAGATTCCACCGACACCAGCTTGACTATTTTGAAAATCACCAAGCGACATGTTGGAGCTCTGGTGGGGCTTAACATATACTCCAAGCAAAGTCACATGCTCGCATATAAAGTTTTCACTAATCAATAGCTTAGCTTTAAAATAGCCAAAATAGAGAAGGCAAACAAACGAAATAGATGCAGCTGCAATGAGTGAAACATCTGGAAAAACCAAACAAGCCATAGAGAACATGAACATGAAGTGAAAGGACCGCCTACTGCACCACGTGTTGAACTGTAAAATGTAGTGAGCGCCACAACTCCATCTGTTGAGAATTCTCAGACTCTTCTTTTGCCCATTCCCTTGAATAGTAGTTACGAACAAACCGCAGAAGTAAGTATCTAGTTTGATTTAGTCTTCTTCAAGCTTTTAGCGTTGCGAGCAAAGCACGATATACTTATATAGTCATATGACTAGCTTAAAGAAAAAACAGCAGAGCACAAATTCACTAATTGTCGTTTGCTAATCTTCTACATAGAGTTATGTGTTATATAAACCTACAAATGACAGTGCAAAATCTAAGTCTAAGCTGTTTAGAAGAAGAGAAATTGACTCTAAGAAATGCTGCGGTGGGAATCACACTTTATTTCGAAAAGCTCCTCATTTTTAGTTAAATTTTTATGCATAATGTTAAATTATATCAGTGGCAACTGTTTATAAAAATTAAACAAGCGTATAAGTTATTTATATAAATGCCTCTTCTTGTCAGAAAAGAACCCCAATACATTCTAATACAAAAAGAAACTACTGTATAAGCAATTCGAATCGTATTACGCGCCCGGTTCTGGGACGACCCACCAGATCAGCTTTGGTTTGAATTTAATTGGGAGTTCGGTTTGGTTTTGGAACCTGTTTTATTATTCCGAATTTCGGTTCGTGTTACCAAAATTCTAACTGTTCCTTGCTTATATTGAAATATATTCATTGCAAGTCTGTTTTTATTAGATCCAAGAAATATATCTTCTTTTATTAGGCGCCAGCATTTCTATATTTTTTAATATTTGATCTTATTTTAATAGCAAAACTAAATTAAAATTAGGAAAATGGTTTTATTTTCCAGAGCCTAGCCCGCTTTACTGATGCTCTTCATGGAAATATGAATGATGCAAATGCATCTGAGAGCAAACTGAAAACACCCATATTCCCAGAGTATATCTCTAGTAACGACCAGTGTGAGGTGAATGCTGCGTTGACCGCTGATAACACATAATGGTCGACACCCTCTACCCACTGACACACAAACACACACACACACACTCGCACACAGAACTTAGCCTTCGTTGCCTAACTAACGCGCATTCGTTAGGGACAAAGTTAACTGGCAGACAACCCGGGCCTGGCCAGCACTTGTTTTGCCTTGTTGCCACCAACGCCACCGAGGCAATCAACGTCCCAGCATTCACATCCGCATCGCGCTCTCGCGTCTTATCAGTGAAGCCACCTAACTACGAAACTACGAGTATATCTACTTTGTTGCTGCAGCCATCAGGAATGGCTGTGGTCGACGTGGTTCAAGCTGTCTGTGTGTGTGTGTGTGTGTGTGGCATAAAACCAAACAGCGCCGCCACCTTTAGTGCTTCATTTTGCTTTTGTTCTGACCTTAGCGTCTCTGCTCTTTCAGCTGCATTGTGCAGATGCTGAACTATGTATGTTTGTTTGTGTGTGCCGTTCCCTGATTTATGCAGTTTTATGCAAGCGCGTTCGCCGCATAAAAAAACTTACTGCCACGCTCAGCTGACACATGTTGCAATGGGAAGCCAACACCAGTTATTCTTTCTTTGTCTTCACGAGAGAAGTCAAAGTCAAAGTCAGCAAATGGTCAGCTGCTGCTGCTGCTGCTGCTAGTGGCACTTCGTTAGTCGACTTTGTGTTGGCTTTGCCGGTTGCAAAATGGAAAATAAAAATTTGTAATAAAGCGCATGGCGCTGAGGCAGCAGCAGCCAATTAAATTTCCTGAGCATCAAAAGACAGACTGGGCACTTGAGTGAAGGGATGGGGCAAAAGGAGCAGCTAATTGCAACGAAAACCAAAGGAAACATGTATTTTAACATTGTCCAACTAATTGCAGCTTTAATGCTTTAAAAGTGTTCCGCGGTGTCCACATGGCCAGCGGCAATTTGAGGCGAAAATTGTCATATGTAGATTTATAGTTAATGATAAGAATTATATTTACAGTGCCCAAGGGTTGCACACACACACACACACAACGCATCCACACTCACACATGCGAAAAAGTTGACTTTATGTGATACTAAATGTGTTTCTTTCCCGCAGCCAAAGCTGATGGCACATTATGCCACACGACGCCCCTTAAATTACGTATTCGCAGCATTGGCATGAGCCAACATGTTGTGGTACTTAGTGGACAGCGCCAAGGCACAGTGGAGTGCACAGAGCATGTAAAAACGAAGCACTGCCCGACTTCGAAAAAATGTTGCCTGAGCATTAGCAATATCATATTAGAATAATGTTGGGCGTGCACCACTCAAAACGCTGAAAGGTATGCAACGTTTCTGTAAACCACTTTTAGATATTTGAATTCTTTTATTTAAACTGAAAAACAATCATTTAATAAGGTTTATTTTCAGATTCTCTCGATCGCAAGACATTTAAAGAGTGATTTAAGAGTACCCCAGATTGGAGACGTACACAGGCTTGTGCTTACGTGGAAAGATTGAGCAGCCACCCCAACACAATAGCCAGAAGGCTATTGCGAAGACGAAGAAAAGTAGGAAGAAGAGTAAGACGGCGCCTCAGAAAACTTCCTAACAGAAGTATACCCCAGCACAAGACAGAACCAAAACACTAAACATGTTTAGTATCAACACATATTTACTCTCCCATGATCAGACCCAAATCACTAGTCACACTTACAGAAAATAAGTTACCACGAATAAGCACACTCAATCAAAAATAAGTTGCCAAATAGAAGATGACAAAAAGTTTAAAAAAATTATAACAAAGAGTAAGAATTATTGAAATGCAAAAAAAATTCTCGATCGCTAATTGATTGCCACTATAAACAATGAAGAAAATAATCGGGACTTTTTGAGACTGCCAAAAATAATCAAAAATAATTTTAAAGAATACTTTTTATTATGTTAAATTATTTTATACATTTAGTTTTCCAAGCAGCTTTATGGAGTCGAGGTGATAGTCTCAGCGCTTGTGTAATGAAACTGCACACTGGTTCCGCTTGTATGAAAGTGTGGCCAAAAATACATCAAGTGGTGGAAGAGGACTAACATTTTCACTAAGGCTCTTAAAAAATATTATTAAAAAATTTGGTATAGCGATTGGATATTCACCTACTACACCCGGGGTTACAAGCACAACCAATCAAAAAATTCTTATGAAGAGAGAATGAAATGATTAATGAACTATATTAATAATAACTTGAACCTGAAATATCAAAAAAACTTCACATAAGGTTTTTTAGACCCTTATTGGAACTGGATCCATTCGTATGGAAAAATTTGAAGTACTCTATAGTATAACCAATTGAATTGTTTCGAATTTTGAATTTCTTACTTTTAATTTTTGGCCTGTGTCGGATTTACTGTGCACTGGGAGAATACTAAGATACTTTTTTTTTAAGTACACACTTTATTTTGATTTCTAAAAGAGTTAAGGCCACACTTTCCTTACTTTCCTTCCTTATTGGTGTTTCGAAAGCGGCTTTGTAAACAACAAAAAGATGGTGACTGTTTTTCTGTGGAAGCTGACTTAAGATACATGGTAGAACCCTATATGTAATGGGTCGGAGACTCAGCCAACAGTAAAGTAGCGATTTTTCAATATATTGAATGAATATTGAATATGATGATCAAAAAATCATTGAAGCTAAGTCTATTTGTATTTAAACCTTCAATTTCGTACTTAAGCGACAATAACTTCTTTATTCTTCAACGGATTTAAGTGAAATATGTGGCAATAGAATTGTAATGGATGTTACCATGATGATCAGCGAAAAAATTAATTTTGCAGAGTTTAATTTCATGGAGAAAATCGCGACTGAAATCTAGCTTTTTTTCAAAAAGTGATCAATTAAATGCAAAGTGGCCGATTAACACCTTAATAGCCGCGAAGTTTACCAACGGATAAAAATGTGATGTTTGAATGATTAATGGGGAATTCAATTCTCTGTAAAGGTTATTTGACCATTTTAAAATCCACAAGCAAATACTGAAGTTATATGATTTTTGGAATCAGCGGAGAGTTTTACATATGAAATGACTGCCAAATGACCGGGATACAAAATGCTGTAAACTAGTGTTATCGAATTGTTCACTAATCGTTATCGAAACTTAACGCCCATGGTTTTGAGCGCACTCATAAAATTTGATAAACATCCAAAGGGTTAATTCCCGGAATCGGAAAGTTTTCCCAATTCCCAGCACTTTCCATCTCTAAAGCTGTCGGTTTTGCCTTGGTTTATTTAAATTCCAAGGACTTTCGCTAACTTCCACAATCAAGCTGCCTTGAGGTCTTTACTTTACCACAAAGCATCTAAATATGCAAAATTTGCCATCTCCCCAATATTAATCACGCTTCACTGATAAGACCCACTGTACGCCGCCTTCCAGTCGCTTGTCAAGTGCACAGTTTAATATAGAACTTAATATCGAAACGGGACACTTTGATCGCAGTTACGATTAGATTTCCGGCTTGTTTATGTTTCTTACTGGCAGGCGGTCCTTCGCCCTCGTGTATGCGTCTGCCGGGATATTATCATATATGTGTGTGCAGCTCCTGCTGCTTCAAGCGTCCCTAACAAAGTGTAGCGGAAGCTGGACATATTGGTTTTTAATATTGAGTTACTTGTTTGTCTGGACAACTTTAAGTGGAGCTAAGCAAGCTAAGGCAGCAGATCAGATGAAGCGCTATATTATCCTTTGCCTCCTTCGGCTGTTCAGACCACCAATCATACGCGAAAATGGATGGTGTTTACTCTCGTAATAATCGCTTCGCCTGAGTCAGCTCAGCTTACCGTATAAATTTGAGCGCCCAACCCAATTTTAAAACAACAAGCGAGCCGGAGTGGCCACTGGCCAATTCCAGTGATTTTCCCCCACCGGGACAGCGATGCTGTTGTTGTGGTCCTGGCCGCCCAATTGGCGCCATTTATTTACTTGTTTGTTTCCAACTTCCGTTCATTGCCACGCCGCAAAAAGTGTAAGCTTCGTACCTACGGAATGGAATCGGTGCCCCGCCACCCTTCGCGCATTTCCGCTGCCATTAGCCGACAAACTTCATTTGTCATCTCATTTTTCTGCACGCTCGACAGTTTTCTTCCCTTTTTGCGCAGCGAAATTTATGTAAACGGACATGCCCGGAGTCGGAGTCGGACTCGAACTCGCCCGTTGCGGTTATGATGACATAAACGGCGCTGCTGATAAAACGAAAAAAAAAAGGCAAACAAGCGGCCATCGCAATCGCAGCCGGCAAAAACAATTCTCCGCGGCGATTGGGATCCAAACGGGGCGCCATAATCACCCCCGCCCGAGCGCAACCGGAAACGGAACGTTAAATGCGCCGCTCGGAGACGGAGAAACTGAATTGGAACTGAGCGCGTGCAGCGGAAATAACATGCTGTGATTTAAGACTTCGTTTTGTCGGCGCTCTGACCCTCAGCTTCCAAATCCTTTTTTTGAAGTTGCGCGCCCTGCTGCCGTTCTTTTGTGTCTGTTGATTTGCCTTTTGCATAATTCAATTGTTTAATGCCGCCAAATTGTAATTGTTAGTGAAATTTAACGGAAACGGATATGAAAGTTTGCCGCTGTCTGCCATAAGACTTGTTGCCGTTATCCTTGTTGCTGTTGCTCTTGTTGTTGTTGTTGCGCTGGCTGGTGTTGGTGTTGTCATCGCGCTGGCATTGTGTGAATCCATTTAATTAGTAAAGAAGCTCAAGGCAGGCGTTAAATTTCGCGCTTGTGCAAATCGCTGAAAACTAATGAGAGCTGAGTGAAGTGAAACGGGAGTAGAGTACTTTAACCATCAGCAGCAGCAGCGGCAGCTTGTGCAGCAAGCAGGCGCTTAATTTAAAGGAACTCCTTCCATAATTTCCATCATTTCTGTATGCAACATTTCAGAATGATTTTGCATGTTGAGTTTCAGGCTGGATACTCAATTTTTACTCACTGTTTTTAACACGCGAATAACTAAAACTAGTTGAATTGGTTTCGCTTCATTTGAATTGTGGCGTGAGTGAGAGTTCGTGGGTTGCGTTTGCCTTTGAGTTCTATGAATTCACAATCCAAACTGACGTTGAAGTAATTAGAGATTCGTCTATTTTTTAATGCCGTCTATTTAAGTTCTCAGTCTGCGGTTTTCCTTTGACTTCTAATGGTTCAATGAGATGCAAATCAGAAAAAGGGTTCGGCTCGAAAACAGTGTGACCGTTGGCTTTTTGGTGTGGTTTGGTTTGCTCTTGGAGGCTTACACAGGACACTTTGCTCCTGTTTATGAACTTTATTAGAGTAAGAATGTTACCATCTGCTTTCATTTAATCATCTTGTGGTTCTCATCAGAACCTGAGTGTCCAGACGACAGAGCTTTGATTAAACCAGCGATGCCCATGGTTTATATGGTTAATGCGCCAATGTTGTTGTAGTGCGCGAGCGCTTCAGCCATGTGCATAGGGCTGACGCATACGCATATGCATATGCTGGCTGCTCTTCCGGAATTAAAGGCAACAACAATACACGCAGACATTGCGTATGTGTCTCTCTTTTCTTTCTCTTCTATGTTCTTGCGAAATTGAAGGCAGTAGTCTGTTTTCTTTTTCGTTTTCTTGTGGTAGTTGTTGTTTCTGATTGTAGTTTTTTGATCAGTATGATGGTGAAGGAGAAGAGGTGTGCGTTTTTCTTTCCGATCAGCTGATAAATTCTCTCAAGGGGTCATAGAAATGATGAAAATTGTTGTAAAATTTTCCGAAGTACCTGCAAGACTTAAGCGCATAATGCCTAAGTCGGAAGCAAAAAGACAAAAAATAACAGCACACATATTTTGGAGAGCTTCACGGAAGTCTACATGCGGCGCTGATCAACTGGACAAGTCGCCACAATTTTTATGATATCTGGCCATTGAAATAAATGTCCATGCTTGCCGGTAACCGCCCCATTTGTGGCGGAGAATGCTTTTGATGGTTGCCATTTCCCCAGAATTATGGACCACCAAAGTACTCACCGCTCGAGCCTCAACCTCCTCCGACTTATTGATTTGGCAATAAGGTATAGGGTTTCGTGCCTGAACATCCTCAACTAGAGTGTTTTCGTGAGTGAATTAAGATCAAACATCGTAAATCACAAAATTTTTGAAGGTACTTTTTAGATTAACAATTTTTAGGCACAATTTTTTATGGTATTTTTTGACAAAATGGATTTTAAATGACTTGAAATCATCTTTTGCAAGCATTGTGGGAAATCTGCTTTAAATTCTAATTATGTGTGACAGAAAATAAGACGAAATATAACGAAACCTTTTGAAAGGAAAATGAGGTTATAAACTGGGGCAACCACAAAATAAAAGGATCCTGGTGAGGGAAACAATGGCCGCGTTCAGCAGAAGAACTTTCTCCCTGATCAATCATAAATTATCAACGATCTTTCTGCTGAGCTCCAGAGATACGTTATCATGATAGACAATTTGACGTATCATTAAAGAGGAGCACGTATAGAGGAAATAGATCGCTCTTTTCAAGTGATATATCTAATCTGGTCTACTTGTATGCAACTTTCATATTGACACGAAGTTGCACCAATTGACTTTAAAAGTCCTTGTCCAAAAATAAATCACTTCGCTTAGCAGAAACTATTGGATGTGTGTGTTTTTTTTTCTGATAACTGCTCAGCCAGCAATTCTTCTGCTGAACACTGCCATTCCCATTTCTGACAATTGATGACAATGCCCAAAAAATTTTGCAAACAATAATTTATGCAACGAGGTGTTCTTATAATCCTCTCAACGTGTCATATCAATATTGTCCCAACAACCTTTAACAAGGACTAAGGTAAATTGGAATTACGCAATCAAATATAACATCTTTTTACAAAATCGTTGTTTGAAAAAGATAAGGAGAATACTTTATTCATTAGTGAATCATTAGTGACGCAAATCTCTGAAGAAGTTACGTGCGTACATCATTTCCATTTCATGAATCGTTTATTACATGAATGAAAAGTTCGACCTCGCGCCCAGCTTTAGGTTCTGTATTGAATAATGCTGCAGAGCTCCAAGGGCCACAAAATGAACGCTGAACCAGCTGGGAATTTCTAGAACAGACTTGAGTTAAAATACTTGCATTCGTGATTAGGGGTTTTAGCGACCTGGTTTGATTTTTGTTCAAATATTTATGTTGGATGGCTCAAGGACCCTAATGTACAGTTAGGGGTTGCTCATACAATACCTGTTTCAATTGATTTCCCAATCAATCTCATCAGTAATCTTTCAACGCTGTCACACCATCAATCCATTAACAATTCCTATATAAACTGCCAAGTCGGAGAATTCAGACTTGAGAACTAAAAGAATGCAAAATTCCCTGGTACTATTTAAATCTCCATTTTTCTTGAACAGCCTGCATTCGTTTACATATCTTATTTCGCTCTTGCGGCAAGATATTTGGTGATTTGATTTTGATTGCTGAATACTTAAGGAAAATGCTTACAGTTTATCGCAGGATTGTGCAGTTCGCATACCCATCCATTCCATATATCTTCGTAGCGCATTAGACATTTTTTTTTGTGTTGATGAAAAGCCTAAGATGCTGTCAAATTAAATTAATAGTATTCACTTGCTGCTCACCTGCTCCAAGGTACATTTCAGAGCTGACAACTTATTTCAAAGTAGTTTTGAACTTTCTAAGCTGTGAATCGTTTTCAACTTGTGGCCCACTTGCTGTAAAAACGGCTTAAACATTCTGAGAAAATGTATTTGCTGATATGTCTGCCGTATGTAAACCAATTTGATATTATACAGTTCTTCTTTTCACAAAGTTTTATTATCCCCTCAAATCGCATTTTTTTTTTTTGTTGCAATGCAGTTCATGGCTTTTAGGGTGCAAATCTCGCAACTGCATCAAGAATCACGTGCGCGCATTTTAATGGCGCGTGGAGGGAAACTACATAAATGAAACCATTTTGTTGCCGGTCAACATGAACAGCAACATAAGCGGCAGTTAGCTAAGTGGGGCGTGCGTTGTGCCAAAGTGCGTTTACAGGAGTATGGCCCAAGCCGCCGATCCACCCCCCTGCCCCTCCTCCACCTCTCGTGATGGCAATCAATTCACGCGTCCTGCTTCCAGCATGAAAATCCAATTAAATTTTATAAGCCGTGCAACTTTGCCAGCGACTTCTTCTCCACGCTTTTCTTCTCTCCCCTTTTTATTCCTGGGCTGACAAGTTCAAGCGCAGCAGTTGCATTTCCCCGGGGAGCAGTTAAAACTTTACCCACACATTTGGTTGCATTTCTTTTAACTACTTTTCGGTTGCGAATTTCAAAGTCATTTCTTGGGCATATCGAAGAGCAACAACAATTGCCCGTTAATTATTCATGAATAGGCAAAGCGGCATAAAAAGCCACGATGAAAACTTTTTCTAAGCCAAAGTTTTATCCCTCCGTTTTGGGGGGTGCAAAAGTTTCGCCCATGGATTTATCTTGGAGGCCTGCATAATAATATTGAAATCCCTCGCCCCCGGCTCTTGGCTTTAAGTATTCATCAAACGGCTCGTGGTACAAGTTGCATATGTTGTGAATACTTTCGGGACTGCTCGACCCGGTCCAAAGCCACAGCTGCTCGAGTTTGTGGGCCGTTGATTGATTGATGTTTGGCTTGAGGGCAGCTTGAAAAGGGATCGGAAAGTTGTTGCAATATGTTTGCCAACTTTTTGTTTCTCGATTTCATGCCCTCTGGCTGTTTGCGAAACAATTTAATGCAAAACGCCAATGAAGGAATCCAATTAAATGCGCCTAAATTAGCATCGAAAATGCGCGACATTCAAATAATTTATCCATAACAAATTTAAATCAATTTTGGTATTGTTTGTGTTTCCCATTCATTGTTTTTATTTGCTGTGCAACAAATCAATGCAATTTAGCAAATTGCATTAAACACCAAAATGAATTTTAAATTATATACGAGAAGGAGGGCCCAAATCAGCATTTATCAAATTGATGTGAAATTTGAATGGAAATTGAAAGAAAGTATGTTAAATTAAAAATCGTTCAGAAAGTGCTATGGATGCAAGATGTGTTTAACATTGTTTATCAACCATTCTGGAATATGAGTATGTATTTTCATTTGCGTTTGTGAGCATTTGTTTTGGGGTAGAGACAATCCATAGATGTGGGTAGACAGAAAAACCAACAACAAGCTTTAGTCAAATAAATATCACTAATTCGCTTGACTCAAAAGCTACGGTTCTGGTAGAGTGAACTCGAAATGTACACCACGGACAGGTTGTTGTGGAAAACAACATCAATCCTATTTGAATGCAAATATGGTTAGATAGCAATTTATTGATATCTATTGGGTTGATTTGGGTGTGAAGAAAGGGAAGTAAGAAAGATATAAGTTAAAAGTTAGGCTGGTTCTCGCAATGTAAGGACTATTGGTGTGACTAGAAACTAGCAAATTTCTAGATATAATGAGTTGGGTCTTGTGCTGAATCTGCCATTCCCCTCATCCACCCAACATGTTTTGAGCTTCCTGTGCAATTCTTCGTTGGTAGTTAGGTAGGATCATCAGCCGGCATTCTCATGGCATAGTTCCGAAAACTTAGGATCTTCTGTAAGCTTAGAATTAGGACTTAGGACTTAGATGCTCTTCCCCACAACTGGATACGGGCTTAGCGATTCTCTTGTATAACCTGCCGAGCAGAGACTACTATTGTTTTAGCCGACCTCAAGAGGCATCTCTATATAAGTCCATTACTTATTGATGTTTTGCTGATTTATGCAGCATCGCTCTATTTTCACTTTCCCATGCGTTGGGAATGTATCTAGGATGTAGCCCTGCATGGAAGATGAGCAATGGAAAAAATATTACCATCAAAGGGAGCAGCCTTAGTAGTTGATGTGTTTCTCGTTCTCTCCAGGTGCTTTGCTGCCTTAAAGAAAGCTTGATTCAGTTTCTGCCGGGTGTGGTTCAGCGGTCAGTGTGTTTTCCTGCAGGGCTCGTGGGTTCTATTCCGCCTTGAAACATCTAATGAATAAGTTATTATACCCATGCAGAGGGTATCTTAATATTGTCCAGATGTTTGTAACGCATATAAGGAAGCATTTCCGACCACATAAAGCATATGTATTCTTGATCAGCATGACGAGATGAGTTGATTTGGCATTGTCCGTCTGTCCGTCTGTTTATTTGCTATCTCCTCTGGTAGTTTTGAAGCTATTGCTACCAAATTTGGCTCGAAGTCTTTTGGTACAAATATGTACAAATGCACATTTGTCGGACCCGGCCGGATCATATAGCTGCCATAGCTACGATCGGTCGAAAAACTAGTTCAAGTGAGAAAAACTTTTTTATTGTTAATGAAAACGTCTCCAAACTTCGTATTTATTAGTTTTCTATGATTCTCCATGATTCTGCCAAGTTTGGTCAAAATCGGACCTCTATATAGTATAGCTGCCATAGAAAAGGAAGGTTAGAAAAAAAGTCGTAGGAAGAAAAACTTTTTGATTCCACTGTAAACCTCTTTAAAATTGGCGTATATTTATTTTATAAGCTTTTTAAAACGTTGACTTAAGTTAATGAAAATGGTATTTGACTTGAATTAACCAATAATTCTGAAAATTTTGGACCTGGGTTATGGAAAATGGGACTTATGGTTCCTTAAGCTTCGTCAAACGGACTTTCCATACAATCGAAAAGTAAAGTCAGTTTTTTTAACTTTTTTAAACCAAGCTGAACCGCGGTTCATATTCCGTTTAGTGGTTTACTCCAAGTATATTATCAGAGTTTTTTTTCATTGTACATTCGCAAAAGAAATTTTAATCCCAAAACTTCTGTGGAAGTGGATTTGAGCACAAGGCCTTATATATTAGTTGTACGTCTGATTCCGTTTTCGAAAAAAATTCGACCTTCCCTTAAATCTGCTTAGAAAGGAGTTTTTTCCAAACATTCCTAGATGAGACAAACCGAAAAATGACAAAAATCTTAGCACTTATATGGCTCGTTCTTAAGCATATCGATTTGACTTTCTTCCTTTATCTGCATGTAATGTTAGTTTTTGTTCAAGGACCGCCCTTGATTCCGTCGAATCTTAACCCTTATAGTCTGAACATAAGAATCCCTACCCGAATGTTACTAAAATCTGTTTGAAAAGCTATTATTTATATTAGTAGGGTGTCCTGAACAGTCCTAGTGGTATAGTCGCTTCAGTTTCTAATTCATTAAGTCGCGTTCAAATCCCAAAATTTGTCGCTTTGCTCTGAATGGGCCAGGCAATTCGTTTTCTTTTTGAGCCGCTGCAGACCCAGGAACCGGAACAGCAGACTTAAGCCAGACAATACAAACATATCAGCTTGCTTGTTTGTCACCAGCAACTATAAACAAGACATTAAGAGGAAAAGGGGTCAACTCTCTAGCGGTTGTCCCTTTTTTTTTTTTTGGTTGCCTTTCAAATAATTTATTCATAAGAAAGAATTTTCAACGCCTTGAGGACAGGTGGGACAGGGTTCTTGAAGGTCTAAATGTCCCTTTGCAACGTTTATCATAAATAAATAATTTATCATTTTTTTTATGGGTTGTTGGGGGGGTGGGGTGGGGTGGGGTGGGGTGTGGTGGGAGATTTCTGCGCCTGCTCAATTTGGACAAATGCAACCAAAACTCATTAAACTGCATGCGCTGCTGTTGCGGCAGCTTGTGGTCAACATTTGGGTGTTTAATTTTACTAATTCACATGACGACCCTTACACACACACACACACACACACGCACACACAAAGGGAGAGAAAACCAAATGTTAATTTTAATTTATGCGTCGCATTTGTCGCTTTCGCTGTGAGCTTTACGTGTTAGTGTGTGTGTGTGTGTGTGTGTGGAGGGGGGGAAGGGAAAGCCCTCTTTAATGACTGATTTATTGGTTAGGCCGCAACTGGCAACATAAAAAAAATGTAATATAATGAATTCAATTATTTATTTATGCTCATTTGCAAACATTCAATAAAAACGCAAAGCTGGCAACTTTCCCCCCTAACTGGGCCATCGAGCGGCTTTTTAAAGTAATTAGAGCCCATTGACCATCGAGCCTAATTCTTGTTTGTGGAAACAGTCCTAGTTTGTGCGGCCTGATTGATTAGTGACGACGTGGTCAGTGCCCGCATTGCGACCAGGCCACATCCACCGCCTGCTCAATGCATCACAAAGTGGGGCAAAAGTTGCTGCTGGTGCAAAAGTTCCTGGCATAGCTAAGCGCTGGCCGTTAGCACTTAATGTTCAACACTTTCAGGATCAAATCCACTTTGCAATTTTGTTTGCGTATTTCAGTTTTTGGATTTTGATTTCCGATTCGATTGCCCCGAAAGCAATTTTAACTATTGGGTGTGGCGATTCGGGCGCTCTCTACTTGACCTCGTCTCGGAACAGAAAACTATTAATTTGATTAAAATGGCGAATTTTTATTTGCCACCAGCAACACACACGCGAGCAAATTTACTGCCGATGCTGCTGGGTGCCATGACTCGAGCTGCACTATGGTCCCAAAAATGATGTTCGTTGAGTGGGAAAAGATTCTAATGAACATAATGTTGGAATGTGGTGTAGTTTGAGAGTCTTGCAAATTTTCGTTAAAGTATTATTCCGAAATCTTAAAAACATTATGGGAAAAGTTACACAGAAGAAATCAAGCAAGAAAGTCGGTAAGGCACGACTATAATATACTCTGTACCATCCAAAGATTGAAAATATCTAATCAATTTTAGGTAAAATGTCACACAAAGTGCCAAGGTGTGTGAAGTGCTGCCCATCTCCGTTGCAGCCGGTGCTGGCAAGCAAAAATACTAAGGCTGATTACTTAATTTGTCTTAAAGGGGCTTCAGACCGAAGAGAGGGCACGGTATGGCAAATTCTTTCTTCAGAAATACCTTGATGTTACATTTTGAAACATAACTTTTCTTGGACTCAAACTCAGAACCTTTGGAACTTAAATGCAAAAGTGGGCATCTAAGCGCATACGACTATCAGGCACCCGCGAGGAATGAATTGCTGCGAATAACAGTTAATTAAGGGAAGCGGCAAGCAACGATAATTTCGACATATTAACAAATCAACAATATTTATCGATCCGTCAAAGAAATGGGTAAGATCTGATGAGAGAATGTCGAGTTATGATCAAAAGACTAATCGCTACTGCAGCTCAGTAGCAGCGCTGCTTTCAGCTGTTACAGCAGCATCAAAATTTATGCTGAACGTATAATTTCGCTTGGTACAGAGTATGTTATAGTCTGGCTTGACCGACTTTCTTTCTTGTTTTAATCTGTAGTCGCTAAATGGAGTTTTTCAAGCTGTAAGCAATTTCGTAATTTAAATAGTTGAACTTTTAAAGCCACATTAAATCCTGTTGAAATTTGTTTACATTTTAGCTCAAGTCAATAGAATTTTAATTCAATTTTTGCACTTAAATTTTGATTTAGTTGAAAATTCAAGCCTTAAGTCCATTCTTAATGGCACTTGTACCCAGTCAAGTGCACGCTGATATTTATGTATTTATTTCCCTTCCACTAAAATTTTGCTTGAGTTATTTCACTTCAATTAAATTTTCAATTGGGATTTTTCACACCTGCCAATATTTAATTGAAAAATGTTTATAAAAAACAAAAGCAACTGTGTACAAATTATTTTCGGTACAGTGAAGTTTTGTATTTTTCCCGGGTTTCAATGTCGAATAGCTGACTTTGAATTCGAATATCGATACCAACGTAATTTGATTAAAAGTTCTTACTGAACAAACTGAAAGGTTTCCGGCTTCAGTTCTTTCATCAGTTGTATTCGATATACTTTCCTACAGAGGTCCTTACGGAAAATCTTATGAGTGGTCGAATAACACAAGCCCAATTCTTGAGATCGGCTACAAATTTACATATCGCAATCTTCGTTGACACTCGCCGAAGCAGCAGCAATGTTCTTCTCTCTAAGCACCGAACAATGAATTAAGGGTTGATGCCCAATAAAGTGAAAATGTGCAAAGTTTGGTGACAAAAGCTTGAAAGTTCTCTTCGCTGAGTCAAATATGGGGACCATAACATGCGCGTATTTGGATTTGCAGTGATATCCAAATACTTTTCGTTTGTCAATCTATGAATGGAGAATGGCAAACATTACTAAGTATGTTTGGCTTTGTTTGAAACTAAGTAACATAACAAGCACCCATTTAAAACCATTAATAAAAATTTTGTATTTAAATCAAATGTTTTCTAATTACCTTAAGAAATGTTTGTAAGCCGGCTCTGGTCGCTAATCCCAACAACTTTTCTAATTACCTATATTACTTATAATTAGATTTTATAATAAATTGTTTAGTTCCTGAGTGGTTAAAGGTAAGCTGGAAGATTTTCTGAGAAAATCGAAAAATTTGGCTAATTTTTTTTACAGTCGCACTTACAGTAGCTAACGATATTTTCCCATAGACGAAAACTAGTTTAGTGCTGCCCCTACTTAGCTGCAAAGTGATCGTTTTAATAAGAAATGCTTCACCTCTAACGCATTGTGAAGGCATTCTCTAAAATCTGGCTAGACCTCTTAAATTGGGTTGAAGGTTTGGTTAGGGGACTCGAATAC
Source organism: Lordiphosa andalusiaca (assembly GCA_035044965.1). Classification (NCBI taxonomy): domain Eukaryota; kingdom Metazoa; phylum Arthropoda; class Insecta; order Diptera; family Drosophilidae; genus Lordiphosa; species Lordiphosa andalusiaca. The sequence goes on along the minus strand of JAWNNM010003327.1, from coordinate 394,867 downwards.
GTTCTATAGTACCGGATACTGTTCTTATCGAACCTTTTGATTTTGGCTTTTTGGGTTCATAGATTAATATATAGCTTAGATATTGTTGTTATTACTTAAGGTTAACATTTAGACATAGTATCATTCAAAATACCAAGCTAAGTTAGGCTACAATTTGAAGTCGAAAGGACTACAATCCTTTTTAACATCATACATAGATCCTCTAAAAAGTCTTCCAAAGTGCCTGGTGTTTGAATTAAGCAAGGTATTGGACTGGGTGACCCCTTTTAAAACTTGAAAAGAATAAATATTTGGCTTTACACAGCCCGAATGTCCAAGCCGAGCTTTTCACAGTCTATTAGCCTGTGTGCTTCTAGATGAATGGAAAATTTTGGACTCAGCTGGCGTCAATAGGTGGAGAAACTAGTCGGTTGTGTCAAAAGAAACAAGAAAGAGAAAACAAGTTCCATCAATCTTTAGTTCCAGCCATTCCGTACTATATACATAATTTTCACGTTCAAAACTATTGGGAAAGTTTTAAAATTCCTTTAGTCACTGCCTAAAATTATTGTTAACCAGGGCTGCAAACCGGTTTTAAGCCGAACCGGTTCGAGAGCGGCATTCCGAATTGTATTTTACTGTGAGCCGAACCTTGAACTTAACCTCTTAAGAATTAAAAGCTGAACCCGAACCTAAAATATCGGTTCGGCTCAACCAAAATGGTGGACATCAGAAAATTTGACCTCCCGTCTAACGATTCCACCGACTGAGTCTTAAAATGGGCAGCAAGGCGGATTAAAAAACCTTGAATAGCATTGACTTAACAGCTTTTCAATGTTTCACATGTAAATAATTGCTCTACAAAAACTTCGAAATGGTATTTTACTTAATAGTAAATTATATTTTAAAAATTCAATATATCAATGTGTTCCACAAACCGTTTTCGACCCAAAATCAACACGATTTCAGACTTCTTCATATCCAAGTTAATATTTCGCTACACGATGAAGTACATGCAATCAGTTTGCCCGACTTTTTGTTTAAAAAATGTGTGGACTTTCCCCATGGTGAACTGTAGGTTGGGCTATAACTATATGCAACGAGTTGTTTGTGTGTGTGTGGGTGTGTGTGTTTGGGATTGTTTTCGTGTTTGGTTTCCACGCACATTAAAATGTCGTTAAAGTTGGTGAAAATCAAATGTACGAAATTCGCCATGGAAAATTTATTACCAGCTGCTAGCAGCAGCGACAGCAACAACAACAATGGTTGCTCTCCTCACGACTCAGTAAACGCCATTTGAGCGGACCTCCGCACCTCCGGCTCTCCACAGCGCTTGCAGTTAGTTCGCTGGTTCGTTGGTTGACTTGCGGTATTGTTATGTGGCCCTCGTCACCCACATGCCTGCTCCTTATTTGCATGCAATTCATTTTCTTAAGTGCAATTTTCATTGTTTCGGGGCTCGCTAACTGCTCCTCTGGCTGTTTGCAGGAAACATTTGTCGCAAATTACTTGGCATAAGTATTCCTCCAGGCATTTGAAACATTCATGCGTCATTTTTCGCCTAATCTGACAGACTACAGCACAAATGACAAGCGCTAAAAAATTTAACAGAACTAATGAAAAGTTTCCCCTCGAAAATCTCATTTTAACTTCGACGTGGACAAGGAGCAAACGGACAGGACGCTGACTTTCAAGCACGCGCTGGAAAATTATTTGTACTTTTCTTATATTTTTGTTTAATTAATTTTACACGGAGACGCTTTGGCTGTTGTCAAAGTTTATGACACTTTTGGCTGGGCGATTTCATGTTGACAACATTGACAAAACGTCGATTACTATTAGAGGATGAGAAGTAGGCGAAGCATCGCATAATTGGCCCATAAGCTCTGGCAGTTTTTGGGGCTACATTTGCATGAATTAATTAGCACAAAGTTCGAGTACTTTGAGTAATTGAAATGGTTGAGAAAGAAGAACTACCAACAAAATGCCATCGATCTCAAGGCAACTAGCGTTTTGTTTGCAATCAGTTTTTCTCTTGTTTGTTGTTGTTCTTGTTGCATTGCATTTTAATTAAAAGTACAAACTGCCGCATGCATATTTATGAAAGTAATGCAAAAGCGAGGCAGGAACAACAACAACAACAAGAACAACAACAGCCAAAACCACTGGGCCAACACCTCACATACACCTGCTGGCCGCACGCCTAGTCGAAAATTATATATGCGCATATTTTATGCATTTTTCCCAGAGTTGCTCACTTTTTTCGACGACGATTTCTATGCGAGAAAAAAAAAAAAGAAAGAAAGAAACGCAAAATCGCTTTGCGCCTGAAAGTATGCAGCAGAGCGTGAAGCATGCAAAAGGGCGGCATACCAATTGCCCCACCCGCCACCCACCCACCCCCTCCCCACTGATGTGCGTGTGTTTGTACGAGCGTTGGAGATGAAAAAGTTAAATTTGTTTCGTGTCAAAGCGCGCGCCGTCCGAGCTAAGACTAAGCGCGTTCGACATTTTTGCCAGAATTGAAAAATCCCCCACACACACACACACACAACACAAACATACTCAAATGCCATCACGCAGAGAGAGCCCCACCACCAGCGCCTGCTCTGTGTGTGACAGCCATGTGTGTGTGTGTGTGCTCTCTACTCTGCACAATGCTCATACGCCATGTTGACCAACAGCGGCAACAGTTTTGTGTTTTACTTTAAATTGCATAAATATGAGCATGTCATTGTAGATGCATGTACATGTGCATGTGTGTGCGCACACATGCGAGTGTGTGTGTGTGTGTGTGTGTGTGTGTGCGCATATTTTGGCCGCAACACTGTGGGCTCTGCTGTCCTCGCACTGACATTTACCCATCGCTTTGCCAGACACCTGCAATGCTCGCATTTTATTACATTTTGTTGCTGTGGCTGGTGTCGCTGCTGTCACTCGACAAACGCATCGAAGCGTACAAACAAATGATATTCAATTTATGGTTTCGTATGCCCCAAATATTTTCGCATCTCTTATTAAATATTTCTGCGCACAGATAATCAAATCCAAGCGGCGTGAAATGAGACCTTCGTCACTTGGTTCCGGTCCAGTTGACTGTCACTCAAAACTCATTTAAGGGATTAATTTAACTAAGCAGCAGGCTGTGCACAATCTCGCAGGACTAAGGCGATTTAGCGTGTGAGCAAAAGACCCGGAAAATGTGTCAACTTTGGAAAGCAAAGCGAGCACGACACCCCTTACAGGCACCACCGTCAAAGAGTTGTTGGTGACAGGAGTGAAAGCCAGTTTATCGATTGGCCAAACCAGAGATTTTGGTTGTTTGGTAATCATTAAAGAAAAATATATCCATGGGAGCTGTACCTATGTTAAGGGAATATTCTTAAGTTAATATTTTCTATCAATTTTATATTTATAGATTTATTTTTATATTTTTATATTTATTTTTCTATCAACTTTCCCTGTGACTTACTCTTGCGCGAATCCTTCGGATATGTGGCCTTACCCACACAATCAAATTGTTTCCCGATAGCCTTAAAACAAACTAGTTCGCACTTTTAATTTGATTCCCAAACGAGCTTCTCCGACATGCAGAATTTTGGCTCTGGGCCAAAGGCCTTTCCTCCTCGTCAAGCAAGGTATTTATACCTGATATTGATATGACTCTCTGATAGGACATAACTAGTGCAGCAACTGCAAATGCAAATGCATTAAAACGGTAGTCACTGGGCCACAGCGTTTGAGTGCAAACGACCAAAGCCATAAACAGAGTGGCCCCTGCCAAAGTTTACCTGCAGCCATTCCTGTGTTTTGTGTGAATCGGGGAATCGGATTGGCCGGACCCAGTTGGATTTGTTTGTGCATCAAATTGCAATTGCATTTGTATGCAAACATATACAAGCAACATCAGCAGACACAACGGAAATAAAACCAAAACGGATATGCTTACTGAGTACTCAGTACACAGCGGCCACATCCGCTGGCCCAGGTTGATGTACATTTGTAGAGACATGGAAAACAGGTCGATGTTGTGCGCTGACTTTTAAAGCCTCGATTCAGTTGTCAGCATTTGCCGCCTGGCTGCACTGCCGGTGGGAAAGGTGAGAAGACATTCGCTCACAAACAATTTAAATACGCAAACTCTATCAAAGCGCACTCAAGCAGCAGCAGCAGCAGCAGGAGGAGCAGCCAAAGATGTACTCTAACAAATTGCTACAACTTTTTGCGTCACCGAGCAGCGGAAACTGGTCAATAAAGTCAACCCCCCAAAAGCAGAGCCAAACACAGATTGAATGTCATAGAGAATATCATATGCGCGACAAAGACGACAGACAATGGCCAAGTTTGAGGAGCTGCAGCAGGAGCAGCCGTCTGCGTTGGCAAAACTTGTGGTGCACGAACTTCAAACAAAGTGAAAACTTCGCTACCTTTTTTTGTGGTCTTTGTACTTGGATTGTTTTAGCTTGCATACGATTTTGGCTCTTGGTGAGCATTTTCTAATATAAATCACACCTCACTCGCACAGACACAAGAGCAAAGACCACAAATGTTGGCAACTGCTTGAGTTGCTTGGCTTTAAGCCATTCAAATTACAAATTCTCAAAATAAGTTGAAGATGGCAAAAAAAATGAAGATGGAATTTATTGATGGAAAAACCATACCAAACGGTCAGCATTCCTGTCAACTAAAGTAGAGGCAAAGATAGAAGAGATTCAATCCAGTCAGTCGGATAATCAGCGAGATCGGCTTGAAGGTTGAGACCGGTCAGTGTTATGCAAGAATCTGCGATAAGACTTGATGGGAATCTGCTCAAAAAGCCGCAGCATTTTGCTCTTTTGAGTTGCATTTTTTGCCCTGATCAGACTTGGAGAATATTCTTCAAAAAGAAAACTGATCCTAGATGTGATAAACCTCTATCTGGATTGGAAATTAATAAGATGGATGGCATGTCCAGCTCGCAGTCATCACTTAAGTCGCTGCGGATAGATGGGCAATCAATAGCTACACAGAGCAACGTATTTCGATATTAAAAATATCGATTGGATGAATTCCCGTATTCATTTGGGCTGAAAATTTCATAAATATCCTTTTCATCATCCAACGGAGCTGAAAATCATAGAAAGAAAATGGGAAAAATTCAAAATGCGCACCTCTGCCAAATACCTTGAGGTGTTCTGTAAGCAATGGTAAAAATTAAAGTGATAATGGGTATTTCAATACCCGACAGTTTATGAAGTGAACTAAAAATCAGGGATGCAAACCACTTGACAATAAGTACTATTTTGGTTCAGTGTTTCATACAGTTTCTGAACCTCCGGTTCGGCTCATTACATGGTTTTTAAAGTTTTTGGAACGGTAAAGAAAATTCCACATTCACTTTATTGTTTTAAAGCAGGGGTGCCCACAGCCTATGCCCATACCCCGCATTCGTTGCTTTTGTATACAAGCACGCTTCTTTTCTTCCATGGATTGGTGTCTTAGCGGCTGGCCCTGAAGTTATGCCATCAACTATCAATTGTACTAAGTTTAAATGTCTTCCATTTGTTTAGCTCTTCAGACTGTCCCATAAAATTTGGTGTTAAACATTTTAAACATGTTGATCCCAAGTAAATGCTGAAAACATCTAGCAGCCTTGGCTTTCCATAATAAAAGCTGAGACATATCATTGGATTTGTATTGTCTTATCAATAAATTCACCTCATATGCCCCAAAGTGTGTGTCATGCAGTGAGTTTACAAATTTCATCCAAAGTGGACTACAACTTCTCATGTGTAACCATGGAAGGGCTGAATCGGCTTTCGTGTCCCTTAAAATGTTGTCATGTATGGCTTAGACAGCAGTGTTGCTCTTTACGTTGCCAGTGGACGCGAACTAAAACCCAAATGCCGCTGATGGCCTACTCCATGACCAGGTGACATACACACACACTCTGCCAGCCCATAAAAAGCTCAGCACTTGGCACTTCCAGCGGTTGTGGGCTCGTAATGTGCCCTTCATTCAAGCACTCACCCAACACCACCCAACAGAATGTGAAGTGAAGCCAGTCATTAGACTGTAATTGCTATTATGATGACCCGTAAAAATGTCAATTTTAATAAATTCTCACAAAAATAAAATCGCTCGTCGTTGCTAAGCCCTGTTGACATTTTCATTACCCCCAGCTGCATTCCGCCCGCACCAAGGCCAAAGACAATGCCTGTCTTTTGTTTTGCGCATTTCTTGGCGTCATTGACTGAGATTCGCTTCGGCAGGCAGCCGCCACTTTGCATAATGTTCGCTTGCAATTTTTAATTAAAAAATTTCCCACAACTTGGTTGACTTTGTTATAAGTCTTTTTTTTGTCGTTTTGCTTTGCTCATTATGTGGTTTGGCAGGGCAAAAACTCCGACTTGACTCGAGTGACAGGATGACAATTGTCAGACCTACACACACACACACACACACACACACAAACAAGACAAACAGCTTTTTGTGCAGTGACTACCAGAAAACTAAAGTAGAGTGCAGCCATAGAAGTTGCTGTCGTAACGATTTGTCAGGCTTGAGAAATGACCACACAAACGCACACCCAACTGCGCGCACACACACACACTGCAATAAGTGTGGCAGTTCACTTTTTAAATTAATTGTACAGAAATTGTACATATTGTATAATAGGGATATGTTTGTCTGACTGCACCAGGCTCGCATCAAAATGAGTCAGCAACTAGTTGGCAACCCACTTACATGACAGCAAGTGACGGCCCACATGGCGTATGCGTGCCAAGGCAGGCCAACTCTAAGCTGGTGTGCGTGTTTGTTTGTTTGTTTGTTCCATTAATATTCGCCAGTTTTTGCCAAACATAAATAATGAAAAATTCCACTTTTAATTGCAACGCCAACTCAGCGGAAGCAGCTGCTAAAAAAAGTAATTAAAATTTGTCAACATTTTTTCCTGCAGACTCTCAGACTTAGGCTGAAATCATCTGATATGGGCGGGACAGCTAGTGCATTTGGAAATTCACAAATGATTTCATTTGCTTATTGTTCAAGTTGAACTTTAATTGCAATCCCATTGCCACGGAATTTGGTTTTCATTTTTTTGTATTTAATGTAAATAGTTAATTTTTGCCATTCAATTGAGCTTGGGGCGGAAACTCGTTAGCAATATCACCGACAGTTGATTGTTGTCAGCGTATTTGTGCGATTTTCAGCTTATAATTATTTACATGTGCTTAACAACAATGTGCTAAATAGCTAAACTATTCTAATACATGGTAAATATTTGCGCAAAAGCGCCAAAACAATTATGGAGCGAATTTGGTGGTAGATATGTACATAACTGAGTGTATGGTACATATATTTGAATGTGTGTGCCCTCGGAGTGAGAAGATGGGCACTTTGGAGAAGCAAAATGACGCTCGCTACATACATTCCATTATCCAAATTAGAGTCGGGCATTTCAGTTTGATACTAAGGTTCAGTTCAGTAGTTCTTTTTGCCAGCTCAGTTGTTGGAAACTTTTTTACTTAACATGTGCAAACCCTTTTTGGCGAGCCAGCAAGGGGATAGCTTTAACATATTGCTCAGTTGAGAAGCTCTCAGCCACAGCCAACTTACACACGTTCTTTTAACTTACTAATAAGCAACAACACTTATTAACACTGAACTAAGATTCGAAAAGAGTTCTTGCTCTCGAAAACGAAGAAGCTTCCAATTGCCCTAAAATTTTGAAAATCGACTTAAAAAAGGGGTCAAAGGCGATTCTCCATATATTTTAGAGAGATAATTTCTTATAATAGGACTGAGACTTTCTAAAATCAAGAAAATATTTACTATGGCAAGAGACTCCTGCATATATAATATAATGCTATGGATATTTTCCAGCAATATGTATTTCGTTTTGGCAGATGATCATTGCATTGAATCTGAACAAGGGCATAAATGTAACATGTACTCTACGTCAAGATATCTGCTCAGGCATATTTTTATATGACGAACTCCTCCCGAACAAATCAGTACATAGATAATTGGGAGTGTATCTGGATAAGGACTTTTAGTACACATATTAAACAGCTCACGAAGTCCAAACTAGCCAAACTTGGCTGGCTGCTTAACAGCAGAAATAAGACTACACTAAAGAACAAAGTCCAATTGTACAAGGCCATAACTGCTCCTGCCTAGATATATGGGCTTCAGACATATGGCATAGCAGCAAAATCACATTTTAACTAGGTGCGAGTCCTGCAGGCGAAAATACTCCGAAGAATTTCTGAAGCGCCTTGGTAAATGCGCACTCGGAAAAAAGAAGAAGAGTTAAAGGTCACGAAAATAGGTGATACCATAAATACGTAAACTATTTAGATCGACTAAGGAGTCTCCAAATAAACTTGCCAGACGATTGTTGAGAAGACAAAGGAGGAGGATTATAAGAAGGATTAAAAGAAAACTTCTAAAAAGGCTACATATAATATATGTGTGATCTCCCAGATCTAACAAATATTGGTTAATGTGTGACCATAAAGACGATCACATTTTGAGAACTACTTACCCTACTTTCACAAAAGTTACTATATCATCCCAGTCTTTAATTTCAGTACCACAAACTTTTGTTACACCTACCAGATAAACACCTTACACAACACCCAGCGGCGCAAATCGGTATTACATAATGGTTTACTCTTTCATTACTTTGTCAAAAGTATGACGGGAAAAATCCCATACAGTCTGGCTTACTTTACCACATGCATGGCGGCTTTGTAGACAAGGGTGCACACTTCCTGCATTACTAGTAATAACAAATGTATGCTAGAGCCGAACAGACATCGGATTCTCATTACAAATGTGTATTACTTTTTTAAAGTAGTAATGTGGATTGTTCGCAAACTGCTTACTATCCCTTTATGGAAGAGCAGAAGATGTAGTTCATTACTTTTCCGTCAGGCGTAACACGTTTAGATGTGCGCCGCTAGGTGCACTAACAGTAAGTTGTATTGCATATATTAGTTCCAATTCAAAGAAAGTTGCTCTTAAGTAACGATAAAATTGTAAAACTTTAAGCAAGAAAATATTTTCCTAATTGTAAAAAAACCCTTTCTAGGTTTTAGAAAAATAAAAATATGGATTAACTATTAGACAAGTAAGAAAGTGAGGAGACAAGAGACAGCAGAAGAAGAAGACTACATTAAGACGCGTATAACAACACTATACAACTATTTTAGTAGAATATTTTCTTTCTGCTGGTTCACAAAAGTCTTCGTTGTGGAAATCACATTCAAATTAGTAAATATTATTATATTTTCTAACTTACCTTGTCTGAGAATTGAACTCGGGTCGTCGGGGAAGCTTCAACACGAAAGATATCTTTTCGCATTCGACAACCAATCACGACCGTGGGTCTCAGTAAAGAACACAGTCAAATGTTAAGCACACATCTACCTCTTTTATATTCAGAAAGCTGGGAATTAAAACTTGAGAATTACAAGTGGTGTCTTTTAATATTTTTCTAAATTTTTGACATGTTTTTTTTACTAGTTTAAATTTTAAATGTAGACCAGAATTGTCTGCACGCAGATCAAGTTTATTTGGAATTTTGGCCACGCCCCCTCCCGACTCGGCAATAAAATCTCCTAAATATCTCCTACATTTTTTTTTAAGATATCAAGCTCAGATTTAGCGCAGGGCACATACACTAGGCCAATATCTACAATCTCACAAATTTACATAAAGATACAAAATTTGCCAAATGGCGGAGTTAAAAAATGTTGCATACTTATCTGAGCCGCATGAGGTTATTAAACACCAATTGCCCTGAGTAACGGGTATTTCAAAGTCGGACCAGGCCGACTTTAGCTTACGCTCCCTCATATTTTAGGTATAATTTCTACACAAAGAAAAAAAAGGAAACGAAAAAATATCTAGTGGATAATTTCCGGTATTCATTTCGGACAGATATATTTTAAATATCCCTTTAATCATCAAGCGGAGATAGAAATCATCCAAAGGATATGAAAAAGGATTATACTTTGGATGATTCTTCAGCTCTGTTGGATGATGAAAAGGGTATAAAATATTATATATATTCATCCATCCAACAAATATTTTAGGTCATATTTGTAAATACTAGAAAATACATTTTCAAGTGTAAAATGTAGACTAAATCATAAGGAAGGGAACAAGCTAAACAAAAACCATGGAAAATCAAAATGAAAGAATTACCCAGAAAAATTAGCAAAAGAGTATGAAAAGCTTCAATCGAAAAGCTTAAAAACACTCACTTACAACAACTGTAAGCATCTTTTTGGGAAGCTCGAGACAATTAAACTTACTCATTAAACACTAGAAAGGTCGCTTGATAAATTAAAAACAAATATATGGGGGGTGCCCCAGAAATCTCTAGAGATTTTCGGATAGGCGATTGAATTTTGAACTCAACTAGGAGATCTTTAGATGTAAATTGACAGCAATGCTGCAGGCTACTAGATAATAGAGAAAGAAAACTGTACGCGTCAAACCTACTTGGCCTTGAACAGTCGGTTTCAAATCTCTCAACTTTTATCATCTAATCTAGAAGCCCAGCATTTTGGACACATTTCACTTATTAACACAAGCAGTTGTAGCTTAAAGCAAGATTTCTGGGGCACCCCCGTATATAAAAAGGCCACAGTGCGTATGAGTGATTCAAAAATAACGTTAGATCCTCCGCGCGCCATTTACATCTGAATGTATTTTACTTTGGTGTTTACGCTTATTATACACCAAATCGCATTAGTTACGTGTTATGATAGAACTGCTGACTCAGCAGCTCTGTAAGATAAGTCGGAGTTGATTGCTTTCCTGCTCCTTCGTTTCTGCTGATCTCTACTTAGCCTGCCGCTCTACTTCCTTAACCCTCCTCCATGTAGGTTGTTGCGCTGTCCCAGCAGCTCTCTCATGTCTCTTTACCGCTCGGATCGAGAGGGCGGCTTATCTGTTGCAGTTTGCTGAGCTCCACTGGATAAGAATTTTTGTATTTTTAATTTCGCAGGATTTTATATCGAAAACAAAGTTAAATAGCCTTATAAATATTTCTGGCTATCATTTATCTATCACTGTGTGGTTGTTCAATTGCTTGTCAACCCAGCCCTTTTGCTGATTCCTACTTTTATACGTTCCCCTTTTCCCCCTGTACCATTTCTTATTAATGTTAATGTAAGTTACAACTTCACTCCTGATTTCCTCAACTTCTCTTTAAGAGGAAACACTTTATTTAACCTATTTTCTTCTTAATATAGCTTTCATATGATTAACTATGTGGAACACAGCTGCCGTCAGTTTCAGTCAGTTTAATGTGCTATTGGAGCTCATAATTTATTGCTCCCACCCGGCAAGGTGGCATCATCAGGTGTTGGCTGGGTGTATCAGCCTAAATACAAAATCTATAATCCCACCGGTGTCTGCTTACTTACCTTTTGCTTAGAATACAAACAAAAATTGTCCCAATCTGACCAACTCTGCACGACTGTCGACGGCAGCTTTCGGCAAACGGAATTCCCTTAAACAGGACCAAAAGGGACGACTCTGTTCACTGATCTGTGTTATTTTCATTTGTGCTGAGTGACAGTTGCGGTCCATTTAAGGCGGCGACCTCTGCCTTTGTGTGGGAGGGGGGGTATAAAAAATATGTGTAACAAATCATTTGCCGCCAGCTGGGAGAGCCCCGGCAAGGGAGTTTTGGGGGTGGTGATTTGCATTGCAACTTCTCGCACATTTTATGCTAAACGTCTGGCAAATTTTCGACCATCAACAATGCATCAGCGGCTGCTGCTGGTGCTACTGTTGCTGCTGAAGCAACATACAAACTGAACAACAGCGACAGCAACTGCAACAACCACAAGGCATTTGACGAAAAATGCAACTGCTACAAATTATGTGAATTATGCGTTCGGCTGCCGCATGCTTTTGCATAAATTTTCCGACTGCCGGCAGCGCTCTGAGCATTGTAGAGGATTCGCGGGCCAAGTGGCTGGTGCGGGGCAGCGCGCTTGCCACATATCTTGTCTAACAAATTGCATTCGAGTGTTTAACATGCGCCCAACAGGCGTTGATGTTGATGTACGAAGGATGCGAAGGACTTTTCCATGTTTTCGCCAAGTGGCGCAGTTACCGCAGCTGCAGTTACATGTGTGTGTGTGTGTGTGTCATAATTTAGTTGAAGTGGCATTAATGGTCGACACGAATGGTCGCAAAAACAGTGCAGCAAAATTTTAATAGCCACCAGCGAAATCAAATCAAAAACCCATCACACATACACACACAGACGCACACACACACATTCTCGACTTGGCCACAATTGCATGCATAATTGCATAAAATGGCCAAAATTTGATTTGAAAATGCTGCATACTTTTGGTCGCCGCCCGTTCAGCTGTTGCAACCATCGAAAAGTCACACGGCGCCAACAGAGAAACATCAAAAAGAACGCAATTCGTGCAAATTTAATATGCTATAACGCACACATCGCACACGAATTTGAGTTTAATTAAAATTCGCAGTTATTGGCCAAAAAGGATTGAACATTTTTTATTGTTGTTGTTGGCGCGGCCTCTGCTTTACTGCTGCTGCTGCTGCTGCTGCTGGGCAATTTGATGGCATTTGTAATTAAATTAGGCTAACATGGCTCACCACAGAAACGAAAACGCAAAAAGGGGATTACACCCAAATTCATACAAATAAATATTTAGAAATTGAATATATTTAGATTTTGCAGAACTAGCAAAGCTGATTACTCGACTTGGGTGTACTGACCGTTTTCCAAATGATACAGATCTAAGGTTAATTCACTGATTTAGAGTCAAAATGGAAGTACAAATGACTTGAAAGTAATTATTGGTTGTTGCCAAAGCTCATCAGAAACATTGGACGACCAGCCTCCTTCTAAACTGATCAATATTTTGTTTATTGATTTTTTTGTTTGTTCAACAATGTCTACTTTCTGATACCGCAGAAATTCAAAAAAATGTTATAATTGGATTTGGAACAAGACCTGATTTTCCAGTATCGGTTGGATCATTTGTTGGAAATGTTTTGAAATCATACCAGTCGAAAAAAGATAAATGAAAGCTTAAAGTTTAAATCCGAATAACACAGTCAGTTTTTGGAAATGCCATCATTTAATAACATGACAACATTCGCATGGTTTCATCGAAATCGAAAATTTATGAATGCCTATTAAACTTAACACGAACGGCTGCATGCTAACGCTTACGACTATCAAGCATTCGCGTGGCACAGCGCGAAGTCACAGTATAGACGCAGTTAGATATAAAGGTGCACTCAGAGAAAAAATCAAGAAGATCGTTCTTGATATCGAGAAGATTTGATATCAAAAGTACGGTAAGAACGAAAATTCTTGGATCTAAGAAGAAAATACTGAAACCAAGCACGGATTTTCAAGCACGAAAATTCTTGCTTTTGTATTTAGTCTTCTTGATATCAAGCATAAATAGTCTTGGATCCAAGAAAAGATCTTCTTGGATGCAAGCATTAATATTCTCGACTTTAAGAATAGTTCTTTTTGGTTGCAAAAATAAAAAAATTTGAATATCAAGAGTAGTTAGTTCGTTCGTCTTGGAAGAGTTGGCGCAGTGGCGCGGAAGACACATCGCAAAACACACTCAAAAACCCACACCTCAACGCTACTGCCACTCCTCCCATGTTGTTTAATTGTGATTAATTTTTAAAAGCCATTAAATTATTTTATTTGTTTTTAACCTCAACTGGGACTTGAACTTAGGGCCCCGAAGACTGCAGCACTCACTGACACCGACACCGCCACAACGCATTATGCCCAAGCAGCGACAAATTCTCAGTATAAATTGTAGGCAACAGCCATCGGCAATGCTTAGAGCGAGAGAGAGAATTATTCTCATTTGCTGTTTGCTCTCTCCGCTCGTGGCTCCCCGCACTTCCCTTTCCATCAAGCTCAAAGTCAAGAACGTTTGTCTTTTTGTATTCGAGCAGATTTCGTCTTAAAAAAATCAAGATGAAAAATTCTAAATTGATGCAGAAATCGTGCTTGCCGATTCGTGCTACACTTCTCTGGGTGTCTCTGGGTGTCTGGGTTCCTCGGATATAATCGACTTGTAGCCTGCTTGCAGCACGCTGTACTAGTAAATAAATGTCGAGTAGCCAAAGGTACTCGCAGCCCAACCCACCAGCTATGCATTTTACTCCTTACTTAGCGCTGGACATGTTCTAAAAGATAACCAATCGCCACCATTTCGATTAACCTGTAGGTAGTGGAGCTATATCAAATATTGTAGCTCCAATTCGTTGTTTCGTAAGAACCTGAAGTCACAATTGTCGTAAGGGGCAAGCGCGTTTTTAACTAAGAAGTGCGGTTTCCACGTTGTTATTTGGGTCAAGATCTTATAGGCTTGCCCTTTTGGATAACGTGGTGCGCAGGTTGGAGTCTAAGTCATTCCGGCATATTTAAAAGTAATTATTACAGCTGCACCAATCATTATTTCACTTAATAAAATATCTATAAAGGCTACTTCTTTCGCGAGACTATTCTGTAACTCTTTTTTTCTTCAATCAAAGTTTAATATTTATCAATTAATCAGGTATGGGGCTTTCTACTTAGGTCCTAACAAAAAATCTACGGTAGTGAAAAAATGATGTCGACTTTTAAAATAACTAAGAAGTCATTAAGTCGTTGCAACAGGCTGCTGACAATAACATCAGCCCAAGAACTGTTTTTGCTCCAAGGTGTTGAAAATTTAAATAAATGAAAGCTACATTAAATACAAATTACACATTTTTTAACAGCTCACACATAAAAGGATGTCGTTTTATACTCTGCACCAAAGATACAAAGATTATAAAGGGTTTGTGTAACCGTTTATAACAAGGAAAACTGAGGCATCTCCAACCCTATAACAGGGTCTATATCTGCATCAACAGCTGGGGCGATTGAGCCCGTCAAACTGCATGAATGCACGGCCCTTCTATTCCCCAAAATTTGGCCTGCAACCTTGATGAGCAGCAATTCGGGTCAAGTTCAAATAATGTAAGGCCTTACTGCTAACCTATTCTGATAGCCTCTTAGGGTGTGGCAGAATCTTGCTTTCGCCAAGAAGTGTGTAGAGCAGATGAGTAGAAATCAGGGATGAAAACCACTCGAAAATAAGGACTGGTTCGGTTCAGTGGTTCATACAGTTTCTGAACCGCCGGTTCGGTTCATTACATGGTTTTTCGAGCTAGCTGAACCGCGGTTTCGGTTCGGTTCAGTGGTTCACAAAGGCACATTATGAGATATTATGATTGTTGGTAGTAATGTGACTTGTCGAACACTTTTGAAATTTAATTCTTATAATCCATTTAAATATTTTAAAAATCCTTAGAAGAATGTCCAATGCTTATTATGTCGGATTTCCAGGAGCCGTCTATAAGTTCCTAGATGAATACTCTCGAAAATTGAGAATGTTTGCTAGAAAAGAATACGTACTATGCATCGTAATTATTATATTTATCATATCCCTTAAGTTAGGCTCAGAACTGAATCATAGCTGAATCAGCTCAGAAATGAAAGGGCTGGTCCTGAATTCATGACATCATTTTTTGAGAATTTGGGCCATGGATTTTACTCTGACATGTCCTACTACGTCATGACCTTAGTTGATTTTAGGCATGATTTCAGTCAGAGAACTGAACCGAACCGAACCGTTTTTATTTGTGGTTTTCGGTTCGGTTCAGCAATTCTGAAAGGAAGCCGGTTCGGTTTGCGGTTCGGTTCACCGGCTGGAATAAGCGGTTCGGTTCGGTTCAAAACCGGTTCGGTTCAGAACCGGCTTGCATCCCTGGTAGAAATTGTGCAAAAATATACTATTTCGCAGAACTCTATATTCTAATATTATCTTGGGTATATTTTAAATAAACTTTTTAATGGTCATGGTAAAAATGTAGGCAGGGCAACAGGACGTATGAGTGATAAAGTTTGAATACATTTTGCGGTCAATCACAACTACATATTTTTAATTCGTGATTTTATAAAGTCATATTTATCTCTTCGTACTGCTACAGCTGATATCATAAACTAGCAGCACATCTTGACACCGCCTTCTCAACTAAGCTTGGAATCGATATAAATCGTTCTTTCCTAACATCTCTGAAAATGTTTGTCAAATTATAATCCCTCTTGCTAGGGACTTCACTGCTCGATCAATACGCACACAAACGCAAACACACACCTACACCGTTCATAAGGTCCTTTTTACAGTTACACAAACAAAACAGACGATTTAATTACAAATTGAAATTAGACGATGAAATAAATTACAATAAAAAAAAAAATATTGTGTATCATATACAACACAAAAAGATACTGTCATTTTTTTTATGAAATTTAAATTTATTACTGCAACTGAAATATATAGAAAAATTAATTAGTATTTGCCTCAGTTAGCAAGTCAGCGTCAGTATCCCACACACACACAAAGGGATCAGATACATGGGTGCTGCGTGGTAGTTTTGCTAAACACATTGGCGATTCTCTTTTAGTGGTCAAACCAAAACACATTAATTTGAATTTAAATTATGCAACACTTTGCTAAGATATATTTGCATTTTAGGGGTAAAAATATTACTACTTGTTGAGGAATTGTACAATTGTACAATTGGACAATTGGACAATTTGGGATGATTAGCAACGAAATTTCCATCTCAGGGCCTACCAAAACAGACAGTGCAAAATATAGTGAAAATGCGTAAGATAGAAAATGGTGAGTGTGCGCTTTGCATAAAATGTGCTTAGTGTGGGGCAATTTGTCGGCGCGTGTAGCTGTGCATATATGAAAATTGGACGTTGAAGTGGTTTTCAAAACAGAGAATTTATAAACAGTTCAGTTACATATGACATATGTAAGAAAAAGGCATACAAAAGGTTCCAGCAACTGGGTCGAACAAGGCAGGAATACTCTCAAGATACTAACAGAGCGCGACACGGGCCACTGCTGCCTGCGGTGTCACCTGCTGAAGTTGGGAATAACATAAAACTCAATTATGTAAATACCCTTCAGTTACGTTCCGAACTGAATCATACCTAAATCGGCCCTGTAATGGAAGGGCTGGTACTGAAATCATAGAATCCTTTATATGTGTTTCAGCCATGAATTTAACACAGGCAAGTCCTACTACGTCATAACCTCTGCTGATTTTAGTCATGATTTCAGGACTGAAATCATGGTTGAGTTTCATGGGAAGTACTAAAACATGCCTTAGTTCAGGCATGCAATTTAGTTATTTCTACTACTCAGGCCTTAATCAGCCCTGCAAAATTCAATACTGAAACTTAGATCTAAAGTATACTGCTGAGAGAAGGAGGAGTCCTCTGAACATATACCAGCGCACTGCGATGCTCTAGAGAGGTGCAGTTTTTGAAAGCATATCTTACACCCGAGGAAGACAAGTAACCTAGAACCCACGAAAATCCAGACACTCTTACAGGAATTAGGGCTACTAGGAGAGTTGTAAACTCAGTAGGGGGGCAAAACAGACCAGGATTGGTCGGGGTGCGCCATTCCCCCAACAACACATAATACAAGCAGTTGTACGTGTTTCTGATGGAGCAGTTTATTCTCAAATTTCCTTGTATATAACCCTTACATTACCGGAGGCGCGCCCTTGCCACAGCGTGAGATTGCTGTACCAAATGCAGTATTAAAGTCTTTTCGTGGTCTTTTGACATATATACATTTAACTTCAAAAAAATTACTTTTTTTTATTAATATTTGCCGTATTTGCACAAGCAAACAAGTTGTTTATTGTGTGCATAAGAAAAACTTTATTAAAAGTTTTTGATATTACTCATACGCAGTGCTGCCTCTCACATTAAAATATTTTTGTATAAGATTGAAACTAAATGTTTTGGTTCTTAAAAAAAGTTACACCAATTCAATACTATAGG
Organism: Lordiphosa andalusiaca; assembly: GCA_035044965.1. Lineage (NCBI taxonomy): Eukaryota > Metazoa > Arthropoda > Insecta > Diptera > Drosophilidae > Lordiphosa > Lordiphosa andalusiaca. The sequence continues at coordinate 376,962 of JAWNNM010003327.1, read as the reverse complement.
TGCAGATACCAAATATAATGATTAATACTCACAATACCCATGGCCTAATTAGTGGAAGAATAAACTAATTTTCCAAATTTTGGATTAAAACATGGTTCCAGAATTGAGCAGAACAGAACTTAACAAATGGAAAGAACCCATAAAGCAAACTATATTTGAAGTCAAAATTTTGCACAATATCGAGGAGGACTAACATGTCGCGCTGATTAGAAGCCGATCTCGGAGGGTTGCTAAAGGAGCAGAAGCCATCTTGCATTTTCTAAAAAATTTCATTACTGCGAACATGATGCTCCTTGCATATATTTTGTGAAGTAAGAGAGGCTTATCTCTGGATGGGTTTCAGCTCCATTAGCCCCTTCCTAGACCTACCACGCGCTGATTAAAGCTGCTGAATCAGGTCCCAATTTTATTTGATTTGGCGAATAAAGGCCTTTCGATGCTAGCTGGCACATGCCACAAAAAAAAATGTTTTCGGTATCCAGAGCTGGTGTGCCATACCTTAAACTCTGCACCCTTCACAGCCTATTATTGGGGTAGCTCTGTCTATGATTTCGAGGGACAAAATGCCCCCATAATATATGAGTCATTGCCTGTGCCTATTTTATTAAAGGAGATCTTGCCTTAAAAGTATTTTGGTTAGTTTGGATATAGTTCTCTGGGGTCAGTTGTCCAATTACCGTCTAAAAGTAGCAATATCGTCGCAATCCCTGCAGACTAAGACCATCTTTCAGATTTCGTTCTTTTGATTGAGACCCGGATGAAGTTAAACGTGGAATGCGAAGCTTTTATACTTTTCACAGCCCACTCTCATAACTTTCTGACCCGCATGGTAAATAAGAGTAGAGATAGTATAGCTTTCTACTTGACTGCCTCACTGACTTCATAACCGGGACTGAAACGTCCAACATAGATAGCGAGAACTACGTTTTCGTTTTTAGTACAATTTGGTGAGTTTTGTTTATCACCTTGCCAAACTTTTATATTTTGGATGTTTTATTATTTGTAATACAAAAGGAACCTTTCTAGTCTTTACATTTCACTTTACCTTAAGAAACACACCCTAGTGTACAAAAACTTAGGCAAAGGCTACCTGGTGAATGTTTGCGCGCAAACTATTTGGTGTTCCCACTTAAGGCAACAATATGGTCAAACTTTTAGATATATTTGAGCATATTATTGGAGTGAGGGAAGCGGGCTATAAAAAACTGACTGAACAGTCGTATATGTTTTGTCTCTAACTACGATACATAGATAAGATGCAGTCGGATCAAAAGAAACGCACTCAAAACACTGACTGCCGACGAATTCATCGACTGTTTATGTAACTTGCACTCAAAAAATTCTCGCAGTTCTCGAATCTTTCGTAATGAAGTGATTCAAGGTTGAAAAGAAAAGAAATTCAATTTTCAACTACAGATGCTATGCCTGAAACTATTTGGTACTGTTTATTTATATATAATATATTTGCAAGGCTCTCAAAGTTTTCATAATTTGAGAAGTGAGAACAAGTTGGAACTGCCTGAGGCCCTCCAGCCTGAGAGAAATTTAATTAGAACTCACTTCCAAATGCTGCTGAACGTCTTTTAAGCTTCCTTTAAATGCAATAATTGTTGCTGCCATTATAATGCAAATTTATGACATTAATATCACCAGATTTTAATCAACGAAAAAACGACGAAAAGTTTTTAATTAAAAATCTGCCAATAAATTATTTGTCATGCGAAAACAACGACAAGCAACTCAAAAGAAAATTCATTACAACAACACCAGCAACCGCAGCAAGTAATTCTCATTAACTGATTATAGCCAGGCATTAGCAGAGACAACAACTGCCACGCCCCACGCCTCCACGCCCAACAACCGCAATTATTGTCAGGCATTTGCTGTGCGAAAGTTTTTCTAATTGAAAATGCAAAACTTGCCTTGGTCCACGATACAGAATGGCAGGGAAAAGGACATGGACACGGACAGGGACAGGGACATGGACTGGGACAGGGACATGGACTGATGGCCAAGCCTCTTTTTCGGGGAAAATGCGGGCAGCCTCCCACAACAAAGATGCAACAAATACAAATAAAAATAATAAATTTAAAATAGCGTCAGGCCAAGAGGCAACAGACAAAAGCGTAAAAGCGCGAAAATATAACAAAAACAAGTGCAACAAAGATGCAATGTTTGCGAAGTGGGGCCGGGTGGCCAAGTGGGTTGTGTTAAGGGGTTGACCATGGTGCAGCCGTCGCTGAGCAAGTCAAAGTCCTAAATTGAAAATGAAACTTAAATTAAAATGCCAACTGGAGTGGAACAGAAATGATATTAAAACCGAATAGCAACAACAACAACAACAATAACAATAACAGCAACTGCAAGACAAAGCAGCGAAAGGCAGCGTCTGTCATGCTTGTGGGCGTGGCATCCACCCAACGAACGATTTCTTAGCAGCAGCCACAAAAGCCTCAAGTTTGTCAACAAAAATAAAATGACTTGCCATGGCTGTGGTTGGTGTTGTTGCTGTTGCTATTGCTACTGTACGTCAACTTTTACATAAAACACTTGCCTAATTAAGTAACAAAAGGTAATACGGGAATGAGCAAGACAATGACACACTGATATGGAGAGAGAGTGAATAAGAGAGCGAGTGACAGAGAGGGAGGGAAGCTGGTCCTCCCACATGCAACCATAAGTTCAACTCATTTCCTTTGCTTCGCTCCTTTTGCTCGTTAAATGCATAAATAACGAGGAGCCAGTGGACAGGCACGCACTGAGGCCGAGTTACATTCGACATGTTATATGAGCTATGGCATACACTCAGAGAAATGTTCACACCATGTAGTGGCCTCTCGAGCCTAAGAGTAGGCAAAAAAAAAGTTGCACCGCTTGGTCTAGCATCAGAAGTTGTTAATCAACTATTGAGGAAATTGGTCAAAAGAAATATATTTCTTACTTTTAAGATGTCATTTGTGGTAAGCATTATGGTATAAGATAAATCGTTGACAGCGATACCTCTTTTATTGTAGGTGAATTCGATAAAGCCAAAAATCGATTACTTGTTAAACAATGCATCCGTATTTGCCACGTATTTCCGTTCAAGCTGAACACGCCAGCCCAACTTTCCTTTCCTCAAAAATTCTCCAAGGCTAGCAAATTATTTAAATTCGTGCGCAATCTAACTTATTGGTTCGCAATCAGTTTTCAACCAACCAATCATTGCTAAAGCTGTTTTTTTTTTAATTTTTCGCGGGCTTTGTTAAATTTTTCATTGGCATTTCTCCATGAGAATATCAGCTCACTGTTGGTGAGTCGCCTGTTTGCGGTACCCTCTTCCGCCAAACCAGTTGACAATTTCCAACAATAAGGTTTGGGGCCTGCCAGCTCATGTTTAACGTTTTCTCTAACAGGATAAATCTTATTACCCTCTGCAAAACCTCAATGAGAAGACTGAAAGGTCACAAACGAGTATTTAAAGGTGAAAAGATTCATCTTGTTGATTCGGATTTTTAACTATTTACATTTACCAAAAGAGCGACCGTTTTGTGCCCTAGCTTGAGAAGGGACCGATTCCGATTAAATAGTTTCGGTCATAAGACTATGAAATGCGACCAGTCGTCCCTAAATGAAAGTGGGATCAGAAAATGCAACGACTTTGCCAACAATCCATTACTTTATTTTGATATATCTGCGCTTAAAACAACCATTTCATAGGTTTTATAAGCAAAACACTTTTACAAAATGACAAATGGAGAGCTTCTGCAACAATTTCTTTGCCTTAAGGTCTGATTCCAGCGGCCCGAATTTGTTATTTTACCACAATTTGTTTTATAAATAGAAACACTGTTGAATAATTAATGAACACCAAAGCAAAGCCAATGTCTTTCTACTTAAATAAAGTACTTTGAGTAAAGTACTCTTTTAATACTATATATCAAACGTACTCAAAGGATATTGAATTTTTGCAAGAATGTATAACATTCAGAAGGAAGCAAGCCAAGCAAATTCTTGATCAGCATCAAGTCGACTTACCCATGCCAGTTATATTGGTATGTCTGTCTGTCTCTGTGAGGCAAACCAAATCATTCGTCGCACAACAACAAATGTAACATTTACATACAAACGCATGAAAATTTTACGTTTTTTTTAGTTCTACCATAGCTATGGTAGGAGCGAAATAGAAGAGAGGCACATTCGAAGTTGTTGCAAGTTCAATTTGGGATTCCTCTTATCCGCAATGGAATGTTTATGCGAAAAACCACAACAAATGCTCCCCTGTCACAAATGGTAAGAGATAGAGGTTCCTCATGGCTGGTAAAATAACTTCTAAAACAGATTTAGTTTATTTTATATTTTTGGCAATTCACCTTCAGCATATGTAGAGAGTGTGTGCCTGCTTTGCTGTGGCCGTGGTTTCGATAATGCCTCAATACATCTAATGAAAATGATTTCTTCTGCTTAAGCTTACACAACTAGTCCCCTTCACTAGCTATTGGAGCCTGCTTTTGGTTTTACAAGCAAAACCATCAACTTTGTTCTTTTAGAAATAATGACTAAACTAGTGATCGAGGGGATGAAAGAGGGTTTCAGCCGCATCAAGCACGGGTTTCACAAAAGTCTACTTCGTCCTACTGCTCGGCTTCGAACCAACGTGCCGTTGTCTACTGCAACCTAACGAAATAAAAGACGAATGAGAGATGCCATTTAGATAAAACTTATTTTAATTTTTGTCAATTTCAGTACCAATAACATTTGGTTACCTTAACAAGGAAGAAGCTTGTTCCAGTTTATTGATTTAACGACCAGAGTAACCACCTGTGCCATAAACCGGCTACTGCTTTAAATTTGAGGACTCATCAAATGGATTTTGCAACTATTTCTAAAATTTAAATTTATCCAAGTGTATACGCACTGTCTGACTTCTGCCTTGGGTACCTCTGAATTATGCATTTTTCCCTCGTAAATGTGCACATTTTTCATATAGGAAAACTGATAGGACAGCCACTCGTGGCATAATATAATGACTGAGGAATCTACTGACCCTGCCCATTGAGCGAACCACTCGTGCGGTGCGCTTGAAAACATTTGCAAGCCGCTTACCGGGTCCGGGCAGCACACACACAAACAGTTTAAGAGTTTTCAAAGGCATTCCTGTGCGTCCTTTCGAACCGGACTGGGCAGTCAATAAAAATAAATGTCATAAAGCGCAGCTTAAGAGCGGAATGTAGAAGCACTTTGAGCTGGGGAAAAACAAACAAGCGAGAGCGAACGGGCGAGCAAACTTAAGGATGTCACATTTGCCTTATTTTCAAGCCAACTCAATTTGCGGGCGTAAGAACAAAAAAGTGTAGCATACTTATTAGGGCGGTGCCGACTATCACTACCGCCTGCATACATACTAATGATGATGACGACGGTGATGTGCAAGGCACATGCAGCTGATTCAATTTCCTCTCTACCTGTCTTACACAAACACATACACATACACACACGCACACACAGCCACGCATGCAACCGCAAGTCTCGACACTTACACCGCCACAAAAGTCAACGGCAACAACTGGGGTGGGAGGTGATACTCAGCCCACTCATACAGCTACTTATGAGCCTGCGCGCGCGTGTGTGGGTTTTTGCATCAAACTTTAAAATAAACTTGGATGTCGCTTCCGTTTCCGTTGCAAGCAGGCAAGACGACGATGTGTCTCTCGTTCCTGGCAACTAACATTTTCTTCCCAGAACTTTTTAACAGTGGGTGTGCGTGTGCCGGCTTGTGGGAGTGTAGACGCCGTTTTGTTGTAATCCAGCGTAAAAAATGAATTATGTGCACATGCATTTCTTATGTGCGTATTCCCACTCCCCCTACTGGCTCAACTCTGCTTTACTCTCCGCTTCTCTTCCTTTAAGCTGCTGAGTAATGAGCAAATGAAATCCGACTGCTTATCTTTGCGCATGGTACAAGCAGTGCCGCCTTTGTGGTCGCTTTGTGTGGCTCAGCAATCTACTTAGGCCCTAAGCTCTACTTATGCACCACACACTTTGTCCTGTTCTGATTATTCGAGGGCTGCCTTTTGCAATTGTTATTGCAGGTACGCGCAATAATTATCATTCAAAAATTGTAATTATTTATTAAGCACAAAATTATTAAAAATTCTGATTTGAGAGAGGTTTCTACATTATTGTACGCATTTTCCAAAGTTTTTGAGGGGAAAATCTGTAGAAAAAATACCGAAAATGGTATAGACACTATGAATACTGTGCACTATGAGTATATTCGATTCTAAACTTAGCTTATTATACTTAAATATTTCTTATTACAAAAAGAAGCAAAAAAAAGCCAAGGCTAAAATATTTATGTAGATTATTGGCAATCTACCTCTACCAAAAAAACTTACACTTTCCCCACCTTCTTAAAAAGAATCAAAATGTTGTGACATTATCTAATCATTTGAATGCCAACCCTCGTACCTCTTTGGATTTCCTCTCGTATGTAAAATAGTACAAAAATTTCAATTTGAAGCCCACCCATTTATAGCCATAATACTACAATTAGACAACTATCTGTCTATCTGCCATTCCAAGCTATTAGTTGCCCTAATGTGTGTGTTTGGGCAAACAAAAGTCAATAAGACAAATCGTTATGCGCTCAAGGTCCAAATCATTTGCGCTGGCCATTAACAAATATGTGTCATAACTCAGCCATGTACAATCCATGATACGAAATGCCTGGCCATTTGGCTAATGCAAGCATAATATCACAGTGCGTATGTGTAATACTATTAGCAGCCTGCCTGCGTCGTCACAGATTCCAAATGAATGACCCAATTTATTCTATGAATTCGATGGCAAACTTATATACGTATAAAAATGGCCAAACTAGCTTCAGTCAACCTTTTTCCAACGAAAAAACAAAAAAGTGAAATTATAAAAAAGTAACGAAAACAGCACTCAAAATCAATAAATCACACACAGGCAGCTGGAGGGAGTCCGCTAAGCTGAAACTAAAAATCCCTGGCCTGAATAAGAGCGGAAAGCAGGAAGGGAAACCCTGGCAACATATTGTTTCAATATTTGAATTCAATTTAATGGCAGCTAATTGAAAAAACACAGCTCTGAGCCCAAAATGCGACAACAATGATGCACTGGCAGAGTACGGCCAGTGATTGGGTCACCAATTTGATATTGCCACTTTGTATACACTAGCAAGGGTATGTTTGCTATGACAAAAAGATTAAATTTCACATTTATGACGTAATATCATTATGCAACAGGCAAAATGTAATACATCGCATACATGTATTATGCATATATTGCTTCGATTAACGATATTTTTTGGAATTAGAGTTGGCTGAACCTGACCACTACTTCAAGCTCATGTTCGGATTTCTGAGTAGTTTGCTAATCATTTGCACACATAGTGTAAATGCAATGGATGCTGATACGCTTCTTCCTTAACGAAAACCTTATGTAACTTTAATAGACTTTTACCCAACTATTTCAAAATGAGATTTTCTGCCTATTGACAAGGTAAAGGTCTAATATAGAATTCCAAAAATTCGGATATTACAATACTTGAAAAGTCCGCGAATTATACAGACTTAATGTAAAAATATTCATTCATAAAGGAATCAACTCTTTTCTAATGATATAGTTCTTAAAACCCATATTTTGGAAGAACTCAGTGCGCCTTTTATCATGGGTTCCCTTCAAAGTCAAGTCCCCCGTAAATGAATTGCTGTGGATGGAATGCTTAAGCTTTTAGAGATCAACCATCCACTTGTGACCAAAATAAAGTCAGATGAATGCCATGAGAGATATGGCATAGCTATTAGTACAGAGCTGTCCCGCTTTCATTTCGAGCTTAAACTGCTTCCCTTAAATGTGAAATGTAGCCAAAAAGCTGGTCCACTAGTTCTAATAGATTAGTTCAAAATTCCATCATTTATATGAAAATCTCTAGAGATTTCTGGAGGTATTTGAAAAAAGTAATGCATTCTTCAAACTGCTCGTTGTACTTAAGCTGTGTATGCCTCTCATTCTTGAGCTGGATAGCAATTACAGGACTTTGTCAAAAATAATTTTTCAGCGTATTTTATTCAGAAATCTGCTTTGGTGGATGATTTCACCTCCCTGTGCGATACATCGCGATGTTAAGAACGCAAGGTTCCTTTGGTTTTTTTTCGTGGCATTAATATATAGAGCACAGCCTTAAAGGGCAAGCTGGGAGACCGTTGTGTGTCATCAAATTTTGTTTTTTTTATTTGTCAGACTTTAAGGCTCTATTGAAGTAAAGCACAAGTATAATTCTGTAAGTGATCCAGTGCAGCTCAACTCGTAGCTGTTGTAATGAATATTTTAATTGGTTTTTGCTTGGCTTATACACGTAGTAGTTTTTGGGATAGTCCCACGTCCTAGCAACATTTACAATATACATATGTTGCTTGGGTATTATTATTGCTATCAAATGTGTTCTTATACAAGAGTTGCTTTGTTGTGTACTATTTTTAGTGACAAGCGCACTTGAATTCCAAGCAGGTAACTGAATTAAAATGCCCCTGTTCAAATATCTTTGAACATTATGTAGCTTACGTTGCGGACAATAATTATAAATCATTAAAGTAGAAATATACAATACATAATATCATTAAAGTAGAAATATATTTCTTTTATTATTTTATTTTTATTTATTAAAGCGCTAAAAGTACAAAAAAATTTTGTTTTTTTTTGGGCTTAGATCAAAAACACTTATAACGAAATCACTAATCACACAAGTGTTATTTAAAAAGGGTAACATAAAGGGGCCGTAACTTATGATAATGATACAATTTGGAGTTTATGTAATTATTTACAGAATTATGTATTATTAGGTTTTTTGTGTGTGTGTATAAACTAATTTAGTGCTTTTAGGTATTCAAATAAAATTGTCTATCAATTACGCAGCACTTCTTGTTGTTTTCAAATTATGAAAAGATTTCCTTTTCAGAACTTGATAGTTTTTTTTATAAGGGGACTAGATTATATCTTTTGATTCGAAATTTTATGAGCTTAATTTAAACCATTAAGAAATGCGGTCAAGCTCAACTAGAATATACTCTATCTGGCATGTTCCGGTTTGCACTTATGTCAATTCGAATTCGGTACATGTGGTCTCTCCTAGTAAACAATCAAGGTAATCTGTATCAAATCTTTAAGTTTGTACTTCGTCTTAATACGATGGATTTAATATGAGATGTTTTAGTTCGACTTACTTCATCATTTTTATTCAACAACCAATAAGCCAAATTTGGAACAGGCCTGTATACCTTCCAAAGCTTGTAAATATCTGCACAGAGAAGAAAAAGGATATTAAAATGTAGAGGAAAGTTAACTTCGGCTCGACCGAAGTTCGTATACCCATGATGAACTTTTTTCTAACAAACAAATTTTCTCACATAGACTGCTTTCTGATTCTTCTTTTCTATGACAGCTATACTATATGGATGTCCGATTACGACCAAACTTGGTAGAATCATGGGAAAGCAAACAAAACTAAGAAATACAAAGTATGGAAGTATTTCCTTTGAAAACAAAAGCTCATTCTCACTCAGACTAGATTTTCGACCGATCATTTTTATGGCAGCTATATGTTATACTCATCCGATCCGGCCGGATTTTATACAGCGTATTTATACCACAAGACTTCGTGCAAAGTTTGGTCGCGATAGCTTTTAAGCTGACGGAGGAAAACGCATAAAAACAGACGGACGGACAGTAGGGCATGGCTATATCGACTCAGCTCGTCATGCTTATCAAGAATATATATACTTTATGTGGTCGGAAATGCCTTCTTCTATGCGTTACAAACATGTGGACAATTTTATAATACCCTCTGCGAGGGTATAAAAATAAACATTGGATGAATTCGGTATCCATTTGGAGTGGATATTTCGTAATATCCATTTTTGAGTATTAAAAATCCAATAATTGTTAAATGGATCTTAAATTTTTTAAATATCAAAAAAGGATATTAAAATCCATCTATCTATTTGTATATTAGATCATTTTTTTTCAGTGCGAGCATTTCAAATTGGCTGACTCACAAATTGTAATTTTGTATTATTAGTAATGCAGGATGTACGCACCCCGTCTACAAAGCGGCCATGCATATGGCAAAGTAAACCAGACTTTATGCGATTATTTCCGTCATACTGAAGGTAAAGTAATGAAGGAGTAATCCATTATATAATGTCGATTTGCGCAGCTGGAAAAGTGTCATTTCGCCTCGAGTGATGAAATATTCACATGCCTTACGATAATTCTCAACACATCAAAATCCATCCAATAATGAAAATGAAAATGATGTGAAAAATTCTTGTTTCCTATATATAATCTATATATCTATTTTATAGATATTTGATAAATCGCTTTTTGGTTCAAGAACCGCACGTTTTTACTCTAGGTATAAGCGGAATCATTTGGTATGTCTGAGAGCTGGCCCAGCTCTCTCTCAGCTATATGGAGTTGACATTTCTAAATTGTCTAAAATTACTATAAGTTGTTATAATTATAAAACGTCCTTTAGTCAGTGACTAGTTTTGTTTTATAAAGCACAATTAATACATATGTTGTTGGTAATGACAAATGTCTTGTATTTCATCTCGCAACGTTCTATAAATTCGGTGGCTGTCTTATTAAAATGTACGTTCATCGCTACTTTGGAACTTTGGAATATGTCCAAAGAATTTAGCCGAGCTTGGACCATATTACTTCTCATGTATTAAAGCAATATTTTTGTGGATCAAATACGATCTTTCTGCTGTGCATTTTATAACAACCAATTTCGTGAAGGTCATGATATCTGGAAACATCTTCAAAATGTAGTCTGCACCTTTCAATAGGAGTAAGGAGTAACATCTAGAGTTAGAGCTTGTCTATGATCATTAGGGCGGACGTTAGATGTATGGAAAAATGGAGGGTCATACTACACGCTTCTTATACAATGCGTTTTGGTTTATAAAAGGCATACAAAAAAACAAAAATAGAAAAAAATCCGTGCTAGTGTCTGCGCAATGAACTTAAAGTTTATCACTCATACGTACTGTTGATCATGTTTCAGTGTAGAAGAATACGATCCTCGTCAATATTTGAACAAAAAAACCCTAAGGCGATTTTTAAATCCTTTAAAACTAAAATCTGCGCCTAACCAAGAAAAATGTATACTTCTTGTGTTGCATCTAGTTTTTTAACACTATTTTCAATAATAGATTTCTACACTTTCCTTTGGAAAAACTCTTTAAAGGCGTTGTACTTAGCACCACATGCGGTGTAGGCCAAAGCAGAAACAACAAATTTTTGCCAGACACTCAGTCACAACAACGCTAATACAACAATGAGTGTGTGTTTGCTTTGACTGCATGTTTTGGGTGTCTGACAAACCGTACACGCAGTTTTGCCTGTTTTCTTTTCGTAATTGCAAGAGTATACAACTTGCGACGCTCGCGAAGCCAACGGACCTCTAGTTTTTTTTTTTTTGTTGAATCACATGCCAATGTGCCATCTCTTTTGTGTGTTTGTGTCTATCCTGGGTGTTGAGTTATTTGCACGTTCTGATAAGTGGATTTTACTACACAGCAAAGCACACGCGCACACACATACATACACACACACACACACACACACACATATATACACACAGCAGCAGCAACAGCAATTGAACAAATCTGCAAAAACTGCTCGTAAATTGATATTTCAGTCGGTGGTGGGTAATTTGCAACTTAAAGGTTTATCGCAAAGATTCTTATTTTAAGCTTTTCGCTATTTGTACTTAAAGTACTTAAACTGCATTTGCAAAAATTGAACAACTAAAAGAAAAGTGAAAAAAATGGTACTAGGTGGATGATGATAAGTAATTTGCATATAATTTTAACCTGCACTCAATTTACAGAGCACAGATAACTCACACAGTATCAGTTAATTAACTTCACCTGTCCGATCTCATGAGTGAAACCCAAGCCCCCCAGAAACAATATGCCACACACACACACATTACAATAAATAAGTTGTGTTCTGTGTTGGGTTTGGCCTTAAAGTAACAAACCGAAAAAAAACATAATATTGAAAGATTTTCCTTCTTTTTATTTTGTTGCCATTTGAAAATCACACAAAACGTGACCAGAAATTAAATGAAGCACATTTGCAGGTTTATAAAAGTTTCATAAAAATGAAAAATAAATCCCCTAAAAAATAGCCACAAAATATAAAAAAGTATAATGTAGATGAAAAAGAAATGAAATTCATGCACAACACAAAAAAAAAACTGACATACTACATAGAGCATAAGCGAAAATAATATGAAAAAAAGTAAATTATAATATATTTTATGCACGTGGCTGCAGGTGATGTAAAAATTCGTCAAAAATCAGAAACTCGCCTCACACATGCGAGAGGGAAGCCGCTGGCATCAACCTAAAGCCAGGTCCAGCTCAGAAAGCGCCCTGCTACACTTCAGTGCATAAATTGCTAATATTGTTCAGTGCGTTGTCGCACAAACACACACACACACACACACACACACACGCCCACACCAACTGCAGTAGATGTGAAAGTGAAATGTCCATTGCCTTGTGCCAAACACCGAAAAGAGTCGAAATTGTAAGGAAAAGGCGACAATAACAAAGAAAAAACTCATAAGCACAACTTTTGTGCAGCGAAACGAGAAAATTACTAGTTGCAAAAGAAACTTCTTTTTTTTCGTCCATTTAAGTGGCAAAATGCATTTCTCACTAAGCCAGTAAATCGCACGTCTTTGAGCAAACAGCAGCTGGAAGTATGCTACGCTTTTTCCTCATACGTGTTGGACATGCGTTTGCATAATTACTGAGTACCTCTCTGTTTGAGCCTTTGAAAGGATGGGAATGGACCAATTCTCTGACCGCTCTCTTTCTTTCTACCCTTCACTGGGCATAGATGATGCGTAACAGAACAAAAACAAAACAACAAAAAAAAGAAAACTATTACGACAGCACCAGTAGCTAAAAGCGGGTAATCACAGTTTTCCGCATCCATCTACCCAAAAAAAAAAATAGCTCACATCATGCTAACCGTCATGGTGCTTCTGTTGATTTGCATGACGACGAGCAGGTTACAGAATTTGGGTTATGATGAAGACCAGACCCGGTCAATAACATACACATTTCCATGGCGACAGTTTTGTCTGTGCACAGAAGGTGAAACGCAAAAGCTCCGCAATTTAATTTTTAAGCCCTGGGAAAATACTATCAGATAATTGTAGCGTATGTCCGATTGTCTGTCTGAAAGACTGAACCAAAAGCCGTAGTATGTGTCTAAATGCTCATTCGTATATAAGTTAGCGAATGAAGCCCTATTTGTCAAGAATTTAGGGTATTTTAAAGTCTGGCATTTTGGTTGCAGCAGACACACGGAGGTAACTTTAACTAAATCCGAAACATTCAGAAAAAACGACTGGCGAAACTCCAGAGAATTAAGAAATTGTAACAACCGACCATTGAAATGAGAACTAAAATTTTTAAGCTTAGACGACAAATTCTAGAAAAGTGGCATCTTAGTTAAAGAACAAAACTTCTCTGATTGAGCTCAAACTATTGCTAGCTCGGAAAAGTGTGTAACAGAAAATGTGAACTTTTTTAAGCTATTCTGTTCTTTATGTTCATATTTGGTTTTATGGAGTGCTGGCAGGTTTCTGACCTACAGCATTTCCTACTAGGTCTTTGACCGATTGGATATTTCCAGCTGCTTTAGTTTTGTTCCAGAAACCAATTCGAATATAGCTTAGAAACTGAACATTTTATACTCGCTTGGAGTTCTCCAATTTTGTACTGGGCTTTTTATACCCTTGCAAAGGATATAACAATTTTGACCAGAAGTTTGCATCGCATAGAAATATTCATTTCCGACCCAATCAACTAATTATAATATATTCATGATCAGGTTGACGATCTGAGAAGATTGAGCTTTGTCCGTCCGTCTGTCTGTCCGTTTTTACGCTAACTAGTCTCTCAGTTTCGAAGCTATCGACCTGAAATTTTGCACTGAGTCTTCTTCTTGCTGCACGCTACTAATATGTCGGAACCGACCGGATCCGATGCCTATGTGTTATAGCTCTCAGAAAAACAATCGGTGGAAAAACTAGTTTTAGTGAGAAAAACTTGTTTCTTCTCAACGGAAACGTCTCCAAACAGTTTTCAAAATGCTAAAAAATGTCCGCAAGACTCTTCAGGTGTTGCCACCGAAATGCAGAGCGGAAGTAAACTGACAAATCTTTAAAATTTTATCCCCGACTATGCAACTCTATTTTATTTATTTGATAGTCCAAGAAATAACCTTTCTTTATAAGCAGGAATATGGACTGAAATGAATTTAAAAGATTACATTTGAAAATATTCAAGCAAGCACTTGCAAGCATATCAAAACTTTAGCACAGACGAAGTTAGCTTAGCTTTCTCGTCATAATAGAGAATAGGGAAAACCCAACCCATACCGGATTTGAACCGAGCCGGTTTGAACCAGGAATTCCACTGTGAACCGAACCTTGAACCGATCCTCTTTAGAGAGAAAAGCTGAAGCCGAATCTCAAACTTCGGTTCGGTGGTAGACAGTATAGCGAGTTCATCTGTTATCTGGTTGGTTTTAAGCTACTGAGCCTTAGTATTGGCAGGAAATTGTAATAAAAACCTAGAATATGTTGTAGAACTATTATAAAATCCCCTTCCATGGTGGCCTCTGTTTTTAAGATCTTAGACTTCAAAGATTTTTTAATGATTCACAAAAGCAAGAGCTTAATATTATATTGGTAACATTTTTCTACAAAAACTATGAAATTGAATTTTTATAGTTTGAATATTCTCAGGCATTCCACAAGCCGCTTCTGTGCCAAAACGACCCTATTTCTATACGATATGCGTAGTTTTTAGGTCAAGAGCGGTTGATGGATCACTCATCTTGCTAACTACTAAAATCTAGTTATATTTTGTAACTTAATTCTAAAATTATTCTTTTTAATTTTGGGAATATTTTCTCAAGCATAGACCAAAACCGTCTACCAAAACCCTTAAACCTGAAATATTTGAACCGTTACCATTGGTGATTGTAAGTTCGAACCAGCGAGGCCGGATATCTAAAAACAGTTTTAGACTTGCAGCCCTGGCTTTGATGTACTATGTATCTATTTTTAACTAATTTTTGAAAAGACTTTTCGATGTGGAATAATTTTTTTAATTAAACTTTTATTTACACGAATTTAGGTTCAGCTCAGAGTTACCTATGTCGGTAGTGGATTTGAAGACTCTATCGTTAACTACTTGGCATACATGGTCCTTAGCAGAGCAAAAAACTTGTACGACAGTTGCAACAGCTAGAATAAGTGTCACATTAATAAGTATCTCTCGTCAAATAATCCGAGAATTAAAAGGATACCTACACTCGTCATGGTGCCCCTGGTGATGGGTATAAAAGCAGTGGCCTTGAGATAGGCCGGTTTCTGTGCACGTTGTATAATCAAGCCCAAGGAGCGACGATAGCGTACATCTGCATAGTTCCAATTCTGTCTATAGGCGGCACTGGACACACCACAACTCTGTTTGAACGGGAAATAAATACTTAACTAAATATCGTCTCTGAATACTCACCGCATCGGCCATTAGCTGACCATAATGGCAAATCAAGTAAACCTGACACATCGATGATACCAAAAACATCATCAGTTTGATCATCACTTCAGGCGGCACTCCCACTGTCATCTGGAAACCCACAAAGCAAATGACAAACGTGGAGATCATAAAGTTTAGCAGCAACGGCACTCCAAAAATATGATTAAGACCCTTGGTTAGGCTAAACAATCTCTCATGATAGCGCACCATTCTGACCAGAAATTGAGCATCCTTTTTCCAGATGCCGCTAAGTTTGTGCTCTTCCATACTCCTGGCCAAATAGTCGAAATGCATGACCACTTGAGTGGCCACCGCACTGAGCAGTAGATCCGTGGCTATTTGACCCGATGCCGAAGTATGTCCCGCAATGTTTTGGCAAACGAATAGCACATAGTAGGACCAATGGTTTTCCCAACGCCAGGGTGAGTACATCAAATAGGGTAAGGTGCGACCCACCACTCGCAGCCCAAGCCACAATTCAATGATCAGATATTCCATCATGCTGAAGAGATTATATGTCCAGATAAGCACAGAGTAGAGTGTGGAAAACGTAAGGCTGATGCGGGCGCAGGAACGCAAATAACTGCTCAGATTATACGCTTGCTGCTGATCTGCTCCAACGGGATACAGATGCTCCAATTCCTGCATAACGCCGCTAAGCTCGGACCTATTTCTCCATACCCAAATCATTTTACTCATGCCAACCGATACGAATCCAATGTAGGACATGACCAAAATAGCTTCGATGGGATTATTGGAGGCGAAGGCAATTACCACATACAACATCTCACCAAAGACTATGACACTGAGATTGATCATATTGGTCCAGTACACAATATTCTTGCCCAGACTGGCCCTGGTGGGACGTGACAACTTGGTATAGGGCTGAATACCCACGGATGTGTAAAAGAAGTTGGCGTATTTCATAAACTTATCTATTTCCGTTTGAGGCATACTGAACGATGTGAAAAGAAGTCACCTAATGAGTAATTTCAATGCCAGGAGTGCAGTTTTATACAAATTCCATGCACAGTGGGAGAAACAATTTTAAAATTGCTTACGAAAATGTATATAAGTTAGACACTTTGTCCCACATTTCTTTACCCTGGCCCCACTTCCAGTAAAAGGACTCGACGCACATTTAATGCAGGAAAATTACAGCTTACAGCTAACAGTTTACAGTTTTTCCCTGTTTATTGATTTTGAGGCTTGAAACACGCACATTTAATTGGTATTTTCGTATGTTTGGATAATGCCTAGTCAAACGCAATCACGCCCCATCCTGGCCCCACCCCCCAACCGGGCACACACACAATAGATCACTTCAAGATTGAAGTCAACGTCGTGGCACAACGAAAGCATAATAATAGCCAAATGCCAACAAAAACCAGAAAAGCAATTGAAGCGTTTAAATAAAACGAAAAACGAAAACGAATCGGCGGATCCAGCCAAAGCGCACTTGAAATAAATTAAATCTTCAACTTTCCGCAGAGCCAAGAAATAAAAGCCAAATCAAAATGAATTACTCACATAAAACACGTTAGCCCAATTATATACATACATGGGAAGGGAGAGATGTCGATAGTGGCCGACTGGCAGGAGATAGTGGACGGCTGACGAGTGGGACACCCCACTAACCCCTAGGTAAGCAAACGAAGTGAATTGAGGAACACAACGCAGCTGGCCCCGAAAAAAATAAAGAGATTTGGGCCACAAAAAAAAACGGTGCGTAGAGTTAAAAACCGCAGACACAGCGAACATTTTTCGCTTTTCCCATTTATCACGACCCAGCAAAGAGTGTGATGGGCTGGGCCGGCGGGGCGGGGGGTGGGTCAACGCCATGTCCATTACCATTTTCTTGTATTCCCCGTGTCCCAAAGCTGGCAACTTGCAAAACTGGAAATACAATTAAACCAGGGGGACCAGGTCCAAAACTTTTCCAAGTTTTACACTCAAGTTTAATGCAAAGTTTTAGCTGAGCAGCAAACTAATTTAGCAAAAAGTCACCTTGTAAGGGATTTGGCTGCATTTGCTTGGCACAATTGAAAGGAGCAACCCAATAATGGCACAATCACAGCAATTAGATTAGTTGGCAAAGATATCGATATCATTGATTCGAACGGAAAGATCATTTGGAATCAGCCTACCCATTTTTGTATACTTATCCTTTTCAGAAATGCAGAGTCTCCGTATGGCCTATTCTGCTTGATAAGATTAATGACATATTCTTGAAAAGTTGTTAATAATTTAAATGGTCAATGTCAATATAGTCCGCGAACAAAAGTCTGTTTGAAGCAATCGCAGTTCGGTGCATTTTTATACAGATCAAGCTGTTTTCTAGTTCTAAGCACGCACTCTCCCGTCCCGCAATTTGAATATAAAGTAATATCAGCCACAGTTCTAAAGATAGAAGGACAATACCACCAAAACTTATTTAATAATCAGGGTTATAGCTTCATCGATCGGCGATTGGTAAAGTTCGGATGAACGATGTTCCAGCTACAAGAAATACTATGGGCGTGTTCAGCAGAATGATTGATCGTTGAGCAGGTATCAGAAAAAATGTATGTATATATCGAAAAGTACATGCTGAACGCAGAGCTACATTTTATCGAACACAGCTCGCCGATTTGTCTCAAAGGCAAATTGTAAGCAATAGTTTTTACTGAAGAATCACAATGACAGTTGGCTGTTGATAAAGGGACTGAAAATATAAAATGAACAAGAAAGAAAGTCGGTCAAGCCGGACCATATCATACTCTGTACCAAGGAAATTAAACACTCAGCATAAATTTTGATGCTGCAGTAGCAGCTAAAAGCAGCGCTGCTACTGCGCTGCAGCAGAGAACAGTGTTTTGATCATAACTCAAAAACCGTTCATCCGATCTTCTTTATTCGATCGATAAGTTATTCTGATTACTAAATATGTCTAAAAGGAACAAGACATATATCTTTAAAACTGTGGGAGATATGACGTTTTTGCTTAATTGCGGGGGCGGGAGGGGGCATGGTCAAAATTGAAAATAAACTTGATCTGCCTGCAGACATAAGAAACATATGTTCCATACAAGTCAAACCTCTATCTCTTACCATCTCAGAGATCTGTGAGTTCATACGGACAGTCAGACTGACAGACGGACAGACCGACATGGCTATATCGACTCGGCTGTTGATGCTGATCAAGAATATATATACACTTTATAGGGTTGAAGATGCTTTCTTTTGGATGTTACATACTTTTGCACAAACTTATAATACTCTATGTACCTACGGTACAGAGTATAAAAAGTATAAGTTTTAAGTGTAGAGTGGGCTTTCAGCCTCTAACGAAGTGTGTATACCCTGTTCCCTTTGAAAATGGGGATAAGGGGGATCATGAAGTTGTCCGTCTGTCCGTCGCAGATCAAGTTTGTTTCAGATTTAGAAAATTCCACCCCGTCCCCCTTTTATCCCCAAAAAACCAAGTCCTCCTCTTGACATCCTAGACCTAAAAAACCGTCAGATCCACCATTTTAAAGTTAGAGGCTCGTGGTTTAGTATACATCAAGCTAAGCCCAATATCTATCTATTCTGAAAAGTACAATCAGATCGGACAAAAAACACCGGAGTTATAAGCGAAACAGTTGAGCTGATAAGAGATTAAAATGATACCAAAAAATGATAATTGCTAATATAAAGTTGATACTAAAAAATTAATAAGGAAAAATGTCAGTCTGATACAAGTTAGTATTAATTTAAAATGTTCGAAATATAATTTTAGTACTTTCGAAAATGCCAAAAGAGAATTTGATGCTCCAAAGTTTCAAATTTATAAATAATGTCATTTAGATGACTCCATAATAAAATCATGAGCTTAGATTTTGTACACCCTTGCAAAGGGTATTATAATTTTGCCCAGAAGTTTTCAACGCATATAAATATTCATTTCCAACCCCATAAACTATAAATATTCTTGATCAGGGTGACAAGCCGAGTCGATTGAGCTTTGTCCGTCCGCCTGTCTCTCAGTTTAAAACTTTCGAGCTGAAGTTTTGCACAGAGTCTTCTTTTTGCTGCACACTTCTAATTTGTCGGAACCGACCGGATCGGATGACTATATCTTCTACCTCTCATAGAAACAATCGGTCGGAAAACTTGTTTCTTTTCAATGGAAATGTCTCCAAACTTTGTTATCGTAGGTTTTCTATGTTTTTTGATAATTCTACCAAGTTTTATTCAAATCGGACAACTATATGGTATAGCTGCCATACAAAAGATAGGTATGAACAAGAAAGAAAGTCGGTCAAGCCCGACTATAACATACTCTGTACCAAGAAAATTTCTTTTGATCATAACTCGAAAACCGTTCCTCCGATCTTCTTCATTCCTTTGGCGGATCGATAAGTTATCCTAATAACTAAATATGTCCAGAAGGAACAAGCCATCTATTTTCAAAACTGTGGGAGATATGATATTTTTTCTAAATTACGGACAGACGGACATGGCTATATCGACTCGGCTGTTGATGCTGATCAAGAATATATATACTTTATGGGGTCGGAGATGCTTCCTTCTGGATGTTACATACTTTTGCACAAACTTATAATACTCTATGTACCTACGGTACAGAGTATAAAAACAGTCTTAGTTAGAAAACCTTTTTTGTTTGAAATGGAAGCTTCTTGCAATTTTGTATTTGATTGTTTCACATGCTTTCACATATGTAATTTTACAAATTTTTGGCCAAATCGGATGACTATATCACATAGGTCCCATACGAACGATCGGTCGGAAATGGGAAAAGAGTAGGCGAGCACTTGCAAGGGTATAAAAACTTTGGCACAGACGAAGTTAGCTTAGCTTTCTCGTTTTAATTTAAAGAGCTCTTTAAAAGATATTTAAGAATTTTGGATTGTCATATTTTACACCTTCTTGATTTTAGCTCAATATAGGCTTAATTCAACATCACAACGGGATGCAAGAGAGGTAGATCTCTTATACCTCCTGAAACGGAAAGCAAACTTGCCTCCACGCTGAAAAAGCAAACCGCACTCACACTTGTCATACCTCCTTTAATGGATCAACTATCACGGCTACCGTCACACCGACTAAAAGTCTTATTATCTTATTTCACTTTCATCACTGCTGGCTTTAAGGTGCTTTAGGTCTATACGCGCTGTCGCCGCACACAACTCATGTAATTGCTCGCCACTGTAGCTCTGAGACCAGCCCCTCAAGATCTCGGTGCGCAAGCAATTATGATCACTCCTGAAATCTGAGGTTACGCTCTATATGGGCCTACCTGACAACAGAAAATGCTTATTATTCAACTGCTTATTATTAAAATTCTTATTTCATTTGACATTTAAATTTACCTCCATATTGTAACTACATTCAATCCACAAAAAGGATGGCTTTCTAAATGAGCAAGATTGACTTGCGCTCGATATTCAAACTTGTTTTCATGCCAAAATAAGCAACCCCCCCAGCACTGACTTCAGTAGACTTGGCCCACTAACTGCAACTCAAAAGCTGCCTGCTAATGTCAGGAATGCTATAACTGACAAGGCAACATAAGTGCTAAAACTGATACCAAAGAACAAACGATAAGTTGATTGAGCCTTTGTGAATGTGTGTATGCACATTTGACCACACTGTATTAACAACAGAGATTTTTGTTGCTAAAAATAAAAACCATTTTGATTTTTCGCTTTCTCATTGATAGAAGGAATGGTCTTTACGGATTCACACTTTTTTTCAAGTAGAAACAAGTACAACTCATATTTGAAATTTAATTTTTTATATTTATATCACTGATCTTCAGCCCTTTCAAGGAACACCCTTTATGTATGGTAGTTCATTTTACATTTGGTAACAACTTCCGCCAGACACAACATATCGAGCCGAGAGTGCCCATGGTGGTCAACTCTTGGAAAGTAGCTGTAAAGCAATTGCAGCCAGAGTGTTGTTGTGCGCGTTGTGTATGTGTGAGTGAGTCTGTCGGGTTGTTGTGTGACATTTGACACATTTGCTGCGGAAATGTGGGGGATGTGCCAGCGGCAGAGTCTCTCTGTCAATGTTAGCAGGCGGCAGCCACACAATTTCTATTTGATGTGAAGTCTTTGCGGTTTTAAGCCACATTTTTGGCAATCCGAGTATCACCATAGTCAGTTGAATTTCGACCCTTTGCGGCTCCAACAGCCGCAATAGATGACTCCAGGCTGGATGGGACGCTAGACTAAAAGCAGCAATTAATAAAATGTGAAGTTTGTGGAAAATTAACATTATAATATGCAAAGCCGGTTAATGGAATCGATATGCATCAATCAATCTACACCAGCCGTATCATTGTGGGACTGAGCTTGCCATGAAATATTACAACGACGACAATGCCTGCCTCGTCCTTATTGCTCGGCTGTTGCCTGCTGTGTGTGTTCTTGTAATGGCCATGCACACCAATGAGCAACTGAACAATTTATTATCGCTTAATTGAACACATTTGGTAGCACAACGCATGCAGGCAGCCTGCTCAGGATCAGTAGGATGCTGGACCCCAGGATAAATGAGCCGCCTTAGACCAAGACAAGTGTATAGAATCAACGACAATGTGGTCAGCAGCAGGAGATTGTGACCTGACAGCCCACAGGATACCCGGAGTGAGGGTTCTGCCATGTATTTTGCTGCATATTAAACGCACGCCTCACTGACTAAATTGATTTCCGAGTGGTTCTAGGGCACCTGGCCTGGTCATAACAATTATGTATGTATGGGGGCAGATTTAAAAGTTGTCAAATAATTATTAAAAATCTATTTTACTTAGTTTGCTGAAAGGTTTTTATGAAGGCTATAATAAAGGAAGCAGAAATAATCTTTGATAATGTGAAGAATACGCAAAATGCTTTCACCGACAGCGTATTTCCCGATGTAAGCACGCAATACATTAATCATGCGTGGCAGGCAGAAACAGACATTTTGGCAAAAAAAAAAAAAGTTCACGTCGACGAAATAAACTTCAAAATACAGCAGTCGTGCCAGGCGACTTAACTAAGAGAAAAAAAAATTCTTGATTCAAGAGTGAAATTCTGAATCTCAGTATGAATTTTTGATCCCTGTTTTCTTGATCCAAGTGCTTTAATACTTGATCCAAGTGCGAATCATTCTCAAATCAAACAGAATAAAACTTGAATAATAAACATACTTAAATTTTGACTTGAATCAAGTGATAAACATACTCAAATTTAAGATAGCGCATTCTTGAATCAAAAGCATACAGCATTGTCAAAAACTGAGAACTAGAGATTTATTAAACTTACTTCCTAGTGCTACACGATAAACTTATAAATTAATGCACTAGTCACAAAAATATTTATATCTGTGATCGACAAATAGCTAAATAGCAGACTTTATAACTACGGTTGATTTTTAATTAAATTAGATTTCATTTATTTATTGGTAATACATTTTAAATTTTTATTTACGTTAATAATATATCTAATAATTGTTTATTCCCCATACAAATTATTCTTCCTATTATTAAGACCTCATCAGATTCAAGATGCTTTAGTCTCAAATCAAGAGCTTCCCAGATTTCAATCATATAACAATTTAAAATGAGTTGTTCTTTCCATTTTGCTTAAATTTATTTATTTTATTTATTTATTTATAGTTTTAGCCGGCTCAAGGAATACATAGCTCTTCAAAGCAGCTTCAGTATTTGCCTGTCAACTGTCAGCCGCAAAGCCGTCGCTCCATGCCAGGAATGACAATACTGGTTGGGAATTCCAAAGCACCATGAGTGCAAAAATCGATTGCGTTCTCCGCTCCACTATGGGCAAAAAGTTTGAAAATTGTGCATAAAGTATTTATTTTCATATTCTAAAAACTCAAAATTGAACGTGTTTTCCAATTATGCATACTCAAGAGAATATAAAACCGTACCAAAAAAATTTTTAGAGCGTGCGGTTTGAAATTGACGCGCAAACAAAGTCAGCTTACTAAATGCATGCATGACCTATCGAAATATAACCGTGAATGTCGATGAACTTTGCGCGTTTGTTGTGGCTTTTTCTTTAGAGTGAAGACTATTTGGAAGTATGGCAAATAATCGTACAGGTATGTAGATTCAACGTTGTATGTTAGTTTTTATATGTTCTGTATGTTTTGTAACTCGTAACTTTTTTTGTGTAACTTATTTGCCGCGCGCGCTTGCGAGCAACTAAAGCTGGTATGTTTTTCGTAAAAGTATATTAAATACGGTGTTAATAATATTCTGTGCCCGTTTTTGCCCGTTTTTGAAACAAATGACATATTGCAGCCGAATATGAGTTTCCCCGCTTCATTCTATATTAATATAAAAAATTCTATATTAAAATTTGAAATTTTTTTGCCAAATTTGAACGCTCTAGCTTTAAAATTAGACTTTATGCAAAAATTTCGGACTTTTTGCCCACAGTGCGCTCGATAAATTCCCCACACACTATTTTCCCATAAAAAACCAAACTGATAGAGCGAGTTCAACGCTGTGTTCTCCCTGTTCCTTTACCTCAGTCCCCTTGCATAAATACACTATACTCAGAACGAATTAAGCTCGATTTAAAGAGCGAAATTCTTAAAAATTCAAGAACAAATAATTGTTTTTTAAGAGTTTTCGCTCTACTTTTTTCTGGGTGTAGACATATTTGGTAATCAGCATTATCTATCGATCCGACCATGGATTGGTGAGGATCGATTGAAGTATAATGGAGTTATGAGGAAAAGAAAGTTCGCAGCTGATAACATATTCTTATGCAGATATAGAGTGTATTACTTTGTCGACTTCCGTGCCTTTTTTGTGCCGTAATGTGGTCACGTGTACTTATAAACCTAACCTCGTACGCTTTAGCCGCCGGTGGTCTAACTACCTGGTCAAGTTGTTGCGTTAATTGCCAAATTGAGCTCATGATACTTAGCTCGAGGTCAATATAAGTTTTCGCCAACTTTTGTCCTGCTCCTGCTCCTGCTCCTTCGCCTGCTCCACTCCACTCCACTCTCCTGCTCACACTCATATCATTAACTTCAAGAGCGTATTTAGCGCCAAGTGACATGTCAAAAGCAAAGATTTATTCAAACAACCTGCATCACCTCAAGTAAATTAAGTGAGTGAGCTTCTCGCCAAGTATGTTTGATAATACACATGATATATCGTACACCCACTGGTGGCCATGCCAACCGCCCCCGCCTAAGACCCGTGTAGCCGGAATCACACAAAGCAACCGCAATTTTCTTAACCAACTTAACAAAAACCCAGCAATAACCAGGCATGAGCTGGCCCACCACCCACCGACTGAATGAACTACTTAAGCGCTGCGGCTTGGCAAAATAAGCCCCAAGCTACAGGTACAAACAATAACGGCGGAATATTTTGTACGTGTAATGTCAACCACATCGATGGCGCCGGGGCGGGTGGTGGAAGGCGGAGGTGGTTTGGAGGACTCGCGCTTTATGAACTACAACTGAAATCAAATTGATTGCACTGACAGCGCCTCTCGTCTGGGTTTCGAGTACACGGAATGCAAACATTTTGGAAAGCCAAGTGCTTTTCAGCCTCCTACCCGCGTCCCCTTTTTCTTGTGCCTGCTTTGCAAGCGATTGAGTTGATTGCGGCGCGAACTGTGGCCTCTGATGAGTCGGAAAGCGGCATTTCCAAATGAAATTTTTCGAAGCATATGACGTGATGCGTTAATTGTGGTCGTGGGCCCACTCAAATGGCTCCAAATCCTTAAATCTACTCATACATAAATGGAACACTAATTAATTGCAATAAGATAACACCAGGATAGGATTATAGTATGATTTTATTCGCTTGCAGTTAATTAAGAGAGTTACGAGTTTAATAAACTAAACATTTTCAATTCACATCATCCTCAAATTCCATGCGTTCCTCATTAATGTACTGAGAGTGCCGAGACTATTCCTCTTATCACAATTTTTCATTCTCAAGCAAAATGGTTGGATTCCGCAACGTTCCTCATAACATTAAGTAATGTCAGAGTAATTTGTCAAGCTGTTTCAAGTAAATTTGGTTTTAATATAACAGAGCACACTGGGACAAAACTAACAACTGACTGGCTATATTCCAGATTATAGATCTTAGAATGTAAAGCTGAACCCAAACCTGTTCCGAACCTAAAATATCGGTTCAGTTCAACAAAAATGGTGGACAACACAAAATTTGATCTTCTGTCTAGCGATTTAATCTGTTATTAGGTTGGTTTTGACTGACTGAGTCTTAAAATGGGCAGCAAAGTAAATTTTAAAAATCCTCGAATAGCATTCAGAGTTACTTATAGTAGCCTGTGTCTTATAAGACCCTTGACTCCAAAGCTTTTTCAATGATTCACATTCGAAATATTTTCCTACAAAAACTACGAAACGGTATTTCACTTCATAGTCACTTATATTTCTAGTAATCAATATATCAATGTGTTCCACAAACCGTTTTCGACCCAAAAACAACCCGATTCCTATATGATTTAAGTAGTTTGGGATTAAATTAACTTCTAAAATTTAGCAATGTTTAGTATCTTATAAATTATTGCTTTGTTTTATATTAATATTGTTGTCAGCATGGAATGAACCAAGGTTCGAACCAAAACCTTCTTCCAAAAACCGCAAACCTGAAATTTTTGAACCCTAACCATTGGTGAATATTGGCTCAAACCAGCGTTCCGGAGATCCAAAAAAAAGTATGGGTTTGCAGCTCTGGTTGCGATACCTTTACGACGTATTTTTTTAGTGTTGGGTAAAGGTTGTCCATTTCACTGAACATTTTCACTTGTTGTTTTTTTAAGAGTGAGTCAACTCACTCTAATTGGTCCGTTGCGCGTTATATTTTAAGATAGTGCAAGAAAATCAGATTAAGGTCCGTTTTCTAATCTACTACATAAAACTATCTGCCACAAAAACCTACAAATAATAGAGCAATACATTTGTATATCTGACACATAGGAGCTATGTAGAAGATAAAAAATCGGCCCTAAGATTAATAAGAATAAAAGAGTTAAATATTTATTAATGTTTAACTTGTTTTTCTGAAAATAGTGAAGTCTGGCTTTGACATTTCGTATAAGCTGTTACATAAGTTAAAGTTTCATTTTTAGAATTTCATAATTTTTACTTAAATGGTCAAGCAGCCAGTTTATCCGATAACCACCCTGCGTAAAGACAATCTTTAAACATAAATCATTTTGAAGTTTTCGCCACTCTAGGTATGCTTAACAATTTCCCGTGCGCAACTCGAACTCGAACAGTTCAAAATTTAAATATTCCATTGGCGCGCACTGCAATCTACAGTAAGCGGCACACTGTTACGCCTTACAATCTCTGTTACTGCTAACATGTTGCCTATCGCCAATCGATAATAGAGATGTGTCATTTGCTCATGTGGAAGTCGCAGTGACCACTGCTCAACAGTGACTTTAATCATTCTAGCTAAGCCATTTTAGTAATCTCATAGAAAAAAATACTATGTTCGCCATTTCGAGTCCTGTCAAAATTTAGTTGCCTTACCCACAACCCTTTTGGATTTGCAAAATTACATTTTTTATTTCCACCAGAGTCGCAGTCGCAGCCTGGTGGAGTCGTTGTAACTGAGTGCCATCTCTAATTGTTTACAAAATCCCACAAGCTTCCTAAACTTGATAAATAATCATTTATTTCGTTTATCTATACAATTACAATCAGTCTGTAGTGAGTTGTGCCAGTGCAAGTCCTCAGTTCACGCTGCGTAGGCAGAGCTGTTGCACAGCAGCCGCATAGACAGCCAGCAAACGACCACTTGTTGTTGTTGATTTAGTATGTAGATTGGACTTTTGATGCTTCAATTAAAAAAAAGTGCAATAACAACAATTACGGTTACTTAGACTGAGCAAAGTATCGGACAGTGTGTGCGTGTGTGAGCAATCACAGAGTCAGGCAATCCGTTTTGTTGCTGTCAAAAAATCTTTAAAAATTTATAAAACAAATCCACATTCAATTAACGAAATCAATTTAAAAGACGACATCACGAATCTCTGAGATTTAAGCAGTAAATCTAGTCAAGTGTATTATAACTGAAAATGTAAGTAGATCGAGATACTGTGACTTGGGTTGAGTGGGGGCGGGGGAGGTGAAGCTGTTGGTCTTATCAGCGTTTCGCAGTAGAAATGACATTAACCCTTATGTGGGGCCAGGTGGTGAAAATCTACAACTTTAATGAGATAACACATATTAGTTGAAATTAAGCAATATTTTAGAAAAACTGGCTAAATATAAGGCAGAAAGAGAGCGTTTAAAATGTAGTTTTACTGACAAGCAAGAAGAGTTTTGGAAATAATAATTAAATAAATAATAGATTGTGGAATCTTGCGTATATATTTCACTTATTTATTATTAGTAGACAAAAAAAAAGAATGTCAACAAATTTGTAAAAATTGTATGAAAATTCTTAAGCATTAAGGATTACAAAATAAATTAATTTTATTTGGCTGTCTTGCTATACGCCGATTCACAGACTGTTGTAGTCAGAGTCAATATTAGAGCTTGCAAAATCACCTAAGAAATATAGATATTTTTGATTATATAAAACTCGCAAAACTTATAGAGGTGATTGTGAATTGGGTTCAAATTTAGCATTTCGACAACCTCACTTTTCGTCTTAGTTTAGTTTCCTATATTTGAAACAATTTTAAAAGATGATACATTTTTTGTACATATATATTCAAATATTGTAGAGACTTCAGTCAATACGTTTTTAAACCTCCATTCAATGATCTTTTTTAAATTTGATACAAAAGATTGATAAATAAACCTTTATTTTCAAATTAGTTTAAAAATGTTGACAAAGTGATCACATTGAATGTTTATATCAGATTATTAAAATAATTGCTATAAATAATGCTAGCAATATTTCCATTTATCAGTTCTATGATAAGCAAATGCGAACAAAAACCGTTGAACTTTAATAATCATCCGTGGGTCGGCCGGTAAGTTATTGCCATTCAGAGAAGCAAAGCTAGTGGAGGCAACCAGGTGTGTTGGTTTTTGAAAAAAATAACTTTTTCGTAGACGCTGTTTGACCTTGCATCCAATTACCACACATCATTCAAACTACCAGAGAGCGCTCTATACAAACTATACTAATAGATAAATCTACTATAAAAATTAACTATGTATTAAGATCTAAAAAATATCAAACAAGTAATTCTTCAAATTTATACATTCCCATTTTTTAACTATAATTTTAATTTAATGTTCAGAAAAATGATAACAAACTTGAGTGACAAGTGCATTAAGATAGGTTTAGAAAACTTGCACCATTACAATGAAAAGCAATAATAAACTTTATACTTAACAATGTCCAAACTTAACGAAAGTGTATGTACTTTGTTGCTACAGCTTACTCACTTGAAGCCATAACTTAAATCTAATGACATGCATATATTATATTTGCCATCTGTAGCTGAACATTAAGAAACTGGCGCTTTCTTACTAATTCCAATTACTTATCAGCCCACCCACGTATTGTATATACACAATAGTTAACATTTTTATAAAAATGACACCCTATGCCTGCCTTTGTCTGGTCTTTGCACTGAACATCATAAATCCAAATGCAATTTATTGTTAGCCTCGGTTAGCCCAGCCGTATGTATCTTATCGATGGACACCAACGAACAATTTCAGTTGCAATCCAACAATGGAAACTGCTGTGCCATTTCTTTAATCCGTCCTAGAGTTTAGTTCTGGCCGGGCCATTAGTGGCTACAGTTTTCTATTGTCCGACTTGAGTTTTAATATTATTGTTAACTTCGGTGGCAAAGTGCAAGATCCGATAAGGCAGGCAAGAAACTCAAAACAATATTTAGCCACAGCGATAAGATTAAAGGTTGTACTCCATTAACTCCCATGACTAATTTGCATGTTATTTCCCCCATTGCTCTCATTTCGCTGTGTAGAAGATCATGACGGGCCAGAGCAAGCTACTGAGTGTTACGTGTCAGGAGTTCCAGCATCCGTGGACTGACAAGTGTGTGAGTGCCACGGCTGGTATACTTCTCTCGGCCACTCCCTATTGCCTACGTGTCTACACGGTGGTTTATGCCCTCTCATTGTTGATGCGGCATCGGGTGCCCACGCTGGAGGATCTTAAGCGCACTGTACTGGGCATAGTGCAATCCACCGCTTTTCTGGTCACCAATGCGTACACCTTTATCCTGTACAACTGTATGCTGCGAAATACACTAGGACGCTATCACTTCTCCACCGTGGCCTTTGTACCCTGCTTTTTGGCCTCTTTTACTGCCATCTTGGTGGAGCGCCCGGCACGTCGTCCTCTGCTGACGCTTTATGTGGCCAATGTGGCCACGGAGACGCTCTGGAATATGGCAGAGTCACGTGCTTGGGTGCGGTCCTTGCCACACGGACAGACACTGATATTTGGTTTGAGTATATCGGCCTTGCTCTATCTATACCGCTTGGGTGCACCCAAAGACTCCATATTCAATATACTACGCATCTTTGTGGGCAAAGAGGAGGCCGGTCCATTGGCCAAGCCAGAGTGCGTGGAGTCGGGCGAACAGCCGGCCCCGTCGCGACATCGCCCCACTGTGAGTTTTGCCTGCGTTGCGGATTGGGTGCGCGTCTATAGCAATCTCGTGCGTGCGAAACATTCCAGCTGCCAGCATAAGCAGAGCTGCAGCTCCTATGCAATTTGTGGAGGACTGCGTCCGCTGGCGGGAGGCGTGGCCCTGCAAGTGGCGCTTAAGCTGGCGATGAACATTAAGAAAATAGCCAGAGGTGGCATGGATTGGCGCAAGCAAATTTTTAATCGTAACACTCTAAAGCTGGGCATCTTCATGGGCAGCTTCTCATTTCTGTACAAGGTAAGCGAATGGTCTGTCGCTGATGAATGGAACTATAAAGTGTGTGTGTGTCTTAACATTTCCAGGCCGTATCCTGTCTGCTTCGTCATAGCTTTAATAAAGATGATGCCAGATTTGCCATTCCAGCTGGTCTAGTGGCCTCCGTTGCCTTCACTCAGTATCCGGACAACACTGTGGCACTTTATGCCATGTGGAAGGCTTTGCAGGTGAGTGGTTTGAGGGAATTTTTTCTCGAATGTAGAGCTTGATCTTTGATCTGAATTTTCAAGTGATTTACTCTTTTCTTTTACGTACTCTTCGTTTTTAATGACCAAAACGCATGGGTAGCACCTCCTACTGTTCCTTATTTCAAAGCTATTCGTTATTTAACAGCTAGAGATGGCCACGTGTCCAATATTTCCAACACGACACGACTCTAACACGAATGGCTAATTTAAACATTTTCTAAACACATTTTCATGCTGACCATAGCTACATCTTTCTGGCTTTTACACAATTTTGCACCAACTCAATATACTCTGTTAATTTCTGTTACAGAGTAGAACAATTCTACGACTTGTTTGATCAATCCATATAATAAAATCAGTACCCTGACCAGCGACATAAATCTGGTAATAGACTTAGAAGTTTAGATAAGCACTTATCATATAATGGCAAACTAATATGGTAGCTCAGTTTGTTATAGCCATGCCTAACAAGGTTGTGATTGTGAATTTACCTAGTCAATTAAGAGATATGAAATACGATTAAGAAAGAAAGTAAAAGGAAGCCCGATTTTAAGGAAAAAAAAACGAGAATTAAAGGGTAATTTTATAGGTTGCATTTGACTGGAATGAAAGGTTAAGGGTCGAGTTCCCATCTTCTACATAGAGCTATCTGTCACATAAGCTTACAAATAACAGTGTAAAATCTATGATTATCTGACACATAGCAGCTATGTGGAAAATGAGAAATCTGCCTTTAATCCTAGAATTTTTTGATTTTCCTAGTTAAAACATGAAAGAAAGTCGGTCAAGCCCGACTATAACATACTCTGTACCAAGAAAATTTTTCTTTTGACCATAACTCGAAAACCGTTCATCCGATCTTCTTCATTCCTTTGGCGGATCGATAAGTTATCCTAATAACTAAATATGTCCAGAAGGAACAAGCCATCAATCTTCAAAACTGTGGGAGATATGACGTTTTTTCTAAATTGCGGGGGCGGGAGGGGGCGTGGCCAAAATTGAAAATAAACTTGATCTGCCTGCAGACATTAGAAGCATATGTCCCATACATGTCAAACCTCTATCTCTTACCATCTCTGAGATCTGTGCGTTCATACGGACAGACAGACGGACAGACGGACAGACGGACATGACGGACATGACTCGGCTGTTGATGCTGATCAAGAATATATATACTTTATGGGGTCGGAGATGCTTCCTTCTGGATGTTACATACTTTTGCACAAACTTATAATACTCTATGTACCTACGGTACAGAGTATAATTACACAATCAACAAACTAACCGAAGCTTGAATCTAACCCTATGTGCAAAAATAGCCTGAATCTGGTCCGAACATTTCCTTTTAGTTCGATTTAACATAACTACAGACATTCTAAGATCTGACGCAGAGTCTGCAGATTTTGTAATATCTATATTGTGTTATAGATTTTCCTAGAAAGTATAAGAGTATAAGAGCCTTGAATAGCTTTGATACAGGACCTTCGGTATCAAAGACCACTAAGATGTGCACGTTGATAAGACGATAAGCCACATAAACAGTTTATAGGTGTACTTTTACTGACTTTTCCATTTCTTAAATTATTTTGTTTCATCTGAGAAATCAATTGCTTGAGGTTGGCCTTATATATATTAAACAATACGCGTTTTCATACTCTGTACCGTAGGTACATAGAGTATTATAAGTTTGTGCAAAAGTATGTAACAGCCAGAAGGAAGCATCTCCGACCGCATAAAGTATATATATTCTTGATCAGCAACAACAGCCGAGTCGATATAGCCATGTCCGTCTGTCTGTCCGTATGAACGCACAGATCTCAGAGATGGTAAGAGATAGAGGTTTGACATGTATGCAACATATGCTTCTTATGTCTACAAGCAGATCAAGTTTATTTTCAATTTTGGCCACGACCCCTCCCGCCCCCGCTATTTGGAAAAAACGGCATATCTCCCACAGTTTTAAAGATAAATGAGCCGTTTCTTCTGGACATATTTAGTACTCAAGATAGCTTATCGATCCTCCAAAGAAATGTTGAAGATCAGATGAACGGTTGTCGAGTTATGATCAAAAGACTGTTCGCAGCTGCAGCTCAGTAGCAGCGCTGCTTTCAGCTGCTACTGAAGCATCAAAATTTATGCTGAGCGAATAATTCCGTTGATACAGAGAATGTTATAGTCGGGCTTGACCGACTTTCTTGCTTGTTTTTAGTATATTTATGGTAAGGGGTGTCCCAGAAATCTCTACAAAGAGATTTCCAACTTAACTACCAGGGTATATATATATAGTAACAATAATAATGTCTACCACTATATTTGTAGGAAAGGTAAACCGTATCCAATAAATCTACTCAGACTTGAGCAATCGGTTTCAAAATTCTCTAATCTTATTAGCTTATCTAGAAGTCTAGCATTTAGGAGATATAAACCAAACAGTTATATTTTGATATATAAACTTGTATCCGAAAATCTCCAAAGATTTCTGGGACACACCCGAAAAACTACAAAATACTTCTGCCCAAAACTGCAGGGAACTTAAGAAAAAAAAAAACACAACAAAATAGTTGGAAAATTTAACAAGTAGAACTCGGAAAAAATGTGGTAAAACCAATTCTAATTAAGTCTGGGGTTGCCTGATGCCTAAAAAAATCCATCAAGTGTGTCCGACTGTGCAAGAGGTCGTGGGCTCGATCCCGCCACGAGACATCTAATGGAAAAGCTTTACCTTTAATAATCTTACATACTCGGTCAACTTTGCCAGCTGTTGGCGCTATGTATGAAACATATAGCCATGTGGTCTAACAGTGGCTTACTTCCTCTTGTGAGAATATTAGACCAAGAGATTGAGAGGAGCTCTGTGGCTGTTGCATACTTTTGCACAAACTTATTCTACTCTGTGTACCTACGGTACGGAGCCTTACATTTCGGGCTTAAATAATTATTTTCTTTTTCGTTGAATATTATATTCAAATTCAAATATTTTTGCAATTTGCAGATCGTTTGTGGGATTGGTCAGGACCGTGGTGTGCTGCCACGCATACCCAATTTTATACTCTTTCTGTACTCCTTCTTTACGGCGGTGCTGTTCCATGCGGGCATTCTGGAGCCCAAGAATCTACGTCCAAGCTATTACAAATTTCTACAAGCAATATCGGGCGAGAGGTAAGTTCCAAGCTGACTTGTTAAATGGGGGTGTTCAACCCAAGTTTTCTCTTATGTAATTACAGACTCAGTAAGTTTAATTTGAGTGCCTTCGATACCTTCGGTCTGAACACTCAAAAGCAGGCGCTGGATACTCTCAAGAGTTTGAATATTGTGGACAAGACTGCACTACCAGCATTTGCGTTTGCTTCCTGAAATGGAACTGAACATATTTTCTATGTACATATTTAGTGTTTGTATTATCATGAAACAAATTTATCTATATGGGGTGTATATAGCAACTATGGAGTCTCTTCCGCTTTGTTTCTCTCTCTATATAAATATGAATTATCTCTCTCTCTCACTCTCGCTCTCTTTGGGAGAGCGAGCAGATCTGTGAACTGGGAGATACACTGCTGCTGCTCTCTATCTCGCTTTATCTCTCCCACTCACTCTCTTTTTATACAATATTCAATAAATACCCTTAGCAGGCATTTTAGAATGAAGAGATTTTGTTTGAATATTTTCTCTTTTTTGGTTTGTGTTGATTGATAATACAAGCAAACGGCACATGGCACCTACATATCAAAGATATTTATATATTATAGATGGCGCATCTTAAGACGCTTACATAAGATACCAAATATTTAGCCACTAATGCTGGAATCGTGGGAATCGGATTACTTTATAAGTTAGAAATGTTCGGTGGGAATTTAAGTTTCAGTATGAAAAGTTGCTGACATAGTATCTTGTATCTTTGTGGGACTGCTGTAGGGACTTTGATCAGCCCAAAACAAAAACATTATTGTGTCTAAAGGCAATGCACAACTGCCAACAACAAAATACAGCCCCTCAATTACTGCTGCCCTTCTGTTTAGCTTTGGTGCCCACCGCTGATTTCGATAATAGCCTGCTCAAAGAAAAATCAGTTGGAAGCAGCTTTTGCGTGTGTATCGGACCATTCGGACTCTCATTTTCCACCATACCACAAATCTCTAGACCAAATCTAAAAACCACTGTCTGCCATATCTATAATATGTACTGTCTTTGGTTATACGCACTTAAGCTTAAGAGAACATATCTAATCTTCGTCAGCGCACACTCCCATTCACCAAATTTAGCTGAGCGAGCGGCAGGTAGGTCGATTGGTCGCCTCGACTTATACCCCAGCCAGTTGTTTGTGAACCTAAACACTGGATGGCTGACCTGGCTCATCCGCTCGCCAGTTGTGCTGCTGTTAAGTGGGATTTTGGACTATAGTTCTCAACGATAACTGACCACATTCAGATTTAGATTAAGTGGCACCCAAAATTTGCACTTTAAACACTTCGACATTTCGGACCAACGATAAGCAGCTTTATCATTCGATTCAGCCAAAAATATGGCTGCGCAGAGTAAATTCTTCGATCTGGTCAGCAGCAGCTGCAGTTGCCGTCACTATGTGCATCCGTGGACGTCTAGCTGTGTCTGTGGAACAGCGGGCATCCTGCTGGGTACCGCAACCTTCAGTTTTCGCACCTATGTCACCGTCTATCTGGTAATAGGAAACAACACATAACTGAACTGAAACTCTAACCCCTGTCTTCCCATAGCTGGCCCTGATCTTGAAATTCCGCATACCCCGTAAGAAGGATCTTAAAAATACCGTTTTGGGTATTCTACAATCTTCAGCATTTCTCACCATGAATGGTGGCATGTTTTCTTTCTGTGTGTGTCTGGTGCGTCTGCTGCTCGGACGTTTTTATCTGTCTACCGTGGCCTTTGTGCCCACCTTTTTGGGCAGCCTGGCGGCTCTCAGTATAGAACGACCCGAACGACGTGCCCCCTTGGCTCTGTATGTGGCCAATGTGGGCATGGAGACCTTGTGGAAAATGCTAGAGGCACGCGGTCTGGTGCGTTCCATTCCAAATGGTCAGGTCTTGATCTTGGGCTTGAGTGTGACGGCGCTATTGTATCTGTATCGCGCTGGTCTACACAAAAATGTGACCAAGGATGCCACATTTAAGGCTTTCCAAGTGCTGCTGGGTCCGGAGGAGGAGGGTCCTATTAAGACGCCAACCGTGACCACCACACAAAGTTCAAGGCCTCTGAACTTTCTGGCCATCTCGGGCTATGTGCAACTCTATGAACGTCTGAGAACCTGGAAACATCCCAGTTGTCCACATCGCCAGGGCTGTTCCAGCTATGCTCTAATGGGTGGCCTGAAGCCTCTGCTGGGTGGTGTGGGTCTGCAGGTGGGCCTTAAGCTGCTGCTTAACATTGGCAAAATCTTCAAGTCCAAAATGGAGTGGCGCAAGCAAATATTCAACAAGAATTCCCTGCAGCTGGGCCTAGCCCTGGGCACCTTTTCGCTGGTCTATAAGGTAAGCCTGGCTTTTATTTGATAAACAAAAAATTCCCTGCTCAGACACACTTCTCTTTACCAGGCCGTTTCCTGCTCGCTGCGTCACTTGTGTGGACATGATAGCGCCACATTTGCCATACCCGCTGGTTTGCTGGGCTCCCTGGGTCTACTGCGTTTCCCCAATACCACCGTTGCCATGTACATGATGTGGAAGTCCTTGCAACTGTTCTACAAATGGGGCACCGAGGAAGGTTTAGTTCCCAAAGTACCACACTTTGAAATGATCATGTATAGCTTTTTCACCGCTCTACTCTTCCATGCTGCCATTCTGGAGGCACGCTCAGTGCGTCCCAGCTACTACAAGTTTCTGCAGAATGCATCCGGAAAACGTATTACTCGCTTTGATGTACGTGACTTTGATTTCTATGGACTGAATAGTCATGATCAGATGAGGTATATGACTAAAAGAATGAACATAGACATGACCTCACCCCTACCCAGCTATCCAATGATTGTGTAGAGAGGTCTGCTTGTATTTAATAAGAATGGATTCGAAATTGAGCTTGATTTGATTTATTGTTATACAAAATTGTTAACTGAGTGCTGAATTTATTGTGTATTATATTGTAATAAAAATTATTAATGGTTTATTAAAAATAGTGATGGAATCCTGCCAAAGAATTGGTACAAAGCCTCATACAAACACCTCATAAGACGAGCGGAGAGAATAAGAATTAAACTAGGGCATTATATATTCGATCGATCAAATCAATAGTTTAATGTGATCAAAGTTAATATACAACCTTTCTAAGTGAAACACGGAACAGGTCTGATAGGTGAATGTATTTAGAAGTGAGTGTAAAGGGTGATCTTTAGCCAATTTCTTTAAGGCAACACTTCTTTTTGGTACTTCAGCCGTGTTCGTGACACATGTTACTGTCAAACATGTTCAGTTTGGTCCATAATTTAAACATGAATCAACAGACAAATGAAAAACGGTTGCAGATTATTGAATTTTATAATGAAAATTTATCTTCGGTTAAGAAATTGCAATTCATCCATTTTGTGGTCAGTATGTGCGGCTTTCTGAGGCGTCTATTCGGATTCTGGTGACTAAATTTCTCACTAAATTTACAATATTGTACATTAAACCAAAAACGCTCTTAAAGATCTGGATATAAATCCTTTTAAAGTACAGCTTAAGCTAGATTTGAACCCATACGATCTACCACAACGGCTAACTTTGAAAGTTGGAAGCTGCAAAGTAGGATGAGGATCCTCTTTTTTATCAGGAAATCGTGTTCAGCGCCGAAGCTCATTTCTGGTTGAATGGATACGTGAACAATCAAAAGAACGTGCGAAGAACCGCTTTTAGACTATTTCTTGTGGGGCTATGTTAAGGCTCTTCTATAGCGACAAGCCCGCAACAGATGAGTCACTGGAAGTCAATATTGAAGAAATTGTTCGTAACAAGCACGCCGATATGTTGGAGAGTACTGCAATTTAAGACCTAGCGTATAAACCATGTGAGGCGCACTTAAATATTATAATATGTATTGATCGTTCTATCGATTGAAATATGAATTTAATACGTTTTTCAGAATTTTAAGTATTTTTTTCTAATCAAATCCTAAAGCTGCTAAAAAATCACCCTTTATAGCTATTTACACAAGGGAGTATAGGTTAGAGAAAAGATCACAAGAGGGTAAAGTCTTCCGTCACGTACTTAGCCAGGGATTCGAACTTACAAATCACTTACCGTGTCTCAGGATCTTAAATACAAATGATGGCATCATAGCCCATGCGACTAACAAGCACTCGAGAGGCACTGCAGTAAGTCACAGTAATGATAGGAAGCGATACGCGACATTGGGCGAATGAAATCAACCAGAATTGTTATATGTAGCATTCTATTTGAAATCCTTTACACTCGGAGGTGTCCCACGAGTCTCTCCCAATCAAATTCAAACCCAAAACCAATTCTCGGTGTCCCACATATATCGTTCGGTTGTTTTCAAATCTCTAGTGTTTTGGGAAGAGAGCTTAATTCACACCTTTTGGATCGAAATATGAAGTTTAAAAAAAAAAACATGATTTTCCAAATCTGAAATAAACTTGATCTGCGTACGGCATACACCTACCTTCATGCAAAAATTTGTGGCTCTAGCATGAGCAAGGGGTGGCCCATGATACAACAATAAAGGTAGGGAGCTTGCAGTGTACGTTTTAAGCAAAGTGCTTAAAACGTGAAGTGTTTCGCGTACTCTTGAAGCGTGAGGTAAGTCGCCTACCTTGTGCACCCTGCCTTCTTTGTTGTATCATGGGCTTTCCCATCTCTGCTGTACTCAAATGGTGAGCCCAGTTCTGTGAGCGTTCTCTTCTTATATAACATTTCAGCAATTCAGATATCTAAAAGCAGCCAAGGCCTATAATAAGAAGTCCTGTTTAATTCGATGGCCAGACTATAAAGTCCCTCACCCCGCTATCACAAAGTGGCTTAAAAAGTACAATTTCATTTGTCACAATTACTATTTATATTTCCATAGATTCTACGGCCATTAAAATGTGTCAAAACTTCAATTTAACCATTCCTGTCGCACTCCAAAGTGGCCCATTGAGCCTGTTTTTATGTGCCGGGGGGAGCTTGGGCTGGTTTAAGCATCAATCACCATAGTCAACGAGCAGCGAGCACCCAAGTCCGGCCGTGTCAACTCTAGACGACGCGTCGGCCAACCGCCCCGCGTGGCTCAATTATTTACATTTATATGTCATATAAATTTATTGCGGCCCATAACTCAGGCAGGGCCACAGACTTGCCAAAAGTGCACCAAGGCTTAAAGTTTACTAAAAAGAGGCAACAATAAAATTACGCGCAGTGTCCCTTGGCCCTTGATCATCTTTGGGGCTGGCTTAGCAAATGAATTATAGGCCGGGGGCAAATATAATGTGCCACTTAGTAATGGCTGGAGGGGTTTTCCAGTTTTTATTATGCATATTATAATAGTACGAGTCAGCAGTTCGCCTCCAGCTCCTGCTCCGGCCTTTTGTTTTGACGATTTTGCATTTTAAATTGAGTTGAAAATAATGAAAATGCAAATTTCCATCGCCAGCTGTTGGACGTTCTGTGGAGCATACTTTTCTGCGGCCAGCAATTGCAATTGCCTCCTTAGCATTTATGAAATTTATATGCATGTCAGTTGACTTCACTTGGACAAGGCAACAGCATGGAAAATACAAATGAAGCTAGTGACAAATCTCATTAATCACAGGCGGGAGATTTTATTTTGCAGCAAAGTGAATCTGCTGCAGAGGCAGGAGCAGTGGCAGCAGCAGCAGCATCTGTTGGCGCCTTGGACTCAAGGATTATCAGCTTAGCAGCTGCTGCTGTTGCAGTTGCTGTTGTTGTTTCGTGCCAGGGTAAGAAAGAATGCATATAAATTGAATATTATAAATTTTAGCTCGCTTCCCAGTTACTTTAGTGCGGCATTTCAGTTGTTGACTGTTGGCAAAGTTGTAACTTCATTTAAGTCAATTGCAAATTGTAAACAAGAAACTAGCAAAGAGCTACATGACGCTCAAATTTACATACATTTTTCACTTGCTTTCACTATTAAGCACAAGAAATACTTGTTTTTTGCAACATTTCTTTTTAATGGTTTTGGACTGCTGGAAGTTATTTGATTTAGTTTCAGTCTTATCATTAAGTTAACCTCAAACGATGGCCACATTTTTCTGGCCTTTGCTATTTAAAGTGTGACCATGGGGGCATTAAGCCACTTTCATTTGAAAGTTTCATATTTTTAGCACAATCTTACTCCGAACATTTTGTTTACATTGTACTTAAAATTCTCATCTCGACTGAGAAAGCGAACGAGCTCGTG
The DNA here is from genome assembly GCA_035044965.1 of Lordiphosa andalusiaca. Classification (NCBI taxonomy): domain Eukaryota; kingdom Metazoa; phylum Arthropoda; class Insecta; order Diptera; family Drosophilidae; genus Lordiphosa; species Lordiphosa andalusiaca. Next base: position 336,846 of record JAWNNM010003327.1, on the reverse strand, counting down.
ATAAATTTTCCTGGAACAATATATCAGAGGTGACTTTTCGATTTCGTGCTCTTCAACAGTTGACACATATATCTGGAATTAAAGAAATTTATTTTGTTAGTTTTATATCAAAAATAGTTCTAAATTTTGTTGTCCTAAATTAAAAACACAATTGGGCTATCTTAAATGAAACCAAAGCTATAAATAGGATATAACTAGCGCTTTCTTGCTCAGCATCGACAGTCGAATTCTTCTTAAAGAATATTATAAGCAGGGCTGCTAACCGGTTTTGAACCGAACCGGTTCGAGACCGGAATTATGACTTTACAAACAGAACCTCTTAAAGTATTAAAGTTGAACCTTAACCTGTTCCGAACATAACATTTCGGTTCGGTTCTAGAAAAATTATAGACATTTTAAAATTTGACCCACTGCCTAGTGACATCTTCTAATGGCTTTGGACTACAGAGTCTCTTATAGTCGCCAGGAAAGTTTATTGAAAAAATCCATCAAAGAGTTCAGAGCTACCTTTAAAATCCTCAGCGCTTGACATTGTTTTTGGATAGATTTTTCATTTGTAGACTTCGAAGTGTAATTTTACTGAACAGTTAATTATAATTTGAATAATCCCATGTGATGTGTTTTACAAAACACCAATTACCAAACATTTAGTGTCGATTTTAGATCGATTACAAAACAAACTTGTATAAACCATGGGCTGAAGCAAGTTTCGAATCAAAACCTTAGCCCAAAAACCTTGAAACTCAAACTTCCGCAGCCTTACCATTAGTAAATTTTGGTACAAATCGACGAATCGTAGATCCAAAATTATGTTTGGGCTTGCTGCACTGATTACACAGTAAGACAAAATCAAAGTTTTGGAAAAAAAAACCCGGGAGAAGAGCCTTAAAATCTAATAGAAGGGTCTTCTGTAAGCATCATCTCATACTCAGTTCCTCAACTGTACCCTAGGTTCGAGTTCTATGGGTTCTTTTGTACTAGAAACACAAAGCGACAACAGTTTTATCGTAGTTGTTAATGATTCATGATAAAATTCTACGAAATTCAACAAAAATGTACTGGGTTATTGGGAAAGTAAGTAAAGTAATAAAATTCGTTTGGATAGGACTGTTGGTTAAGGTAACTCCAGAAGAGGTCAAACCAAAAGTATCGATTATCCTTGAAACCACGGTAGATTTTTATTAAAAACCAAATGTAAGATAGCTTAATGAGTTATTTCAAGGCCCTAAACTCATTGCAATATGAGTTTTTTTTATTTTTAAAAGTCTTGGTTTCGTGTTGTTTTTCATTATTTAATGAAATGAAAATGTTATGTCCTTAATAAAAATATGTAATATGGTACTATTCACTTTCTTCTGGAAAAACGAAGGATCCTGTTGAGATCAAGTTTATATTTAATAATTTTTCTGATACTGACAAAAGTATATATCTCCGAAAATGTTGGCGATGGATTATTCTGAGCTTATCGATGGTAAAATTTTTAGCAATTTTACATTCTGAAATTACTTTGAGGTTACCATTTCTAGGAATTAAAGTGTCACTTAAGATGGGAAGCAGTTCACTGAATAAACTATTGTACAATATTCAAGATTAATCAGTTATTTCTTGCTTACACTCAGAAAAACAACAACTCGCAGAGTTATAAAACGATCTTACAGTTTCGTAATTTTAATTTCCCGTATGTTTTGTACTTGATAGGATTTGAATTAAGTACGAAACGTACTTAACCCGCAAACGACCGAAAGATTTATTCAAATTAGAACGAAGTTTCTTGAGTTCAGCACATTTCGTACTTACAGTAAGCCGGAAAATAAAAATAGTGCACGTTGTTGGTTTAAGTCAGTGTTTGAATTGCTTTGCTCCGGTTGCTTCGATTTTTTTTTGCTATGGCCATAACTTCAGATAGTATTTTGATCGTAGTTTTTTTATGCAATTTCTGGGTGCTGAAAAAATTGTCAGCTCGGAGCAAAGCAATAGTGCTCCAAATGAAATTTGATGCTTATGCTACCGCTCTGCTCCTGTCACATTCAGAGCAGGAGCTAAAATTTAAAAGCTAAAATAGCATAGCATTTTCAAACAAGTACAAATAAAATTAGACTGATTACAAAAAAAAAACCCATCATCTAACTCCAAAAAGTTTGCAACCTTAACCTTGTCTTAAAACTCCCAACGGATTCCAAAGCTTTTCTTTTGGAGTGTTGTTATTTGCTGAGCTACAGTTATACCACCTTGGTCTTTGGCCAATACATTGAGAGAAAAATAAAAAATTTTTTTACCTATATCGATCAAATTTTCCGCTTAAAGCACATTACATTCCAAATTTTAGTACGATATACTTGACTTAAGCGGGTTTTTCTAAAGCCCTTAGTGCTTAATTTCAAAAATAGATTGGATAGGTTAAGCACGATTCGAGGCGTTTAAAGTACTTTTGGAGCTCTACATGAGCATGATATAGATTAAATATGGATAAGTTAAGCACGATTCGGGATTTTCGAACATATTTTTGAGCTCAACATAAGCATGATCTAGATTAAATACTGAGCTTATGTCCTTAGTTTAAGAACTACCAAGTACTTTGATACTAAAATATGAACCAAATTTGTTATATCCCATGGTGTAGTATAATACATAAACTGATCTTTATAAAAGTCTTCAGTAGTCATGCGTATTTTACAAGTGACTCTAGACATGACAAAACGATCTTAGTCCTAGAGAGTAGATATCTTATTGATCGATCGCTATGTCTTGACTTCAACATAAATAATAATAAAGTGACTTATTGCATAAAAAAACTAACATAATTTAATAATCATCTTTGACCTGCAACTAATACCGATAGTACCACACCTCTTTTTACCATTCTTTATAATTATCAAGTGAGATTGATCTAAATTTGATACTTTTTGTTCTTGAATCAAGGATTCTATTTAAATTTTTAAATGTTTAAGGTCAATTTAGTAACTAAAACGAGTCGTACTCACAGTTATAATCAACCCCTGAGAACCGGTTCGGTTCAGCTTTTTTGGGGTTCGCGAACCGGACCATGAACCAGTCACTTTACATTTTCGACTCCACGAACCTGAACCCGAACCGGACCACTATTTCGTAAAATGTGGTTCGGTTCACCAATTTAATATGCTTAATGAGAGTTTTCTAAAAGATGAGAAGAGAAGTTGATGAAAGCAATAAACAAATATAATATTTAAAGTCCATGAATAATGTTATAGATTCCTTTGAAAACTGTCCAAGATTACATCCATCGACAAATGTTTTTAAAATTTTGGAATGGTCATAACACCGAAGACTTCAAAAATATTGCTTTTACTATACTAGCTGTACCAGCAACTCAGGTATCAGTTGAACGGGCATTTTCAATACTAAAGTTTCTTCTTTCTGATTTAAGAGTTAGTATAGATGACTAAGTAATGATCATTATGATTAAGCATATCGATAGAAGGTTTATATGTTTCATTTTCAAAGTATTAATAAATAAAAAGTCAAACTATTCTTTTATGTGCAAGCGAACCAAGGTTCGGACCAGAATCTTGGATTCAGAGGTTCCAAGAACCGGTCCGCGAACCGAACCTTGGATTTTACAATGGGTTCGAACCCCCGGACCGAACCTCATGGATTATTTTAGAGGTTTGCAGCCTTGGTTATAATTGAAATTTATCCTAGAATTTGGGAACAGTTTTTACTTCTATGACTCTTGTTTTTTTTTTTCAAGCGGGTATTGGGCTTAACTCCAGAATATTTGGTACTTATTCTGAGAGTAAATTTGACTAAAGACCATTTTAAAGCATATCAAAAACTTCTAGTTGTAATTAGTATATTTGGCAACAGTCTGGAATCAGGTATTTGAGGATTAAAACAAAAACTTGTTGAAATAAGAATTTTGTAATTAAGTCAAGTATTTTCGTAACATCCGTACTATCGACAGTAGAAAGCTTTTTTGCATTTTTCTGAGTGTACTTTGGTTTCTTTTTTTTTGCTTATTTTTTTCAAGTGCAGCTTCTTCTTGGTCCGAGTTCCATGCACTTTTCCTCTTGCCATAAATTTCATTTGATATTTTTACGAAGACAAGGTATGTCAACGCAAGATAAGCGGCAAGTAGAACGATGCGAACTGCTAGCAACTGTCCATGCCCAAAGTAAGTTTAAATGACATTTTAGTTTTGTATCTTTCTTGTGCTTGGCATTTTTTAATTAAAAATTGAAAAGGAATGGGAATAAAGGGACACAATTGGGTCAGCAGATGAAATAAAATGAGCGAGAGCTTAGGCTGAAACTCTAAAAAACAAACCACACCCACTCACACACACACAGTGACAGTCCCCCGCACTCACCCCCGTCAAAAGGCCAGCATCCTGATACTGATGGCACCCAGAGTGCACTCTGCTTGTATGTGTTGCTGCTCTTGGTCCAGCTCCCGCTGACGTACTAGTGGCAGGGGTATGCTTTGCTTTAGAAAATCTAGCATTGTGTTGACCAGACTAACCAAATTAGCGTGAGGCACAGGCAAGTGCTAGAGCTGAAGAGATCAGACAACTTGGACATGATGCTGCTTATTGAATACTAAACTGATGTCTAGGCAAATGCCGGCTGATAAGTGCCAGCAGATGAATATCATCCACGCTAGCGTGAGCGATAAGCAGCACGTGGAGAGCCATACCTAGCAACAGCCCCTGCCATGTGGAGCAACATCTGTGGAGCAGCAAAATGTTGCCCAACATTTTGGGGCTCGTTCGAGCTCAAACTTGTTGGCTGCCTCTGTCGGAGACCATTGCCACTTGGTTTCACTCAAATCAAACCCGGTGGAGGGTGTGGGTTCGTTTGGTTCGGCAGCCAACTAACTGGGTTAGTGGTACAAGTTCAGTTTCGCCTTGTTTCTCTTGACGCGCAGCGCCTGGAATTGAAACAGTCGGAAATGAAAGGACTTACAGAGGAGCAGTAAGACAGCACCACAAATGGCTTCGATTTCGAGCCATCTTATTCATGTTTTCCCCCCACCGACGACTCATGTCCTTAATTGAAACTACATCGTTTACCCACTTGTAAGCCATTGCTATCTATCTATGTTCCAACTACGTGCATCTGGTGTCCTTTGTCTTTACCTTTTTAAGTTTTCCTCGTGCTTTTGTTTGTTCTCCCCCAGCTCGCAGCTGCAACAGCGATATATCTATATGCTAGATATATATATATATATATCGGTTCCGTTTCCCCTGGCTGCTTCCTTCCTGCCTGGCTCAAATGCATCATCATCGTCATCATCATCATCTGCTGGCTGCCGTTGACAGTTGCCCGGCTATTGGCACTGGCGGGGCTGTTAAACGGTTCTCTCATCTCAGCGCCGCCTTTGTGCTGTAACCGCGGTGGCACCCACCCCGCCGCCACCCTGCCCCCTGTCTGGGCTGTGCCAAAAGCGTTTTCTTTGTTATGCCAGCCGGTACTCCGACAATTGCGCTGCTGATTGCCCTCATTGCAGAGCTGGAATAATATTGAAAACTTTCTTTCGCTTTTGTCTTTGCGCCTAAATGTATGCTGCAGAATGCAAGCTGCAGCCCGTATCTTGAAGCGGTGCTGGCCTCGTGTCTTCCTCTATTTACCACATAAATCAATGTGGCCCCGGCAGAGACATTTCTATCTATCTACTTAGTCTCAGTGCCTAGCAGCACTTCCTTTCTATATTTTCTTCCTTCTTTGTGCCTTTGCTTATCTGCGTTCAGTAGTGGCTCCAGCCAGTTGTTGTTCCTGTTTGTACTGGTACTTCTACTTGTACTTCTCGACTTGTTTTAGTTGCTATTTTTACGATTGCCCATTTTCTCTGCATTTCACATAGAATTTTCATTGTCTGTGTCTCTAGCCTGTAAGTTTTTTTTTTATATTCCGGCTTGATAGCGCACGTATCCGCTTTTGGCGATTTTTCAGCAATTCCAGTTGTTATTTTTTTTTTGTGTGTTATTGTTGTAGTCGCCATGTGTGTGTGTGTGTGTGTGTAAGAGTGTGGGCGGTAATTGATGATTTACAACTTATTTACGCTTCGATTGTGCAATAATTGAAAATTGCTCTAAATTCATTTGGGCATTCCTTGGCAACGTTTTGTAAGCAATACGAAATTGCCGGCTTATTTGTTAGTACCTACACGTTTTCGGATAGGTCAGGGCTGCTATCGATTTTAGACAACAAATAAAACGAAGACACAAAAAAAAAAAAAATAAAAGAAAACTCTAAACAAGCAGATATATCGACTTCCGACGGGTCATCTAGGACTTAAGGTTTGACTTCTATCGCCGAAGGGCAAATGCTTGCAGCGACGCCTTTTGAAAGAAAACCTAAGCGATAATTAGATTACAAGTTTCCGCCTCAAGCACTTTCAAACGCATCCGTTTAGAGAGCGACAGAGTACAGAGTGTGACCAATTAGGTAACTTTTCAATTTACATAAATTGACAGACTGTTTGGTCGGTTGAACTAGGTGAGTTGAGGATACATCAGTCAAACTTCAAAGCCAATTCAACCAATTCAATAGAAATTGTCTAAGAACTTGAACCTTAGAGACTTTTAACATTATGCATGTAGGTACACTAGAGCGGATCTCAAAGAGGCTCGACAAAGCTCTAAAGTTTCCTATTAATCACATTTTTATACTCTGTACCGTAGGTTCATACAGTATTATAAGTTTGTGCAAAAGTATGTAACAGCCAGAAGAAAGCATCACCGACCCCATAAAGTATATATTATATGTTTTTGATCAGCATCAACAGACGAGTCGATATAGCCATGTCCGTCTGTCCGTATGAAAGCACCGATCTCAGACATGTTAAGAGATAGAGATTTGACATGAATGAGACATATGCTCCTTATGTCTGCAGGCAGGTCAAGTTTATTTTCAAATTTGACCACGCCCCCTCCCACCACCGCAATTTGGAAAAAACATCATATCTCCCATAGTTTTAAATATATATGGATCATACCTTCTAGACATATTTAGTAATTAGGATAACTTATCGATCCGCCAAAGGAATAGTGAAGATCAGATAAACGGTTGTCGCGTTATGATCAAAAGACTGTTCGCTGCTGCGGCGCTGCTTTCAGCTGCTACTGCAGCATCAAAATTTATGCTGAGCGTATAATTTCGTTGGTAAAGAGAATGTTATAGTCGGGCTTGACCGACTTTCTTTCTTGTTATGAATCAATATTGTGGATGTTAGATGTGCTCACGTCGAATAGCCTATTAGTGAGAAAAACATGTTGGCTCGTAGTGTGAGCGCTTCCGAATTCATTTATTATAACAATTATAAGCTTTTTTGTGGTTCAACCGTGCTCTATTTTCTGTCGCTGCGAAATCATTGCATAAAGAAACCCAAAATTGGGCCAGATCTAGTCAATCAAAATTGCCGTGCGCAGGCCGCAACATTTTTCTTATCGGTCTAGAGTCTAGACCCTTTGTTGTATCTGATTTTACTGCGGAGTCGGTTGTTGTTTGTTGGCGTAGTGCTAAGAAAAAGGCCCACAAAAAAGAGAGAGAGATAGAGAGTGACAAAGCCAACTAACACACACGACTTTAAGCTGTCTGTTGGCATGAGTGTAGCCGGATGTGGCACAGCTGATAGAGTAACTGACAAAGATCGTGGGTTGGTTCACGCCCTGGGACATCTAATGAAAAAGGGTTTTTTCTTTTAAAACTAACACGCCCGTTAACCTTCACTAGCTATTGGCGCCAACTTTAAAGTAAACTACAAAGAGAAAACAAAGAATATTAAAAAATGTCCATTGGATGATTTCCGGAATTCATTTGAAAGGGATATGTCTTTAATATACTTTTAATCATCCAACGGAGCTAAAAATCATCCAAAGGAGATGAAAAATTATGATCATTCGGATGATTTTGCAGCTCGCTGGACGATTTAAAGGATAATTAAGACATATCACTTCTAAATAGATTTTTGTTGAATCTATTTTGTTTCTGTGTAGAAATTGAAAAAGCTTTTTAAACATTGACGTTCGAACTCGGCATTGAACTATAGGTACTTTTCTCTTGTGCGAAAATTAGGAGCGCACAGGCCAATAGATTGGTAGGAGCTCGGTCTGGCCCTTTGAGTCTGTAAATTTCAGTTGATGTCAGATATGTAGGGTACTACGGTACGGTAAGTGTTCATTTAGCTAATCGATAGGGGCCAGTTAAAGTTACTTTATTGGCAGTTTTTGAAAAATTCGGGTAAGTAGAGAATTTTTCATGTTACCACAAATCCATAACGTTCATTTTCATCAACATATATCCATATTTTTCCATGTGACGTGCAGATTTAGGGGACATATTTGCAATTTGATCTCCCACTTTGGATGATACTCCCTCCCTAGGCTAAGAAATGGTACCTCCACTGGCAATTTTATAAAAATTTCGGGTAAGTAGAGAATTATTTTTATTACCTCTAAGCCATTAAGACAATTTTCATCAACATATGTCACAGTTTTTCCATGTAACGTGCAATTTTAGGTGACATATTTGCAATTTGATCTCCCACTTTGGAAGATTCTCCCTCCCTAGGCTTAGAAATGGTACCTGTATTGTCAATTTTTGAAAAATTCCTGTAAATAGAGTATTATTTATGTTACCACCAATCCATAACGCCCATTTTCATCTACAAATGTCTAGATTTTTCCTTGATGTGTGCAGATTTAGGCGACATATTTGCAATTTGATCTCCCACTTTGGATGATACTCCCTCCCAACGCCAGTTACTTATTTTCGTACTTATCTCCACTTCTGAATGGTGTTGAACAATAATGGAATGGCACAAAAATGATGTTTAATTTTTTAAAATTTAAATATCGATTTAGTTTATTCTTGATTATTTTGCTGTACATTTTTTTGGAGCGATTTCTGTTTGTTTAGCTGCGACTCGAATCGAACTCCACCTCCATGGGCTGAGTACTATTTAAATGCCCATTTTCGGGCTATTATTGCCGCTTATTCCTGCTTACAGGTAGGCATTCTTCTCACACTCCTGTGGCAGGACCAACGTGATTAATGGCCCAGACGCCTGGCTGTTGATAGTCGCGTTGGCAGGCCTAAAGAAAAATGGTCTGCCCGGCAGATACCTAATTTATTTGTACATACAATATCTAATGATTTTTTTTTTGTATTAATTGTATGCCAACAAGTGGGTTATCGTAGTTCATTGCCAGCGCATTGTGCCATGTCTTTATCAAAGCCATCTCAGTTAACTCAGAAGGCTTCTCAGACAGTGGGCCAAAAGTATTCCGTCTGCTGATGCGTTTATTAAATCATTTGGAAAATCTGTTGCCACACTACGTGACTTTGGATTGCCATAATTGCCGGCAGCTGGAGTTAGAGAGCTGTGAGGCGATCGCCTGTGGGCTGAGACTACGATGTGCTGATGGCATCCATCATGAGGTGTTGATGTCCTTAAGGCCGCCCGCCGGGCCAAATACAGTTGGACACATGGAGAGATAATGTTCCATAACGAAGACCAAGTCAAGAAGCCCAGCTCAGCCCCGTTAAAGTTATGATAAAGGAGAAGATTCGCTTGAATCACCCCTTTATATCTCCCAGTTTAGTATAATTAGACTTTTTTTCCAGCTTTTGTTGCCCAACCAAAGTGCAACAAATAAAGTCAACACAGACACTTCCGTCTGGCCTTAGTGGGACTCTGTGATAAACTTTGTTAGAGCATGTCCATTTGGCCAGGTCCCTTCCAAATACATACATATATATACACAAATTAAATCGCATCCGCCCAACATCCTGTCAACAATTTCCTGCTCCATCCTTCGAACAAAACAGAACAATTGAGTTTTTAGTTTTGTAGTAGGCAAAAGTTTTTGAGGTCTGCTATTGCTCCATTTAAGCAATTGTGCCACACAGCACCGGATGATGATGACCAGCTCACTTAATAGCTCCACAGATTTGACGCTGAATGAGGCTCATCACGCTATAATGCCATACCTTTTGGCTTAAGAAAATTACGGAGCTTTGGCTTTGACCACAGACTCGGACATGATTGCTGGCTGGCTGGCTGTCTGTCCGTCTGGCTGGTTGCTCCAGGCGCACCTACTGCAGGCGCTGGGCAGACAGTAGTTCATGTGGTTGCCTGGCCATGTAATTGTCCTCCCTTCGACTCACTCGATATCGTTGAGACAAGAACAATGCTATCCGGCTCTTTAAAGTCGTTTATGTTAACCGTTGTGTGAGTGAAATCATTTCATGCCACATTGCACCTTAGCATCTTGTCTCTGGCAAGCAGGAACAACTGGGGGAATTTCACTTAACTTGTTTTCCAAATTCACCTAATATGTAAAAGGTAAGTGTAGGGATTTAAGGTGAATTGGATTTCGGTACAGTCATCGGCTAAGATTTAGCTTAAGTATTTTAGTTTTTAAAATATTTACCCTGTACAACTTTTAGGTACGAGACCCGATGCCCTAGTTGTTACCCATCGTAAAACAAGAGCATAAACATCTGCCGGACTTAACTCTGACGGATAGGAGGCTCAGATTTTCAAAATCCTTAAAATAAGGTCAAAAACTTATGATGTCGGATTTTGCAGGATTCGTCTTCGAAATCAGGGAATGTTGAATAGAAAAGACATTCACATTACACACCCTATTTATCATATTTCATTGGAAAAACTCTCCTGGCTAAAATTGAACAATTAAATTAAGATAAAAAAAGAACTACAGAAAATTGAAAATATTGTCCACTAGAGGAAGACAAATCAATTATCAACTTTCAAGAAAAAAAAGAAAAAGAAAAAAAACCAACAAAAATATTCGGAGCTCCGGTTCACTGGCTCGATCGAAATTTTGCACCGAGTCTTTTTTTTTGCTGGACATTACTAATATGTCGGAACCGACCGGGTCGGATGACTATATCTCATAGCTCCCATGGGAACAATCGGTCGGAAAACTAGTTTTAGTGAGAAAAAATGTTTTCTTTTCAATGGAAACGTGACCAAATTTTGTAATCGTAGGTTCTCTACGTTTTTTTTTATAATTCTACCAAGTTTTATTAAAATTGGACAACTATATGGTAAAGCTGCGTTACAAAAGAAAGGTCAGAAAACAGTCTTAGGTAAAAAACTTTTTTGTTTTTAATGGTAGCATCATGCAATTTTGTATTTGTTTGTTTCATATGCTTTCACATAATTTTGCAAATTTTTGGCCAAATCGGATGACTATATCATATAGCTCCCATACCAACGTTCGGTCGAAAAATTGGAAAAAGAGTATATTTTGAAAATATTTAAGCGAGCACTTGCAAGGGTATAAAAACTTCGGCACAGACGAAGTTATCTTAGCTTAGCTGGAGCTGTGAATGCAGGATGATTAGTATTAAATTTACAATTTATATATGTCAAATTTTTCGTTTGTTAGTTTAAGGAACTCTGAGTATCAGGTAATGGTTTACTTTAACTTTTACCAACGTTCGTTTTCTCATGTTCCAAATAGCTGGCCATGTGTCAGAATAACTTATAAAGAAGATAAGAAATTTGCCCTAAACACAAATCAACCTTTTACCCAATCAACTGAATTTACCAGGGATGCAAACCACTCGAAAATAAGTACTGGTTCGGTTCAGTGGTTCGCACAGTTTCTAAACCGCCGGTTCGGTTCATGACATGGTTTTTGGAGTGAAATGAACCGCGGTTTCGGTTCGGTTCAGTGGTTCACAAAGGCGCATAAAATATGATTTCGGTGAAGTGGCTATTCGATCATTTTTGAAATTTGATTCCTATAATCCATTCGAATATCTTTAAAATCATTCAGAGCAATCTGCAAAAGATTATTATGTCGGATTCCCAGGACTCGTATATCAGTTCCTGGAGGAATGCCCTTATTTATTGGCAGATAAAGAATGAATTAAGGTTAAGAAGTACCACAGAAAATTGTAAATATTGTCTTATAAAAAAACAAATTTCGATTGATGACAGTTAAATTAAGAGATCAGCGGGAAATTGCAGAAGACTTGTAAAATTCTCTTCAGGTCTTCCTTAAAAGTTATATCGATCCGACAACGCTAAATATGTAGAGGGTCGAACGAAATGTTGGAAAATTATCTTCGGGAAACGATTCAAATTTGCTAATTAGTCAAAATCATTGGCTAGAGGAAAGCAATTTCCGTTAAAACTCGTCAGAAAACTGAACCGAACCGAACCGAACCGTTTTGAAAGGAAGCCGGTTCGGTTTGCGGTTCGGTTCACCAGCGGGAATAAGCGGTTCGGTTCAGCTCAGAACCGGTTTGCATCCCTGGCATTTACATTCCAAAATGGTTTTGAGTTTTTGTGTTTTCCTTCTCGTCGTGCATTGATTTCTAATTTTTCGTATGAAAATGTTTATAGAAAAAAACCAGAAAGAAAGTCGGTCAAGCCCGACTATAACATACTCTGTACGAAGAAAATTTGTCTTTTGATCTTAACTCGAAAACCGTTCATCCGATCTTTTTCAATCCTTTGGCGGATCGATAAGTTATCCTAATAACTAAATATGTCCAAAAGGAACAAGCCATCTATCTTTAAAACTGTGGGAGATATGAAGTTTTTTCTAAATTGCGGGGGCGGGAGGGGGCGTGGCCAAAATTGAAAATAAACTTGATCTGCCTGCAGACATAAGAAGCATATGTCCCATACATGTCAAACCTCTATCTCTTACCATCTCTGAGATCTGTGCGTTCATACGGACAGACAAACGGACATGGCTATATCGACTCGGCTGTTGATGCTGATCAAGAATATATATACTTTATGGGGTCGGAGATGCTTCCTTCTGGATGTTACATACTTTTGCACAAACTTATAATACTCTATGTACCTACGGTACAGAGTATAATAAAACGATCGAAATTAACCAATGGTTAAGGGTCGAGCATTTAAGGTTCGAAGTTCTTGGGATAAGAGCCGGTTCGGTTCAAACCCGGCTTGCTAATAATATAGAGGGTCGATCGTAATGTATAAAAATTATCTTAGGGATTCGATTTAAATTCCCAAATCAATAAGTATCATTGGCTAGAAAATACGGTTCACGTAAAAGAACTGATCCGAACCGAACTGTTTTTCTTAGTGGTTCGGTTCAGCATTTCTAAAAAGCAAGCTGGTTCGCTTTGCGAAGTGGTTTAAGAGCTGGATTTAACGATTTGGTACGGCTCAAAGCCGGCTTGCATCCCTGAAATCTACCAACTGTGAGCTCCGCTTATGCACTAATCCTGGCATGATTTTCCACCTGATTGGCAGCACAACTGTCTTTTATTTTATATTTTTTATTCGCTTCGTTTTTTTCCCGCGATTTAGTATATCGTCAGTCATGATAAGTACATATGTTTGAAACAACTCACCTACCACAAATATGGCAGCCTGCCATTGCATCTGAACGCACCCTATCATTATTTTTCTCTGTTTAGTCGCTCATGAGAGGGTTAAGGTCCACTGCAGCAGCAGCAGCAGCAACTGCTTTTCCAGCTACTCTGACTGTCATTGGCCGTGTCCTCATACATACTGCAGTGCGAGTGAGAGAGAGACAGAGAGAGGATGTGTGTCGGTGAGTCACAATTAAACAGCATTGATTCTTGCACCATTGCAATGTCAGTTGATTTCGGAGCAACTACTTGGCCATTCCCCTAATTTGGTCTTTAAAACAAACGCAGACACACAGACATTGTCAAAGCAATTTCAATTAAAACGCGAAATCCACTTAATTTTGATGACAATTAGCAGCGGAGGGGGGGGTTCGCAAGGGTTGAAGGTGGTAAGGTTGATGTGTGACTAAATGGCTGACAAAATCAGCAACAAATCACGACAACCAACAAGCCAACAGCAACGTCAACAACAAATCAGACAAATTGCATTAAAAATTCCATGGCACTCGACTGTCTGTTGACAGTCAGCCCTCCATGCCTCCTCCAACAGGGCCAGAGCGGTAGCGCGGGGGGGAGGTACGTGAGCGATTAGTGTCGCACTGTCCATTAACAACCAGCAAATCAAATCAAATGTACTTTAACACGCCCGAGAAAAGTATTTAAACGAAATTTGCGACACAAAAAAAATAAAAGAAAAGAAAAGAAAAACGGCAGCCAAACCAAATGGAAATGGCCTGACAATGAGTACTTGCCGCTTCCGTTTCCATTTTTAAAAGCCATGAAATTGAGTTGAAGCTGATCGATGAAGTCCATCAAGTGGTGGAAGCGTCGCCGTAGTCGAGAAGACTTCCAGACTCGTCGATAAGAGCTGGACAAATGTTTGGCCAAGTGTACGACAATTTTAATTTGCTGTGTTTTTTCATGCACCATCCGGACCCGGAAAGGAAGCCTCACATTTAATTGCGTGCAGCAGGGAAAGAAAAACAATTCACTTTAATTCAGGGATGCAAGTTAGACCAAAGCGCAAATGCCTTAAAAATGATTTCAAATAGTGAAGAATATTTGGAAAAACAATAGGCTGTTCAATGATAGAAACCTTCGCACTTCGCTGGAATATCAAATGACCCGCATCGAAAACATCTTACGACTCCGAGAAGGTTTCAATTGCCATTGCAAATATCAAGTTGCAAAATGATGACACAATTCCTACAAATTTCCAAAGAAAGTCCTTAACTTTATATGTTTATTGGCTTCGTTCGTTTATATTTCGGGCAGCAGAAAAAAATCGTCAAGAAGCTTTTGCATCCCTGCTGCTGGGTAGGTCAATGATCTAAGAAAATCGACACGACATCCAAATCAAACTAAAAAACCAGCATCTGCTGGTTGCTATTTGTTTAGTCAACCAGAAACTGGGTTAATTTCAGCGGTCGCGACTTTTATTGCATTCAAAACGAGGCGACACACACACACAACTGAACTGAAGCTCGCAAAATAATCAGCAACTGGAACACACTCACGTATCAATGAGCAATGGATGGATGCTGGCGAAATGGCAACTGGAACTGGCAACGGTAACAGCAGGAGCCGCTCAACCGTGCGGGCGAGTCAAGAGCCAGTCCACTAATCTAATAGTCCAGTTGATGGTTGCACGCGCACTGCAGCCCTTTGGGGGGCTGCTCCTTCTAATTTGTGCCTGCATTTTTAGTATTTATGGGGCTCGCTTAGCGGACGAAACAACTGCCACAAACGTTGCGTATACGCCACCCTTCCACACTGGACTGCGAAAGAATTAGGCAACATTTTCATGTCACTTGGACATTTGTCGTAGTTGTTGTTTTGCTGTTGTTACCTGACATTTTGTTTATGGCCAAAGCCGGCAGCAGACGTAAATTTATGGCTGCTCGTCTAATGACATAATTGGAAGAAACAACTCAAGGGGTCTGCAATTAATTTACGATTGGCCCAAGTGGCTGCCAAGCTGCTCGTGCTCCAGCTCCTGCTCCTGTCCGGAAAGCTATTAAATTTTTAGTTAAGCGGCTCCACTTATTCCACTGCGAATTGAATTTAAAAGGCAGTCCATAGATACTCGTACTGCCAGCGCGGAGAGCCTGCATCTATTTCAATTTGGCGGTGGCTCGATGCCAAGATGTGTGCTCCTGCTGCTGCTGCTGCTGCCGGATCAACTTTTTTCTTTGTCTGCTCGGCGGAGGGCCTTCAACGCCTCTGCAGCAGCTGGCAGTTGCTTAATCCGTTCGCCGCTTTCATTTTCCATGCCATTTATGCGGCCATATCGGGCATGAAGCAGACGGTAGCCATGTGTTTTAGTGTGATTACTGTGGCCAGCAAGCAGATTAATTCATTTTTTTTGTTTGTTGTTGTTTTCCTTCTCCTCTCGACCATGCAGGAACAAAAGGAAAACCGGGCTGAAATGCATGCTTAAATGAAGAATGTGAGATGCAATTGATCCCAAATTGGGATGATAATAAGAGTTGATTGTTCGGACTTGCTTGGTATAGTCCACTCGGCCCCAAAAATTCCGACTTAAGTTTTATACCCTGTACCAAAGAAACACAGGGAATGTTAAGTTTGTGCTAAAGTATGTAACAGTCCGAAAGAGGCATCTTCGGACGAATAAAGTGCTTATATATTCTTGATTGGCGTCCACAAACGAGTTGAACTAGCCTGTCCCAAGGAACAACAGGTCACGGAGATGGTAAGAGATATGAATCTTACACAAAAAATAAATAATCTTAAATCAATCCGAAACGGATTGGAAACAGGGTAATCCCGGAAAAGGATTAAAGCTACCCTTATTTTTGGGATTAAAAAAAAGTGTGAGGCAAATCAATCTTTTCTCGGATCGGCTCAAGAGTATCCGGGACTACCCTGTTTTCAATCCCGTTTCGGATTGATTTGTTTTTCAGTGTATTTTTGCAGGCAGATCAGGTTGCCAATCCATTCCCGCCTCGCATCTTGGTTTAAACGTCATATCTCCCATATTATAAAAAAGCAGAGCATTCTGGACATATAAGGTAATCAGGATTATTTGAGTTCTCCCACAATTTCATGCACCATCCGCTTTGCTGCTGCAGCGCTACTTTATGTTGCTTCTGCTGCAGAAAAACCACATCGAACCAGAAAGGTCCTTTCCAAAATGCTTTCTGTAATATATAAGATAGATAAGAGAAATGAAGCTCCCGTTAATTTTTTGATTACCTTATCTTATTTATTATGAGTCAAAACCAGAGCTTGCAAATGATCAAACAATTCGTTATGTGCTGATTGCTCATCAAAATGCCAGGTACAAAATAAACCATCGCTAACTCTCTCAACAGAACACTTTTTATACCCTTGCATGGGGTATATTGAAATTGTCCAGATGTTTGTAACGCATAGAAGGAAGCATTTCCGACCACATAGAGTATATATATTCTTGATCAGCATGACGAGTTAAGTCGATATAGCCATGTCCGTCAGTCTGTTCGTCTGTTTCTATGCTATCGCCTTCGTCAGTTCTAAAGCTATTGCCACCAAACTATGCACGAAGTCTTCTGGTACAAATACGCTGCACATTTATCGGGTCCGGACGGATCGGATGAATATAACATATAGCTGCCTTAGAAACAATCGGTCGAAAAACTAGTTCTAGTGAGAAAAACTTTTTTGTTTTTAATGCAAACGTCTCCAAACTGATTCTGGAAAATTTGGTAGAAGTCGGACATCTTGATAGTATAGGTTAGAAAAATAGTCTTAGTAAGAATAGTGTTTTCAATGTAACCCTCTTTAAAATTGGCATATATTTATTTTATAAATTTTCCCACAGTTCTTCAAAGTTTTGTCAAAATCAGGTGACTAAAGGCTATAGCTGTTATATGATCATTCATAGAAACTAGATTTAGTGGGAAAAACTTTTTTGTTTTCAAAGAAAATGCCTCCATACTTTGTATTTCTCAGTTTACTATGCTTTTCCATGATTCCACTGAGTTTAGTCCACTACGTTCAGCTGTCATACAAACGTAGAGTCAGAATAGTAGAAGTAGAAAAGAAGAAGCACTGAAGCAAGCATACACACTTGCAGTTCTTGGGACACCCAAATTATGCATGCGCATAAGGACACTTTTGAAAAAATCTGCACAGCAAATTTTGCCATGAAAGCAAATGCACAAAGATGCCGAAAAAAGAAACTAGTTGTTTGTTTGGATTTTAGCGAAGAGAGAAGAAAAGAAAATTGAGAAGCGGAATTTCATTTTGGTTTCATGTTTCATGTCCAACAGCCTTGAAAAGAGGACCGCATAAACTTGAGTTAGGAAAAAACACACAGTATACAGTCAAAGTAGAAAAAACGTTGTTTCTAAGCTGTAGACGAAGCCGCGGACCCGAATTAGAACAATTTTCCCCAGTACTATCGCCAACAAGTCGTCATCTGCGATTACTCTGCAGAAATTTTTCGTCACTTATGTTAATGGAGGCACATTGTGTAACCATATAATCCATTCTTCGATTTGGTCGAAGAGCGCAGGCCGTGCCCGTTAAAGCATTTAGATAGTAGCTCAATTTGAGCAAAAAGTTGACATCCCTTTCAGAGATTTCTGACAGATCGTTTAGAAAGAAAAGACCCAGCACCGCGAGTCGTCGTCTGCTGAGAGTTAGGCAGTGACAGTTGAGATGTTCTACACTCTCTTCATCATCCAATGAATTACAGCTTTTACGGAAGTGATTGACTTGTCTTCCAATTAGGGAGTGTCCAGTCAGGCTCTTATTTGGTAGGAACTGAATGGTACTCTAGCGATTTGGTTGACCCTTTCGTTGCCTTAAAATGTTCATTATCCTGACACCCAAACGAGATTAATTTTAAAGTGCTGAGCCATTTCATTAAGATCTGTGGCACTCAGTAAGAGTTTTGGCGTTACTAATATTATCCTCCTGGGCTTTTAAGGCAGCTTGTAAGGTGTGAGTTTTCAACAACAATGATTTTTGCAGCTCAGCTGTTTTAATATCACATGTTACTGTCAAACATGTTCAGCTTGGTCTATAATTTAACCACGAATTTTATTATCAAAAGTCATCTACTTTTTTATCGGATAATTGGGTTAAGCGACGAAGTTCATTTCTGGTTGAATGGATACGTGAACAAATAAAATTGCCTTATTTGGTGTGAGAAGAAGCCAGAAGCATTGCAAGAACTGCCAAACATCCCGAAAAATGCACTGTTTGGTATGAATTATGTTCCGGATGTCATCATTGAACCGTACTTTTTTAAAGATGATGGCTGGGGAGCGTTACTGCGATGATTTCAAACTTTTTATCAAACTTTTTTTATCGGACTTAAAAACCAATTTTTTTGGTTTTTCTGAATTTTATGTATTTTTTTTCAAATCAATTCCGAAAGCTGCTTAAAAATTATCTATTATTATGTAATGGGAAGCATCGTCACAAAATTTCTTCCTTCTTTTCTTCTATTCTTCTATTTTTTTAGCTTGCTTGGCCTGACGAACTAAAGTTTTACTCATCATAAAGGTCGCAGAAACCAGTCACATGTTGCTTGGATTTTTTTTTCAGAATAAAAGCTATTCGATAATATCGAGAAACCTACAGATCCAAATGAATTTTCGTTTCCCAATACAAAAGAACACAAAAATGTTGTTCTTCCACCCAAGCATTTGCGCATTACTTCAAATCAATTCATCAACAGGACAATTGTACGATTGTAATAAGTATTATGCTTAAGTGAAGCGACGCTGAGCTGCCTGGGAAAAGAACTCATCAAAATTTATATTGATACGAAAGAAAGCCAGAAGTGCTACAAAATTTTTACAGCTTAACACGCGATTAAATTCTAATATGAATTTTATATCATCCGAGTTGTCAGGTGGCAAGTCAGTTAGTCGAAGCGAGTGAATAAGGCTCACACCGTTGACAAGTTGTCATTAAAATCGTTTATTGCTAAATATATAAAGCAAGCAGAGCTGCAAAATGAGTAATCTTTGATGTGGATGGAGGGGTGTGGATGCGGGGAACCTGGGGGACTCACTTTGGTTTTATTAAATCGCTTAGTGGCAAGTGGAAATTTCGTTGAGTTGATAAAGATTGATTGATGGATGGTCCGTGGGTTTGGTTGCCACGACAAATGAAGTTGTCATAATTTAGATGTATTTAGGAAACGACTCAAGCCCAAAATAAACACTTTAAGGATTTCTCTTTAAAATGTACATAGCTTCTGCTTGTAATTACCACTCATGTCGGTGGCGGCTGTGCACAGCAGTTAAGCTTTTTATTCACCCATATTAACTTGGACTAAGGTCCATGAGGTAAATTAAATATTGCACAAGTAAAGCATAAAAGCTTGTAAGTGCATACAGTTATGTCATATGTGCTGCCATGTTGATGAAATTAAATGACATTGCCACCTGTCACAGGGGAATACACTTGGAAAAATGGGACATTCCTTATATTAGTCGGAAAAATTAAGCTTGATGTACTTGACCAGATCTTAAGATTGTTTTATTTTCAGATTAGTGTTCATAACATTTTAACCAAAATCCAGTAAAGACTTGGAACTTTTTCCAACTGAATAAATACTTCTTTTTATACTCTGTACCGAAGGTACATGGAGTATTATAAGTTTGTGCAAAAGTATTTAACATCCAGAAGGAAGCATCTCCGACCCCATAAAGTATATATATTCTTGATCAGCATCAACAGCCAAGTCGATATAGCCATGTCCGTCTGTCCTTCTGTCCGTCCGTCCGTCTGTCTGTCCGTATGAACGCACAGATCTCAGAGATGGCAAGAGATAGAGGTTTGACATGTATGGGACATATGCTTCTTATGTCTGCAGGCAGATCAAGTTTATTTTCAATTTTGGCCACTCCCCCTTCCGCCCCCGCAATCTCCCACAGTTTTGAAGATAGATGGCTTGTTCCTTCTGGACATATTTAGTTATTAGGATAACTTATTGAAAGGAATAAAGAAGATCGGATGAACGGTTTTCGAGATATGATCAAAAAACAAATTTCCTTGGTACAGAGTATGTTATAGTCGGGCTTGACCGACTTTCTTTCTTGTTTGAAAAAGAAAATTGTGGTCATAAAGAAGATTTTTGCATAAATGACTCTTTTCACCATTTTTTTTTAGAAACCACAACTAATTGAACAGATGGAAATCTTACTTTTCGACAAGGTCTACTGGAGGTACTGAGGTAATGAGGTACAGAGTTGCCACTTATTTCAATGCACAGGGTTAATTCGAAGGTCATGACGTAGTAGAGCATGTCTGTGTTTAAATCCAGGCTGAAACTCATCTAAAGGATGCCATGAATTCAGCTATAAGCCCTTCCATTTCAGTTCTCAAGGATGCAGTTGCTGGATACTGTTATTTTTGGCGCCAGCTGGGATGTTGGAGTGAAGTGTTGAAGAACACTTGTTCAATATATGTTCTGAAGTGTGATCGTACCCAAAACGTATATTCCCTTCCTTGTAAGTACCTCCCATTGTCTCTTATTCTCACTGTTTGAAGGTCTTTTTATTAGGTTTAGTTAAAAACCACAAAAAATGGGCAACATTTTATTCAGCTTAATATTTTCTGTCACAGATATAAATTTTGGAAGTTGCAAAGTATGCTTTAGCCGGCATCATTATTTTTTTTGACATTTGGTCCAATTGTTTTGAATTTTGTTTATTTATTCGGAAACTACATAACTAATGGTTTAGCTGAATATTTACAAAAGGCTGTAAGAAGGTTACAAACATGAGCTAAATTTTGAGCAATCTCACTTCAGGTTTTTTTTGTAACTTTTTTAGAAATTTTAGACATTTTAAAAAGATTTTGAATCCACCTAGAGACTTATTTTTCTCTCAGTTTAAGCTCATAAGGTTTTATTTCTAAGAACTTGTCACAGCCCCTCAGAGTCAAAAAAATCCACAACCTTGCGACCACCTTTTGCCAAAGAATAACCAAAATTTTGCTTCACACCCCCGACTGTATGCATGTGCAATGAAGTGGAAAGCATACGGCGCACAGTGGCCGGTTAGGCGAATTTAACGTTGCCAAAATCCAATTTGATGGTCGATTTTTTTTCCACAATAGTTTAGTTCAAGAGAGGAAACCCCCAGTAGCGTGAACCACTTTTGTTTATCGAACTTGTTCAATTAATTTTATTCGTATACACGTACAGAAATGTAGCACGATTCGGCAAGCACACTCAGAGAAAAAAAAGAGAATTTTTTTAATTGGATCAAGATTGTGCAATGTCAGAAGTTCAATAGAAATAAAAATTATTGGATCAAGAGTGCAGTTCTAGTTCCAAGTATGAATTTCGTATCCCGTTTTTCTTGATCTAAGAGCTTTAATACTTGATCCAAGTACGAATCATTTTCAGATCAAGCAGAATAGTTCTTGAATCAAGTGCTCAACATACTCAAATTCAAGATTGATCATTTTTGAATCAAGAACATACAGCATTGTCCAAAACCGAGAATGTTATTTCTGGTATGAGGAGCTCATCAAAGTCAAAAGTAAGATGGTTTACTCTTAAATCAAGATCTTCACAAATTTCAATCAAATAAAAATTTTAAAATCAGTTGTTTTTTTCCATTTTGTTTAAAATAATTTCATATTATTTTTTATTATTATTTTATATTATTATTTCCATTTCATGGAAAATTAATTGTTAAACCATGTAGCAAGTTTTAGCCGGCTCGAGAAATACACAACACCACGAAGCAGCACCAGTCTTTGCCTGTCAACTGTCAGTCGAACAGCCGTCTCTCCATGCCATCAAATCCAAAACTAGTTGGAAATTCCAAAGTGCAAAAATCAATTGAAAATTCTTGAAATTCTTGAAAATTCAAGAACGAATATATTTTTTTAAGAGCGTTCGTTCCTAGGCTATTCGTTAGCGGTGTCTCCCGTGTTACCGCACCACATCTTTCAAAGAAGATATATTCTTTGTTTTGTTCTTGATATGAAGCAGACTTAATTTAAAATCAAGAATTTTCGCCTCGTCTTGATTTTAGTTTTTTCTGATTGAACCCATTGATTGAGCATATTCTACTTATCCGCACTTTTTACATAAATTCTAATTGGACCCAAGCATAATCTATTTAACCGCACTTTTGATTTGAAATCTGCTTGTTAACAAGAACGGCCGGACTGATTTGATTTCTGAGTTGAAAATTTTTTCAAACTGCCAAATTTAAGACCAATCAGAAACTCGGATTTGGGTTTGGAGAATATTTTTCAATCGATTCACCAATTCTAAAGAAAAATTTATATAAAATTTGTTTTTTCTTTGAAATTTAAATTGGGGTTTTAACGTTTTACTGAAGTACTCCTGTAGTACCTTATCTTCCAACTTTAAAGGACTGTATAAAAACTGTCCAGACTAGTTTACCAGGCCACAAACAACAAAAATGCTCTTGAAATTCGGCAAATTGGAAATCAGAGAATAACAGTGGAAATACCGAAAAAATCTATGAATAATATACAATGCTTTAGGTGTTACAGCTTCGGACATATTAAAAACTATTGCCTTCGCCCGTACATCTGTGGAAGATGTGCAGAAGAACATCTGACTAGCCTTTGTGAGAGCGATAAAATGATTTGTATAAACCAAGATATAGATTAACTAGGTAGGCGCACTTCCTCTCTAGCCCTCTTTGATGTATGCTTCGTCAGTCTGTGAACAACAGTTGTGAGCGAAGCACCTCCGCTGTCGAATTTTTTAGTGTTTTTGCAATGCCTACTTACTGTAAGCATTCATGACAGAGGAAATGCTCCTACCTTCTATAATTGTATCATGGTATAAACTGTGGAGGGCCTCACCCAGCCAGGTACAAGGGATGCAGAGTTCAAATGGCAAAGCGCAACGAACGGATTGCAGCGGTTGACAAAAGCCCGAGAGGTACGCATAGGCAATCTGCCCAAGATAGGAGAGCGCAAAATCACTCTTCTAGGTCTCCGATGTCATCCCAACAGCGCTCTTGCAAAGAGGAGTCTCCTTTGCTGACACACTCCGTACCGGCCTGCAAATAGTTAACCCTCCGAGAACAAGAGGATAATAATTGCAGAATACATTTTTCTTAATAATATAACACAAAATTGGATTACTCGTTTTTGCACTCTGCGGGTATGAGCGGCTTGAACCAATCAACATGCATGAATAAATTATGCATTCAGATGAAATCAAAGCAACTTTTACCTGTGCCATGTGCAGTGCGCCTGCATAAATGAAATATTTTTGGACTGTAGAATGCAATCAATTGTTAAGGTCTCAGGTAGACGAACACAACTGTGTTATAGGCTATTTACACTAGGAGTGCGGTATTGAATTGTATCGAAAGGGGCAACAAGACGGCTTTTCCTAACAAATAAGATGTTCTATTGGAGACAAAAAATGTAAATTCATGTAGAAATCCAACTTCCGAAGCCGCAAAAAACACCATTCGCCAGTAGGTTATTAAACAATAAGACTCCAATGTTTATTGACTCAATGGGTTTTTAAATATAGCTTAATTTAATACACGCTCTTTATTGATGCGTCGCAACGATTTCCGCACACGTCTGTCCTCTTGAAAAGTTAAAGCATCTCTCTCCTTCTTACTGCCAATCGAACTCTAGTCGTTTCCCTACGTTACCGATAGATCCAGAGATGCTGATCCCAGCAAGAAATCGATACTGAAAGTCTCCAATACAAATATACTTTTTTGAATTCACCAATACAAGCACACATGAGTTTCAGTTTAATTTGCGACATGACGCCTAACGTGTTGGCAGATTCTTCCTCGTCAAGGTATTCTTGTGGTTAGGCCCAACGTGAATTATAACTAAGACGATAAATTTTCTCAATAACTTTGGCCATTCCACGGGTGGTCGTCAAAGTGAGCGGTTGGTAAGTTCTGTTGGTGCTTAAGAAAAATAATAAATAATAAAGTCTTTAACCAAAAATATAACGAAAATATGACTTATATCCAAATTTACAGAAACGAGTCTTGGGAAAACTAAAACTAAATAAATCTTTCGATGAGGTTTTCCGAAATGTCATCACCGACGATTGTGCCTCCGATTTTAATTGGGATAGAAGACTTGGCAAGCGAGCATTTAAGGAAATGTTAATATTTAATCAAATATTCCCAGGTAAATATTACGATTTTATTTTAATTTCTCACAGCTTGTCTACAACAATTATTACATCTCTTTTCAGATTTGTTCGGCAAAGTCTTCGTCAAAGAGCTTACCAATAAATTATATGATTAATTAGTATAAGTAATAAGTATTAATAAGTCACAAGGATGAGAAAAACAAGGCTTAATTGAAGTGAAATGTAATATTTTGTATGAAAAAAAAGGCTAAAATGAAATAAAATGCCAAATTATTATTTTTTATATTTCCCAGTATTTTTTATTAAAGTAAAAGTATTGTATAGGGTAGTAATGACGAATTTGCTTACCAGTTAGAACTACCAGTTAAAATCCTAGTATAAATACTCAAACCAATCCAGTTATTCATACCAGTTAACTCATCGGTTATCTAACTAGTAGGACTAACCTCACACGTACGCTCACCGATTCATCGACTTTCGGTTAGATTTTCCCGACGCCCATTTGCGTTTGACAAGAAACATCTCGTAATTTACCGGTTAGCTTTAACAGTTAGCGGATGAGTATTTACCAGTTAGATTTCTTGCTGGGATTGATCTAATTTTTTTCAGTGTGGAACAGAGTTCACTCTTGCGCTCCTGAAAACTTATGTTATTTTAGTTCCAAACATTTTGTGCCACTGTTTATCTATTGTTATAACATGTCTTGGAAGCTTATCTTGCACAGATTTTTAAAGTTAACTTTCAAAAACATTTTACGAAATTCGATACTTCCAAACACATTTAAAATTGAAGCACGATTATCTGTGGGTTAGACTCTGTGTGTTCTGCCGGTGTATGCCAAGCATAAACAATGTCCAATCAACACGCAAGACATGCCGAGAGCAGCCTTCCACCTTCCACATTAACTTATCCGGCGCTGCTTCAGCAGCTGAATGAGCCACTGATTGTGTGGTCCAAGTGGCTGGTTGGCTGATTAGCGCGCAACTTTGTTTGCCTCGCACTAACATGTGACCGTCATATTGGTCGTATGCTAATTTATTTGATTCGCCAACTTAAGAACTGCCAGCTTTGCGCTCAGCAATCAAAATGTGTAGAGGGGAAAAAAAAAACGGACTCGGGACAGTTGGCCATTGTGTGGCGGCTGTCGGACCACTTGTCGCTGTTTGCTTTTGTAGCCCGCATTTGAAATAGTTGCACGAAAACAACTGCAGCAGAAATGGTTTATTGTCTTTAGCCCCGTTCGGTCCTTGGCATCCTCCTCCTTTTCTCATGGCAGCGGAATGGCGTCGCTTTGTGTCGTTCTCTGTCTTTCTTGTTGCTTGTCTTGTCGGCTGTCAGCTGCTCCGAGCGGGAGCGGGAGGCAATGACTCTGGCTTAAAGCTAGACACTTTTAACTGAAACTGGATTTAAGAGCACACAAAACAGCATTGTGTCTGGACTTGATTTGCAAGTCGATTTGATTGTCGATTCGAGTGTCTCAGCTATTAGCTCAACTTTTAAATACTCCTTCAGTACACAATGTGCACTTTCATTTCGGGAGGACAAAAGCCGCTTTAGAACTCATACAAGACCATGGAAATGGACTTTGGCTTAGCAGTTGTCTCTAAAGTTGACCCAACAAGTCAGCTGCAGGGGAATGAGTTATAAATAAATTTATTTAAAATAACTTTTTCTTGGTACAGTAAAGTGCATTTAAGCTCTTGACTCTGGTTGCACTTGCTGGCCTGGGAAAAGTTCCCAAGCCGCAAAATACACACGCACACGCACAGGATGCTAGAAAACTTGCACCTGTTTACATCAAATTACAAACTGAGTCCAGTCCTGACCTCGCTCACACACACTTGTTGTTTCTCTTTTTGGTATTAGGTTACCCTGAGAAAATATAAATATTTAACATTTCAGACAAAATTGTTGAAATTTGTCCAAAAGCCCTCGAAGAACAGAATCCCGTATGTAAATTTGAAAATGACGCATGTCAAATAAAGCATTTTTTGTGCTCCATCCATGCATCTATGTATATATGGGTGAATGTATGTGCGTTTGTATTTTTCTTATGAGCATTTAGATTAAAGATGGGTACTCAGTGGCCCTTTGTGCTCTGTTCAAGTTTGTTTTTACACAAACTACAATAAATAAACTAAAATAAATGAGTGTACTCTGTACCAATAAAAGTGTATGCTCAGTATGAATTTTGATGCAACAGCAGCTAAAAGCAGCGCTAATACATTCTTTTGCTCATAACTTGACTATGATTTATCCAATGTTTATCTATACTTTGGAGGATCGATACATAATTCCGATAACTAAATGTTTGCAGAAAGAGCGAAAGAAATTCTTACTTTAAAAATGTCTGAGGTTTGATCTCCGTATACACAAAAAGAAGGCAAATGATTTAAAGAAAACAAAGCAAAACACTGATAATTAAGCGAATTTGAGATTTTTTATTAATGTAAGTAGGCACATGGACTTCACAACACATCTCAACAACCTCACTGAAAAGCCCAAGTACCCTAATAACATGCGGCTACAAAAGCCTGAGATGCAAGAATGAGCTTCCATGTCAATCCATTCGTTGTTGGTTAAGTGCAAATGATATCGGGCCCCAGACAAGTCCGACAAACATTTTTTTTGGCATTTCTTAATGACTAAAATGAACGTAGGCAGGGTTAAATAGATTATACACCCCCTGGAGTTGTTATAAAGAGCGATGTCGCTGATTCTTAGAAATATGGGTGGGCGAAGGGGCGGAATAATGACTTCAGATGCGATCAAATTAGCTATATCCGAACCACAGAATGTCAGAACCACACAGAGAAAAC
Source organism: Lordiphosa andalusiaca (assembly GCA_035044965.1). Taxonomy (NCBI): domain Eukaryota; kingdom Metazoa; phylum Arthropoda; class Insecta; order Diptera; family Drosophilidae; genus Lordiphosa; species Lordiphosa andalusiaca. The sequence continues at coordinate 309,559 of JAWNNM010003327.1, read as the reverse complement.
TTAATATGGTAAAACTACATGAAAATATAGGTTTGTCAGTGATTCTTCAACCATTTCGTTTGTGTAGCTTTTCTGCCTCACGTGCATTTCTCTTTCTACATGCCAAGTTTGGAGCCAATCCCAAATTTAAGAAAATATACAAAAGAATAAGTACAAATATTCGCACTACACAGTTTACACAAGTTAGTGTGCTGAGAAGAAGGGGAGGAAAGGGCACGGAAGGGGAACGAGCTCATAACGCACTAACCTTGTCGTCATCACAGCGCATACGACTACCAAACACTCGCGCGGCATTGCCGCACATTAAAGTAATGAAGGGAAGAGACAAGCGACGATAAGCGAATGGATCAAATTCACGTTTGCTGTAGATTTTCTATATGTAGCATTCAGCATTTGAAATCTTAAGCATTTATTATAAAAACCTACATGTTTTGTGTGAGTAACAACTTTCTAAATGAAAAACATAGAAATTATGTACTGATTTTGAGCTACAATTTCGCTAAGAATTTTTACCTGCGCATTTAGGTTGTCGTGTTGGTAATAGTGTATCCTTTGCCTTTGTCCACGCACGTTTCACATTACAACATGCCTCGTTTACTCTTTTTAATTTTCAATCGCAGCAATTCATCAGGGCGAACTATGTTTCGTTTAAGATAGCCGTTTCTATGCGCCGAGTGCAGCTAATTTTGTTTTCTTTGTGCATTTTTAATATAAAACAATATCAATCAATTGCAGCAGGGTGTAGTTTAGCGGGTAGTGCGAGTGCATGCACTGCAAAGAGGTCAAGGGTTTGATACCACCTCGGGATATCTTATGAATCAGATTCTTCTTGAAAAACTTCCGCACCCGGTCTCCTTCTCTAGCTATTGGGGCCAGCTTTGAAGCAACTTGCTGTGAGAAAGCTTCTCAAACTTTGTCGTTCGGATTCAGCTTTAAACTCTAGGTACCTTTCTCTTGTGAGAAAAGCACATAAGCGAAGATATTGAGCTAGATGTTGGTGCCCACAGCAAGTTCACACTACTGAGTCAATTTTGATCTACTAACCGGTTTTAGGGTAGCTTAAGCTGGTTCAACGTTTATTGGGACAGAGAAACTTTAATTCAGAAATTATTTACTTAAGCAACTGGCGTCACTCAGACGCATTAGAAATCAAGACTTACATAAAACTGGGTTTTCATATGGAGTAAAATACTTCACCGCTTTATCTACCGTGGATCAAAAGAGGATCAATGCCATATCCCAACGACAAAGCTAACGACAAAGCTAAGCTAATGTCATATTTGCTATAGTTTTTATACCCTTGCAAATGCTCGCTTAAATATTTAAAAAAAATCTTTTTCCCACAACGACCCTTTTCCGACCGATCGTTCGCATGGGAGCTATTTGATATAGTCATCTTTTTTAAACAAACAATTTTAGAATTAGGTGAAAGCATGTGAAACAAACAAATACAAAATTTCAAACCTATCTTTTGTATGGCAACTAGAATAAATAGTTGTATGATTTTAATCAAACTTCGCAGATTTTTTAAAAAAGCATAGACAACGTATGAATACAAAATTTTGCAGACGTTACAAATGAAAAGAAAAAAGTATTTCTCACTAAAACTAGTTTTCCGACCGCTGGTTCCTATGGGAGCTATGAGATATTGTCATTAGATCCGGTCGGTTCTGACATATTAGCGTAGGTCAAAAAGAAGACTCAGTTCAATTATCATTAGAACCTCCTTAATGAGAGGGAGAAATACCCTGAACGAAATCCTAAGGGCCGGTTCAAAGGTGGTTTCCATCCCTACTTCAAGAAGTACTTAAACCTTGAACTCAAAATGAAGCTGAATTTTATATGAGCTTTAACAACAGGTTTCCAAGTTGTTTAGAGAGATACCTGAAATATTTCGTATTATCAGCTTTAAAACGGCTTACAACCCGGCTTAAACATGTTCAGAAGCGTGAACCGATTTTAATCCAGCTCAACCTACTCAGGCCAAAATGTTTTGGAAGAACAATATCAACATTATTTGCAAAGCCCGGGCAATGCCGTCTTTTGTAGCTGCTGTACATATATATAAATAAGCAAATAGATAATCAAACAGTGCAAATATCTGGCCAAGACCAACTTTTTCCTTCATCCATGGGCCAAGTGTAAACTCCATATAACGTAAGTCGACCACAAAAAACAAACTTGGCCACATACCAAAAACTTCGTCTTCGGAGTCAAGTGGAAGGCGCTCGGTCAGCCGCAGGTGATAAAGTTGAGAGAGCAGGGCGGCCCACTTTGTGGCGCTGCCAAAACATTTACATTACATTTAATAGCAGACCAAAACAAAAAAAAACCAAAATAACAAAAATGAAAATAAATAATTTTCGCGCAAATAGTTTACTGATGCAACAAAACCCTTTGACCAATCGCCGAAAATGTTTCCCAACTTTTGTGGCAACCGCAACATCATAAATATTTTAGGTTGCGGGCAAGTTTAGTGCTTTTCTGTATAGTTTCCTCATAAAGCACAAACAACAAAAAATGGCCACAAATTATTTAAATTCTATCTCCCCCCCCACCACCCACCCCCTATCCCACTCTTCAGCATACAGCTTTAATTACACAAAGTGCTTTTGTTCTACATAATTAGCAAAACTGCAGCTGCAGTCCGCATAGCGCGTCCAAATCCACCGCCATCATGAAGGTAGCACGAGAGGTACCGAGATAAGCTTTTTACTTTGCTTCTCATTAAACAAAAACATTAAAATAATCAAGCGAAATGCCAACTGACCGCCCTGGGGATAATCCATTGAATGAGCGAGAGTGCGAGAAATAGGGAGATGGGGGAAATATCTCTGCTTGGGAAAGCATAGGACGTCTTAAAATGAATATAGCCTTAAAGTACCCATTCCCAATATCAATACAAATCGACCCATCTGTCAACAGTGTGGGAGCTGAGCATTGAACTTCGACAGCAGTTGGCAACTAAAAGCAGTGAAGTGGCCAAAGGGGATGGCAGAATAATTATAATTATTGTTGACACTTTAAATTTCAATCTACTTAAACTATGCTCACGATATCAATTAATGTCAATGTTTTGGCAGGGCCGAACGAAAAGCATCACTCATACGCAGTGTTGCCTTGTACCTTTATAGCCTATATTAATTTTCTTTTTCCAGCTTCCAGCTTTTTTCTTTATTAGTGTATTCTGGTGTCATAACCAATAGTTATTTTTTAGATGTTTCTACTCAAAAATAGAACAAATATTTTTAAGCAATAATAACATCTTCAGCCCTGCTTCTGTTGTATAAAAAACCCAGATATACATTTTAAAGCATACATTCATTGATCCTATCAGTACACAAAGTACCTCTTCTTCGGAAAGAGCACAAGTTTCGAAACATCGGCAAACAAGTTGAACACTCTCGTCCCTTTTTTTCTTTAAATACATGTAGGAGGAGCCAGCAAAAAGACCGTCAATTGTTGTAAATTATGGCCAAAGGTCACCAAGCCTTGATGATAGTGAACGAGCCAGTTTTAAGAAAGTTTATAGAAGATGTCTCACAATGCCCAGGATATGGGATTCCAACTCGTTAAACAATTTCTAGCACCCCGTAGCCAAAAAGCGCGACGAGCAGACGGCTAATATGATGAGCACACTACATATAAGAAAGCACGTTTCTAAATTAAGAAAACAATTTAGAAAATCTAGAAAATCCCCCTAAAATTTTGAAAAATGCAAAAAAGACACCTCTTGTAGTTCTCAAGTTCAAATTGCCTACACAATCCCTCAGAATATATAAAGGGCAACTGATATTCGTCTTGCCAAGTGTTTCACATTTAACTGCGTTCTTTACTGTGTCTCACGCGAATGCTTGAGATAGTCGAATGCGTCAATATGCCATATCCCCGAGGTTCTGAGTTCAAATCCCAGACAAAGTATGTTTAAAACGTGAGCCATAAGTTAAACTCGGGCCTGCCCGACTTCGATATACCCGTTATTCAGGGGAATTGATATTAAATTGCCTTCCCTAAAGTTATTTAACAGAGCATTAACTTCATGTAAACATATCACCATTTTTTTAGCAAGCAGCGAATACTGCTCTGAAAAGTATGCAACGTTTGTTAACTCTATCATTAACTATAATTTGTAAGATTGTAGATATTGGGGCATACAATATTGAGAAATTGTAGGAGTCTAACATTTTTGATTGCGGTGGCGGGAGGGGGCATGTCACAAATATGAAACTAACTTGATTTGAGTGCGGCAATAGGAGCCTACATTAAAAATTTTGCTGCTTTTAGGTCTATTATTCGCTGAGTTGTAGGTGTTTATACGGACAGACGGATAAACAGAAATTCCTATATTGAATCGGCTATTGATGCTGATCAAGAATATGTATACTTTATGGGGTCGGAAAATTTTCCTTCAGCCTGTTATATAGATTTGCACGAACTTACACAGAAAGAAAATATCCGAATTCAGGATTAAAAACGGGGTGATCCCGGGGCATGCTTGAAGTGACATTGTTTTTCGGGATCAAAAAAAAAAATTGTATGTAAAATCAATCTTATTCCGGGATCAGCTCAAGAATATCTGGGATCACCCCGTTTCTAATCCCGTTTCGGATTGATTTTTTTTTTAGTGTAGTGTTCTTTTTTATACCCTGTACCACTGGCACATTTTGGAGGTCATTCGCTGGATGAGCTGATATATATATACTTGTAATTATGTTTTCCAGATTTCCAATTTGTTCTCTCTTCAATCGATCAGTTCAGGCAAACAAAAATCAGACAAAAAATAAGAATAATATTTAAGGGTTTCATTGTAAAAATGTGACTTGGTAAGCATGGCGTATGCGTAATTTTTGGTCAAATTATAAGGCTCAGTCTTGCCCACTTAAGATTAAAATTATATTTTTAAGGATTGGGAATGTTGATACCTACTGATTTCAATTTAGAGGTCCACTATGATGTACACGAATTAAATCAATGGGATTTCGAGTTATAAAACAAGGATAACACAATTCAAAATGCCCTGCTAAATGTCTGTTACAGGCAGTTTTCAGTTCTTAAGTCTTCAGGACGGTGACTTAATTAGGAATCTGCAAATGACTGGATGGTGTGACAGCATTGCAATTTAACTATCAATGGTGCTTTGCTTTGCCAAACTATCAATGGCACCATCGATTTATCGAATCTTTGCTGTTGTGCGTCGCTATCGATGTATTTGTTTGGAATTTCGATAGTTTTTTAGAGCGTTTTTGTGAGTTTTACAAATGTCAATAAAAGTTTTGAAAGCAGCCAATTTTTTTTACCCAAGGAAGCTAGTCTAAAATATGAGCCAAGAGAATAACAGGTCGGCTTGGCACTAGTTTTCTATAGTTGCTATGCTTATGTAAGGGTAGTTTCTAACCCTGGCAAAATTTTTTTTTTAATTTTTTCCTTAAAAATACAATTAGGGTATTGAGAACATTTAGTATACATTTCCGACAAGTAGTTTTTTTTTGGGAATATTTTTTGTGAAGGAAAGTCTTCATTTATGGGCAAAAAACGAACATATTTGGTGTGGGGTAACTTTAAGGGGCTGTATTCTCGAACAAACGAATATAATTGACGACGCAAATGAAGGCTCTCTATATTGTCCTGGAGTAGGAGATGTCATATAAGAATAAATATATTTTTCCCCTAAAAATCACGTACTTAAAAAATTTTTTTTATCGAACCTCGTATTTCCTAAAATACTATCATTTTTGTTTAGCTAAAAAATTTCAGAAAAAAATTTTATGTTAGAAACTTTCCCTAAAGAAAGCTTTTTTTTATAAAAAAAAAAATCTTATTTGGATCTTTTTGAAGAATTTTTTTTTACCCCGTCTTGACGCACTTTACCCCTAATTTCTCGGGAACCAATCAATTGATATGAATGAAATTTCTTTTCAGTCCTAGCTTATACCCAAATGAATAACTACAAGTATTTGGGAAAAATTATAAATTAATTTTAGTATGTCGAAATCAAAAACCAAACTTTAAACGCGATTATCTCAAAACCACTTTTTTTGAACTGGTTCCGGAAATAATGTGGTAAATATTGACCGATTTCAAAAATTTATTTATGTTTTACACATAATTCCCACCATTTCGCACCTGCCTCGGAGAACCGGGTTGATTCAAAAATAGCGAAGCTAGTCCGTTTTTACAAAGAAAAATAGGTAAATTTTTCGAAATTTTGACTTTCCAGCCCTATAGCTCCAGTGTTTTTGGACCTACCTCAAACGTGGAGGCAGGTGCGAAAACCACATCAATTCTGAGCACATCCTTTTTTTAGTTCATCCATTTTGGATAAGCCGTTTCGGAGAAAATTCCGGAACCATTGGACCAACTTTTTTTTGCCCTACTTTCACGGGCAATATCTCTTATAGTTTTTGAGTAATTCAATTTTCAGCGAAGCATTAAAAAATGTGGCTTAGGGGTAGAAACTACCCTTAAATTAATTTTAGGTCACACAGTGTAACTTACACTTTAAAGTAATCTAGATAGCTATTGGTTTAAAAGATATTTTAAATTTGGATATGGATCTCAGACCTCATAAAAGTAGTTATGTTTGGATTTTTGTTGCAACATGAAGTATTTGAATATGACGAAATATTAACAATAAATGAACCAATACGATTCCTCTTCAACTCCAGAAAATATATATTAAACTAAAATGAGTCCTGCTAAAATTTTCAAACTAAATTTTTTGTTCAATATTATTTTCGTCATTTTCAATTTGAGATCCAGCACACCTCAAATCCCCTTGCCGCCTACGCTTATGATGTGCTATAATTATGAAAACACAATCCCAGGAATACCAGAGAGATGCATATGTACATGTGTATGTGTCTGTGTCCCACTGCAGCTGCTCTCCTTGCATTGGGCATTGTTGCACCTGAGCCAGAGACAGAGTTGGCAAGGACAACGTCGGCCAAATGTTGCAATTACCATGCACCAGTCGCCTGGCCGGGGCATTATGATGTGTGTGTACAACGAAAAGTTCAATATGTAAATAGGCTTGTGTGTATGTGTCCTGTCAACACATGGACAAACGAAAATGAAACATTCACCTTGGGAGCCATTGCCGTGGCAACTTCGACATGCATTTTATGGGTCAGCGAAGCGCACGACTTTTAAAGCCTTAATACCGTCACACGCACTCTGTTCGCCTAAACTTATCAAGCAAATCGGAGTGCACACACGGAACAGAAGCAAATCATTTGGCAAATGTTTAGCCGAGAAAGTTTTTCAAGTTTTTGGTGCGTGAAAATGTAAGCATTACCCTTCCCCCCCACACCCACAGCCGGCTTTTGCCAGTATTTCTGCTCTTAACTGGCTTCAATGTGCTGCAACGCCAGCGTGCGCATTAATTAAGCGAAGAATGTTTCCCGTGCCACTCCTTATGCTGCATGCTGCATGCTGCAAGCTGTCATTGCGGTAACTTGCTTATCGCCCTAATTCAAGAAAACTTAATTAAATGACAACACAGCGGCAGCCAAATCAGTTTTGGCCGTATGATACTTCCAATTTGATGATCACATGCTGAGCCTGACTCGATTAATAGTTGACTGCAACATTGAATGGAAAGCTCCATCAATTCCGAATTTTTGTTGGTCCATTGACTTAATTACAGCCAGAAAGCCACGACGATTTTCAGTGAAGGAAACGCCATACTGGAAAATTTCACAAATGGTTGCACCAAAAAAGGATTCGGTTTTATGTGCAAACGAAAAATGGTGGACTATTTCAAATTGGACTAGCACACAGTGGATGTAATCCATTTACACATTTTTTTTTTATTACTTTATGAATTTATTTATGCATGTAATATTTTGAGAGCATATTTTGATGTGTCCAAATGAAAGTCTTTTTGTAAATATATTTCAATGTCAAATGGGTGTGAAGCTAAGAGCTATTTTGTTAGATGATGGAAACAGAACAAACTTGTTTAAAATTATGGTTCGGGTCCCCCACTGTGCCCAGTTTGCTTTCGTACCACTCGTGTGTTGGTACAAAGAAAACAGAAACATTAGCGACCATAAACCAAAACGTGTTGTGTGAATGGCACTGCTTTTAGAAGCCTATGCCAAAATGGTTCCATAAGTGCCACCTACTCCTCCTCCAAGAAAACAGAGGCACTTTTCTGCATGTTATGTCTGTTGTTGCAATTGTTAACACACACACACACACACACGCTCGCATACTATTACTATGAAATTGCCTGTGCATGTGCAAGTGTGTGGAACATTTGTTGCAGACTTTCGGGCTATTGTTGATAATTTGTGTGCCGCTTTAAAGTGTGCTCGAACACATCTCCGTATTCAAATTAACCGGCATCTGCTGCAGCAGGAAACGAGTCCTTCAGAGTTAAAGCCGGACTGCTAATCAATTTCCAGGCGCCACTCAATTTGGTGCCATCGAAAACGACAACAACACATGATTCCATGTCGCAGTTGACACACACACACACAACATCCGGTTCCGGCGGAATTGTGCTCGCTGGCTTCACTCCTGGCCCGACCCTGGCTGCAGCTTGCTCTTGTTTATGCGCATTGACGCTAATGCCACAAGGAATTTGGGTGTCCATCGATACGAGTCTCTATACATGTACATTTGCGACTGCAATCGTTCGCCTGCCTTTTATGACTATTGTTAGCTAGCATTTTATTATGATCACGCATACGTGACTGCAGCCAAAAAGGCGACGAATTCTGTCCTCGTTTCCTGCCATAAAAGTAGTTTAAACGAAAGAAAATCCTCAGCCTTGGCTTAAATTCAAATTTTAGCACATGCATGATATTGTCTTCGCGAGAAGGTAGCATAGAACGATTTCTAACATCAATACGCATTCAAATATTATAAAGTATACCTATACGTGCGTATGCTGCATGTTCTATAACTACAAAGTAGCGTACGGCGCAGCTTCAATATTCCCAGTTAGCATAGCTATTATAAGGAGCAAAATGGAATCAGAATACAATTTATCTAGAAACAGAAAAAAAGGAATTTTCATTTTTTTTTTAGATTGAAAACCCAAAACCATGGTGGCAACAGCGGAACAACGAAGACAGCTGCAGGGGTGCAACAGGCCACTATGTACCCATCGCTGGCATAACTGCTTCTTCTGCTTTATTTTCCAAGAAGTGCAATGCCGTCATAAATTTGGAAGGCAACTTATCAGCAACATTCTGGAATAAATCATGGTGGTTTCCTGTTAAAAAGTTTTTCCCTAAATTTATGGTAGATTTTTGCCTCAACTAACCTTTATTCTTTCATTTTACATTTCCATGCATCATCACTAATAATAAATTAAGTGCTCACCGATTGTGCTGTATTTTCACTTGTCGAGATCTTTTATGAGTTGGGCCAAAAATACCTCTGGCTATTGTGAAGTGACTGTCAAAAAACTCTTAAGAGAACTCAGATAGCCTATTTCTTATGCACCTTCTGATACCTTATATCTTAAGTGGGATATTTCTGTGAGGTATCAGACATCTGAAAGTACAGCTCTACATGAAAATACTTCATGCTTGTAAAAAAAATTGTATTTCAAGTACAATTTTTATCAATTTATTTTTAAAGAATATATCGGACTATTCTCAGATATATTCTATAATTCTTTCAGGTTTTTATAGTCTTAGGGCCGATTTCTCAGCTTCTTAATAGCATATAAACTTAAATGTTACTCTATTATTCGTATGATTATGTGGCTGATAGCTTTAGATGTGAAACCGGCCCTACGTCGATTCCGATTAAAAATAAGATTTTCTCGAAAAAAAACTTGTTAACTCTACACTCAGAAAAAAAAGGCTACCGGCGTCCTACACCAATCGGGATAGAATTTAAGCCGTTTTGTACTTGAAAATTCAAGTATGATTCGTTCTTGAGTGTACTTAAATTAAGTACGAAACATTCTAAACGCGAAATATGACTGAATATTTTATAGAAATGAGAACAAACCTTCTTGAATCAAGAACATTTTGTACTCACAGTAAGATGAAAGATTCTAGAAAAGCGAGTTCTTAGTTCGAGTACAAAATATGTTAGATTGAGTACAAAATAGACTCATTATCCTAGCTGCACAAAGTGCGCAACAGAAAATACAAATTATTTTTAAGCAAGTCTGTTCTTAAAATTCCCAACTGGCTCTAGCACTTTTGTAATGGAGTGATTTTAAATTTCTGAGCTACAGTAGCTCTAACTTGCTCTTTTTTTATGGGTCTTGGATATTTCTTTGGTTTAATACAGAGACCTCGTTCAAGAACAAAGTGGGAAGTAGCTATACTGTATGGGCTCAAACCAAGAACATTTTGTTCTTGTTTGAAATACTCTTATGTTCTTCCTAGAATGTTTTTGGGCTGGCAATAGAAATTACTCACTTTAAGAACTAATGCTTTGTACTTATTTTGACACATAATCGGGCTTGACTTAAGACCGTTATGAGCTAAAAGTATGATTAAAAATATTTTAATCGTTCAAAACATACTAAATATATCCAAAAACAGTCTAAAATCAAGTATTTCGGGATTGAAAAATTCGTACTTGATATAAGAATCTTGTACTTAAATCAAGTATTTTCGTACTCACCGTACTATTGACACCGTTTGTACTTAACTCAAGTACAAAGTTCTTGGTTTTTTTTCTGAGTGTAACAGTTATCGTGTTGGATCGTGCCCAATTTTGTCTTGAAAATAAGTCTCTGCTTTGAATTAACTAAGGCTGCATAGATACAAAGCAAATTTAATAGCCAATCACCAAGAAGATTTAAATAAAGTTTAGATATCTTCTATAGCTCTATAAGCCACATGTTTCAACCAGCTTCGAACTTGAAATACCGATGTTAGTCTAGTTTGTACTAAATCCAAGAAATGTCAGTCCCAAACAATTTTAGAAGGCGGTCAATCCCGGATTTTTGTATCAGGATATTCTTGTCTTGAATTTCTCGATCTTAGCTCGATTAAGGCTTATTTCAACCACAAACGGGTTGATTTTAGCTTGTTATTTGAACTCGACTTTGTCCCTCAGTCCAATCATTCAAATCAAGAATTCTTGTTTGAATTCTTGATTTCGTCTCAGAATCGGCTTGGTACAAGATTATTAGATTAAGCTCGATATTCGAACTGCACTCATTCCGCAAAAGTATTTCTTCCAAAATGATTGAGTTCTGCTAAAGTTCGATATTCAATCGCATGTGAATTGCTCAACATTACATATACTCTATACCAAAATTACACAGAGTATATATTCATTTTGTCATAATTATGTAACTGCCAGTTTAATATTCATTTGAAATATAATTTTAACTAAAATATCCTTGATGAGTCTGTGTTAATGATTAAAAAGGAATTACTATCATGTGCGTCTAAACTTAATCTCGAAAATGATGCTCAAAATATGATTTATTGAACTAAGACTCGCAAATCAATCGAAAATGAGTCGAAAGTGATTAGAAGAACGTGTGAAAACGATTCTTCGAAAAAAATCGCAGCTAAGGGATCATTTTCATTCGACAAAAGTATCTTTTATGATCAGAAATCGAGTGCATTTTTCACTATTCAGAACAGATCAAGGATAAGAAAAATACTCGAATGTGATCAGAAACTTTATAAAATGCATGGTAGTCTGGGTTGTCAGTTTCTCTCTCTGTTTTGCTCTGACATTGGAAATCCGCTGTAACTTTAATCTTAAATCTGAAACATTTGAGTTTCATTGAAATTAGTTTTTTCAGAATTATATCTTTCGAACTTATATCAAAAACAAATTTTTAATCCGATGGTCGAGATCAAATCAATATTTATGAATTTAATTTTAGCTGGACATTTTTCCGGTGTACCCGAATTAGTAATGCATTTCGGAAAATTCTTTGTTCAAAAATAAATTTTATTCTGAGAAAACTTACTGAGATGGTTTTAGGTCGAATTTTGTTACGGCGGTATACTTAAACTATCTGAAACAAAGAAGGTAAAATTTAGAGATAGTTAACTGCTCCTCAAAACAAATTAGTTACCGACTTAAAGATTGGAAGTGGATTTGGGTCTATTCAATTGGCCAAAGTCAGTGTTCTTGCAAAGTAAACTGATTGTCAATTGGCCGTACTCTACTCAGTGAGAGTGCTTTCTGCTTGAAAGTAAGCCATTTTCGTTCCTGTAAAAAGTCCTAAGTTCGTTTTTGATAGGTTTACACCAAACTGAAAGAGAACATCAGTTTTGACTTCAAGCTTAACTACATGCTGCAATTGCTTTGCTTTTTTTTTCATTCTTGATGATTTCTTAGTTTTTCCATCTTTACCCCCTGTGTGCCCCCTTTTTGTTCCTCTTTCTTGCTGTTGCGCTTTTTATGGCAAGTGGAAATTAGAAAATCATTTTGTATGACTTTGAAGATGGCTTTTTTGTGTGTGTTTGTTGAACTTTACATAAATAGTTTGGAAAGCATGACACACACACACACACACGCACACGCATGCCAAATTAAACTTCCTGTCACAGAGTCGTATGTTTTTGCTTTTAGTGACCGCCGTTGGACAAAATGAAAAAGTTAGCATAAATGTCTGTATGCATTTCGCATTTATTTTAATGCATAAATTTGTCGTTGTTGTTATACCCTGTCAAAAAGTTATTATAGTTGGTGCAAAGAAAATCTATGCATTCTGGAGCATAGCGAGCTGTGTCTTTCTGGGAGTGTTAAATGGTCCAACGAAATTTTATTATTTATGTAATTAGTGAATTTCGCCCACTGTTAACTTAATGAATACTTAATGAATGGCTTCTGGAATTACTTTCACAATTACTTCAATAATTGTGCATGTCGAAGGTAATTCCTTAGTATTTGCAGTTAAATTAGCTTTGGCAAATACAGAGCATCTTAAATTCGCTCTTGTCCGAATTTCTATTTAGTATTTTTCTTCCCCACCCGCCTGACCCTACTAACAACATTCAACATTCTCGCTTGACTAATTCAAATCAATGTTATACAAATTGGTTTTTGATAAGCGACAGCAGGCAAGTCGACGCCCTTTGAAGGAACCAACCAGGAAGCAAAATAAATCAACAACAACAACAAAAATTAGATCAAATTCCAATAAGCAGCAAAACAAAGCAAAAAACAAAAACAAAAACCCCGAAAAGCAACGAAAAAAGTATGACAACCACAAGATAATGTTGGCCAAATTTCTCGTTACCCCCGAAAAAAAATAAACAAAAACAAAAGAAATAGAACAACAACAGAGAACAGCCATATTTTTTGGAAAGAGGAAAAGGTTCATCATAATGAAAATGCGTTTTCATGGCGAAAGAGAGCAGAAAAGTTTGCGTTGACGCTGGAATGCGTTGATTGATTCTCTGTTCGGCTCAACTGACACCACCCCGGCTAGCCTGACAGACTTATGGGTCTGTTTTGGTGCTGGCTTTGGCGATTGCTTAATTAAAGAGCGGGAGCAACACCATGTACCCCATGAGCGACAGCCAGCGGCAAAAACAAATCAAAACAGTTTTTAAAAGAAAAAAAACTTTTTAATGAGTTGCGGCAGAAGCCCGGAGGCCATGAACTGACGCTGGCGGTGCTCTTTATTTTTTTGTTTTCCAATATTTTAACACGCGTTGCGTATCTGCCGCAGATACCGCACATGCGACTTGCTGCACAATCCAATCAAAAGTTTACAATTTACGCTCGAAATGTCGCGACTGGGACGCACCTCAGTCGGGGCGTAAAAAATGTATCTGAATCACTTTAAATAAGAGTAAGTGTGTAGGCAAAAGTTTGTTTCCTTTTGTAGGTTCATGGAGCGTGTGAAAGCCGCTTAGCGGAGGGAGGTGTGCGTGTGTGTGTGTGTGTGTGTGGCATACGCTTCAAGTGTGATGTCGCCTAAAAGTATGCCATAAAAAATGAAGCTGTTAAACATTAAGCGCTCGCCGCACTCGCATTGTAAAAAATTAAGTACCACAAGCTGTTGGCTGTTAGCTGTTGGTTGGTTTTGTGCCTACGTCTGCGTTAATCCTCATTTGCCGCACATATTTATGACCAAATTTAAGGTAGCCAACTTTTTCACTCTCATTCACCCGTTACATAAGCCCGGAAATCATCAATGCAATTTATCGTACTGCCTTCTGCCCTCCCTTTGAACATCTATAAGAAGTAACCTGGTGACTTTACAGTCTTCTCAATTTCCTTTGAATGCACCACAATCAATTATTAATTAACTTCTAGGACAGAGCGACATTTTGACCCATGTAAATGCTTGTGCTTGTGCCTGATACTGTGGGCTTCTAATGAGATAAATTATTAATAAGCATTGCATCATTTGTCTTAAGAGTTTAGCATTTCTAGTTCGTCGTACGTTGTAGATTTAATTAAGTAAATAAGTGCTTACCTGATACCTGACAAATTTTCTGGAATGTATACATTTGAAAGGTGGTACGCATACCGAGAATATGCGTATTAAAGGCAACTAATCAATATGCCAAGTTTATGTTTAACCATAACGAAGTAAAGGGTTAATTCTTAGCCACTTTCCTTTTGGCAGCTCAGCTGATTTCGTGTCACATGCTACTGTCAAACATGTTCAGTTTGGTCTTTATAAACGAACAACGCTTGCAGATTAATGAATTTTATTATAAAAATTCATGCTCGGTAATATGCTCATCTCTTATCGAAAAATAGTGTATAGCGACCAAGCTTATTTCTGGTTGAATGGAAACGTGAACAAACAAAATTGCCTTATTTACTGTGAAAACAGCCAGAACACATTGAAAGAACTGCGAATTCATCCCGAGAAATGCTCTGTCTGGTGTGGATTATACTTAATACTCTTTTAATACTCTTGCAAATGTTATTTAACATTTTGCCATGCTTTTATGTTCCTCAATATTTGGTTGAAGTCGGACAACTATATTGTATACCTGCGATGGGTTTTTAAAATTGTCTGGGTAGGGCACATTTTTATACCCTTGCAAAGGGTATTATAATTTTATGTGCAACGCACATAATTATTCATTTCCGGCCGCATAAACTATATATATTCTTGATCAGGGTGACGAGCTGAGTCAATTGAGATTTGTCCGTCCGTCTGTCTGTCTGTTTCTACGCGAACAAGTCTCGAGCACAGACGAAGTTAGCTTATATTTCTCGTTTGGATTTCAATGGTAGCGTCTTAAATTGTTTTGGAATTATTTATTTTATATAGTTTAGCACAATTCTACAATAATCTGTCAAAATCGGATGCTCATAAAATATAGCTGCCATAGGAAATATCTCCTGTGAGAAACATTTATTTTTAAAATGATCTGGTAACTAGTTCGAGACTCGATAAGAAATTTATTACAAGTTACATCTCAAGCATATACATAGAGTCACACTTCTTTCTTCACACTCAATCATAGAACACCCCAGAACATGCCAACCAATAAACCAAATCTAAACCAACCAGTGTCTTATATTTAAACTGTATCGTAGCGTAGCCACATGATTATAGAAGAGGCGTCATCTTTCGGATAACTTGACAAATCTCTTAACTGGCATTCTTCAAAGGAAAAATGATCTCATTGAATGATACCTTTATTAAGATGAATTATACGATCTCGGTATACAAACAGCTGAAGTTAACCTTCGTCTCTTTTTTAAAAGATGACGATGTCAGGAACTTTACTGTAAATGGAGACCGCTACCGTGCGATGGTTACAAACTGTTTTTTGTCCAAAATGGAAGGGCTGGACTTGACTAACATGTGGTTTCAACAAGATGGTGCCACATGCCACACAGCACGCGGAACAATTGAGAGGTGAGTTCGGTGAATAGCTTGTTTCAGTATTTTGGCTGGTCAATCGATCGTGCGATATAACGCCTTTAAATTATTTTTTAATGGAGGCATGTTAAGGCTCATATCCATGGCCACCAGCCCGCAGCAGTTAATGCACTGAAATCCAATATTTAAGAATTTAGTCGTAACATACCGGCCGATTTCGATAGAGAGTATGGCAAAATTAGACGCAGCTTATGAACCATTTGGGGTGCAGCCGCGGTATTCATTTACATGAAATCATCTTTGAACATTCAATTAAATACTCAAATAACTCAAATCACTCAAATAACTCAAATAATGATTTTATACATTTTTCTGAATTTCATGAAATTTTGTTTAATCAAATCCGAAAAATCACCCTTTACATGCAGCATGGAACATTCCTTGCGTCTAATCATCATACCTTTTTGCTTATTCAACAGTCTTGAATCTTTATTGAGCGGCAAAATGATGAATTAAATGGTCAAGATGTCAGTTGTAAAAGAAGTCAATTTCGTTCAAAGTAGAACAATCAAAATAAATCTTACATTTTAATGGCTCTCACAAAATATTAAACCATTTCTAACCATTTTCGAACTGGCTAACAAAAATTAACTCAGTTTAATATTTATGCATATAGATTTAGATTTATCCCAGTCATTTCTCCTTTAACAAACTGGTATAGTGTTGGATCAGTGCCTAAAGTGTGGCATATGAAATTAAAATTTCGGCTTACTTTTTTTTGTCAATTCCGATGAGAGCGCAAATTAGATCTGAATTATTGAACCGAACCGTTTAGATTTCCGGTTGCCTTTTGCACTCTCATAGCGTTACCACACTAGGCATATCAAACATCTAACTTTTCATATCCACACCAAAATGATAGCCAAAGTTCCTCCTGGACGAAAGACTTCCACTGCGAGAGGAATGTAAAGCAAAAATACATCTTGTTTTAACTTCTTTGCCCAGTTCATTTTAAAATGGCCATTGAAACCTCTCAGATGAACGTAGAAAATAGTTTCCTTTCTCTTATTATCGTAAATTCATCGAAATCTTCAAGTACATTGTCATCACTGTCATCACTACTGTTAATAAGGCCAGAAGTGCTTTAGGGTTTATAAAGTGGTGGTCGAAAGAATTTGCGGATCCCTACACTACCAAAATTATTTACACTTCTCTTGTCCGTCCTACTCCTATCATGTGTGTGGTCTCCGCAATACTCGACCCATTAAAATAGAATTGAATCTATGCAAAAGCATTTCTTATTGTTTGCTCTTCGTGGTTTGAACTGGAATCCTGAGGTCCGTTTCCCATCTTATTCTAGTAGACTACTTTTAATTAATCTTCCTTCCTTATTTTACCGTAGAGTTATGCTTGGTGTAATGTTCATTAATGGCGAAATCGACTCATCGGAATTGCTTAGCCAAATTATGCTCAATGTTCCTTGTATATTGTCCCGTAACTTTGTCCCCTTATCACTGAGACGTTGTACTACTGTCCTCTGTGCTGATTACAATCAATTTGGAATATTCTCTTCCCGCATTAAAAACTTCTATTTTATCTTATTTATCCCGTAGGTAACAATTTTTTTTAAATTTTACTGCCGGTTTTCGTGTCGCTTGTTGGCGGCTGCGCCTCTCGGTCGGTTGGGCGGTAGGTGGGCTGCTATTTTGCCTGGGGTTCGCGCGTAACAAGCTTCGGCTTGGGCCACATGAACGTACTGCGCATTGTACGTCAACGTCCATATCATTACTAAAATTCAGTGAAATTAACGTTTGAAAAACCTTCTTGAATCGTAATTTATGTCAAATAAAATTGCAAAGCTGCAATTAAGAAAAATTTAATTAATTTGAAAAGATTACTGCAGTCAGCTGTTGTTTGCTTGTGTTGGGCAATTAATAAATATAATAAATTATGAAATGAAGTTCAATATGGCTTATCATATGTTTCAAACATATTTTGATGCCATTTTGCCATAGCATAAATTAATCATAAAATCAAAAGCAAGAATTTCGAATTTGCCATACGAGAAACTGACAAAATACCAGGTACAATTATTGCAAATATACATACATATATCAAAAACTTGCTAATATTCTCGTTATTAGCAGCCACCATGGAGACCAATAATAATAATCAAAATAATCATAACAAATGTGCACCATGACCCAGTTAACTTGGGCCCAGAAGATGACAAGGAGAACAAATGATTGTTTAAATATTAAACAAGCTCGGCGGCGGCGGCGGCATGAAATACGACTATTTCATGGCAGCAAAACACAATGCAGACGATGAGGCAAATTTGCATAAATTAAAACGACAACATATACACGCTTAAACCGCGAGTCTCATTTGACATGCCCATTATTACTATTATTATTATTATTATTATTATAACGAATATAATGATTATGGCAATGCAATTTTTTTTTATTGGGGCACATAAATAAATAAGGCTCCTTCTGGTGGCATTCAAAACAACAATTGCAATTTAAATGCAATTTACTCTTCCACTCTTCCCACAGCTTGAGCAAAAGTTTGTGGACTGCCACCAGGCGCTGTGTGTGTGTGTGTGTGTGTGTGAAAATTTATGGAATTTAATAATTATTTTGTTTGTTTGCTATCATTTTCTGTCGCGTCGTGTTTGTCTAGTTCATGTGGCGCCAATACCAAATCCGGACTCAGCTTTTGCTCCTGCTCCCTCACCTACTGATGCATAAAGCCTTACCGCACACTCACTCACACGTATACACGGACACACACACACACACACAATCACCCGCACACACGCAAGCCTTTGGAAATTGATATATTTTATTGACATTTTCGTTATGCGGTCAAATTTGCTTTTGAGGTTTTAAAGTTAATAAATTGCTTTTTGATCCAAGTGCCGTGGGTAATCGACAATCTTTGAAATGTTAACCTCAATTTAATGACAATTGTTGCTATTGTTGACACACAGACATTTAAAGTCAAGGTATGTGGTCAACTCAACTGAAAGCCATCAATTAGAAATTAAGTCAATGGTGCATTATTCTGCGCATTTTACATAAAAAGATTGAGTTTATTTAACAATTTATTTGATTTATCATTTTATTAAATATAGCTAATATTACTATAGTCTGAGCTTCTTTAAAAGTTTCATTAAATCATTTAATTTTGAATCTTGCACATTTCTACCTACAAATTATTACTGCTAATGTGTTTACAATCGATTTGATTGCACAAGTACAAAACCTACTTTCCCGGCCCTCCCCATGCCCAACGCTTGATTTGAAATTAGTGTCATGCATACGATTTTGCACCTGCAAGTTTCGATAAGCTGGGCTGGTTCAGCCCACTCACACACCCGCCAACGCATGTCCTGTGTGTTGATAAGGATATGCATTTAAACTCAATTTTGTGCATTTGTCATAATTGGCACCCAGTGTGTGTTCCTTCCTTTGCATTTCTTATCGGCACAAACACGCTAATCGCATGAGCTTCCTCTTCGGCACCTGCCACCTGAATTGAAAAGCATTAAAGTTACATTTTGCGATTTCAAGTGCTACAAGTAGTCAACTCTTTGTGTCACGTTTCTGAATGCTGTGCGTCATCGTCATATGTTTGCTCATGTACGCGCCACGTGCGTTTTCCTTCCTTATTTTCAAGATTTCAGTCCTCCTGGATATGAGTTTGTCATTGGCAGACCGCATGTTTTATATGCGCATCAATTAGATCATATTGAGGATTCCAAGTAGAGTTACAGTTGCCATTCTGTCGCTTGCATGTCTCAACAAAATCTCAATGGGAGACCTTGACGTAGGCCCGTTGGATCTTGTTGTTACAGCTGCCATGTGCAAGGAAACTGCGTCATCTGGGCACGCAAGCAGGCATCATGAAGGGGGGGGGCTGACCATTTAAGTGACATAGGCAATGAGGAAATCAGGATTGCAATTACCAAGGAAGTGATATACTCAGTACCTGTCAATCTGTTATTCTCAGTACCCAAGGTGCACAAAGTATATTAAGTATATCAACTAAAAATAGTTGAAGAATGTATAAAAACACTTACACATACACACAAACGAATTTCCTTAATCCTAAAATTGGTTCATAATTAAATAAATTAAAAGTTTTTGAATTTGAATGTAACTGGTTTTAGTAACAACTATTAAACGCTCATCCTGAAAGTAGGCCACATTATTTGGTCGTTTTAGCGGTTTTAGCTCTAACTTTTGATCGATCTGATTGTACTTTTCAGAATAGATAGCTATTGGGCCTTGTTTGAGGTGTAATTGTTAATTGTTTCACTTCCAAATTCTTCTCTTCGACTACTCTTTCAACTTAATCGGCTGGATAAGCAAAACAAAATAAATAACAACTATCAAAATTTTTCATACTTCTGGTTTAAAATGTCCTCGTTATTTCACCAGCATGTTAGGGACATGTTACAAGCGTTTCATACAGAAGTGACAACTAAAAAAAGTCAAACAAAAAGTGTGAATTCGATTTGGTTGGCAACATTTAAGCTTTTCATAAAAGAACATTGTTTTTGTTTTAATAATTATTTTTTAAAGAATGCAAAAGGTAAAGCTAGAAACTAAAATAATGATTACTAATTACAATGGGATTTTCAGAAAGAAACTTAAGTGAACCAACAGAAATAAAATATTCTATAATATTATAATCTAAGGGGTTACATACGGCCACTTCAGAAAGGCTTAGTCTTAGAAATAATTTTTCTAAAATATATGCCAAATCGCCTTAGACCCCTTTTTTAAGTCGAGTTTCTACATTTTAGGGCGATTTTGTCTGTTTTTTTTTTGAGCGTAGGCAAACATAAAAAAATACAACACTAAATAGTCGATGCGTACTTACACTCAGGGAAAAATCGCATAGTAAAAAAGCTAACACAATCTCATATTTGATTTTACTATGCCGCTTTCATATTAAAATTAAGTATATCGCACTTTGAATTGACTAAAAACATATTAAATCGGCGAATTTTAGTTACCCCTTTTATATTCTCTTTGCAGAGAATTCCAATTTGAGAATTACAAGCAGTCTTATTTGTGTAAAATTCTAAAAGAATTCTACTCCTGGGTTCGATTTCACAGAAAATTGAGTATGGGTTTGCTGGCAAAATTTTTAAGTAAATAGAAAAGTTTTTAAATATTTCCATGTTAAATTTAACTATGGCCAATATTAAATTTTAAGTCTCTTTATATATACGAATTCCATATTTAACGCTAAATCGGTGGTTAATATATTCAACTCAAAGTGTAAATATTGAAATATCTGTGTGTTTTTCCCTGAGTGTAGAAATTTACAAATTTACAGAAACAGCATCTGTTCTACGGAGAATTAAATAGACTATTAAAATAAAGCTTTAAAGAAAACCACATAGAATAAAATAGTAAGACCAGTGAAGGCCAGAGTTGAAATTTAAAAAAAAAAAAAACGAGAAAGCTAAGCTAACTTTGTCTGTGACGAAGTTTTTATATCCTTGCAAATTATATGTTTAAATATTTTCAAAAATAATTTTTTCCTTACAAGTACATTTTTTTCGACCGATCGTTTGTATGGGGACTATATGATATAGTCATCCGACTTGGACACAAAAATTTAAAATAAGGTGAAAGCTTGTGAAACATGCAAATACAAAATTGCAGCTTTGAGATATAGTCATCCGATTCGGTTCCGATATATTAGAAGAGTGCAGCAAAAAGAAGACTCTGTGCAAAATTGCAGCTCGATAGCTTCAAAACTGAGAGACTAGTTCGCGTAGAACCGACAGACAGATGGAGGGACAAAGCTCAATCGACTCAGTTCGTCACCCTAATCAAGAACATATATAGTTTATGGGGACGAAAACGAATAGTTCTATGCGTTGCAAAAATCTCATAATACCCTTTGCAATGGTATAATAAAAGAAACTAATATAATTAACATATTCACCAGCTATGCTGGTTTTGGAGAACGTTAATCTTGGTGACTATTTACTTTTGGATACTCCAAGGCCGCATACCGAGAATGATTAATCCTACTTTTGACTCAGTATTTCAAATAACACTTTGTTATTACATTGATGCTCATGAGCTGTTCGAAAGTGTTTCTATTTATATGAAAAACTGACAAAAGTAATATTTTGTCTTTCGTAGAATGAGGATTGAGACCTGAATTATTAATTCAAACTCAAATTACTTTAAACAGCAGTGTTTAGAACACCAGCATCGATTGCCATCAGATTTATTGCATTTTGTATTAAATTTATCAGTTTTAAATAAATGAACTTAATGGAAATCAATGGCCCACTTCATTATTCGCGGTTTTAATTACTTGTCGGTATGTTGTTACAAATTGTCGGCATTCGAGTACATTAACGGACCGAGAGTGCGATCCTATTTCATTCGAATATTGTGATACCATCTGACTAAGCCCTGTCTTAGCGGCAGACTCCCAACAAATTCCATTTATTTTTTTAAACATTCTGTTCTGTTTGGAAAAAGAAAAACAGAAAATAAAACTCTGTCACATATTCGTGTTTGTCTGTATGTCAGCTGTTTGTGCATTTTACGCTGTGACAACATTAAATTTGACACGAAGCACAGAGAACAGACTGTTAGTGCGTATTGCCTTTTTGCTAATATTTGTTCTTCTGCCTTTGACTGGACTGACACCCAGTGTTTTTGGCCATTTCTTATGTTATGCTCAGTTCTTTTCAGCTTTGAGTAGTTGACTGTGCAATTATTAACAACTGACCCCATTTTCTGCTTCATATCAATGTAGTGCATTCAAGTACCATACATCCATTTGTCTGCACTCTAGCCAGCTGTCATACATAAGAGAGATTTATACTTCAAATGCAATTAGCATTTTATATATAATATTTATCACCCCGTCCGGTTATTTTTCATGCCATGTAATATTACAATCAGAAATTAATTTATTAATTTCCATTGGTGTGTAGAATCAATATTATATCACATTGTTTAAGGTTCATGCACTCTTGCAACTATTGCCAAAATTTGACCAAGACCTTTCACATACGTTTGCATTTGGCTACTGAAATAGATTTGCTTAGTTAGTTGTTGCATAAAAAGCAAAAAACAGAAAAGCATTCTATGGTCTCGGGTTTTGTGTGTTTTGGCTGTAAGCATTTTTGAATGTTTGCCAAGCTTTTGTTGGCTTTGGGTTGTAATTGTTACACCAACAGTGAAATGTGTCATGATAAGGCCTCTCTGTGTTTACATGCACATTTTTTTATTTGCAATTTGGTTTTCTGTGCCAGTTTTCTTTTCTAGCGCCATAAACATAGTTGACTTAATTAAGCTTGAACCGTTATAAAATAGACGAACGAAAAATATGTTGCCTATCATTTGGGGCTCTGCATTGAGGCAAATAACATTTCTTCAGACAGGGTAGAAGTTTCAGTGCAAGACTTCAGATTAAATTAACAATTTTCACACGTGCAGCCCCCATTTAAGCAGACATTTTTTTGCAGTCAGCCAAAAGTTTTCGCCTTGCAGTTTATTGGCCTTTTACGTGGAAAAAAAAGGGAGACAAAAATTCAAATACTACAACAGAAGTTGGCACAAATATGCTTAACTCAAGTTTGCTTTTGGGCAATTTTAAATGCATTTTCATGGTATTTTCGATAATATGTTCAGGGGAGTTCACTTATTTCTTATGGAAAATTTAAGCTCATACTTTACAAACATTACAGCCCCAAAAGCTTCGAGCTTCTCATAATCTCTCGTGCTTCTAATTCTTGCATAAAAGAAAGGAACCTACAGTTTAACGCAGAATTAAAACGGCAGAGTTTGAGCAGTTTTTATGGATCGTTACTTCTAAGGTGGCGCCAATAGCTACTGAAGGTGGCAGTATATGTAAGATTTTAAAGAAAAAACGTTTTCACTAGATGTCCCGAGGCGGGATCAAACCATCGACTTCTTGACCAAAATGATTTGTTAGCCTTATAAGAAGCATTCATCTTCGTGAAACAAAAAGTTCGTAGAAAAATGAAAAAAATCAAGCTTTGTTCGAGATGAAACTAATTACCCTAAAGACCCTAGCACAATAAGATAGGTGCTACGGGAAATTTCAATGTGGACCTTCGATTTTTCATGCTTGTGCTGTGCGTGTGCAAAAACTGCCAAAGAAACCTTTGCGCAAACACAGCAGACATCTTAAAATTGAAGGTCCACATAATAAAGTTCGCTTCAAATTTCAATTCAAATTCAAATTCAATTTGTTCAGTTTTATGGCCGTTGCTCATGTTATTGTTTTAGAGTCTTTAGTCTAGGATAGTTAAACGATGTATCGGTTTTTTGATTGACGATAAGGGTTAATGCAATACGATATTTTTGTACCGATATAGCCGATAATCGATTTTATTTAAATCGATAAATAAGAAAAAATAACTATGGTCACATTTAAAAAGGCCGTTTGGTACATTTGTGTCGTTTCAATAAAAACAACAAAATGGATTTATGACAGTACTTTGAAAAAAGATAACTATTCCAAGGACAAATTATGTGGCAAGACTGAAAATAAATTTTTTCGATGCTACAACATGCGGAAACATTACATGGAGAATGTAAATCAGCGCTGGGCCCCAAAATCAAGCAGAGGGGCGAAAGATTTATGCCTTCAAATTTCAATTCCCATCCAACTCTGAGCAGCACAGTATGTTGTTGTTGGCATTCCGAATTCTTACTTTTAGAATGAAGAAAACTGAAAATGCCAAAACACTGGCGGCACTAGAAGCCGAGAGCGACCATGTAACGGAGTCTGACCCATGGTCTGATCAACCAACCATAGTGGAGTGCGTTAAATCCACAGTAAGTGATTCTTCCCCGTATATTTTTAGTATATAAAATCTGTTTTGTCACAGTACTAAATACAGAATTCGACTCACTTTGGCATTGCTTTGATGTTTAACGTGTTTCTGGATTATGTGAAGTATTTTGTAGAAAGCATAAGACTTTCCACTAGGGCTTCAGCGCCGCATCATAAATTCCTTGTCAACTGCATTCGCACTTCCTTTAAGTGACAATTATCGGATCCTCATGTTTATTAAAAGTGCAGATAGTAGAGCTCTTTTACAAAGCAGCAGCATATCTGACTTTCCAAAACCTGGACCTGAGTACTTTGAATAAGTGTGTTATTTTCAGTTATATGAGGCTACCGGTGCACTGGGCCTAATACTGGTTAAACTTCAGGCAACATCTGGAGTATGTCGGCAAGAAAGCATCACGGATCTCAACTGCACTAGCGGTAATGATGTCCAATATTGGCGGACCTTGCCAGCGAAGTACGATGCTGATAGCTAACATGGTAAAGTGAGTTATATGGAGCACCGAAATGGGAAGCTTCAATGGAGGTACGCACGGGCAACTCGACTTTTACTTGACGCAAGCCCTGACGGGACATGGTTTTTTTAAGTCTTACTTGTTTAGGTTCTAGCATGAAACTTATCCTTTTTGCACACACTGTGCAGGGATGCTAGAAGACGCATAACAACATGTATTTTTGTCTGTCCTAGATTCGCTGGTGAACGGGAAGAGCTAAGTATAGAGATTGGGAGACCACTCATAGTTAATGACTTGATGAAAAATAAATGAATAAATCCTTAGACTAGAATAGAATAGAACTGGAATAGAATAATAGAAACACAGGTAAGAGGAGTAGATAAATTTTACTTAAAATATCCAAAATGATTATTCAATTGAAGAATAGAGAATTTTAATAAGAGTATAAGACCCAAAACGATTAATATATATAATATAAGTAAACCTCGAGGGAACTGTAAAATCAATAAAAGCGAAGTACGTTTGATTACCAAACCCGCCGAGAAGAAGCGTGTGGACAAAATAATTCGTACATTTGACTGGGTTGCCTCGAATGTTTTCCTAACGTCGATGATTTTACTTATTTTTCATTTCAAATCACGATTCGCAGCAATGTCCTTGTGAAATGAATGTGTTGTGTCATACCTACTGCCAAAAATCCAAACAAGTTGAAATTACCAATTCATGGCAAGGCAATCATTTACGCCATTTTGTTGTAGTTCTGTAGTTCGAACACAGGTTGTGCCTCTAATTAAATTAAACAAGCAGTGGAGCTGGTAAAGAAAATGATTAGTGGGAATGCCAAGTAACCCAAGAGAGCAGCGGTGGTCAACTAACCACAAAACCCAAATGATTAATTATCGCCTTTTCGTTTGAACATACATACAACCGTACGTAAGGCCAAGGTCTGAAATTAGCAGCCCCCTTCTTTTTGCACTCCCCCTTCCCCGGGGCAATGCACAATTGCGCATTGCGATTTTAATTAAAACGGTATTCACTTCAAACCAATCACACGATGGCCATTTAGGCACGATGCCCGCCTGGCTTATGCCACACTTAAAATTAATTGCAAAATGTCTTTTCTCGCTGGGCCAAATGCAATATTATGAATGTAAAATTGAAAAGTTGACAGCGGGTGAAACTAATTGCATTTCTATGGAATTTTTTCAATTATAATTTCTGAGAAATGGCCAATTGCTTCTAATCTAATTAGAAATATCGCGCGTCACGAACTCGCCTAGGACCCGTCACTAACCCCTATCTTAGCTGCGTGATGTGCGCCTACATTTCCAAATAGAAGAGGGCAGCTTGATTAGTTAGTGACTTTTTGACAGGTAAATAGTTTGTAAATATTTTGTATTTAATTGGTGTTTGTTAAGCGGAGCTTTCTTCATATTATTTTTTACTAGGTGAATACCCGGCCTTGCCCGGGTCCTAAGAACTTTGAGTCGGACTTCTTGCTCCTCAGCGGTTTCATTTGCTCTGACAGTGAGAGCTCGAGTTTTGAGTCGTCGTAGACGTTCTTCTCTCTCCTCAGCTGCTTCACTTCCCAGTGGCGCTGGGCTGAATGTGGTCGGTCGAAATAATGCATTACGTACGAGCCACAATGTAATGCATTACCTATGAGATTTTTTTTCAGCGCATTTGTAATGGCTCGAGAATTTCTGCATTACAATATGGTAAAAGAATACGTTTAAGTAATGGGGACCCGAAAGAAACTTCGGCACGTCATTACTTTCTGCATTACAAAATTCAATAAACTCATGTACCGTGCGGAAAATTTGGCCATTTCTTCAGAAAGTAAGGCAGGTTGTATTGGGTTTTTGAATGCATACAGGCGAGAGGTAATGCATTAATAATGGACGTAATAATGAGCATTTGCGCCACTGGGTTGCTGTGGCAGTGGACGCTCGAGTTCGAACACCGCTAAGTCGGACATTTTGCTCCTCAGTGGTTTCATTTGCTCTCACAGTGGAAGCTCGAGTTCTAAGACCTCGGAGACGTACCTCTCGCTCTTCAGCTGTTTCACTTGCTCTGACAGTGGACGCTCGAGTTCGAACCCCACTCAGGCGATTTTCACGTTCTTCAGTCGTTTCATTTGCTATTTGAGTTTGCCGTTTCAAAGCTCTTGGAGCACGTTGCCCAATATTTGATTTCTTTGGAGGCATTTTTTACAAATTTATTGACAAATTTATCCCAAATTTATTTGACAGAAATGACAAAGTCACTTTTTAAAATCAACACAATCGGATGAACGGTTGAATTTTGCAATTTTAGCGGTTTTTGGACCAAGTCACAGACATGAGACATAGCCTATGACAATTTCCTGATTGACATGAACATACTGTGTAAAATTTTGTGAAAATCGGTTCAGCGGTTTAGACGTCCATTAGGAACAAATATACAAACATACAAACATACTTTAAATTTGATATTATATATATGTATAGATGTTTTTAAATTCTTATGTAACTGAGGTGAATCTTGCTTGACGCGAATAAAAATATTATTTAAAATTTGTAAGTTCTAAAGTTTCTACATTTTCCCATAAACAAAACCTATAAGAATCTACAATCATTTCAGAGAGTCGGGACCGATTCTATCTCTTTTTCTAATTCTTTTGGAATTCTTTTTGGGATGGGAAACCGCTTTAAATCTACTTGTCTTTGAACAATTCTTCAATTCTCTCAACTTTTGTCATCTAATTAAGTAGCCCAGCATTTTGGCAACATTTCACAAATAAAGGCAAGCAATTATGTCTCGAAATCGAAAGCGCTTATACTAAAATCTCTAGAGGTTTGTGGAACACTACCGGTAATGTTTTTCTGTAAATTTTTTCGTTACGACCATAAAAATCATATGTAAATAGTACACAGAAAAAACAAAATCAGAAATCGGGTTTAAAACAGGGTAGTCCCGGAGCAGGCTTGAAGTGATCCTATTTTTCGGGACTAAAAAAAGTCAAGTGGTAGTGAAATCAAACTTTTCCGGGATCGGTTCAAGAATATCCGGGATTACCCTGTTTTCAATCCTATTTCGGATTAATTTTTTTTTTTGGGTGTACGCATAATGCATTGTCCAGTCTAAAAAAACCAAACACTAGGGAGCTTGTAAACACCTAAAAAATGAAGGACCGTGCAAAGTTTGGTTGAGATAAAACTATCGAAGGATATTGCATAGAAACAGACATACGGACAACTTATTCAAGTCAGCTTGTCATGCTCATCATGAATATATAGCCTTTATGTGGTCGGAGATGCTTCCTTCTTTGCGTTACAAACATCTGGACAATTTTAATTTCAATAGAAATTAACTAATAAGCACATTGAATTGACTAATAACATATTAAAGCGGCGTGTTTCAGCTACCTCTTTTATATTCCCACTTTAGAGAACTCCAACTTACAAGCCGTGGAATTTTTGCAAAATTCCAGAAATATATTGAATTATTCTTTTGGGCTAAAAAGTACGCGAAGGCACAACTTGTTGAGACGGCATTCCAATCGTGCTCCAAGTCCAAAGGTCCCGAGTTCGACTCCCCCCCTGAGTAAGTAAAAAATTTATATAATTCGTAGTTTTTCAAAACCAAATCTAAAAGAATACTGATCTTGGATTCCATTACAAAATAAATTGAGTTTGGGTTAGCTAGCAAAATTTTTAAATAAAAAACAAGAAAGAAAGTCTGTCAAGCCCGACTATAACATACTCTGTACCAAGAAAATTTCTTTTGATCATAACTCGAAAACCGTTCATCCGATCTTCTTCATTCCTTTGGCGGATCGATAAGTTATCCTAATAACTAAATATGTCCAGAAGGAACAAGCCATCTATCTTCAAAACTGTGGGAGATATGTTTTTTCTAAATTGCGGGGGCGGGAGGGGGCGTGGCCAAAATTGAAAATAACTTGATCTGCCTGCAGACATTAGAAGCATATGTCCCATACATGTCAAAACTCTATCTCTTACCATCTCTGAGATATGTGCGTTCATACGGACAGACAGACGGACATGGCTATATCGACTCGGCTGTTGATGCTGATCAAGAATATATATACTTTATGGGGTCGGAGATGCTTCCTTCTGGATGTTACATACTTTTGCACAAACTTATAATACTCTATGTACCTACGGTACAGAGTATAATAAAGATTTAACTATTATCATTTTCAAATTGATGAATCAATGGATAAAATCAGGGCTGCAAACCGGTTTTGAACCGAACCGGTTTGAACCCGGAATTCCAACTATTATTTTGCCATGAACCGAACCTTGAACCGAACCTCTTTAGAAATTAAAGCTTAACCCGAACCTGTTCCGAACACAAAATTTCGGTTCGGTTCAACCAAACTGGCACAAAAATTTAAAAATTTATTTGGTGCGACTGACTACTAAAATGGGCAGGAGAGCGGAAAAAAATCTGGCAAAACGATTTCCTTGAAAAATCCCTACCCATAACAGTCTCTGTTTTTAAAGCTCCTCGACTCTAAAGCTTCTTGAATAATTCTCAAAAGCAAGAGTCTAACATTATTTTGGTAGTATTTTTCTATGAAAACCACGAAATAGAATTTCACTAAACTTTAAATTATATATTGAATATTTCCATGTTTTCTACTAACCAATTCCGACCCAAAAACCACTCAGTTCCCATACAATTTGGGGAGTTTTTAGGTCGAATGCTGTTTTAAAAACTTATAGAAGACAAAAATTAGTAATGTTGTATTAAGCATGGACCGAACCGAGGTTCGAACCAAAACCTTCTCCCAAAAACCTCGAACCTTAAATTTCCGAACCTTAACCATTTGATGATTTGGGTTCGAACCAGTGTACCGGAGATCCGAATAACTTTTTTGGTTTGCAGCTCTGGTTAAAATAGTAAAATCAAAGTGTATATTTTAATATATCAGAGTATATTTCCCTGAGTGAATGTTTAACATTAGTTTTTAATAATGGCCGTGTATTGTAATGATAACATTGAAAACCCAAAAGTTTTTGAAAGTAATTCCGATCGATCGTTCTCACCTTTGACATGTAGATATCCCAACCAGTCGGTTTCGATCTACAAAACATTCCAAGCCGTTCTTAAGATGGGCACAACTTAATTATAATTTATCACCCACTGTTCATGAAAATGCGGGACTAAGAACGAGTGCGTATCGCGTTATATTTCACATGGGAAACGGTTGAGTTTGTCCACAGTTTCCAGAATTTGGGAATAAAATGGAGTTATCGCAACATGCCAGAGGCCAACGGGCTAAAAAAAACAGTCAACAGGTTAGTGTGTCGGTCAAAGAAAGCTTTTTATCATGCTCGCAGTGTCCTTTATTCAGAGCTATTGAACCATCTTGACAGAACTAAAACGCTTTTATAATTACTATCAAAAACCTACTTACCCATCAAACTGCCCACATAGTTTCGTCGGATTTCATTAAGGAAAAAAGTGGGGAAAGTTTTTTTTTTTATCCTGTTACTGACTCACCGCAGTCACAACGCCATTAATCAAGGTAAATTGCAGTGAAAAGAAGTAGAAGGCAAATTGGCAAGCAATCTCAAAGCTGGCCATTTTGGCACTCAAGCAAACTGGAGCAATCAAATGAAATGCCACCAGACAATGGCCAAAAGTTTCGAGGAATCGTGCGTGATGTCTCTGGGATTTATATTTATATTTATTTACACAGAAGGCAAATAAATTAATTCGGGCATCAACTTTGGCCATACTTTTTTTCCCATTTTTGTCGGGCAAACGAAATATTGGCTTTTAAAAAAAAAAAAAAAATATGTCAATACCCCTCCACCCCACCTCACCATGCAGCGAGCGCTGATTTGGCAAGAAAATTGCAATTGCAAAAACCAACTTTGTCGTCGATGCGCTCGTTGAGAAATTGTATTTCGTTCCATCAAATGAAGAGAAATCGTATATTTTTATATAACAGTCGAAGGAAAATGGACAAAGAGTGCACAACCATTGTCCAGAGTTTGGCGTCACAGTTGGTGCCTCCTTTGATGGCATTCGGATTGGGTAGGGGGGTGGGGCAGGTGCCACACATTCTTGTGGCAGACATTGGCCTAGCAGATGATAGAAAACGGAATATGTTTTAAAGGAATCGCAATACTCATCTAGTGTCCCAAAAAAAAATTGTTTGACATATATCTGCTCTATGTGTACAAGAGAGAGTCCAGCGGATTAGCGTCATTCGCGTTTTGGCATTGGCAATTCCAAGACCACACCGCACACAGCCACTGCATCCTGGCATGAGAACGAGGGTGAATCAGTATGTTGCAGAGAACTGCATCGATCCATTTGTGACTATGGACTATTTCAAAAAACTTAATTCGTTGAAAACCGTTTTCCTCAACTTGTCATGAGTTTGAAAAAAGTGGGTTGAATTGAAGCTTTTTGGTCTTTATTTACACTAGAGAGAATTGATTTATTTTTTCAAACGAAATGATGTCTATTAACAGCTATTAAACAATCATCGTCATTCGTCTAATTTTATATTATAATATTTATTTTATTGCTCAATCGATAATGATTATTATTCCCTTGCAGTAGGGAATATTAAAATTGTTCAGATGTTTGAACAATTTTCCGACCACCTTACACGCATGTAAGGACGCATTTCCGACCACATAAAGTATATATATTCTTGATCAGCATGACGAGCTGAGTCGATATAGCCATGTCCGTCTGTCCGTCCGTCTGCTTCTATGCGATTTTCTCCTTCAGTTTGAAAGCAGTCAAAGCTACCAAACTTTGCACAAAGTCTTCTGGTACGAATACGCTGCACATTTGTCGAAACCGGCCGGATCGGATGAGAAAAACTAGTTCTAGTGAGATAAACATTTTGGTTTTTAATGCAAACGTCTCCAAACCGTATTTACTAATTTTCAATGCTTCTCCATGA
The DNA here is from genome assembly GCA_035044965.1 of Lordiphosa andalusiaca. Lineage (NCBI taxonomy): Eukaryota > Metazoa > Arthropoda > Insecta > Diptera > Drosophilidae > Lordiphosa > Lordiphosa andalusiaca. The sequence continues at coordinate 277,539 of JAWNNM010003327.1, read as the reverse complement.
TTTTGCCAAGTTTGGTTGAAATCGGACATCAATATAGTATAGCTGCCATAGAAAAGTGCGGTTAGAAAATAGTCTTAGTAAGAACGGAAAGCTAAGCTAACTTCGTCTGTGCCGAAGTTTTTATACCCTTGCAAGTGCTCGCTTAAATATTTTCAAAAAATTCTCTTTTCTTATTATCCGACCGATCGTTTGTGTGGGAGCAATATGATATAGTCATCCGATTTCGCAAAAAAAATTTAAAATTTTGTGAAAGCATGTGAAACAATCAAATACAAAATTGCAGAATGCTACCATTAAAAACAAAAAAGTTTTTCTAACTAAGACTGTTTTTCAGACCTATCATATAGTTGTCCGATTTTAATAAAACTAGGTAGAATTTAAAAAAAAAAAACATAGAAAACCTGCGATTAAAAAAGTTTGGAGACGTTTCCATTAAAAAGAAAAAAGATTTTCTCACTAAAACTAGTTTTCCGACCGATTGTTCCCATGGGAGCTATGATATATAGTCATCCGATCCGGTCGGTTCCGGCATATTAGTAGTGGGCAGCAAAAAGAATACACTGTGCAAAATTGCAACTCAATAGCATTAAAACTGAGAGTCTGTTCGCGTAGAAACAGACAGACAGACGGACGGAGAAAGCTCAATCGACTCAGCTCGTCACCCTGATCAAGAATATATATGGTTTATGGGGTCGGAAACGAATATTTCTATGCGTTGCAAACTTCTGGGCAAAATTATTATACACTTTGCAAGTGTATAAAAACTTGTTATACCCTTGTTTGTATACAAACTATGGCCGAACCGAAGTTAACTTTCCTCTATTTTTATACCCGTTACTCGTAGAGTAAAAAGGTTATACTAAAGTCGTGCAAATGTATGTAACAGGCAGAAGGAAGCATCTCCGATATCATAAAGAATATTTATTCTTCATCAGGATCAATAGCCGAGTCGATATAGCCATGTCAGTCTGTCCGTCCGTCCGTCCGTCTGTATGAACACCTAGATCTCAGATACTAGAAGAGCTAGAGCAACCAAATTTGATATGTAAGCTAGTATTGTCTGTAGGCAGATCAAGTTTGTTTAAAATTTTGGCCACGCCCCCTCCCGCCCCGCAATACAAAATGTTGAATATCTCCTACAATTTGTAAGCTATCGAGCTCAGCTTTTGCAGTGTAGTGCATGTGGCCAATATGTACAATCTCACAATTTTCATAATGATCGGATAATAAATGGCAGAGTTAAAAAAACGTTGCATACTTATCTGAGGCGCAACACTAATTGCCTTGAGTAACGGGTATTTCGAAGTCGGGCAGGGCCGACTTTAACTTACGCTCGCTCATATTTTAGGTATAATTTCTACACAAAGAAAAAAAAGGAAACGAAAACATATCTAGTGGATAATTTCCGGTATTCATCTATTTTTTTGTCTATATTTTGCCCATTCGGGTATTGATATATGTCATTAATAGCTACTTAAGCTTCTCGATCTCATTTAAAATAATTTATTTGTTTACCCAAAAAATGTCTCAAGGATCTAAGATTCCATTATCAAACTGCGAACCAAAACATTAGGATTCATTCCAAGAAGCGAACCTACGACCTTCCCAGCAAGCTTGAACCTCCTTATCGGAATACTGTTTCACTGTTGCCAAACTAGGGTATTTACTGATTCACCCTCGTATAGTTATACTATTCATGTGAGTGTGTATATTTGTCAATTTTCACTCCTTTCATTTAAGTAAACACATTTGCTGTATTTCATATTTCCAGTCACGTTCTAAGCATAAATATCATACACAAACACACACACAAAATGTTCGAATGTACAGAAGTGCAATGACTTTAAGACGTTCGAAAACTCATCTAAAAACAAAATTATGTACTTGTTGTTTGGCAAGCCTCTCTTGACAATATGGCTTAAAGCTTTGTTTTTTTGGTGCGGTGTATAGATTTGGTCTAGTTTTTGATATATGTTCTAGCACTTATGTGTAACATAATTTACAATATTGAGAGGCAAACTCGTAATTCCAATTACAAGTAATTTGTAGCGTTTGAAGCAAATTTAAATTTCTTCAGCTCTGAGACTTAACCCCCTCCTCTTCTCTTCCTATCTAAACAGTTGGTTTACAAAATTCAAACAATAAACAATGCAACAATAGGCAGACACTAAGGGGCAGGTGCGGGAATTGTGTGGGTGGGGGGTAATACTCGTAGCAATTCGAATTTGCAGTTGGCAAGCAAATTGTCCATATTGTTGAAATGCAATTGCAAAACGGTGCTTACAGGCTTCCCAATGCACACTGTTCCTCTTTTCTCCAACACAATGGGAAAACATACATAAACAAACGTAACCGTCAATGGAACATGCAAGTCTCTCGGTGAGTGAGACCATTGTAGGCGGTTGGCAATCGAAGTCCATTTCTATTCAGCAATTTATGCAAAGACGAATATTTTTGCGATTGCTCGTCTGATTGTGGTCAAATTGGTATACAAAGGTTTAACAGGATCCAGGACTCAACTATCAATAAACTGAGAGTCATAAGTGAAAGATAAAAGATATGTGTGTGACCATTTGGTTTATATCAAGCAGCAAAAAACCTTCTGGGTTGTCTGGAGACTTTCTGTTTTTGAATTTTTTTTGGAATTTGTTGGCCGGAACAAATTCTTCAATATTGACATCCAGTGCTTCAACTGTTGAGGATTTGTCTGTATAGACAAGAGCCTTTACATAGATCCACAAAAAATTGTCTAAGGGCGTTATATCCCACGATCTAAGCGGCCAATTAACCGGCCCCAACCATGAAAAAATATGTTCACCGAACTCGCCTTTCTATTTGATCATTTTTTTCGCGTAGTGTGTGGCATGTTTCACCGTCTTGTTGAAACCACATGTCAGTCAAGTCCAGCTCTTCCATTTTAGCGCTCTTCATTCACAGTTACGTTGCCTTAGTCATCCTTGAAAAGTTACGGTCCAATGATGCCACCGGCCCATAATCCACACCAAACAGTGAATTTTTTGGGCAGCATTGGAAATTCTTGCAATTCTTATGGTTGCTCTTCCACACCGAAAATGACAATTTTGTTGTTTCACGTACCTATTTAACCAAAAATGAGCTTTTTCGCTGAGCATAATTTTCCGATAAAAAAGTGGATCTTTGCCAGCGCCCATTCAACAAAAGTAAGCTGTTCGGTACGTCATGTGGCTCTAATTTTTGCATTAGCTGTATTTTAAAAGGTTTTACACCCAAATCCTTCCGCAAAATGTTTAACGTAGTTGAGTAGCATAAGAACAATGCTAGGAACGGGCCCGAATCTATAATTCACGGACATTTACAACACTATCCGCACTTTTCGTATGCGTGTTGGTAGTTAAATTGCCCAATAATGAAAAATTTGGTACAAAATTTAGTCTCACAATTCCGAATAGCTGCCATAGAATGTGCACGATTAACTTTCTTAGCCGAAGATGAATTTTCATATTAAAATTCAATAATCTACAAGCGTTGTTAGTTTGTAGGTCGATTTATGTTTAAATTATGGACCAAACTGAACATGTTTGACAGTAACAAGTGACACGACAACAGCTAAGCTGCCAAAATCAGTGTTGCCAAACGGAAGTTGTTAAAGAATCATCCCTTAGCAATAGTGAATCTTCTAAATTCGAGAATATTATAAGCTTTAGTAAGCCAAGCGGGTGCTCATTTGCATGTGATCGGGCAGCAACAAAGGCTCCATGAGGTACGCGTTCCCTTTAAAACTCCTCCACCATAACACCATCATGAATGTTGTATGCTAAATTCCATTCCGCTTAATATCGTCCGAATTCATCTAAATAGCAGGGTAGCAGAAAGCCAACCCGCTGTCCATGTATTTCAGTTGCCAAAACCTATTCTTAATTTAATCGATCATGTTGCCTTTCTAGTCGATAAGTTTTCGCATTATTTAGTCGTCGCAGGAAAAATTACCGATAAAGGCCTAACTAATATTTTGCTCCAGGGTTGGAATCGCTGACTAAATATTAACAGTAGTCTGAAATTTTGTATTTGTAAATCGTCCTAGGGCCAATTTCAAATTTTCTACAATCTAAGTTTATCTGACACATAGCAGCTATTAAGAAGATGAGAAATCGGCCCCTAGTTGACTTGACTTGACTATCAACTGAGTAGTGGTTTCGATTTATTTGACAATTTGGAATTGGCATTTTCTGCAGCTTATCTGGTCACACCGAAATTAAAATCAGAATCAAAATCACTTGCAGGAATACCCCTATTATTGTGATTATTATGATTTGGACTTAAAAACAAGTTTCAAATTCCCAAGCAGCTCTTATAATTTATATAAATAATGATCTTAAATTATATTCATACAGTGAACCATGCTGACCAATAGACAGACTTTTACAAGCATTTGGCTGACCAGTTTTAATACGACACCTATTCGAAATACTTATCCGATATTTATCAAAACAAATTTATATAATTGATGAACATAGTAGGTTATAGTTTAGTTTATAGTTACTATAAGTCTTTTCTTTGATTGCTAATTTATTTCACAGACTTTTGTTTTCGTTAGTCAAATGATTCAAAACGACTACTCAGTTAATAGTTAAGTCAACCGAAACAACTAAATTGTCCATAGTCAAATGTAACAAAACGACCAATGCATACATATTATTTCGCTTAGGTTTTGTTCATATCTAGAAGTCTAGTTGATCAAAACATATTTTAAGAAAACTATATAATTTTTAGTTTTTATGATTTGATTTCGTAGTCCTAGGAAAAATATCAATTTCGCTTAGTCAATAGTAAAGGTCTAGAATTTTGAAAAAACCGAAATTTTTTTTTCAAAGCGTACTTTAGGGTCTTAAAAATACCATACCAAAGGATGGATGCCGGTAAAAATGTCTAAATGCCCATACTTTCCATTCTACGGCAACGCCTCTCAGGTATGCTTTAAAAGCGTCTCAACTTTAAAAGCGTTTTTACCGATCTATCCGAACATTTGACAGTACATTCGAAATACCTTTCTCCGGAGACGTACGTAGGAGTTTTTTATTATATTGCATAGTTTTTTTTTAATCAACAATTTTGTTGTTTTTTTATAGTGAAAATTTGAATGTTTTGTTCAAACGTGCACCATTTCGCGAGAAAAAACAAATTATCGAAAAAATCCTACATACGTCTCTTGCCGTTGTTATATAGAAACTAAAAATTTTCGGGATTTTGTTTCAGGATCAAAATTAAAGAGGTTTCATCTTCGGCCATGGACCCGTCTAAAAAATTAGGCGCCTCCGAAGAAATGCTGGACAGCCGCCATTTTGAATTTAATTGACAAGAAAAAATTTGTATTTGTATATTAAAACCTTAAAACCTTTAATTATATAACCTCTTTCACAGATTTTCGATTGATCTTTTTGTTGAGTCACAAAAATTCATAAATTATGCCCATTTTTTCACCTTCTACATCAGCTTCCCCCCTTAAGTCGTTTCTAACACTGTTTTGATCCTAAAGGATTAAGTGGAGCTTTAATTCACTCTTTACCCATATAGCAAAGCTCTAATTTTATGAGCACTAAATGATATACTAAGGACCTTTGATTGCAGTTATTTTTTGGGCAACGAAAGAAGGAAAATTACTGCATCGCATTGATCAAGATCCAGAGTCTGTTCTAACTAAGTGTACACAGGCCTGAGTTAGATTAAAATCAAAGAATTAACATTTGACTTTAAAATATAAGGGATAAATTAATTATTTATTTATAATTATTGGCTTGTCACATTTTACAAATGTGTTTTTCATTTAAGAAGTAAATTTAATTCCTTCCGGTATGTTTCTTTAAGCTTCTAGCGAAACCATTCCTGGGACATGCCAAAGAACGAAGCTGCAGTGGATTTTGATTTGTGGCCATCGCTCTTGCGCGATGATGTTACTTTCCTGGTGGGAGTCGTTGATGTCTGTTTGAGAAAAAAAATCAATTATTATTTGTTCAAATTGCATGTGATTAATATTATAAAACATTTAGTTAGAATAAGCAACCGAATGGCATGCGACTTTACGATAAATTAACATATAGCCTTAACAAGTTGATCTTAAAAGTATCATTAATAAACATTCATTCAGTGAAAACAACATTCCCAAAAACAACAAACAAATTTGTAACTTTTAAATACCAAATCCTATCCCAACAAGAGCAAACGATGAAATTATTGATTTAAAATCACAAAAATATCCTATAAAAGAAATATTCATGTAGGAAAATACATATATACATTAAAAACAACATAGAAAGTAATATATTCGACCAAGCCGAATAATAAATCAAAGAGCATACCTTAAATAAATCGAAAAATTTAAAATATTTTAAATTATTATGGTACAGAGAAAGGGTGATGTTAAGGTTAATTGGAGTTTTATTTCAATTAAGGAAAAACCAAAGTCTTGACTCAAAAATGTTTAAACTTTTAGCCCCATAATATCAGTTACATTGCTTCGGATAAAATTTGTAGATTTGTTAATGAATTTGTATTTTCACTTGTCTGATATCTCCGCAAGTTTCTCAAATGAGATATCAGACAAGTATAATAGTCAATCCAAGAAGCCCAAAAATATATGAGAAGGTGCATGAAAAGTGGGCTATCTGAGTTATTCTGTGAGTTTTTTGACAGCCAACTCACAGTAAACTAAGGCTATTTGGCTATTAGGCCTGATTTCTCAAAGGTTCCGGTTAGCCAACCACCGGTGAGTTTTGTTCGTCCAGATGACGAGCGGTTAGGTCGTTTGCTTTTCTCAACAGCAGTTTCGCCTGATATCGTTTAATGCCTATCGATGCTTCAGGGTGACCATACTGTTTGACTAAACCAACGAGTGAACAGCTGATTTGGTTTGGTTTGGTTGGTTTTTTAATGCAATTAGTTGTTGCGGGTCATGGTTTTGCGTAAAAGTTGATTAAAATTACTTGCGATGAAGAGTGAAAGTGATAGTGCAAAAAGACCCAGAGGGGAAAACAAAAAATTTGGCATCATCCAGATCAGTAAATTGATAAGGCCTCTCCCTGTGCTTTCTTGCATTATTTTTTCGAAGCTCTGCCTCTTCGAATTCCATTTCCATTGCTTGGAGTTGAAAAATTCGTTTTTTCATAAACATTTTGTGTTGCTGCAAATAATTAAATAAACAAAGCAAGTGTGCGGACAGCTGTTTGCATATCGATTAAGAAATATCGATAATTTCATCGGGGCTGAGCTCGCGGTTAAAGTTGACCGGTGGATGAGCAGCGTTTAAGTTTTTTCTTCCGGTTACGCCACTTACATCATGAGGCACTGAAATTCGGCTAAACTGTCTATCAAGTTGACCAACCAGACTTTGAGATATCGGGCCTTATATGATTAAATGAGATCTCGACAAGTGAAAATACAGCTTTATCTTTTAAGGCATAAATTTGATTACTACATTTCATAAGTGAAATCCTACTGAAATTATATATATAAACTGAAGCTATTTCTAATGATTGTGATTCATCATTCCGAAAATCACTTTAAGACTTTCTACTCTGGAGAAGTTAAATATAACCTGAACATATAAGTTTTAAAGGATTTTCTAAGGTGGCGTTACTAAAATTACAACGAATTGGATAATGTTGAAACCAACTTAATTTTGGAGACTAATTTTAACGCTTTTTTTCAGTATGTGTCGTTTCGCTGAAGTGTAAGCAACTTGGTTTTCGTGACTACTAACGGCCTCATGAGGCGCGGCCGGTCCAAACCTTGAAACGCGGAAATGGGAAGTTTTTCACAATAAAGCTTCAAACTTAAATAAAATAAAATTCCTTTAAAACTTTGCATTTGCGGAGTTAATAAAAATAAGCAGTAGCTACCACTAAGACAAGATCTAAAAAATATTTCAAGAAATAATTTGTACGAAAAAAGATCGTAAGTCAAACTCAAGTCAACAAGACTTAGACACGCTGCCTCTCGAAGGTATGCTCTTTAACTACTAACAACGAATACTCTAAAAATATCTGATATTGCTTAATAACACTCACCTTTTCTGGTTCCATTGTCAGCGGTTTACGTTCACTGGGCGCTACACTAGTTCCTGCTGAAGCCGGCATCACAATGGGCAGCAGTGGGAACCACAGTGATGTTGAACCCGATGAGCTAAGGCACAATACATTGGGATCTGCTTCATGCGCCAAGGCGCTTACTGCTGTTGCAGAGCTTTGAGTCGGACTTGGTGTCAGCACACCCAATTCGCCTTGTAGTCGTGCCGCCGATCTAACCACATGTGTGGTAATGTGTTCGGCAAACAATTCAAAATCAAAGGGATCAATGCAATCCTTAAGCGAACCCTGCAGTGAATGAAACTGTTCGTACAGATTGCGCTCGTCGCGGTTAATGCTAAAAACACGCTCCAAAAATTTCAAATCAAAATAAAGCTGCAACGCAATATTTTGGCTAGATTTGGTAGATTCTGCGGCCGAAATGCCTTCGTAATGGGAGAGAAGTTGGCTTAAAAGTTGCCGATTGAAGGCCTGTAAAACCTTGGGTGGCAGAGTTTGAGGCACCGCCTGGTTAAGAGCCCGAATTAACTGATGGAGATACGTTTGCAGCGAAAGACGAGGCTGACTGGGAATGCGTATGTGGGATTGAACACTCTGATCTTGTTCTTCATCGCGCTGCTCCAGTGTTTGGGTTTGCCACAGCTGAAAAGTTTACAAATTTGTAATTTGTCGAAATAGCATAAAATTTGTACTATAATTACCGCAAAATCCTTCAAGACCATTTCATGGTCTATGATCTTCGGCAACTTCTGTTCACAGCTAAAGCCGGCCAGAACATCTTGCACAACGCGTAACCAAAGCTGCAACATTTCCTCCTCGATCAGGCCACAAATTCGTTGCCAATGCTCGATACCCACACCCGCCAGATTCCCAGTCCACTGACGCCAACTGGCGGGCTGACAGAAACACAGCTTGAGATGTGGACAAAGCTCCACCAGAGCCAAAGTGTTCCGCAAAGCCTGCAGTAAAGCACGTCTCTCACTTAAGTTTAAGGCTTTCAGTAGACCCAAATAGTCGGTAAGCTGCTGCTGTGCAGTCTCACGTAGGAATTTAATTAAGGCCAGTTTATCCTCGGCTCTGGTTGTCTGCTCCTGCAACAGTACATTCAACTCTTGAACTATATCCGCCAGTTGAGCATCGAATTCCTTGCAAATCTCCAGGGTAGAACTATCATAGCCTTTGGTACGATTAGCCAAACGCTTGGGCTTATCACTGAGAGCGGCAGCCAAACTAAGAGGCAGATCATCGTTTTGCTCTCGCCAGATTTGCTGCGCCGACGGTAACTCGCCTGCTTCCACGAGAGCGTGCACTTTCTCATAGGTCTGGGTCATGGCTGCAGCCCAACTGGATCGAATGATTTCTCTGACACGTGCATGTATCAATGGCATATACCTCATGCCATAGAAATCCAGTTGGGATGGCTTGAGCTGCCAATGTAGCTCCAAGTGACCAAAATTTGGCAGGCCCTTGGAAGTGGCCATGGTTTTGATATCCTGTATGGTTTGCATGCTGCTGACCAAAGCAAAGATTTGCCTCAGCTGTGCGCCAGCAAGTAAATCAATACGCTCCAGCCATTGCAGCAATGCTGCGGATACTTGAGTTGCGGTCAATTGTGGAGCATCGTACTGAGGTTTATAGTTGGCTATAATGTCGGGTAGCAAGTGTGCCAACTGCCGTTCGCTGCTTTCCATGCGATTAATACTGGGCGGACAAGTGGCTGCAGTGCATTCCGCAATTCTGGCAAAGAGCAGACCATTTTCTGGAGAAATACAAGAAATTATAAAATGTTGCCGCAGCGTTCAAGTCTTACTTACCCATCAGACACTTGTCCAGCAGTTCGATGGTGCCATTTAGTATGCCAAGACTGGCTAGAATACGTTCCTTGACACGTCGCGGTTCCGTGCCGGGACCACTCTGCAGACAATTCAAAAAGGCAGCTCCCCTTAACTGCAGAAACGTTTGCAGTACACTGGCCAAATCACATTTGTCCAACAACAATAGACTTTGCATACAATCCACAGCCACCTCCACACTGATAACCTCTCTCTCCAAAACAGCCAGCACCGCCTGTTTGATGGTGGCATGAAAGGGTCGCAGAATTTCCCATTGCTTACGGGCCACCGGCAATTTTTGCATCAGAGCACTCTGTCCATCCAGTTGAAGGCCTGTGCTTATATGGCGACTAAAAATAAACAGTTCTGTGGCTGCATAGAATCGCTCCTGATCTATGTGGGTCCATATTAGCTCCGGCAAAGTGGTAAGTAGCTTAATCTGCACCATGGTGCCATAATAGCTCTGTAATTTCTTGTTCCAACTTCGCTGTTGCAAGGCCATCTCTGTGCTGGTGTTGGTGGGAGTGGGCGTGTCCTTAAACCCCAACAACTGCTGCTCATTGAGATTTCGGCAATTCTCTTGCACATGACGCACCTGCTCGATGAGGGTTCCCGCTGAGTTCTGCATGGCGGCTATGGTATCTGCCGCCTTTAGCAGATCCCGATAGCGCTCGCTGTCCACGAAAATAAAGATGTGTTAGTGCCACATCATCCGAGGCAACTCCACTCACCCCACATGAGTTCTAAGCTCCTCGCGTTTGTTCTCCACCACAGTCTGTATCTTCTTGTGGACCAAATCGATTTCAGTGACACTGTTCTGCTCAAAGAGCGTGTCCACATTCAAATTTAATAAATTGGCCGTCATGTTAATTGGAAATGAAAACCATAACAAATAAATTCCGCAGCAGTGTGACCGTAGTTGACAAGCATATAAATAACCAGTGTAACAAAAAAAGCTGATTTCAGCGGGATCGAAATTAAAAAAGAAGCCACATTTTTGAACTAACTGAAACTTAAAAAAATATTTCAAAGACCGCTTTGTTCGACCGCTCTCGTCAAATAATATGAAGCACAATAGCAAAATAGATGAGCAGCTGGTTTAAATTCTGATGTGATTTTAATATAAAGAACATTGTAAATTTTTTCATTTCGTACTTCAGTAAATATTTAATTATTGCATTTTAGAATGCCGGACGGAAGCTCTAAAATTTTTACAACTTGTGCTGGACTTCGACAAAGATGTTAAGGACTGCATATCTCCCAAATTCTCCTAGAAAGTCTGAGGATCATAGTCTCAAGACCATAATAAAATTCAAAATGAAAACTGTGGATTTGGCATAACTGTATTTCTTGGGAAAACCATATTATTAATAGAGGTGGACATTGGTGGGAACACTTTAGGGTGAAACATAATTTCTTGTACCACAAATTCAAGCATTACAAGAAATCTAATTAATATTCAAGCCTTCAAAAATATTATTTTTTGAAATATATAAATATTTTTAGTGCAAGGAACAGTTTGAACTTCATTTGACGCGCATTCTCCAGCCCTGAAATATCGATTTATTCGTGCTTATCGAAAGGTCAAAGCAAAACAAACCAGAAAATAATGGAAGCAATTTATAAAAACTTGATTTGACATCAGAAAAGAATGCGAAACTCTCACAGATCACTTCCCAATTCCCTGAGCACTGAATTGGCTATGACAATGCGCTGAATTTCCGAGGTTCCTTCATAGATCTCCGTCACCCGGGCATTTCGATAGTAAAGCTCCGCTGGCAAATCCGTGGTGTAGCCCATTCCGCCCAATATTTGAATGCATTGATGTGAACAGTAGGTGGCCGCCTCCGAGGCATGCAGCTTGGCCATGGCCGCCTCCTTGGTAATGGGCAAACCATTGTCCTTAAGCCAGGCGGCACGCCAGGTGAGCAGACGTGATGCTTCTACTTTCAGAGCCATATCGGCCAGCTTCTGTTGGATCAGTTGCAGGCGCGATATCTGTTTGCCAAATGCCACACGTTTCTGTGAATAATCCACAGCCAGTTCGAGGGCGGCCTGTGCAATACCCGTCGCCTGAGCGGCTATGCCAATACGTCCACAATCCAGGGATTCCATGGCTATTTTAAAACCACCTCCAGGCGTGCCCAGTACCTGGCTCTCTGGCACTTGCACATCCTCCAGCACCAGCTGACAAGTGGACGAGGCACGCATGCCCAGTTTGCTCTCCTTTTTGGCCACGGTCAGACCGGGAACATCTTTGTGGGTAAGAAATGCGGTGATACCCTTGTGCTTGAGGGCCTTATCTATGCTGGCAAAGATTACGCCGCCGCTAGCTTCTTTGGAGTTCGATATCCAGGCCTTTGTACCATTCAAAACGTAGTTATTCCCTTCCAGCTTGGCTGAGGTGTTGGCTGCTCCAGCATCTGAACCATTACCAGGCTCGGATAGGGCATAGAAAGCTATGTTCCCGCCTTGGGTGTAAGGTGCCAGGAAGCTCTGTTTTTGCTCTTCCGTGCCATGTTGCTGAACTGCACCCAGATACAAATTGTTGACACCCATCACTATGGAGACGGCAGCATCGCCACGAGCAATCTCCTCCATTCCTATGGCATAGGCCAGATAATCCAAACCGGAACCGCCTTCAAGCATACAAAAATTAAAGGACTGAAAGTCTGGGATGGGCGTACCCACCATACTCCTCCTTCACCACCACCGACAAGAGCCCCATTTCACCCATTTGTCGTATCTGTTGGGCGGGAAAGATCTCCTCGCGATCATGATGTCTGGCCTGGGGTGCCAACTCGGCGTTGGCAAAGTCACGGCAGGTCTTCTGCAAGATCTGATGTGTCTCCGACAGGGAAGCCAGGCAGGCAATGCCTCTGGCATTGGTCGTTCGTTGAACTAAAGAAGGTAGAGATATATTGCATGATCTACTGACGTCACAATCGTTCATACCCAGAGAACGAGACACTCTCAACAGCTGCAGCATTTCGGCACAGCTTTCACTTTCGTCTGCTTCGCGGAAACGTTCGTCGCGTACTGCCAAAACGAAGAGGCTAATGCTTATCAACCAACCACTGGAAATAGCTTTTATATACATGGTTGCTGCCACAGAGGCGGGTCTTCCAGGGGTGCATATCCCTCGTCCCCTGTTTGCTGTTATATAGCCACTCCTCTGGTAAACTGCGTATACTAAACATTAAGTCACTTATCAAGTTTGCACACTTGTGGTCAAAATTCCCTGTGTGAAGCTCGCTTTGTTGTCAAAAACAAGTGCTGGCAGGTAGAAAGGTCAGTGTAAGTGCAATAAATGGAAAGCGGTTCAACGCTTTTCGAATATTGTACGCTGAATATTTTGCAATTCAAATTGGTTTAAAATTTAATACACACCCACTTTTTCAGAAAAAGGAAATTAAAAATAGTAATTACCATATTTTTCAATGCAAACACTCAACCAGCCTTCTATAGCAACGAATTATTTCGGCTATCTTCAAGATTGAACCTCGACTAGGCGGAACAGTGTAAGATTGTGGAGTAGGACTTGACGGGATAAGATTCAAAATGTTTTTTTATTAAGCGATATCTATTGGTGCTGCAGTAAACTTATTGTTTGGAACAAAAATATAGGAAATAGAGGAAAAATAGCGAACAAGTTTTTTTTTTCTTTTCTGACCCTACTTTTGTATGACAGCTATATTATATAGATGTCCGATTTCGACCAAACTTGGTAGAATCATGGAAAAGCATACCAAACTAAGAAGTACAAAGTTTGGAGTCGTTTTCTTTGAAAACCAAAAAGTTTTTCTCACTAAAACTATTTTCTCGACCGATCATTCATAGGGCAGCTATAAGCTATAGTCATCCGATTTTGACAAAACTTTAAAGAATTATGTGAAAACTTTTAAAATAAATATATGCCAATTTAAAAGAGGTTTACATTGAAAACGAAAAAGTTTTTCCTACTTAGACTATTTTTCTAACCTTACTTTTCTATGGCAGCTATACTATATAGATGTCCGATTTCGTCCAAATTTGGAAAAATCATGGAGAAGCATTAAAAACTAGTAAAAACGGAGTTTGGAGACGTTTGCATTAAAAACAAAAAAGTTTTTTTTCACTAGAACTAGTTTTTCGACCGATCGTCCGGTTCCAACAAATGTGCAGCATATTTGTACCAGAAGACTTCGTGGAAAGTTTGGTCGCGATAGCTTTAAAACTTACGGACAAGATAGCATAGAAACAGACGGACGGACAAGGCTATATCGGCTCAGCTCGACATGCTGATCAAGAATATATATCCGTTATGTGGTCGGAAGTGCTTCCTTCTATGCGTTGCAAACATCTGAACAATTTCAATATACCCTCTGAGAGGATATAAAAAGCTAGACTTAACATTTTTTTTTAAATGAATCAGAATTGAAAACTCTTTTATTTATTTATTTATTGATCTATCATCCTAACGCTACAAGTCAGTGGGAGACTTATAAATTATCGCGTTAGTTCAATTTTCGAAAACCGATTCAAATTTCCATTTATCTGAATCCAATCTTCTCGATTGCTGAAAGCTTCAATCTAATTCCTTCTTGAATATTGAATTTATTACCAATTTCGTTCGATCGACTTTGAAATCGAAAATGGGCCTGATAGAAATTTCTAAAATCCTGAATTCTAGAAAGTATTAATCAACCTTATAGTAATCTTTTCATCAAAACTCGCAGGCATAAGTTTCTTTTGTCCCTTTAAATTGAATTATCTTATGATATTGAATATTTTCATGTTTTCTACTAACCAATTCCAACCCAAATACCACTCGGTTCCCATACAATTTAGGGAGTTTTTAGGTCGAATGCTGTTTTTAAAAACACATGGAAGACAAAAGTTAGTAATGTTGTATAAAGTTTGGGCTGAACCAAGGTTCGAACCAAAACCTTCTCCCAAAAACCTCGAACCTTATATTTCCAAACCTTAACCATTCGGTAATTTGGGTTCGAAGTGTACGAAATACATTAAATTTAATTTTGACCATTAATATAACAATTTGCAATTGAATATGAGAGTGTTCAATGGTGAAGTACGATGAGACAACATACCGTTCGTATAAGGGTACTCTGTTGGAGTTAAATGTCCATTCGTCAAATCATCTACAACGGATGACCAAGCTAAAAATCAATTTATCTTTTTTATCAGTCAATTTTTATCAATTTATCAGAAGCTAGATTTTCTATCGATATGCCATCGATCTAAAAAAGGACACCAGTAGAAACAGCTATTGGTCAATGGCGTAGCCATTGGGCTATTGTGGCGTTCACGGGATCTCTGGACTTCACCAAAGCATTTCGTTAGGGCATTGTTAAATCTGTAAAGTAATCAAAGCATTCAGCAAAATAAAATTATTTGACTTAATGAGAGCTTCGCAAAAATAATTATAAAAAAAATATAGTTATTGGTGAGAAAAACCTTGGATTGATTTCATAACAATACATTTGTGTACAAATTTGAGACTGATCGGCTCGGCCGTTTGCGAGAAACCGTATATGCCGACTTTAAAAACATTATTTTGAGAAAATAATTGTTGGAATGATAATAAATTTTCTGTGTGTACTTAAATTTGCGGACCTTTAGAAGATAAATTGATTTTCCAAATATTTATCAGGATCCCTTTAATCGAAAACATTGATATGGTTTCTAAATCACAAAACTTTGGCGGAATTTAAAACACGGTTGATCCATCAAATCACCCCGATAGTTTCAGTCACCAGTGACAAATCACTTTATAGCCAACACTCTCTTCTCTAGGCGCACAGCTGTTTCTGTTCGATAGTCTACAGCTATATTGAAATCTATCCATCCCTGGCACGGGTCCTCTGCTTTTCTCTCTGCATCAGCCAAATCGCAAACTAATGTAAAATACAAATTCAGGGTGAGCGGTTGTCGCGCGGGTGTTTCTCTCTCTTTCTCTCTCGAATGACGCAAATAAGAATATTTCACACAAACGGCAAACAACTGAATTATAGTCAACGAACAACAATTACAAAAACAGCAGCAACAACATCACCCAGTTGCAGACCAGCGTGTGGACCGCTTATGAATTGGCCATAAGATCGAAAACCAGCAGAAGAAGCAGCAGTACAACAACAACCACATCAAGCAAACAATTTCAATTATCAATCTAAAATAGTTTCTAAACGGTAAGTAAATTGTGGCAAGCTGGTGTGGTCTTCATCTCAATGCAAAATACAATATGAAAAGGCCGACTTTGGCTTATGTAATGCTGCAGCAGCACACCAGCTGAGAGCGGGATGTTTGGTTATTTTATGTGCAAATTGTTGCTGCCGTATTGTCTGGCTTTGCAGGGCGTCGAGGTGGGGGTGGGCGTCTGCTTGGATTTGTTTATAAACACTGCAAAGAGAGTGAGCGATGAGACTATTACTACATATTCAAATGAGAGCTACATACGCACATAAATTGCACTGCAAGGTTATCGCACATACCTCTCGGTCAGCGAAACCACCCACACACACCGCCTTCCCCCAAACAGATTTTCCACACACACGCACACGACGCCATTTTCGGCAGAACAGATTGATTGGTGGTTTTTAAACCCTTCATACAGAGAGCAGCTGTAAGGGTACATCGAATAAGGCTTTTTGCCGCTGAATCGAAAACTTGTTTAATAGGGGAGTTACCTTATCTCTTATCTGTATTGTATATATAAATTTGTTTAAATTTTATTTTTGATAATTTTCCCACAATTTAATTAATAAGCTTATTCAGTGCTCATTTCCAACTTTTATTGTATAACAAAAGTACATTTACTGGTATTCCCCGTGTACTTGCACTTATGAACAATTAAATAGGTGTATCCATTTTTTTTTGGTTCTAATAATAATATAATTGTTTTTGTATACCCTTGCAGAGGGTATATTAAAATGATTCAGATGCTTGTAACGCATAGAAGTTCTTAAACTGACGGCTAGTTTTATTTTTAATGCAAATTTGTGACTTTCGCACACTTTCGAAATTTAATTTCTAAAAAACACGTGAATTTAAACGTGACGCAGAGTACCACGATGTGATCAGTGATCAGTGATCAGGAACATATAGGACAAACAGCGTGAATATCTTGGCCAGTTCAAACTTCGGAAATTCGAGGCATTTGGGCTTACGTTTTGTTTCGAGCTTTGGTGGATCCCATGCTTTATACCATTCAAATTTAATTCAATTCAATTTTATTAAATTCTCTTCGCTTAAACTTAACAACTTGTGAGATCCAATCATTACAAATTAAAGAGTTACAAGCACATTTGCTTTTGATAGGGATAGGGGGATCATGAAGTTGTGTGAATGTATGTAACAGGGAGAAGGAAACATTTCCGACCCCATAAAGTATATATATTCTTGATCAGCACGAACAGCCGAGTCGATATAGCCATGTCCGTCTGTCCGTCTGTATGAACGCGTCGATCTCAGAGACTATAAGAGATAGAGCCACTAATTTTTGCATGAAGGTAGACTTATGCTGTACGCAGATCAAGTTTGTTTCAGATTTGGAAAATTCCACTCCTTTTATCCCCAAAGAACCAAGACCTCCTCTAGCCATCCTAGACCTAAATTACCGTCAGATCCACAATTAAGTTAGAGCCTCGTAGTTTAGTATACATCAAGTTAGGCCCAATATCTATCTATTCTGAAAGTACAATAAGATCGGACAAAAAACACCGGAGTTATAAGCGAATCAGTTGAGCTGATAAGAGCACCCCCCCAGTTGTTGGTCAGGACTAGAAAAAAGTGCTGCCTACATTTGGGATGATAATTTTGTTACATTCATCTTCAAAAATTCAAAAACAAATAAAAGAAAACAAATGAACAGGGTATTTTGTGGTCGGGACACTCTACTGCAGCGACCTTACTTGTTCTACTTAGACTAGGGGTTTCTTTTGAAATGGACTGTGAACATTTATTGTTTCTTTTAAAAAATATGGGGAGAAAATTTACAAAAACGCCTTGAATGGTTTTTGTTTGTGTTTTTTTGTTATTGTTTTTTGTTGTTGTTTTTTACACCATTTAAATGAAAATAAAAAACTCATTTATTCGATACAACTCACTTTTCTCCTAAAAACGACACAAAGCGTATGGGAATCTGGTTGTTTTTGGGTCGTAAGCGTCTTGTAGACCACATGGGAATATTCATATTGCATTTACAGTTTAGTTAAATTAGCTTTGTACTCATGGATCCTAAAAAGCAGGTACTATTATTAAACGTATCCTGTTAATTTTAATACCAAGTCGCCAGACGATCAAATTTTCCATACTTTTTGTTGAACCGAACCAAAAATATTGGTTAGAAACAGGTTTTGGTTTAGCCCTGATGCATATATGTACATGTTGTGCTGTAGTCACGATGTCAGATGAAAACGTATATTATCTCCATTTAAACTATGCTTAAAAGAGCGTAGTTGGGTCTTTACGACCTGTTCTAAGGATTTAAGAAAAGGTTTTTAGCCGGCTCAAGGTCGTGTGATTTTTCTTGATTGATTTTTCTTCAACTTCCAAGAACAGAATGCAGTTAGTTGGCAGATTAATTAAGAACCCTGAAAGTAATTTCAGGAGATTTACGGTATTAAAACGAAATTTGTTCACAAAGCATCCGTAAGGGCTACATCGGCTTCGTTAAGAATCAATTCAGTCATTTAGTCATCTCTATTGAAGAGGTTTGAACCAAGTCAATATTGAAAAAAAGCGATTGAAATTTTCAAATTGTCAAACGGTGAGTGCTTTATATTTTAAAACTTCCTAAAGAACTGAACCTAACCGACCATTTAGCTTTGTGGTTTGGCATATGATGTATTGCGACAATAATTGTCCCTAAAAATTGTCAACACTGTCAAAGATATAATTCAAATTTAATCTCATGGCCGGTTACAAATGAAATTCATTAGGATCAACGACCTCCCGAAATGTCCATACAAGTGGATGTCTTCGCATACAATTCTCCAACATATCTTTACAATCAAATAGATTTTTAGTGCTAACAATTTTATGTTGTCAATAACATGTTTGTCTGCTTTTTGGAAGCTTAGCATGAATTCTTTATTTATTAGTCATTGATCTTTATTTCACCCACATATATCTATTGGCCGCGTTCAGCAGAAGAACTTGCTTACTGATCAATTATACATTTTCAATGATCTTTCTGCTGAAGTCCAGTTCACCGTAACATGTATGGATTAAAAAGTGCGCTACTTATAAGCTACTACTGCATGGTATATCGAAAGGTTTTTTCGATACCGATATTGATACCGGAATAAATAAGTTGAATAAACCAAAAAATGTATATATATTTTTAAGTTTGACTTACTTTCTGGAATTTCCATGTTGAGACGAAGAGGTGCCAATGACTGCTCCGAGTTAAAAAAAAACTGTCTTTTAAAATCTTTGAACAAAAATGTAGCACTTCGTTCAGCATAAACTATTCTATGTATCATTATTTACTTGTTGAACGATCAATACTTCTGCTGAACACGGCCTTTATCTCTTCTTAATTTATGCATTCTGTTTCCAGTGCAAAGCAGCCACAAAATCAATGCAAACCTAACATCAATGTATGGTTAAAAATATCTTAGATGCACGGAAATAAATAATTCTTTGTTCATCCTTGCTACACAGTACTTTAAGTGTAACTAACACCGACTGGGCACTTTCAGTAAAAAGTTTGAGTGTGGTGCAGTTGGTAGTGTGTGTGCCTGATGTGCCAGAGGTCGTGTGTTAGATGCCGGCTTTCACACCCGCTCACCTTCACTAGCTATTGGCGCCAGCTTTGAATTAACAAGCCTTGAAAAAGTTTCTCAAACATTTCCGTAAGGATTCGGCTTTAAACTGGAGGTCCCTTTCTCCTGTGCGAAAATTAAAAGCACACAAGCCTGAAGATTGAGAGGAGCTCGGCTCGGAACAGTTTTATATTTCCTTCCTCACTCTATTTAAAAACTGCGATTCCCAGAAATGAGTTGCAAAAAAGTTTACCAAGTGTATAAAAGCTTCCTTTACTCGTGTTTTGCCGTTGCCCCCCCTCATCGATGTGTTTTCTGTTGTTTCTGGGCTAGCGCGTGGGTGTGAATATTTTGTTGTTGTTTTTGCTATTATTGAATTTTTCTATTCTTTCGTCGCTGCCTGGCCATCAGCTGGCCACCCGCATCCATTGTTCGTTCGTTCACAGAGTTTTGCCTCTTGCTTGTGGACAGTATAAGGATGGAAAGGGGTTCCATAGCCATGACCATGATTGACAGCCTGTAACCTAAAGTCCTGCCACATACAAACATGTAAGTTGCTCTTATTATTCTAGCTACTGGTTTTTTGTTATCGTTGAATTTTAAACGCTTGCCGCGTCCTTGAATAGTATGTGGATAGATAATTGTGTATGTGTGAGTGAGTAGGTAGAGGATGCGGTTGTTTTTGTTGATGTTTGAAAAATTTTAATTGCTATGTGAGCAACAACCAACGGAAGCCGTTTGTAGCAACTATCTCAGACTCCAATATGCTAGCTATTTGTCATGCAAAATAAATTCTCCAAGAAATATATACAAGGGAAAATGGAAAATAGCACTGGCAAAGAAGAAGTCAAAAGCAATAAATTCTCAAATGCAAATAAAATCTGTATCGTTGTCCAAAAGGTTTTTCATTTTAGATTTTTAAGGTCTTCTCGGCTAGCTGACACTGGAGTATTTGAATGTGGGCGTTTGATGTTGAATATAAGAATTCAATGACCTGTCTGAAAATCTTGTGGATGGATTTTGCTGTCACTGCTGTACAGTGACCTTGTTCTGGCATAATCTATTGTCTTAGATAAACCGATTTGTAAACAAGCCAAGATATAATTGGAGTGAACATTGCTTTAGCTCTTGCATCTACCTTAATTGATGCCTCACTGTTAGAAGATGGTAGAAGCTTTCGTTAAAACTGCCAATCAATAATAATCCTGTTTTCTGCAACATTTCAAAACAATCAGCCAAGGGTAAAAAGTTGAAAAAGTGTAAATATATTGTATGGGATGGGTGCGCAATCGATCATTACAAGCATTTACTCGAATATTAAAAGATAAGAAAAGCAAACACTTCTTGTGATTCCAAAATCAACAGCGGCGGTTGAATTATTATAAATGTTTCAAGTCATCGTATTTGTGGCGATAAGTAAACCCAATTCCATTGAGTATGAATGGTTGGCAGTGTTACTGCATCAGGATAGAACCGTGAAGTTTTTTCTAAAGAAAACGATCAAATTCCGGAATATACTTACAGTGGTTCAATATCGAGTCCACCTTATTATTAATGTGTATCCTTACATTGCGCCATGGACCGAAAATCTATTACGTTGGCCAATTATTAAAATACATGACTCAAATTTGGTTTTAACTAGCGCTGGACCCGTGAGGTGAATTGGACAGTGTCACGGTGTGTCACGACGTGCACGTATGCAAACATAGAGAATCGTGAGTGAATTAAAATCAAACATCGTGAATGCAAAATTCATTAACAATTTGTATACCCTTGCAGAACGTATATTGAAACATTCCAGATGTTTGTAACGCATAGAAGGTGGCATTTCCGACCACATAACCTATCAGGCCTGTTCACGTTTTCGATTTCGATCAAATTATGCGAAATCGGAATTGGAAACTCTTCCCTTTTCGAAAAGCCGATTGTTTGACTTGGCTTTTATCTTATAATTTCGAATCCTCTCCAATGAACAGTTTTGATGGCTGACAGCTTTAACCGATTTCTCTAATCAATTCTTGGATATCAGATCTCTTGCCTATTCCGATCGATCGAATTCGGAAACGAGAACAGACCTGTATATATAATATTTTCTTGATCAGCATGACGAGCTCAGTTGATTTTAGCCTTGTCCGTCTGTTTCTATGCTATCTCCTCCGTCAGTTTTAATGCTATCGGCACAAAACTTTGCAAATATGCTGCAATGCGGATCGGATGACTACAACATATAGTTGCCATAGGAACGATCGGTCAAGAAACTAGCTTTAGTGAGAAAAACTTTTTTGTTTTCATAGAAAACGCCTCCAATCTTTGTGTTTCTAAGTTTACTATGCTTTCCCATGATTCCACTAAGTAAGGTCGAAATCGGAAATCTATATAGTATAGCTGTCATAGAAAAGTAGAGTCAGAAAAGTATTCTCAGTAAGAAAATGGAAATTTAAAAGAAAAGTCTCTTAAACGGACATTTATTTGTTTGTTTTACACTATTCTACAAAGTTTTGTCAAAATCGGATGA
Organism: Lordiphosa andalusiaca; assembly: GCA_035044965.1. Classification (NCBI taxonomy): domain Eukaryota; kingdom Metazoa; phylum Arthropoda; class Insecta; order Diptera; family Drosophilidae; genus Lordiphosa; species Lordiphosa andalusiaca. The sequence continues at coordinate 255,368 of JAWNNM010003327.1, read as the reverse complement.
GTATAGTAGGGGGAGGAAGGGGCACGGGAGAGGAAAGTCTTCTTTCTGAAAAGCCTAAGGCATACAAAAAAAATTTTTTTAACTTTCCCTGTCTGTGATTCCAACTCATAACTCACTTACTTTGACTCTGCAATTTAAACATAAATGCCGGCATCCCAGCCCATACGACTACCAAGCACTCGCGCGGTGTTGCCGCAAATCATAGTAATAAACGGAAGTGACAAGCGACGATAAGCTAATGGATCAACAACACGTTTCGTGTTGTTCGTGTCGTCCATACGTAGCATTCAATATTTGAAATCTTAAACTTTTATTTAGAAAACCTACATGTAGCATGTGAATATGAACTTTCTAGATAAAACACATAGCTATGCTCTACCGATTTTAAGCTACAATTATCGTTTAGAATTTCAATATTTCCGCTCTTGTGGGTTTTTAGTATATTAACGTTAATGTAGAAAACCCAAATTATCGTGTGCTGTATGAAAACTGTAGAAGCTAAAATATGCAAATATATTTTCTCATATTGTGTATCCTTTGCATTTGTTCATGCAGCACTTATCTTTTCCACATGCCTCGTTTATTTTTTTTTTTATTTCTACACGTAGCTTTTTTACATGCTACTTTTAGATTTCCAACTCATTTTCAAAGCTAAATTACAAAAAAATATGAAATAAGTGACTGAACCAAGTCTGACAAACCGGTAAAGAACCGAAACCTGTTGAGCTGAATTTCGTGCTTGGCTAGCTGAACTGCTCAACCCAAGCAAATTGCAAAGTGTATGGACTCTATTTAACTTACAAATGCACAATTATGTATACGCAACGTTTCCTCATTTAACGACGCGTCGCTGACGCAAAATTCCCAATTGAAACGATTCTTAAATAAAAGCAACTCATCTTTCTCTCTTCCTCTTGTTGTTGTTGCTTGTTTGTTTGTGCTTTTTTTTGTCCATTTATGCTATTTATATTTGGATACGCATTTCGATGGTTTTGTGCCTTCTTGCGCTTGCCAATTGACCGACCCATCCAACCCATCCGTTGCTGCTTCCTTCGTCAATTGCTTGGACTTCAGATAGTTGTTGCAATTGCGACTGACGTCACAGCGTCACAACATATGTATGTACATAGCTCTCATTGGCACTGTGCTTTCGGGAATGTACAATACAACGTAAACGTTCCCAATTAACGATAATAACAATTGTTAAATGCGCTATCTTTCGATGGCACCCGTTGGTGCGTCAGTGGGGGCTGTCAGTGGCGACAATGATAAGCATCAGACCAATGTCTACGATTTACGATAATGAACGGAGAGTTAACTGGAAAACGATGTCTTGGGTAACACATGCTAACGATGGTTTTTTCTTTAATATATACAAATCGCTTTTTCTAAGAAGAAAGTTGCCAAAACTATTTCAACGTCAACACGCGTTGACATATCAAACACACGCACACACAGACAGACAGTTGGCGTTGACAGTCGACAACAAAGGGGCTTGTCTGCCAGCGAGACATATACAAACATCCGAAGGGGGCGAAGGCCATTTGTGATTACAATTCACCATAGGAAGATTTTTACATTTCTCTGTAAAAAAATGAATGTCTTAACAATTGACCAACACGATTTTGGGTTAAGTTTACTGGTTCAATTAGCTTAACCTTTTCTCGGCAAATGGCCAAACAAAAGTTTCCTCAGGTTAAAGTTGAAAAATGATAAAATAATCTTTGAGATTCATGCCTGAAAGGGCAATTGGTTAACGCCAACTACCAATGTGCAGACCAAAAGGTCAAAATATCAATTAAAACCGGATGCTGGCATAAGCGCGCGTGTGTGTACCTATGTGTCTTGGTTAATGTGCGCTTATCGCGACAATGGACATAATGCGGGCAAACAGAAAACACTGTCAAATGCCTAACAAGATAACCATCTAATGAGACCACAAACCAAACTGAAATTGGAGAAGAAACGTTGGCAAATTTATATATCATTGCTGATTTTGCCTTAAAGTTTCAGCATTTGCATTTATCACATACATAGAGAACAAGGAAAGCGTCAATCATTGGGCTGGCTGGCATGGCAATCAGTGACATTTGTTGCGTGCCTCGCCCAAACGCCCACGCAGCAAGGTTGCCTACTATAATGAATACGTATGGCGCGTGTGTGTGTGTGTGTGTGTGGACGTTTCACCTTTTGCAACAATTACCTAACCACATTCAGGCGACCAGACCAGCACGCGTAGCTAGCTCCACCGTCAGCTTGATGCTCAATTATAGAACGTTATAAAAAGCAAAGCATACTTTTAGGTGGGCGTTGATAACCGAGAGATGACAAAACTTTACAGTGCACTTGAACACAACTCGGGTGTGGGTGGGTTGACCTGTCTGTCTTTGTGGATTGCGGTATTACTGCAACTGCTTGCTCAGATTACGCTTTTGATGCTGCTAACGGGCTTATTAAGAATTGCACAGAAGTTGTTTTATAATAGAAAAAAAAAGTTGTATAATCCGCTCAGTAAGCGGTATAAAACAGCGGAAAGCAAAAAGATAGAAATACCCACACACTACTTCAATTTTTCAACAATTTTATGCAACGCTATGTAGGCGGGTTCCCACTTGCCGGTAGTGGGATTGATATTTCTGGTGAAATAACAAGTAATTGCCAATCAATTAACGAATTTTTGGTAGAGTTCGATTTTAAATTGATTTGGGGCAGTTTTCTTATCTTGCAGATAGCTGATATGAGTAAGATGAGCTAACAATTAACATTGATATTTGTATCACAAATTTTATTACCAATTTGGCAAGTTTTATGCACAGAAAAAAATAAGATCAAATAACAAAACTTACATATCAAAGATACATATATTATTTAATGTCAATATGATGCTTTGGTATTACATAGATACTAAAAATGTTTTATTAATAAGTGAAATCAACAAAGTAATCTGAAAATTGACCTAGCGACTTGATTTCAGATCAAAGTAGACATCGAAAAATCTCAAATCAAAAGATGACAGCTATAGTGCAACTCGAAAAAGGCAAAAACAATGTTCATGTCTCTGCCGCAGCAAGCGAGACAGCGAATACTCTTCCGATTTGTCAGTTTTTGCTTTCATTGCTGATTGCCAGTTCCCAACTGCTTAAAGCGGTGGAGCGCATGGAGAGACATTCAAGTAGCAACAGCTATTAGCGAAAAACGTACTGAAGGTTGAATCCGAAGATTCATGAAACAGGACTGTATGGGCAACCAGCTCTTTTTGGTGAATATATGTAACTACATAAGTTGTTTACAGGTGTGAACAAACGCAGCTTATGGGGACCTCGAACCAGCTAAAGTCACTAATTATTATTCAAAAATATCTTTGACATTTGAGCCACGTCCTATGGGTACTATAAAAATATAGATTTCATATTATTAAATACTCCATTGGTAAAACATTAATACCCTTTTGATATTATAAAAATATAAATTAAATATTTCAGCCATGTACCTGTATTGTGAAAATACTGCATTGATACTATACAAATATATCAGGGATACTAACAAATATCAGATTGTTGATCTGAAACATTTTACCATGATATGTTCGAAATGTTGAAGTGATACATTCGAACACGGAATAACCGTTAATATTATTATTGGTTAAAAAATATGGAATACTCTGATTGTCGGCAAAGTATTTAAATACTATTTAATCACTAAATTCCGTCACGTAAATCTCAATACTGAGTTTACTACGTTTTTTGTACTTATAAGCGACCCTTTTGTAGAATTTTTTCTTGACAAAAGTAATTTTTTTAAGTTGTTGGTTGATTTTAGACTCGAGCACACATATTTTAATTAGTCTTAACTCCTAGTTTATGTTTTTAGCTACTTCTGATTTATTTTGAGCAATTTCCATCAATTTATTTTTGCAAATTTAGCATCTTTGGATCTCGTATTATGGCAACACTGCCCCTTAGCTTGACCACCAAGCACCATTCTTCAAGGAAGCAGCGGAGCATATCAAAATTTCGGTCAAAGATTTTTCGAATTTACTCAATTTTTGACTTGATTTGATCTAAAGAATCCCTGGAGCTAGATTTGTTTGAAATCAATATACGCAGGAATGCAAATCTCGGCAAAATAAGGAGGGGTTCACTCCGGGGTTCGAACCCTCGAAAAATTTTGGGTTCGGGTTCACGGAGCGGATTCGAAAGGATGCTGAACCCAGGTTCAGGGTCGAACTGTGGTTCCATCTTAATTTTTCTTTTTTTGTTGACTTGGATCCAAAAAAAACAGATATTGGAATTGGGACTGAACTTAAAATGTGGGAACGTTTTGCTAAACACTTTGATAAGATATTACAGTATTATGCAGAAGACTTCAGAACTTGTGTGCCATAACTGTACCAAGTTAAGTAAAAATCGCCGGGCGGAATGTGAAAGAAAAAAATTTTTGAACCCAATCCTTTCTAAAATTTGTTTGCTCCGGTTCAGGTTCGGGTTCGGCAGTGAAACATTTTGTTGCTCCGGTTCGGTTTCGACTTCCCAAAAAAACTCGGAGTCTTCGATTCCGCTGCAGTTCAACTCCGTTTGCAGCCCTGACTATAAATATGAGCTGACTTGCTCAAATCAAAACAATTTAAGACCTGATTTAGTTGAACCCTTTTTTTTTATAAATAACTAATCAAATGGCACTTTGACTTCACTCATGCAGGTCTCTAATACACACCTTTAAAGTTTATCTCAAACCAAAATAATTCAACAATTTCGCTCGTTTGCCGTTACCTTAAATGTTCTGACCGCATTTACCATTAAAAAGCATACAACTCTATAATACGGATCGGCGATGGCATATTGCAAAACTCATATGAAAACCCACACACTGACTGACTGACAGCATATCAAAGCACTCAACGACCTTTAGCTTTGACAGCAGGTGCATGCCGCTGGCATCTAGCCGCATGAGTTTCTGGTTACAGCAACATGTGGCCAATAATGTGTAACAAAAGCTCTCAAAGCCTTAAAACTGAAACTGACGGCTACCATATAAAATATGAGCAGCAGACGTTAAGCAAACAATCGAATTTTAATTAAATTTCGAACGGTATTGTGGGTTTTCTACCCGAAACGAAAATATTTTTGGAATTCAGCGAAATATCAAATCAATTTAAATTAAAATTCATACGAAAAATGCAATGGATATTTTTGCGTTCTTGTCACAGCAAATACAACCAGTGGGCGGTGAACAATAAACAAGGTCACAGGTCACCGAGTTGCCAGGCAAATGTGAAAGTTGATTGAATTCTTACATAGCGGATCAAGAATACTATTAAAGTGTATTGTGTCAAAGATTTGCCATCTCTTCATATAATGACAGCAATTATGAATGCATAAATGAATAAAGGTTGGCAATTCATCATCATGTCCTGATGGTCGTTTATTCGCACTCTCTCCTTGCGTGCCAGCAACGGTGACGTCACACGAGGCAACAACCAATTTGCATGCCACCAGGTCGTTTATGCTTACTTGCAGTTTTCCAACTGCTTTTGCTCCCGCGCTGGGACGTGTATGAACGAACCCCATTCAGCAAATAAAGTACACACGTCATGCACCCACCCAACCACCAAATGCTTCATTTCCGCACGAGTAACAATTGTGTGTATTTTCAAGGAAATCAATCATCTAGAAATAGATCAAGTCGTCGAAGTCTCGGGGCGTTTTTGTTAGATTTAGCCATTGTTTTTATTGGATCTGTCAGGCAGACAGGGGCAGCCTGTCGTTGTTTGCATGCCTTGGCCATGGAAAGGTGAAGACAAAACAAAAAGTACGCAAAAGTACAAAGCTTTCGTCAGTGGGTGGTCCTGTCCCGTCGTGTCCTCTCCCGTCCTGTACTTTTGTAAGTAATGTAGACACACTTAAGAACGGTGTGCTTTAAAATACACGCCGGTTGTGTTTGATGGTTTATCGACAATTCGACATTTTACTTAATTGAATTAAAAAGCAATCTGAAGGATTGAAATCCCCTTTGGGTGGGTGTGTGTAGCTAGCTCACAATGAAACCTAATACACTTTTGTTTCTGCCCTAGACCAGAGAACAAACAGTTGGTAATTCACCAAAGGATACATTTATCTAATTACGAGGGCAGTTTGATAGGTCAGTGTCTTATCTGATGTCAATCAAACGAATACCTGTAGAAATTGCTGGGACAACTCCTTAGGGTAGACTTCAAATTCCATTTTAGAAGACAAGTTTTCAGTTAATTCGCAACATGTGCTGAATGAGATATTTAGTTTATTAAAAATCTGGTCACACTGATTCGATGTACTAAATTCGCCACTTGAAACACCTCAGGCCAAGGTATTGGCCCCCAGCGTATATAGCGTGTCCTTTGAAAACTGTTTGCACCAATTTTCGTTGGCAAAAGTTTGAGTTACGCCCATCAGGGTAAACCAAACCAATGCCTACTTTTACGTTCTTTCCTTTACGTAATACGGTTTGTAAAGAAAAATTAGCAACGACAATAAAAAATTGCCTCCCTCTGTAATTACGACACCGAAAACTACAGACGTGTCTGTGCATAAGGTGAGGAAGTGGTATTTTTAGCAAAGGAGCGAAATGAATTTAAGTACAGACACGTGAAGCTAATCAATAAGGACGCTTGGTTTGGTGACGCACTGGTTGATTCACAACAGCGCTCTTGATTTTATTGTTATACAGAAGAAAAAGGTGACTGCGTAATTAATAGTAATGGCCAGTTTTTGTGAATGAAACGAAAAACAGGCGCGACCTTGTGTGGCGTCAGGACAATGACGTCGTGAATGGTCGGCGAGCTAAGTTTTTATTATGATAATTATTCAACGAATTTGGTGTAAGCATTTCTCAAGATTGACGCACATTTGTATGCTATAAAAAAGTTATTTATTATTAATAAGGAAAGTGATTCAGCAGCAGATACAAGAGCAAAGTCGATAAGTCTGTGACTGTTTTAGATAGGAATGTGATAGCAGATTAATCAAACAAAATGGATGGATCGTAAGTGCAATCACCTCTTGCTGCGACAGACTCTGCTGCCAGCATTCAAATTAAAATTGTTTAAACAAAGGAGTTTAATTCTTGACCTCGAGACGGTGATCAAAATGTTTGCTTGCATAGCAGCATTAATACCAAGGCGTGTCTGTATTTACGCTGCCTTTTTATTTTGTCGAAATTTTGCAAATGTTGCTTTGAAATTCCCAAACAGGTAAGGCATCTCAGGCATCCAAATATGATTGTTAGACTGACAGTCGAAAGCCCCATATCGCTAATGATAGAAGTTGATGATTCCTCTTGAAACAGCAGTACGATCCACCAGTCTCCTTTTGTGGTGTTGTATGTCTCTGTTTAAAGTTATGCGAAAGAGTAACACGACCCCCTAACCGGCTTAAACTGTAGGTTTACTTAGTATAAACGTCTCTTAAACAGTCACATATTTTAAAAATATTTTAAATATTGAATTTTTATACTCTGTACCAGAAAAAGCATTTGCGAACTAGTATATTTATGAAGGAGTATGCTACTGTGAGAGTGCATACACTACAAATACAAATAAAGTTTAGTTTAAAAAGTGTCTAAAACCAGAAGTATACCAGTGTCAAAAAAAACTAGCAACTGGTTGCAATTCGTAACCAAATCAATGTATTTAAGATGTCCATTTTGCGCAGGCATGTCATAAGCCTGGGACAATTGTCCCAGGCATCAGCCATTTGCAACCAGTTTAATGCTAATTGTCCCTTGCAGCAGCCGTTTCAAACCAGTTGAATACCAGATGGCTTAGGCGAAGGCGCATTTTTCCCTACAGCAGCCATTTGCCAACTAGTTTAATAACAGTTGGCATATTTGTAGACTCATGAGTGTCTTTTTAAGTATTTAAACTTCAACCCACCCAATATGCAACCTATACTGTAGTTTACAGGATAATTACTGCATTTCTTGAGCTAACTTGGCACAACCACAATAAAGTTCACAGTATTGCAATTTTTTTCTTCTAATATCAACTTTAACTTATGCGTTCGCAGGTCAACGTTATATACGAAAATAATCACCAAAAACTTTACCATTCTGCCGCTGCGCAGTTTTCCAACTCTCCCAAATTGAGCTTTTTTTCTACCAGTTAGTTACTAGTTGCACTACAACTAGAAAGAGAGAGACAAACTCAATCAAGACTTATTATTAAGCCAATTTAAAATTGAAATATCATTTTTTGGGTTTCACCATTATTAATTGTAAATCAAAAACTAGCTTTGGGAATGCTGAGACGTGCTTTTTTCCATTTAATCGTTTTAAGGACCGCTCTAATGAGCATAAGTGATACTAGTATCGATAACCCTGCTTGATCGAACACCAATATGTCATGAGTAGAATAATGACTGTATACATTTGGGTACAGTTGCGTTTGAGACTCTCAGCTGTCAAAAATAATAAGTATTGGTAATTTTTTATTTTGCTTTGAGAAAACACTAAAAAGCCAATTAGTTAAGTGTTATTTTTTCCCTCGATTTTTATACTTTTGCTGCCCAAGCACCAATATTTTTCTGTTCATTAAAATAGCAGTGTTTGGTTTAAGCGGACGAAAAGTGAAGAAAAAGCAATCAATACTTGGGAATGGGAACACTATTATATTTCTTAAGTTCTCATTTCAATGGGTAGAAACAAGCAAAAAAAAATAAGACCGCTTGTAATTCTCAAGCAAGTATTCCGTGCACTCTTAATATAAAAGTGGCAACTGAATTTCGGTTCTGATTCGTAATTGTTAAGCGATGTATTGGCAATTATTGGATTGGATTATGAGAAAGCGATACCACATATTGCTAATATAGAACTTGTATAATAGAAATGCGATATATTTGTATAACTCGCTAAACTATCTCCAAACTCTCCTGATGCCTCTGAAATGGTTATAACGACCCAAATACACACTAGAAAACTTTCCAAAATCGATGTAATCCCATGGCCAGTTCAGTCGACGGATTTCAATTTGACCATTCAAGTGTAGGTAAAGCAAAACCGTCAATTAGAGCACATCTATGGCAGATTATTCAAAGGGGATGGTCACTGAGTTCTGTTAAACGTTGCCAGGACTTCATGGACTACACGCCACGCAGATGCCAATCACTAATAGCTAATGAAGGAGACTTACAACCAAGTATTAAGTCATAAGCAACACACGTGGCTTCCAATATGAAGTATAAAACTAGTTTTGTTCGAAAAGTTTGTTATTTGAATGAATGGCTCAGAAGTAACAAAAAAGGGACAAAAACGAGAGCGCCCGACTTTGATATATCCGCTACTCAGGGAAATTAGTGTTTAATAGCCTTTTCTTATGTTAATTAACAGAGCATTAAAACTTATATGAATAAATCAATACTATGTTAGCAGATAGCGCTTTCTGCTCTAAAAAGTATGCAACATTTCTTATAACCTTTATAACTTTTCCATTTATTATTCGATCTTCATGAAAATGATTTGAAATGAAATGAGATTAGTCACATATAACTGCATTTTGGGAGTTATTCATTTTCGTTTTGTATTTCGGGGGCAGAATGGAGAGAGATACAAATTTTAAGCTAACTTGATTCCAGAGACAGGCTGAAGGACCGACAGACGGACATGCCCATATCGACTCAGCTGTTAATGCTGTGCATTTTAGAAACAACAGTCATTTCTTCCACAAGTTTATAGATGGTTTTAGGTACTTATTAGGTAATCAGTATTATACATATATCAATGGGGTAAAGGTCGGGTGAACAATATATAAGTTGGAAGCAAAAGAAAGTTTGCTGCAAATGGCTAAAAATGTATCATTATTTTAGGCTCCTCGAAAAAGGACAAAAGCCACAGAAGCCCTTACAGCAAATCCATTTTTTCAGTCCATGTCTTGACCAATCTTCTTGACATTTCTAAATAATATTTGTCAGTAGATGTCTTTACCGAACCTATTCAAAAAAAATCGATACCAATCACCCCGATAAGTCTCCTTCCTATTCTTTAAATTCATAACTTGTCCACCGTTAGGAAACAGAGCAAAAACTTGATCGCACTGCTGTGGAGCATCACTCACGACACTCCATTAAAATGTAATCAGTATCCATAGTTATTCATAAATTAACTTCAATGAATAGTCCTTTCACTAACTTAATTATTTTCCTTCTTTTATTTTAGCCCCAGACATGTCCGATGCGGCCAAGACCAATAATAACGCCGCCTCAGCAACCGCTGGTGATGGAAATGAACCCAACAATGCCGCCTCCTCACCCACAACGCCGCACAGCAATCACAATAACAACAACAAATTGAAATCCACACAAAACAGCAGCAACGACGGCAGCATAGACAAACTCTCGCCCGATCAGGGGGATATCTATATCAATGCTGCCGATGGCCTGCCCAGTCAGCATCCCTCACTGCCGCCGGAGGGCGATGTGGATAGTGATACCGAGCCCGAAATAGATGCCGATTCATTTGATGATTTGCCCACATCCATTATTGTGACCAACATACACTCGGAGGTGTTTGCCAATCCGGACTTAAAGCACGACATGGAGGAGCTGTTTCGTACATTCAGCGAGTCGGCCACATTTCAATGGTTGCGCAGCTTTCGACGTTTGCGTGTCAACTATGACAACGCCGTTGCGGCGGCGAATGCACGCATCAAGCTGCATCAATACGAGTTCAACAAGAAGACGGTCATCACTTGCTACTTTGCACAGCCGGTGACACCGGTGAACAATAAAAATCTACAGCCACCGGCTCCAGTCAAACAGTTCCTTATCTCACCGCCGGCCTCGCCGCCAGCCGGCTGGGAGCCGCGTGAGGAGGGCGAACCCTTGGTCAATCATGATTTATTGGCGGCGCTGGCCAGCCTAACACCAGGCGAATCGCATGAGCTGCATCCACAGAGCGAGGATCAACCGGCCATTATAGTACATACCGCCATGCTGCCGGAGAGTGGTCCGGGGGGACTGCAGCCAAAGGCAGCCATTGTGCATACCAAGTGTCCGGAGCGTGCATAAACCAAGATTTTTCCAATTGAAAGTGAAATAGAAACGATTGATGAATGAAGTACACAAGTTACTTGGTTTTTGAGTATTTTTTGTAAATATTTTTAAATTCGATTGTGATTAGTTTACACATATGTATGTATGTTTGCATGTAGCTACGTTTTGCTTTAGGTACTTGTACTCTCTTTCCTTCAGAGCGTTTTCCGTTCGTTCACAAAACTTCTGCTTAAATCGTACTCTAATTGTGTTTCCGTAGACATACAATTACCACTAAGTCGTCGTCGTTTCTCTCGGTGTATGTATCGATGTTACTCGGGGCTCCCAACAAATATCTCTCTGTGTACCTTCGCTAAGAAACTAGTTGCAAAAAAGACGGCAATATAAAATAAAACGGAACGAAATCTATATCTATGTAAATGTTAATTTAACTTCTAAGCCAGCGAAATGAAATATCGATATCTGATATGGAAATACGTATACATAAACATATATCTTATTTATAGTTTTAAAACAAATTTCAAATGGAAATATATTTAATTTCAAAATGAATGTTCTCAAATGTACCAAAAAAAACAAAAAACAAAAACACAACCAACAATCTAAACTACACATTCAAATTGCTTTAATTGACTTGCAGAAATGCCAACAGCTGGGTAGCTAAACCAATTTAAAACGGGAATTCCCAAACAATTGGCCCTTTTATTTCAATTGTGCAATTAAATAAACAATTGTTAAAAAGTTTCAAGGGTATTTGGAAAGTGTCTTGCAGAAGGGATTCAAATTGTCCTTACTTGAGAAGTAAATAGAGGATATATCAATGAGTTGTGGCTCAGATGTGCATTCGCCACTTATCCCTACTCCATATACCAGAGGAGGAGCATAAGAGCGCACAGGTGTATAGACCCATTAACCAGGGATGCCCCAAACCGGTTCTGAACCGAGACCGGTTTTGCCAACCGAAACGAACCGCTTATTCCAGCTAGTGATCCGAACCGCAAACCGATACCGGCTTCCTTTCAGAATTGCTGAACCGAACCGAAAGCCACAAATAAAAACGGTTCGGTATCAGTTCTCTGACTGGCCAAATCATGCCTGAAAATCAACTAAGGTCATGACGTAGTAGGACATGTCAGAGTAAAATCCATGGCTAAAATTCATAAAAATTATGTCATGAATTCAGGACCAGCTCTTTCATTTCTAAGCTGATTCAGCTATGATTCAGTTCTGAGCCTAACTTAAGGGATATGATAAATAGAATAATTAAGATGCATAATACGTATTCTTTTCTAGCAAACATTCTCAATTTTCGAGAGTATTCATCTAGGATCTTATAGACGACTCCTGGAAATCCGACATAATAAGCATTGGACATTCTTCTAAGGATTTTTCAAATATTTAAATGGATTATAAGAATTAAATTTCAAAAGTGTTCGACAAGTCACATTACTACAGCAATCATAATATTTCATAATGTGCCTTTGTGAACCACTGAACCGTACCGAAACCGCGTTTCAGTTAGCTCCAAAAACCATGTAATGAACCGAGCCGGCGGTTCAGAAACTGTATGAACCACTGAACCGAACCAGTCCTTAATTTCGAGTAGTTTGCATCCCTGCCATTAACTCTTAATGCCCTAAAATTGGAAAAAACTACTTTGAAATATAGCTTTAAAGGATAGCTAACTGAAGAATGTTGTGTTAGTTACAGTCACGAATGGCATCCTTTTGTGACGTCTTCATTGTTACAGTAGACCGTCAGACTTATAATTTGGCATTTGTTGCTGAGTGAAGTATATTGTCCGAGAGCTAAAATGTACCCTATGCTGGTCTGTACTCAGACTTGTCTAAAAATCCCAGACTTATGTTATGTTCTATGTACTTTGAGTACATAGTATACTCCTTCAAATCTATAATATTTCTCTATTCACATCGGATTTTTGGTATTCTAAATATTTAATCAAATGCACATTTAATTGTATTCCTATTCTCTAGTTTCATCAAATCATAATGTTTCATAAATGTTTCCGTTTTTTAAAAGCAATTTTATAAAAAAATTTTTTAAATTTACGCTTAATTGAAAAATTATTCACCTTTTTACACTAAAATTTCATTAAACTACACAAGTCCTTTAAACAAGGTTAGTCTTTTCTTTCAGTGTGCATTTCAAGTCTTTTAAAAAGGAGTAACAATTACTCAATTACTTTCGAACTTCTAATCGGTGACTGCTAACATTTCCTGGCCTATGAGGAGTGCAGCATCCAAAGTTGATATTCGAAATAAAATTCATTTACCTTAATCTGCACTTAAAATGGATTAGTGATAAATGTCAACATGATTTATACTCTACTTTACCGGCTTTTCCAAAAATCGGTGACATGTAACATTTCCTGGCTTTGGAGGAATTCAAAGTAAAATTCATTTACCTAAATCTGCACTTAACATGGATAAGTGATAAACGGGGTCTAAAAATAATGTGATTCAGATATTGATACATATTTTAAAAAACTAGCTCCTTACAAATATTTGCAAGCTTTTCTAGATTTTTCAGATCAGAATTTTCATTTTTAGTTACAGAAATTTTGTACGCTGAACGTTAATGGGTAAATCGTTTCTGTGAATTTAATACATGTACTTATACCGATTGATTTTACGGTTATTCGAAAACGAGAACATTTCTGAATAATTTAAAAAGAACAAGATTTTTATGATATATGGTCAAAATTTCAAGTCGATTTTGGATAAATGCTGATGGTATTGTTTTCAGCGATATAGAATTAATAACAGGATATTGGTACACGCTAATCTGAAAGAATATCTATCAATCGTTTTATCAGAATTGTTGCACTTCCAACTCGAGGCTATAAAGTTTTTTAAATTAATCATTAGCCAAGTCCTGCAAATTTTAAAATAAATATAAATTTATATCCTTTCCTTTTCCTGTCCTTTTAAGCCTGTCCAATTTTCTAACCTCCCGTGTCGCAACCTTGACATCTGCTACTATTCTAAAGCAACAAGTATTTCCCTGGGAGCATTAGAAACAAATATCGTCTTTCTAATTGGGTATATTGTAGCTTTTTCCTTTGGAGCTCCAATTATAATTGAAGATCCCTTCCCCAATCCAAAGAAACTTGAAATTTATAAACAAATGTTGAGGTCTGCTGCCTCATTTCATTCTCTTGTTTGGATCTTAATCGAAATGAACATAGTGCTTACGGCTAATTGAAGTATCCATTGATCGTATAATCATACGCCTAAATGTGGTCTATGAGAGTGCTTAACAAACAAAAACAAGAAAACAAACATCTATTGTAGACTCCCGGGCAGAACTTTGGTTTACTCTCACGTGGCTCATTTGCTTTCAATATTCTTAAGCGGCACCATCTGTTCGGGATCATCGGGATAAACACTATTCTGGCGCTTATTGCGACCAGCACATTGACTGAACCAAGTGTCGCCCTTGCCAAAGTTTTCACCATCTTCAATCGACTCGGGCATGGGTTGATTCATGGTTTCGGGCAGAAACATGACCCAGAATCCGGAAACCAAAGCCACCACACCAAACAGTACGGCCGGAATGCGCGGATCAAACGAATCGAGTAGCGTTATCAGCGGGGTGAGAGCTCCCGAGAAACGTGCAGCCATCGAGCCCAGACCCATGGCCGAATTGCGTACCACGGTGGGAAACAGTTCCGCCGAGTAATTGTAGATGACCGCAAAGGAGCCGGCTATCAACAGTTTGCCCAGCATGACCACCGATGTGGATGCGGTGCTGCCCTGCGCTATATAGGCGGCCACAATGCAGCACAAGCCACCGCCCAACATCAGGGTGGAGGTAATCGAACGACGTCCCAGACGATCCAGAATGAACACAATGGTAATGTAACTGGGGAACTCCACCAGGCCCATGATGAACAGGATTAGGTAGGGATTGCCGTAGAGTTTGCCCGCACTGAGCGACAGTCCGTAGTAGACAATGGCGTTGGCGAACCAGCAGAGGCACACGTTGAGCGTCTTCATGCGCAGATTGGGTGTGCGGAAGAGATCACTGAGACCGGCACTGGACTTCTCCTCGACGGCTGCCTGTTGTTTGGCCTTCTGCACAAAATAGTCCTTGTCTATTGGTATTCCGGAGCCATTGATGCGCAAACCCTTGGCTACAATGTCCACAGCCTCGGCTGCGCGTCCCTGCATCCAGAGCCAGCGCGGTGACTCATCCAGCCACCACCAATGACCCAGAAAGAGACAACCATGTAGACCATAGACCACCTGAAGCAACTGACGGTCGTGTATCAAAGCTCCCCAGCCGGCCACCAGCATGATGCCGCCGGCAAAGACTCCCTGAAAGGAAAACCCATGCCATCAGTTGTGTACTGAACATAGAAGTAAACTCCAACTGCCGCTTACCTGGAACGTTATGCCGCACACTGTACGCTTGGTGGGGCCAACCAGCTCCATGGTTAAAACAAATCCACATATATAGGCACCCGCCGAGCCCACTATACCCAGTAGGAAGCGTGCGACCATAAAAGAGAAATACTCCGGAATGAAGGCAACACCCACACCAATAATGAGCTGCAGCAGGGCCGACCAACAGAACACCGCTTTGCGACCCACCTTATCGGCCAGGCCGCCCAGCGTCACGGCTCCCGTGAAGGTACCCAACATATACACCGTCTGCACAATGGCGCCCATCCAACGACGATCGCACACGAAATCCCAGTCAATGGTACGCGACGTTTTGTAGTACGTTGTGTCATACACGTATGCCCCACAGGGAATTGTACTATTCAAGCCCACCGCATTCGGATCGTACATATGACAGGAGTCCAGTTCGCCATTATCTTTTAGGGGTATGGCAGCCAAGATGTCACTAGAGTTCCAGGGCACTCGGGATAAACTGCTATTATCGACGCCCTCAATGAAGCAACGATGCTCGGGCACAGCTGCCACCGTTACCAGGGACAGCATATGCAGACCAGCGGTCAGTGCTGATAGGACCTGCAGGAAGAACTGTAGGAATTGGTATTTGCCAAATTCACCTGAAATGGGAAAAGAAAAGTTGATCCATAAGTACATATATGTCGTTGTAGAAGCAAGCAGAGAATAATACCCAAGATAACTCAAGTTGAAAACTATGAACTGATGGACTGGTCAACTTTGAAGCTAACTTTGATATGCCTGTTACTCAGGAAAGCCAGGGTTCTATAACCATCCCTTATGTTAATTAACAGAGCATTAACATTAATGATACCACGTGTATTCAGGGTTTTTATTAACAGATAACCATAGCGCATAAGTAACTCTCTACCCATACTTTCGGTCTCCTCTACTCACGACCATAACCGAAAATATAAAAAAAACGGTCTCGGTCTTTCCTCTAGCGATTGTGTGCTTCTATCGCGCTCTCTGTTAAGCGGCTGTTGTTGTGCATACAACGCTGGTCGGTCTGACAACAACCCCAGAGCATTTCCATTTCAGCCAAGCGATCCCAAAGTGTGAGTTATTCGAAGACCAACAGATCAAAATGTTATTTTGAAAAGGTTGCGAGAGCAGACTTTAGTGTGAGCAGAGAGAGCCAGGAGCCAGAGTGCGAGGGAGAATTAGAGAGAGCGCATGTAATTTACTTCAACATGTAAGCTCGCACTGAGTGAGCTCACACACAAACGCTCTCAAATGCAACACGGCCGGCGAAAGACCAAGACCGAAAAAAATCAGAGCAACTGCACAGAAAAAGATAAGATCAAATATCGACTTAGGGCCGTTTTCCAATCTGCTACATAGAGCTATCTGTCACATAAACCTACAAATAGCGGAGCAAAATCTAAGCTTATCTGACACATAGCAGCTATTTAATAGATGATAAATCGGCCCTTAATCTTTCAATATAATTTTAAAAATGTCAAGATTTACATGTCAAAGATATATATTATTTAATGTCCATATGATGCTATTACATTGATGCGAAAAAAATTTTATATTAATAAGTGAAATCATCAAAGTAATCGGAAAAATGCCCTAGTGACTTGATTTCAAATCAAAGTAGGCATCGAAAATGTGACAGCAGAAAGAGACACGCAGAGTTTCTCAAATCAAAGGGAGACAGCTATAGTGCAACTCGAAAAAAGCAAAAACAATGTTCATGTCGAAAATTATATAAGGGATATTAACAAATATCAGATTGTTGATCTGATTGATACCCTTTGATATGTACGAAATGTTGGAGTGATATGTTCGAACATATCGTTTGGGTATTTTTCAGACGAAGACCGATTCGATACTGAGAAATACCCGATTGATACTAAATATCGCGATCTTTGTTTTCTGTCTACTCTAAGATTGCAGATACTGAAAATATTAATGTGAAATTTCAATTTGAGTTCGATATCTTTTGATCGATTGTATGAGTTTCTCAAACATGGCAAAAAAAAGAAAATAAACTGAGCACTATGGGAAGCCATCAAAGCCGTGAAGGATTGAGTTCGTCGAAATCCATTGCGCAAGCAGAAAATCAAGTCCAGTGAGATGAAAATAAGCCAGGAGAGCATCATAGAACATGACTTGGGACTTTAATTACCGTCCCTAATGTTAATTAACAGGGCATTAACTTCAATGATAGCGTACTAACATGATAGGAAGCACAGAAAATTATACAATGTTTTTGTTCGTCTCGCTCGAAAGTACAAAACAGAAAGAGACAGAGTGTTAGCAGTTCTGCCTGACCTCTGCTCATAAACAATGCGAACATACAGATTAACATTGTAAATGCTATCGATATTTAACAATATTAATGTGAAATTTTAAATTTGAATTTTGATTGATCCTTCGATCGATTCGTCGAAATCCACTGCGCAAGCAGAAAATCATGTCTTGTGAGATGAATATCATCACAGCAAGTCGGGAATCATTAAGCATGACCAGGGACTCTGTCCATACAAGAGACATACCATAAACTTGCTCATAACATCATTAAATCAAATCCGCAAGACAAAATCGAAGGCATTGCTCACAGACGAAGTTTATTTGAAACCAGAAAATTTTCACCAGGAGAGGAACATTAATTATTTTTGCTGTATCATCAAATCAAGCGTCCAAACTCATTTCGAGAATTCAAAGAGGTCATTGTCCTATTAGGGGATTATCAAGCTCCATTTTTGAGATAAAGGATTCAATACTTCGACAAAAGTGTATCGATCCGACGTTTTGGAAAGGTTGTGAAGCCTCTCAAATCAACATTATTTTCAAGCAGGCCGTGGAACTTGCAACAAGACTCCGCTCCAGCCAACAAAGCAAAAACGACTCAAACGTGGCTAAAAAACTATGTTACGAACTTTATTTTTACGATTATTTCTGTCAGCCCAGACCTGGCTATCCTATGTTGAATCTTTGAATAGACCGATCAGTGGACAATTTTACAAGCAACTATGCATCAATATTTTTATCAATAAATGGTTCTTATTGCCCTATAATAATTTTGAATCAAAGTTATGTTCTACCTTCGCAACATAAGTCTTAAAAAACACCACCAATTTCCATTAAGTTCACATCTAATCATCATCTATCATGTATCAGTGACACCTTTATTAGTTAGCAAAGCGTATGATATAACCGATTATAAGCCTCTATTGAAAATTCTTGATTGGGTTATCACACACTTAATTGTTACTTCTCGGCATTTTGGCAGGCGGCCCCGGTATCGTCTTTGTATTGTCGTCACACCATAGACTTTGCAATTAAATCATGTGGAATTTATTCAACTCGATTCCAATTGAAAGGCATACAAATGTGCGCTAAAAAATATTTACCCACAATACCCACTGAAGTGTTGGATGTCTTGAGAGACTGGACTGCAGTGAATTGATTATGACAAAAGCTTTTCCATTACGATCGATTCGATCGATGTGTAGTTGTTTGCCGCTCGGAGGGCGAGGACTGTGTAAATTTCCATGGACTGGCATAGCCTAGATATTTTTGACACATGAACGTTACGGTCCGGTCCAATGTTCAGTTGGTCGTTTTAAATTGATTTGTGCGACTACATAACTGTAAGTATATTGATTGAGTGTGGTCATTACAGCATGATCTAAGAATTTTAGAAGAAAAACAATACTCAAGAAGTGTGAAATTGTGTCACACATCTCCCACAGACATTTTTTTAATTAATTTCAATTTGACAACTGGCAACAACAATCTGTAATTAAATTCAATTACGTTCTCTATGCATAATCAGCATTTAATTGCAAACATAACGAACGATCGATAAGAGGGACGATAAGCAAATATCCGCTATTGCGGGGACCTCAACTGATAATGCTTGTAAATCAAAACGGATTATTAGAAACCGTCAATATATAGACAAGCATATTTCATATTTTATGGGAAAATTTATTTAACTGAAGAAAAACACTTCATAAGTGGTGCTTGAAACTCTTGATAAAGTAAAACAACAAATTTGTTTTTGGACACTTCGTTTTAAAAAGTTGAGATGTATAATACGAGGGGTGTTTCATATTTAGATCGGAAAGAAGTTTTCTAGTAATGGAAAACTATTGTGTACGGAGGCAAAATAAACGGAATAAACGACAATGATTACACAGTTCGACAAAATCCAACTTTTAGAAAAAACCCATCAATTCTGAAAGAAGGCACTTCTGTGAGCCTCGCCTCATATCCAGTTTTTCAACTGTACCCTAAGTTCGCGGTCTATGGGTACTTTTGTGATAGCAACACACAGCAACAACAATTTTAACTTGGTAATTAATGGTTCAAGATAAAAATCTACAAAAGTCAGCAAACACAGGCAGGGTCATTAGGAACGTTATATCAAAAAATCGCGTTAATTATACAATTGGATATGGTACCTCCAGAAGAAGTAAAACCTAAATTCTTGATTATCTTTACAACCGCACGGTAGATTTTTATAAAAAAAACTTAATTTATGATGCCACGATGGGCTATTGCACGTCCCTAAGAGATGGTGCTCGTCAGCTAAAAATCCGCGATATGGAGTACCAAATTGGAAGCAAGAAAAAACAAACCGCGATACACTAAAATGCTTCAAACTTAAGATTTTATATGAAAATATCCGATTTCCTGGTGGTAATGAAGATATTTACCCATTAGATTATAGGGATAATTTTTGGGAGCTGTTAATATCCCAAATGGTCAGTGTTGCCGTAAGTCAATTGCTAGTACAACAATGCTCGTAGTCAGCGCTAAAATGCTTCGTTAGAAAATCTGAAAACGCAGTTCGGTCTATTTTTTAGTCTAGTTAATGGCCCATATTACGTGTTCGTGGGTGAATCTTTAAATGGTACTCCATCTCGCGGTTTTTTGGCTGAGGAGGAACATCTCTTAGGCCCATGAAATAGCCCATTATACCATCATAAATTTAGTTTTTAAGAAAACTCTACCGAGCGTTTTTAAAGATATGAAAGAATTTATGTTTGACCCCTTCTAAAGGTACCTTAACAAATTGTAATTGTTGTCAATGACTCTGTCTGTGTTTGATGAATTTTCTAGATTTTTATCTTGAACCATTAACTATTTAGTTAAAATTGTTGTCGCTTTGTGTTGCTAGTACAAAAGTACCCACAGAACGTGAACCTAGGGTACAGTTGAGAAACTGAGTATGAGGTGATGCTTGCAGAAGTCCCTTCTATCAGAATTTAAGGATCTCATCCCGGGTTTTTTTTGGTGCTGTACTGTGTTATGTCTTATAAATTGTCGGAACTCTATTTGCTGACATAACTCTCAGACTTTTTGAAATCACACCAAACAGCTGAGTACTATTACTCCATTATAGGTAAGAGTTGTGGTATGAGTTTACTAAAAAAAAAATCAGACCTCTTTCAATATGAAAACCTTGAATCAAAAATATCTCTACAGATATCGCCACCGAAAAACAATACAATATATTTATATAAACAAAAATATCGATATTTCCATAAATCTATGCACATGCAATATACAAACTCAAATGTTTATCTCCCTCTTTTAGTATAGTAGAACAAGTTCAATTAATTCCAGATTTATCCCATATGTTCGTATGTATATTGAGAGTTGACGAATGCCAGAAACCAAAACTTAATTACAGTTATTTATTGATTTATAACGAATTTAAGATTCGGCGACAGTTGCAGATGTCATTGAAATTCAATTGACGAGAATATTTTATGCAAAGAGTGGGGACGAAAAATAACTTATTTTACTTGAGATTCACGATGTGAAACAGGAATGGGGAATCACAAACAAATATAACGAGCTCATCTTAAGGTCGTAACGATATTAACTGGCTTGCAAGGCCCTATCACCACACTACAAATATTGCAAAATCAGTGGCCGGCTAGTCAAAATTCCGTCATAGATGTGAAACAAACAAAATTCTTATAAAAACTATGAGCATTGTCTTTCTAGAATGTGTGCTGCGGTAATTGAAACACAAATATAAAAAACAAATTAATTTATAGTTTTTTTCAACTTACTATTTTTGAATATTTTCTTTGTTGACTCAGGAGCATTTAAATTACAAAAAAACCATCACTGCTTTTTTTTACTCTCCAATTATATTTATTTTAACACAAAGGCATGAAACACTTCAATTTGATTTGAAATGTAAATGACAAAATTAAAGTAACTATTTCATATCAAACAAAAATTTCATTTAGCTCAAAATCTTTGGTAAAACACTTACTGCCTTAAATCAAAGATATGTAGATATTTATAGATGACGCATGAGGATCAAATCAGAAATTAGAAGCCAATGTTGGCTACCAGGAATAATCGATTTTTGTTTCACATGCGTCATCTGTAATATCTATAAATCTTTGTTAAAAGGCATATTTTAATCTGTTCTATTCTGGTTTTTCAAAAAAACATTTGGGTTTGTGTTCGCTCTCTTTAATTTGATCGCAAAAGAACTACTTCTTATCTTTAAAAGTCACTGGTCAGACTCTGGTCTTTCCTACAAAAATTCCCAATTTATAGCTTAGAAAAATGTGTATTCAAAATGTCGATTTTCATGAATTTTTAATTTAACTAATTGGCTTGATACATAAATTAAAGTTTACTATAAAATGTCTTAATTTCCTATACATTTAGTTGTTTTTTTCAGCACCTCCCTGAGTAGCTGTTAGAATGGTTTTTCCTTATCAAAAGTTACTTTCAATTTTTAGTAATAAACGTGTAAGGTCGATTTGTTATATGGATTTTGGGAAAGTCTGTCAGCAGACACAAACACAGTGCTTTGTATTTTTGTTGCATAGGTCAGTTCTGGGCAGAGGAAAACATTGTCGATTTCACGTGTTTGGACAGCGCTTTGATTTCTGTGTTTTTCCATGAAAGTTCTACACAGAACTTGTTGAAGGTCTTTTGTAGTTGTGGAAGCACGTTGAAATAGCAACAAACAAAAACGACCTTCTTATAACTAAGCAAACCTCCAAAGTGGAAATGAGTGTGGGTAATTATAAATCTAGGCCTTCGACAGCAAAGTAAAGCATATGTTTATATGTATATAAAAGTGTGACGTATATATAAAAGTAAAACAGAGACGTAAATGAAATCAAATGCCGAAACCAGTTTTGAGATTTATGCATTTCTCATATAAGTATATCACACACGAAAGTACAAAAAGTCACTAATGTGTTCATTACTCTCACAGTCACCACTTTGCGGTTTTTGCGGCTTTTCATACCCATTGATCATAGAATAAGAGGGTATTTACAGCTGAGTTCTTATGCAATAGCTAATTTTAATTGTAAAATTGTAAAAGTATCGTAAATCGTTTTGGCCTTGGTTTAGTCAAAGTTAATGGAAGTCTAATGAAACTGAACAATCAATTTTGAAGCATTTAACGGGAACAAGCTTCATGGGTTTCATACGGAACGAATCGTCTCCGATTACAAGGTTGTAGCCAAGAGGCAAAGCTGCCCCAACTTTCTGGAACTTAAGATTATGTATGGATAAATATATGTATGGGGTATAGTGATCTGTTTTAATTACACTAGTCAACAAGGTCCAGTATTGGTGTTTTACATATTAACACACAACATCTGATTGCCAAGTGCTAGCAAGATATGGACATGAACGGTAGAACTTGCGAAAGTTGTCCGCAAAGAGTCTTCTGTGGAAGGATGGCCAATATATATAATCAAATCCAAAAAACCGAACCGAAATTAACCAATGTTTAAGGTTCGGAAACGCCGGGTTCGAGATTTTTGGGAGAAGGTTTTGGTTCGAAATTTGGAGCAGTCCATGCGTTATACAATTTAAACCATTTTTATGTTCTAAAAATAACATTCGATCCAAAAATTACACAAATCGTTTGGGAATCGCGTGGATTTTGGGTCTGAATCGGTTAGTAGAACACATGGCAAAATTCAATATATAATTTACTGTTAAGTAATATTCCATTTCGGAGATTTCGTGCAAAAATATTACCAATGTAATGTTAGACTCTTGGCTTTGACCAGGGACCGTAATCATTATGAGTTCTATTATAAAAATCAAACTTTAATGATTATTTTTGATTTTCATTTTAAAACTCAAAAAATAATAATTTAATTTGATTTTTAAAATATAACTCAGAAATAATTATTATAAATATTACTCAAATGTCGATTACTACAAGTGTTTAAGAAATTGTGGCAAGATTGATGCATATCCCTAGAAAGTGAATCAAGTCGAACCAGTAGAACCCAATGCCAAGTTTGAAAATACAAATAAAATTCCGGATTTTTAAAAATTAATGATTAATTTAGATTTTTATTCATTTCACTCAAAAAATAATAATTATTGATTGACCAATAAAATGAAAATCAAGAAATAAAACTCATTGTGGAAATGAATAGAATAGCGAAATACAACCGTATTCTATTATGATACGTTTTTTCATGCGGGTACTCCAAGTTTATGATTTTTGAGGATGAAAAATCTACAAATAATCATTATTTACGGGCCCTGGTTTTGACAATTATTAAAAAAGTTTGAGAACAGAGACTATTATGGGTGGGGATTTTATAACGTTTTTCTTGATTTGTTATTTCACTTTCCTGCGCATTTTAGTAGTCAGTCGCTCTGAACCAACTATATAACAGATGAAGTTGCTAGGCAAAAGATCCAATTTCTGACGTCTATAATATTTTTTGAACCGTACCGATATTTTAGGTTCGGAACATGAACTAGAATCTTTTATTTCTAAAGAAGTTTGGTTCACAGTAAAATAAAAATCGGCATTTTGGGCTTGAGCCGGTTTGGTTCAGAGCCGGCTTTCAGAACTGTATATGATTTAAATAAATAAATCATTTTTCTTTAAATATTTTTGCAGAATTTTATTTTTATATTGAACACATTCTTAAGAAGATTTTCTGACAGACGTAAGATGTTACCACTGAAAACTTCCATTTGACATCATCATCAAATTCTATGCGTTTCCGTAAAATTTGCTCAGTATGCCTATGAGTCGTACTCTCTGATTCCACAAACCAAATACTCAAACACTAGACCAGTTCCGAAAACTAATTTGTGTTCAGAACACGGAAATTTATATGGAATCACCAACTGAAAACTTCTATTTATGTTGATTTATCTAATTAACGAAATCAACAAAGACTTGTTTTAGCATTGTACTGATGGCAGGGATTGTCTGTCAATAAACTCTGAGTGTCTATGCAAGTTAACGCTTATAAACATGAGTCTAAAGACAAACGTGTAATTGGTCCTCTGACCTTTTCAAGCTACACTCTAAATAGAAGCCCTGTGTCTTGTGGCCACGTCCTTGGCAATACCTTTACTTTTATGCTGCAGTGAGTCTTACGTGATCCAAAGCCAAAACAACAGAACAGTTCTCATTTTTGGTAGACACAATGACCCGGACACTCACTCTTTGGGAGACATGCAACACGGACTAAGTGAGGGAATGTCTTATCGAACTTTATTTGGGAAGCACTTTTTGATGGAACTGTCCAACCAAACTCTGCATCATAGATCAGAAAAAATGGTAGTCTGTAGTTTTAATGTTTAAGGAGTTCAGCGAAATGCCCTATAACATAATCCAGCTGGTCTTTTTAAATATAAGTAAAAAAGGACAAAAGCTGATATTTATCATGATACAATAATAACAAAGTAACTTCGATATTCTCAGTCGACCTTGGTTCGATGATGTATTTCGGCATAGCGAGCTAACATGGTCGCTTTCGATTTCCTGGTGTAGCGAGCAATTTCTATCGAAAGCTTTAAAAAATGTAAATAACGAGTGTGTGGCCCTGGATTTTCTATGTGTGTTCAGCACTTGGGTTCAATCATTTCTGGAGCTTGCATAAAACCACTTCCGATTGCGCTACCTTGTAGTTATTGGGTAATGCATTTGTATATGGATAAGACAAATAGTTCAGTGTAACAAATGAATCAAAGCTGCTTACAGCCAGAAATTCTCAATTGTTCCCCTACATTCCTAGCACCGTTTTTGATAATAGCAAATAACATTCTTCTGGTTCTCCTAAGTCAATATACCTAATGTTATTCTTATATTGACATCCAAAACTTTCCAAACTAAACTCTCCAAATAACCATTGGGTATTATATAGTCGATCACTATCGACCTCAACATGAGCTCTCATATTTAATAGGTGCTAAGCGAAGAAAATATTTGAAACATTGGTATTAATAAAAATTAAAAAAAAAAGGTGTTAACTAAAGAATGTGCAGCTAAATCAGCGAAATGTCATAATTCTGATTATCATTTATGGCCTCTATCAAACCTTGATTCTAGACGGTAGCCCACTTGATAGTGAACGACTTTTTTATAATTTCTTAACAGTAATTTACAAACTTGTTTTGCATATTTCCCTTTTCTGGATCTAACTTTACAATCTAATTGGTTTGTAAATCCTAAATATAATAACTCTACGTTGATCTTGTTTAATTGTCTAGGTGCAAATTATTTGCACAGACTTCCAGCTGAGGCCTCGTGACAATTTTTCTGTTTACTTGTGCATTTTCGTCGCACTGTGCTAGATTCTAAAGATACATTCATTTACGAGTATTTTGGCCAGAAGGTTCAACCTATGTCAACCTCTCTCGTTTGCGATTAGACAGTGGAACTGTCACATACCCCCCCAGACATAGATGATAGACAAACTGAGCCTAACCTTGAGATTTATTGAATTAGAAGAAAAAAAAACTTGTAAAATAAAAAACCGCAGTAATTAAAACTGTGTTAGTCTCGGCTCGTTTGAGCAAACTGGCGGCAAATTTGTTGTCTGAGAGATAGAAAAAAAATTAATTACGAAAACCAATTGATATCATTTGAATGCCGAAACCCCGAATTAGATAACACACAGATTTAGTTGGATAATCCTTACGGAAGTCGGGGGGAGGGGTGTAACTTGATAAGTTTTTTGCCTGAGCAAGTGATAAGCCAGATGGCGCTTATCAGCTGTTTCTACTTGGTAACTGTAGCCTGACCTCGCACACAAGCACACCACTTACCCAGTTTGCCCATCAGATCCTCTAAAACATAATCCACAGCCATATTTTTTATTTGGTTTTTCTTTTTTTGTATTGTTAAATGGAAATAGTTTTTCTAATTAATAGATTCTTCAAAATCAGCAATTTGGCATTTTCCAAACAATTTCACTAATATCGGTTAACCACTGGGCACAACGTGCTCGAGAGCGTTTAGCTAGCGAGCGTCGGCAACAACATTTGAACTGGCAAAAAGCTAACTGGAAACTGAAACTGTGGGCTGAGCATGCGAATCGAAGCCAATCGAGCTGAATAACACTCATACATACTCGCACATCGGAATAAAGAGCAAATACACACACACACACACACACACACAGGCACACTCAGCGATAACGGCCACAGACTCACTTCAAGCTGACAAACTGATATGTGAAACAAAAAGAGAGCTATTCGAGTGGATCGTGAGTTTTAAGTGTGCTCGTACGCCACGGGCCACTATATCAAAATTCTATGCAAATACTACACCTCTAGTCACCTGGATATGTGCGTTTCAGAATATACATATATCTTGTGCATATAAATTTTTAAAAACTCGCTCCAATCAAACACAACATTCTTCTCTTAGCTCTTTAAGAAGAAATTTGAATTTCAGTCAACTAAAATATCAAGTTAGCATTCCAAGCCCTTAAGATTAACACACCTAGACAGTGTCTTAAATGTTGAATTTCTTGACTTCGGAATAACACTAGGCAATACGAAAAAATCTCCACAAGCGCCATCCACATTTCTATAGTATTCGAGCTGTCCTACTTCCAAATCTGGTACCATTTTTTTCACATCAATATTATAATAATAAATAAATATAAATTTGGCTCATCTGGCGATGAATTTTGTGTTCTAAATACATGCAACAATTTGTCTGTTTGCTATTTAAAGTGATACTCAATAGATTACGGCTTAGTAAAACAAATGTTTCTCATTCGTAGCATCTCCCAGGACAGTGAAATAAGCGCTCAAAGTTCAAATCTCCATTTATTGGAACAAATTAATCAAATTCAATCTTCAATTAAAGCTATTATACCCTTGCAAAGGGTATTATAATTTTGCCCAGAAGTTTGCAACGCATGGAAATATTCATTTCCTACCCCATAAACCATATATATTCTTGATCAGGGTGATCAGGAGCTGAGTCGATTGAGTTTTGTCCGTCCTGATCACCCTGATCAAGAATATGTATAGTTTATGGGGTCGGAAATGAATATTTCTATGCGTTGCAAACTTCTGGGCATAATTATAATACCCTTTGCAAGGGTATAAAAATAGCTTTTTTTTAAGATTGAATTCTGATAATTTTTTTAAGGTGAGAAATTAGTACTAAAAATTGGATGTTTAAACTTTGAGCGTTTTTTTCACGGTCCTGGGAAATGCTACGAAAGTAAAAAATATTTCTACTAAGCATTAATGTATTGAGTTTCACTTTATATAGTAAAGGTTCGATTTTGTTGCACTGTGTAATTTAAGATCGATTTGAGTGCACATAGAAAGTCTAAGCAATCTCTGCTTTTTACAATCAATTTTAATTACAATTTCACAATATTTACACAAACATAAAATCAAAAATTTGAAAATAACCAAATCTGAAAGTATGTGTGAACCGGCCATTTCAGATCCCATGTCCTTTTTATATCTAGATATGATAGCGAGCCTTTTACTACGCGACACTAAAGAATTGGAAATGGAGTTCAATCATAAAATGGAATTTGTACATGAACAGGAACAAAACTGCTTGGAGAATGCAAAAAATGTGAGCGATATTTTATTTAAAATCATTGGATGATCTTGATTATATCTTTATTCTCTTTGAATACCATCAAAATTCTAGAATTTGAAGCTATTTTTTATTTGTTTTGAAATACGTATTAGTAGTTTAATAACAAGTTGCAAGTTTATATTAAAGACCGGAGTGATACATAACCTAGATCAGATAATGTCATTATGAACCAACTGTACTTAAAAATTATTGTCATTTTTTTCAAATATTTTAAGAATCGTCATAACCTTACCATGTCTAAATACTAGGGATTAAAACCACATATGAGCCGAACCGGTTTTGAAGTGAATCGAACCGCTTATTAAAGCTGATGAACCGAACCGCAAACCGAGCTGGCTTCCTTTCAGAAATGCTGAGCCAAACCGAAAACCACAATGAATAATGGTTGGGTACGCCGCTTCTCTCTGACCAATGATACCCATTAATTTGGAAATTTGAATCGATTCCCAAAGATTATTTTTTTACCACATTTCGTTTGACCCTCTACATTCTTAGCTTAGATATAACCTTCAAGGATGACTTGACACAAATTTTACAACATGTAATCCTGTAAGTTTTCTGCAATGCGTGCCGATCTCTTAATATGCCTGTCTTCAAACTTCATTCTTTTCTTGAAACTTGAAATTTAGTGTAGTACTTCTTTACTTAAAGTTAATCTCAGCCAGGAGAGTTCTTTCTCTCAAATATGATGTAGGGGTGTGTAAGTTGCATTGTATATATTCTTTTCCAGCCGATATTCTCTGTTTTCTAAGGGCATTCCTCAGGGAACTTATAGACGATTCATGCCTTTATCAGGCTTAAAGGGAATTTTAAGCTTGCCGGAACTTCGAAAGTTCGAAAAATATAATTTTCCTCGCTGATTTATGAATAAATAGGGTCACTCGACAGAATTTCGGCCACTCTAACAAAATAGATCACGTTTTCCGGACTGCCCAATCTTTGAAAGTTCGGAAATTGAGACCGAACCGATTCGGTTCAATGCAAACGCCTCCAAATTCCGTATTCACTAATTTTTTTAAGCTTCTCCATGATTATGCCAAGATTTGTTGAAATCGTACATCTATATAGTATAACTGCCATAGAAAACTAAGATAAGAAAAATGGTCTTAGTAGGAAAAACTTTTTTGTTTTCAATGTAAACGTCATTAATATTAATTTTTTAAGCTTTCGCACAATTCTTCGAGGTTTTGTCAATATCGGATGACTATCGGTTATAGCTGCCATAGGAATGATCGGTTGAGAAACTAGTTCTCGTGATGTTTTCAAAAAAGACGCCTGTAACTTTGTATTTCTTAGTTTGCTATGCTTTCCCATGAATCCACTAAGTTTAGTCAGCTAAAGTATAGCTGTCATACAAAAGTAGTCAGAAAAGTAGTCTTAGTGAGAAAAGTGAGTTTTCAGTTCACATGTCAGTCAAATTGCAAGGGTATACAAACTTTGCCCGAGCCGAAGATAATTTTCCTCTATTTTTTTTTATTGATCCCTGGTATTTTTCATAAGATCGGAGATATGATTTATCCATTTCGGAATATTCCCTGAACACTTTTTATTATCCAAACTGTTTCCAGCTTATTTCCATGGATGAATTTGTGGATGTGCTGAAAACATGTCTGCTTACCATAGAACTGGAATTGACAGAGAATGAACAAAGATTAATTGAAACCGAAAACACAATTTCCCGATTAGAAAAATGCTGTGAATCTCTATCAGGAGGAGGTGTCAATCAGTGTAGAACTGTACCCCTAACACGCCACAACTATGAGGATCTATTAAAATTGCTTATGTCGGCCGAACGTTCGGCCTTGCAGTACAATAATCTCAAAGAAGAGCTGGATATATATAATACGGAATCCGCTGAAAGATTGGCGCCTGTACAAGTGGTAAGCGCCCTTTTGGATATAATGAAAAATATAAATGAATTAAACTAAAACAGATCACCAAGATAATTGAGTATCATACAAAAGCTTTGGAGAAGTTAGAGCAACAGATCGATCAACTGGAAGACCAGACTAATGAGGTGAAAGGCAGCTTCGAAGAAATATCAAAGGATCTGGACATCAGCAGCTTGAGCACCAAATGCACTTGCCAAATGGCTGCAGAACTAACTGATATTTGGCAGAATTGAAACAAAATCCGTACAGTTAAACTTTTCAATTAACCAATAGAATGTACATATGTAAATGCCACTTCAACTTTTGTGCTTAAGATTAGAGTTCATTTTGGTTTTCCAGCCTAATTGTGGGCATCACGAAAGAAGAGCACATCATCGGCTATAATGCTGGTGCTGGTCTTTTGATTGCCCTGTTGATCGGTGATCTCGCCATAGCTGATCTTGCCCTGCACCATAGTGCGTTGACCCTTCTTCAGGTGCTCCAGTACGGTGTCACGCAAATTGGGTTTAAAGACCACAACGCGATGCCAGTCGGTGCGCTGAGCCCAATCGCCGTTTTCGTATCTATGGAAAAGAGTAAGCAAGGTTCATATACTGTTTAAAAGTCTCAATTGGCGAATTACTCACTTGTAATTGGTATGTGTGGCCACAGAGAAGGTCACCACCGGATGCTCTTGCGAACCACGCAGCTGAGGATCAGCTCCAACACGTCCCAAAACAGTGACATTGTTCACAGCTAAAGTTGCGGGGGTTAAACGAAATGATTTGAGTTCACAGGAATGTGGCTTTAACTACTCACTTTTTTCAATTTTGGCGGGCGCCACTGTTGTTGTTGTTGCAGCGCCTCGTGCCGGCAATTGGCTTTGACGCAGTGCATTAAAAAGCGGCGACAGCTAGGCAGAGGATAGTTAACATAATTGTTGGGTTGTTGTTGTTGCTGATTGTGAGAAATAAACACTTACTAGACGTTTGCTTGGTTGCATCATGTTTTTACACCGATATTATTATTACAAATGAAATGCAAGTGGGGGTCCAACCAGGGCTGGCAGCAACTATCGATGGTCTGACCGACCATGCCATAATCGACTACACGCGAGACTATCGATAGTTTTTTAAGCCGACTAAATTCAACTACAGTACACGACTGATAGAGTGAACCAAAAGTGGCAATGGGGAAGAACACAAGAATGTCGTATATGTTTGTACTGATGCTAAGATTCTACAAATAAAAAGTACACTGCTAATTAACATTTTAATATATAACAAATATTTATTATTAATAATCTAAGTCCTAAAAGTAGGTAGAGGATCCCTATTAAAAGTTTCCCGACAAAAAGTCATCTAAGACTTGTGCCATATATTCAATTTTACTAAGTGGTGGCTTTCCCTGGGAAAAAAGCTGAAGAAGTAATTAAATTCCTTATTTTTCATCACCCTTGCGTACATTCTCCGTGTGCATTTTAGATTTGCTATGCGAATATAAATTATGTTTATATCTAAAGGTAACATTGCAAATTTCGCACCTGCAAAAAAACAAAAGAAATATGCATCAGTATTTCAATTGGTAGAACTTAGTTATTCCCCTACCTATAAGGACGCTCGCCCGTGTGTACAAGTTGGTGTTCCTCAAGCTTCTGCCGCACATGGAAACCTTTGAGGCATTGGGTACACTCAAACGGCGGCCTGCGTATGCTGTGAACCAAATTCTCGTGCTGTTTGAGTAGATATGGACTGAAGAAACCCTTCGCACAGACCGTGCACTGGTAGGGACGTTCACCCGTATGTGAATTAACGTGCCATTTGAGCCAACTTTGGTTTGTATAGGTTTTATCGCACAGGTGACAAGCGAAGCGATTATCAAGTGTTCTTTTGCACTCTGATTTGGAATTGATGGGAGTGTAATTTATGCGTTTGGCTGCTCCATGCACCTTACTGGATTGATACAACGATACAGAGTGAATTAATGAACAGTTTAAAGTGGTGGTGAGTCAATATACCTTTCATGTTGCTGCCGCTGATAGGGATAGATATAGGTGGCACTGCAGTAATTACACGCATATGGACGTTCGCCTTTGTGTATGACACGTACATGGATATTTCGCTTGTAGGAATCGAAGAATTTCATGGGGCACTTGGGGCAGGTGTAGTTTTTGGTGTTGGTGTGTCGAAGCTCGTGGTTACGTAGACCGCATCGTAGTTTAAACTTCATACCACATTGGTCGCATATAAATCTGGGTGGATCTTTGAGGCGTCTTTCGCGGTATTTGCGATTGTAGGCCTTTCTGTAGTCCGCCCGTTCATCGGACGCAAGTTTGGCGGGAGGAGCACGTTTGGGCTTTTTCTCTTTCGGTTCCTGCACAACTGCCCAGTCTTGAAAATATTCATCATATTGCATATTAGGTTTGGGTTTGGGTTTAGCTAACTCTTTGTCATTCAGGTATTCATTATAGATTTGGCGACCCAAAGACAGGGACACACTGATGTGGTCCGTTGGTTTGGGAATTGCCGGACCAAGTTCCGTTTCTGGTTCAAGTTCAGGTTGACTTTCTTCCTCGTCTTTTACTTCCATTATGGGCTCTGCTGCTTCATCATCTTGATAATCCTCCAAATAGGTTGGCCATTCTTCTGACCCATGTGCAAACTCTGACCACCCCATACTCGATAGCTCATCCATTAAAGGAATGGATTCTGCATTTGAGACATTCTCTGATTTTGGTTCTATTTCCGTGTCAAAATCGATATCCACCTCTTCCACATCAGGGGTCAACAAGTCCACTTCTAGAGCCTGCTTAAATTTCAGTTGCGCAAGTATACAAATCTCACGGAAGTCTATGGCTCGACGTAAGGATTCCACACAGCTGCGACAGATGTGGTGTGGCAGATCATCTTGGCAATCGATCTGAAATAATCGTTATTATCTCCATACGTCCTTGGCAATATGACTGAACATACCCAAACTCCTGTTATCACCTCAATGTGATACAAAAGCACTTTACTAATGAGGTCATCCAGGTTTCCCGACTTGTCATCTATCACAAAATTTTCAAAACATGTCCGACACTTGACCAACTGATCACTGGAATTCTGTTCAACATTCTCCTCAATGATCAATGGATCCTTCTCCACGGTTATAAAGTCGCTAAGCTCTGTCTCGTCCTGGCTAGCATCGACATCATCAGCATCTGTATAGAATTCATTTCTAAGGCAAGGCACAGCTCCAGATCGCAGGGTTCGCCTGTTGACGTATCCTGACATAGAAATAACAGTTGTGTTTGGCAAACTAGTGGAACTAGATTAAACCTACCCAACATTCGATTGCTCTGGATATCCTCGGGGTTGAAGTGCATGGAGCAAACAACGGGATTCTTTTGATCCAGCACTTTGTTGTTTTCGCAAAAGCTTAGCCATTTCTTGCGTGCGCTCGGACACTTGGGAAAGCTAAAGAAACTCAAGCGCTGAACTGTGTTCCTGCAGTTGAAGACAGAGCATTTCATTGCGAACTGTTGTTTTATTTTTGTTATTATTTGTTTGACCAGGGCTGGCAACAATTAAATAGAAGCTGGTGACTTTAGTGTGACCGCATGGGGATAATGTGAAATGCCAATTGTGGCAGAAGTAGATCATAAGTGGGACGCCTGCAACTGATTTAAATTTGATTAAAATATTGTATATGATCTAGTAAGGAAATTATGGTTACACCAAAAAATAGAGTAGTATGTTTTTTGCTAGATTGTGATACGAAACACATTAGACATTAAAATAATCACAAACGATTCAGGAAATAAAAATCTTCTATAGCCTATTGACACTGAGCATATCTAACAACCCTCGTCCTAAGTTAAAATTGTTAGTAACTAACTAAATGTTGGAAAAATATTTATTATGTCAAATTATTAGTGGAGCAGTGTCGTAGAAATACTCCACAAACATGACAAATTTGGTCCGGGTTCGGGTACTTACGAATCATGCTCGATGTAAGGACGCGTCACGAATGCTCTCGCACGATCAATAAATGAATTTTCATATAATTGACTTAATATCCCTGCAGAGAAAGTGTCTAGTTTAATGCCAGAAGTATACCAGTCTCTAAAAACTGGCAACTGGTTGCACTTCGTATCCAAATCAATGTGTAGAAGTCGTCCATTTTACACAGGCATGTCATTGTCCCCGGCAGCAGCCATTCGCAACCAGTTTAAGACCAATTGTCCCCTGCAGCAGCCACTTGCAACCAGTTTAAGACCAACTGTCCCCTGCAGCAGCCATTTGCAACCAGTTGCAACCTTAACTGTATGAGCTGTACTTTACAGTTAATTATGTTTTATTTCACATTTTATTACATTTATGGTTTTGATACATACTTTTAAAATTCACATTGAATTTAAGTCCAATTAAAGTCCGTAGTTTTTTTTTACACTTTGGATTGATTTCCACTTCTTCTTCCTCACTGACGTCAGTTTTAACTTATTCGGCTGCAACTGCGCAGGTTAATGATAAACTTTAAAATAAACACCAAAATCTTTGCCGTCTGCCACTGCGCAGTTGCTTAATTTACCCGCATCTAGCTTTGTTCTAACCAGTTAAATTCTAGTTGCTTTACAACTAGGAGTACAACAATTTCTTTTGTCACTAGTTACAGTTTTTCTGCAGGGACATCGTAGTTATACACATACACACAACTGCAGCATATCTTTGGCCGCTAAATGCAGTTAAGGCAATATTCTCTCGATCTTTAAAATTTCCACACGTTAAAATTCACGACACGGGTGCACCTCTAGTCGCGTGCTGTCACACTGCGGTCTACCGCTCAGGCGCTGCCACCCTTTAACTAGCTGCATTTTCCATCCCTGGAACTCGACAACAAACATTATAAATGCAATTCCCAAAATGATCTATATTTTATGGATGTAAAAAGCTAACAGTATTTGCAAGAACACATTCAGTATTGGCGATTTCCGGATTTAACAAGGGTAGGCGCCCAAATAATCCCAGGATTTCAACAAGTCTCTGTTGGTGGCAATCAAAATTCAAAATGAAATGTGCAGTCCACAATTGCACGAATGTCATATTAAACAAAAACAGAAAGACTCGACACAACCAACAACTCAGCTTCTTTGGATTTCCCAAGTGTCCGAAGGCCCAAAAGGAGTGGCTAGCATTTTGCCGTAACAAGAAGGCACTGAAACTAAAAAGTCCAATCGTATGCAGTGAACATTTCAAAGATGAAGACATCCAAGGGACTCGGCAATATGAAATGGGTAAGTTGTTGTTCTTGAGTAAATATTATTGTTTGAATTGAATTGTTGTATTGCAGGCTTGTGCAAAAAACGAACCCTCCGACCTGGAGCCGTGCCGTGCATAAACAAAAACGATGAAAATGCCTGGGAGCGGGCCCACAAAGAGAGTGCACAGAAACAGGAGAATAAAAAATTAGTGGCTGAGCTGCTGGCCGAGGCTGAAGCTTTATCCAGTGCCCCAGTTCAGGTAGTTCCCACGCCCAGCTATGTGCGCAACACCACAGGCCTGGCTTCGGCTCCAGATTTCGTGAGTCCTCTCGATGCTGGCATTAAAGAGGACGACAGCTCTGAGGAAGACAATGATCCCCTGACCATGGAACTAGAAGCTGATGAGCATTTGGACAAATGTCGCACATGTTATCACAATTTGTCAAATGATGGCCATAACAAAGATCTATCAGAGCAGGGAAACAAGGTGATTTTGTATCACATCGAAGTCATTACTGGAGTCTGGGTATGTTAAAGACCGTTGGCTAAGTCAGTAAAACCTTAAAAATATTTTTAGATCAATTGTGAGGATGGTTTACCAAATTATATGTGTCCCACATGTGTGGAGGACTTGAGTCGTGCGATAGACTTTCGGGAGAATTGCATTAGAACTGAAGTCAAGCTTAAACAGAGTACGACGATGACGGCGACAAAGGAACCAGCTGATACGACAGACTTGGAAACAGAACTGGAGAATGTTTTATACGAGGAATCCACTCAGCAAATGCTACCTTCACCCGAAGAATTTTCTGGTGTGGAATTTTTAACAGATTCCGAAGATTTGAACAATGTTGAAGAAGCAGAGGAAGACGAAGATGTTGTTGAAGCTGTTCAAGAACCCCCCACACAAATAACACAACCAAACAGTTTGGCATTGGGTAATGAAATTTTTAACAATTTTCTTAATGGGAAAGCCAAGCCTGTCACTACCAAAACCGCTGAAACGAGTATCAAACCTGACAATCTTCCTAAACTCACCAAGGCCGAAAGGAATCGTCTACGTCGCGAACAGCTTCGCACCAAGCCTCCCAGTTTTGTGTGCGATCAGTGTGGTCTGGTTTTCCGTCTGGCCAGCAATCTACAGATTCATATTCTACGGCATAGTCGAACGAAAAACTATCAGTGTTCCGAGTGCCCAATGAAATTCTATGATGCGTATACGCGTAACATTCATGTACGTGTACGGCACAAGGGCGAAAAACCCTATACCTGTAAATACTGCGACGAGTCATTCAACTATTCGTATAAACGACAAAATCATGAAAGGTAAATGACTATTATTTTAATTGAAATCATTACTAATATGCGAATTCTTACAACTATTTCAGAGATATTCATGGCGCTTCGCCGCGCATTGTCATAAATCGTCTCAACTGCAGACCGAAGGTGTCACATGATGAGTGTGTACGTCATTTTTGTCGTCTCTGCGATAAAAGTTATTCCAGCAAATATGCTCTGGGCTGGCACATGAACTCGCA
This sequence comes from Lordiphosa andalusiaca, assembly GCA_035044965.1. Lineage (NCBI taxonomy): Eukaryota > Metazoa > Arthropoda > Insecta > Diptera > Drosophilidae > Lordiphosa > Lordiphosa andalusiaca. The sequence goes on along the minus strand of JAWNNM010003327.1, from coordinate 218,404 downwards.
TACGGGGGAACGACCCTACAAATGCAAGATGTGCGACAAGTGCTTTGCCGAGCCGGCCAAAGCCAAAAGGCATCAAATGACCCACGAACAGAGGCCTTTGCAATGTGATATTTGTCTTAAGGGATTTTTTTCACGCCAAAAACTCCAAGATCATCAGCTGATACACACCGGCGAGCGACCGCATTGGTAAGGCAACTTTTATGTAACCAAAGAGCATACCATAACTCACATTTTTGCCCTTCTCCCTACAAGTATTGTTTGCTCTTTGGTATACCTAAGCGAGTATAATCATATTCATATGTATTATATTTTTGCAATTTTTCAGGTGCGAACTCTGCGATATTCACTTTAGATATAAACACAATTTGAGTACGCATAAAATTACTAAAACGCATTTGGAGAACTTAAGCAAAGCGGAGGGAAAGGAATTTACAGATGAATAAAGTTAAAGTTAATAAGTAAAACTTATCCAAGTTGAAACTATCTAATCGGTGGATAAGCAAGAATGTAAAGCCTTTCGATAAGCTCAAACAAAATCGCTCACCAAAAACCTGCCTTTGGATCAAAGCATCACAGTAGAAAACTTGGAATTTAAGGTATTTGATCGAAGACTAGGCAGACTTTAAAAACCACTGAGGACGAGATATCTCAAGGAAGTTGCCGAACTCAGTCGCTAAAGAGTTCCGTGAAGAGAAAGATAAAAATCCAAAATAGAAGTTTCTTGCAAATTTGATCTTCCGAATCTCCCCCATTTTATTGAAGCTACAATGCAAGGGTGTAGCCAATAAAGGATGCTTTTAAAATGTTATCTTTCTGATACATAAGCTTATTTTCAAATTAACTTTTTCTTTTCAGCTTTTCTTTTCTACCTACAGCATCGAAATCCGGAAACTATTCAGTTTTGCCGGAACTATGAAAGCTTTTTTTAAGCCATTTTGCGACCGGATGTTCTTATGGCAGATAAAAGATATAGGTATAGTCATCCGACCCTGGGTTTAACAGTGTCTGAATAGCATTTCAGTTTCAGAATCTGCAGGAAAATATCATTAGAGCAGCGATGTTCAAGAAGAGAGGCGCTCTTCTGACGCTCTCTGTCTCTCTCCGACACTCACTGAAGCATTACTTCGTCAAGCATTCGGCGTGAATTACCGAAAGTCTTTGGCCCCTGGGGGCTATGGGTTAACATCGCTGCTTTAGAGCCTTTGATGGTATTGGTAGAGGACCGCAGGAATCAAACATTTTGATGTTTTGTACATCTCATTAATGTAAATAGTATAAAGCTGCAGCCTCACTGGCTTATCCCCCCAAAGTTTTTATGCCCTTGCAGAGGATACATTGAAATTGTCTAGATTTTTGTAACGCATAGAAGGGATATACACACATATATTCTTGATCAACATGACGAGCTGAGTTGATTTATTCTTATCGCCTGTGTCTATGCTATCTCCTCCCTCTGCCAAGTTTGGTCAAAATAAGACAATTTATATAGAAGAGCTAGTTTAGAAAAATAGTCTTATTAATAAAAACTTTATATTTTTCAATGTAATCCTCTTTAAAATTGTCATATATTTATTTTATAAGATTTCTAACAATTTTTTAAAGTTTTTCCAATATCGGATGAATATAGTTTATAGCTGTCATAGGAATGATCGGTCAAGAAACTAGTTTAAGTGAGAAAAACTTTTTTGTTTTTCAAGAAAACGCCTTCAAACTTTGCAGTTCTTAGTTTTCTATGCTTTTCCATGATTCCATTAAGTTTGGTCGACATCGGACATCTATATAATATAGCTGCCATACAAAAGCAGAGTCAGAAAAGTAGTCTTAGTGAGAAAAACTTGTTGGTTTTCAGTGGAAATGACTTTCAAATTAGTTATAAAAACGTGCTGCAAGGGTATTCCATATTCGGACGAGCCGAAGTTTACTTTCCTCTGCATTTTTGTTGTATTATCTAAAAATTAGCATAGTCAGACAAACTCGACACTTGCATTTGAATTTTCAAAAATGTATTTGTCGATTTTACTTGAAATTAAAGTTAATTTTCAGTTTGGAATAGCTCTGAACTCGATTAGTTCATGCGAAATCGGAATTAGTAACTCTACCCGTTTCCGAAAACCGATCACGTTATGCGGTTTCAAAAGTTTTGCCTTTGAGTTAGTGAAATCCAAGGTAAAAGATTATTTTCTTGGCATATATGCTTTTTTATGGTGTCGAACGGGACAGTCGTACGCATTGAAAATGAAAAAAAGTCAAAATAAATAGGACTTTTATTTTTGGGCAATATGCGTAACTTATACCTCTCAGTTAGCCCTATAATTGGTACAAAGGTTGAGTTTAAAAGATTTTTCGTTTTCGAGATAATTGCAAAATGGCAAGGCGGTCGCACGGGACAAATATAGAAGTGGGTTTCGCCTGCGACAATTCCAACGCCGATTTCAGCGAAACCTGAGGTAATTTTTTAATGTGACTAATTTAAGAATGTTGTGCATTGATGACTCTTTAAAATAGTTTTGATTTTACCACAAAATGATTTATACTTTTTTCAAAATATCATTTTAAGCACGTTCGCACGGGACATATTTTACCATCTTGATATATATGTGGTTTCTGATATAATGGAAAGTAAAATCTTACAGTTAATTGCAATCACATAGTTTGTTATGGTTCCTTTAGCAATGTTCACTTGCTCCTTATACCCATAGATTGATTTTAGATAGAAATATTTAATGACATCTACAGGCACCTTTTTAGATAAAAAAAAAGTGCAATTAAACGATAAAAATTAAAAAACTGAGTTTGTGCGACTTCCATTAGAAAATCTCGATGTGGATTATACATAATTGTAAGATTAGCTCAAAGTACTTCAATTCAATTGTTTCCCCTTGAAAATTTGGAAAAAACTTGCTGTTTTTGACAACTTTAACTTTTTCGTATAGGTGGACCTTTCTGTAGAAATGCCCATATGTAATACTTTTCATTATTCAATAATATTAAAAATATTTTGAAGATATTGAACTATCAATAGATATATCGAACAAACTAGTTGAGCAAAAAAAAAAATATATTTTTAAGCAAAAACGATTAAAATGAAACCGAACTGTTTGTGCTGCGAGTCTTCAAATAAAAATCTCAAAGCGCACGATTCGCACAGGTAATTTTCCAAGTATTATTTAACTTTTTAAATACTCTTTTTCAAACATTGCCCCAGTATGTTCCACATTCTGGTAAAGGGCAACTAAAATGATTAAATTTGGAATAAATATGTAATTTTTTAATTTCATAATTTTTAGCTAAAGATACAAACGCTGTTTATTTACCCAAAGACAAAGGGTAAAAGGCATCAAAAGAATGTTATAAAAAAAATAGCATGCAGTTTGTTGTGAATGGAAATGCTATTCAAACCGCTGTCTTCGTCTTGTTTTTTTTTGTTTTTCGTCGCTCGTTTTCCATGTGACTCGAAGAGTTGATGTGTTGTGTGAAGTTGCCTGCGCGCAGGAACCACAGATCGCAAACTTCGCAGCTACAATAAACAAAAATTAATAGAAAATCATTAAAAGACTCGGACGGAACACTTACTGAAAAGTGCGTTCGCCTTTTTTGATCAATTCCCATTTGGATTGTGGAGCTCGTCCCTTCTTGCAAGCCTCCCTGTAAAATATTTGGCAATAATCAAAACTTTTCGGTAACTTCCTTTTCACTTACCTCTCGTGTCTCACACGTGAGCTATTTGTGCTGTACTCCAACCCACAGAAGGAACAGGGATATGGTCCCTCGGTATGCTTCAGCTGATGACGTCTGAGCAAATGGAGGGTATAACACTTTTGCTTACACTGCTGGCACTCATATGGTTTGGTGCCGGTGTGCCTCAATAAATGTACATTGAGATTGCTACTATCCCTAAATTGGCGGCCACAGTGTTCGCAAATGCAGGGCTTAATGGTTTGACCGTCACGATCCATAATACGTTTGGGCTGCTCTTTGTCGTCTATCACCTTGACATGTATAAGTTTGCGACCCAGACGCATTGTGTGTTTATTAGACTTGGGTTTCGACCTAGTTTTGGGCTGTGCGGGTGGATGGAGAGCGACAGGTTCTGGCTTACTAACCGACTCAGTCTGTATTTCTTCATAATTATCATCAAGCGCCATATAATCATCATCATCATCATCGCCATTATCATGGTTCAGCTCATCCAGACGTTCCTCATACACTTCATCATCCAGCTCCTGATATTGATCTTCAGCTAACTCAGTAACTTCTATCTCCTCCGGATGTTCTTCCTTAATCCTGTTATTAGACGACATCAGCTCATCTATACCCAAGGGATCCGCATCGGCAGCCACTAGTTGCTGGGCAGTAGCTTCATCATTCTCAGCTTGAATTATTGGTCCTGGTTCCAGTTTGGTCTTTCGCTTGGTTAGGTATTTCTCAATTTTGGCACATCGCCTGCGAAAGGATTGTATTTGCTTCAGCAACTTTTGGCACTCCTGGCATATGTAGGTGGGAAACTGCGGCACATTTTCAAACTGGAAGAGATTGGTTAAACTCCTGATTTCGTGTTTGTTTATGCTTTGCTCACCCAGCAATTTGTTATGATTCGCAGAGTCTGCAACAGCTGACGGCCCTCGCCGGAGAACAGCTTTAAACAGTTTTCGGTTGCAATCGTTGTGCCACAAGTGCGACAGAACTGCTCCATTTTGTTTCACAATAATTCAAGAATAATAAATATTTAAATTTTCATTAGTTATTCATTATTGTTGTTTGGCGTCACTAGTAAAATATAGGGATGGCACTTTAAGTCTACTTTGGACATCTCGTGCTCGGGCCAAATGGGGGTCGGCAAAATAGGCCCGCGCCCATCTTTAGCTCTGGGATTAGTATGACCGCTCATGTGTATACCAAGTCACTTTCCAATCAGATTTTGGTGGGTATTTTTTCCAGCTGGAATTATATTATTATAAGCTAACAGCTGACTAGGGCTGCACTAACTCACGCTCACTCACGTTGCTGCTATCGATAGCACCCCTGCTGAATTTTGGTAGATCTGGTAACTTTGTTGGTTTCCGTCCTCCATCTTTCTGCATTGAGTTTTCACGATGGTGAGTTCTGGTGCTAGTAAATTTTATGAAAATAATCAGTTTTTCACTGTGAAATGTTCCGAAAATTGAGTGGAAATGTTTAACTAAAGCTGGCGCAAGGGGCAGACTATTAAATTCCCCTTCGCTAGGCTCGGAAAAATGTGAAAAGATTGATGAACAACTGATGAGGCTCGCCGTAACCTCTAAAACAGGCCGCAACAACAACTAAAATTTATCCTCTACTCTTTTAACATTTCAGCCGCCTAAGAAGGACGCCAAGTCGTCGGCCAAGCAGCCGCAAAAGACACAAAAGAAGAAGGAGGGCTCCGGCGGCGGCAAGGCCAAGAAGAAGAAGTGGTCCAAGGGAAAGGTCCGTGATAAGCTTAACAATCAGGTTCTGTTCGATAAGGCCACCTATGAGAAATTGTACAAGGAAGTGCCTGCCTACAAGCTGATCACCCCCTCGGTGGTGTCTGAGCGTCTGAAGATTCGTGGTTCCCTGGCCAAGCGTGCTCTGATTGAGTTGCGTGAGAAGGGTAAGTAAAAGATATCAATTTGAGGCGAACGGCATTGGCTAATAAATGTTTCCATTTGTGTTTGCTTTCTAGGTCTGATCAAGCAGGTCGTGCAACATCATTCCCAGGTCATCTACACACGTGCCACAAAGGGCGATGAAGCGTAAAATGTTTTACATCTCGTCTTGCATTCATTTTACAATTGAACATTGATTGTATTTGGGCTCCGATTTGTGTGTAAAATGTTAAAATAAAATTGATTTCTTATTGATGTAAGGAAACATGTGCGTGCATTTGTAGTTGTTGTGTTGGTTTTCATGCATATGAACAGTTACACTGGCCCTCACAAGTATTCGCACGCTTGTAAATAAACAGAGCCAGACGTCTAACACAGATAAATCTAAACTACTTGATTTGGATGAGCAGAATGGCTAGCTCCCCACGGAACGAGAGCTCAAAATCAAATAACACTTTATTAACAGTCTAGAAACTTGTTTGTTATTGATTAAAAGAGGTCTTGTGATTTCCCCGTCAAGAATCTATACTCATTTTAGAATTTCTTTATTTAAATATCTTAAAGCTAATGAAAGGTATATTTATATTTATGTTATACTTTATGAAGAATAGTTGCTTATCATCTGATTTTAGGGTTTTCAGAATATTTCTAAACAGGTTTAATAATGCAACGTTCCCAAATATTGCGGACTTGATTAACAGCTGACAGCTGGAGTCAGATTGGGACCCATTTTTAAATGTTTTGCAAAATTTAATTATACAAAAACTAAAATTGATATTGACAAACGAATTATTTAGAATATACGGCAGATAAAATTAACAGAAATAAAAAACAGTTTGCCCGATGGCTTCAGGTACTTCTCAGGATGAGCGTATCCTAATTAGATAAGATCAGAAAGGATGTGTTTAATATTAATGTGGGTGCATGCCTCCACTTTTTGGGCAGGCTTACAAAAAACCGAATCTGAGGAGTTGCTAATTCCAAATATAGAAAGTCGATTTTTTGTGTAAGCTCTGTTTTTCTTCGCTATTGTTGGACCTACCCAGTTCCCCGAGGCAGTTATCACGATTAAATGAAACAAAAATTTTAAGAATTTCAATATTTACTAAATATATCTTCCAGAACCAATTTGGGCTTTGATTTCGACAAACTTAAGGGTACTGCATACCTTCAGGTGCCATTTTTTTATGGTTTACAAAAAAATAAATTCCACAAAAAACTAAAAGTGATATTACCAAGCAGTTTTCTTTGTTCGATAGGTAATCATTTAAATTCAATTTAGAAATTTTGGTTGCTGTTGCTAGGCTTGTTGTTGTAGTCTGGTTCAAAGTTGACCAAAAATTCTAAAAATAGGCCAATGTTTCACACGATTTTTTGATAATTTTTTGATAATCTAAAAGTAAAAGTGAAAATTGGGTTTTATTAAGAACTGATGTAGTTATGGTGTGACTAAGAGATATGGGATCATTCAATAAATAACAAAGTTATGGGGTTTCAAAGTCAAAATTTTCAAATCGACTTTTTAATACCTCTTTCATTGTATGTAGCTCCGTTATTTATTGACCGATCCCAAATATCCTAGTTCACACCATAATGGTGGCTATTAGAAGTAACAAAAAATTAAATTTGAAAATCGGTCAGCAGTTACTCTTCAAATCGTGTGAAACGTTTTCGAAAATGTGGTTTCGAGATAATCGAGCTTAAAGTTTCGACAACTGTTTTCCATTAAATGAATTTTTTTTTATTATAAACTAAAAAACTGGATTTAATACATTTGGGTGTTAGCTTTGACCGAAAAAAATGATCAACATCGGTTAAGCAGTTCCAGAGAAACTTCGGCTAAAGTGCGTCAAAGCGTGTTAAAAAAAAAGTACAACAAAAAACATTTGAAATTGCAAAATTTTAATATGTAAAACTAGTACTTAATAACTTTTTTCGAGTTTTGTGATGTTGGAAAACTTAAAACTTGACAACATACTGCAAATATAAGAAACAAAGATGCGCATGATGTGATTTTATGCCCGACATACCAGCACAAAAACAGTTAAAAAAAAAAACATATGTTTTTTAGACTTGAAATTTTCAGGTGAAGTTCTCAACATCAGAACACATAATTTAAGAAAAAAACGTAAATTTTGCAGAAGGTATACAGTACCCTAAAAGTAAACTATAAAATTTTTAAAATACTATTTTATTTATTTGGTTTTTAGCTATGACAGAAACCAAATTTTAACCATTCGTGGATCAAATATTTGGGCTGAAGTTCGTCTAGAAGTGGAAAAAAGTTCTCCCGAAATTTCCAAGATTTAAAAAAAAATCTACCAAAATTACAATCACTTCAAAACATTTTCTTTAATCGTTTGAATTAAAAAAGAAATATTGAAAGCTATAGAATTACGAGGGGCGGAAAAATAAATGTTTTTCAATCTTTTTTTTTGTTGCTTGAAGTTTGTACGGAATGCTTTTATAACCTTAAGGCTGGTTTACAGAACGCACAAAAATAAATTCTTAAGTTGAACTTCACTTGAATAGAAACACTTTTAAAGTTATTTGACATCTAAATGAACATAAGTCTAATTAGAATACAGTATTGACCCAAAATAATTTTTTAAGTCATTTCAAGCCTTTAATAGAAGCAAAGAAAAAATGTGGAAAAATTGTTGAAATTGTTGTTGGTAAAAAATATATTTAAAAATTAAATTAAATTATATTTAAAAACTAAAAATATTTAACAAGCTTTCAATAAATATATAAAATGATTATTTAAATCTTAGTAAAAGATAGCTGACTATATTTGAAATTTCTTAAATTTATAATTAAATTTATTTAATGCTCTTTTTCCGAAAAGAAAACTCACCTTATACTCTATATTATATTCTGTACGGTTACTTTTAAAGCCCACTGTATATTCTAAGCACTGTGACTGCTTCTTCTTCCCACCCTGAAAATGACATTCACCTTACTACGTTCATTCACCCAGCAAACATTTTAATGCCTCCCAGCTGGTAAATTTTACCATTCACTGTTCGCCCTTGTCGGCAAAATGTCACGAGAAATGTTTACGTGGTTACGTTTATTTTGATGACAACACGGCAGATTGGTTGTAGGCTGAGAGATTGGATTGGATTTTCATTACTTGTAAAAATGAATTAAATTTGAAGCGTAAAGCTAAATCAGACTTCGACGACTTGGCTGTTGGCCACAGCTGTGCAAATAAGACGGCCGCTTCAGGAAGCGTCTGCTCTGCTCTGTTGTGAGGTAATTCGCTGCGACAAAAGAAAACGAAAAGTAGCTGCCGCCGACGCCGCCAACGAAGCCGCAAAGAGAGATTCTGGGTGGTTAACTCCAGCGATAATACCACGTAAGCAAACAAATTACGCGTGTGATAACAAAGCGTCATTAGTCTGGTAATTTCTTGTTTACAGAGCCTCATCATCAACATTAACATGATTCCACTGACACACAAGGATCGGAGCAATTTGGGCTACCGCATCAAAGAGAAATTGAACAGCTGGAAACGTTTGATTTTCTCCGATCGGAATTCCCGCAACTTGTTTCTGTTTCTGCTGCTGAACTTGAGCTTTGCCTTTGTGGAGCTCTTCTATGGCATTTGGACAAATAGTTTAGGTGGAGTTACACTTGTCCCCCAATCTTATCTACAGGGTTTAATGCTGTTCTTCTGCTTATCACCACCTAGGTCTGATCTCCGACTCGTTTCACATGTTCTTCGATTGCACGGGCCTATTGGCGGGTCTGGCTGCTTCGGTTATAACCAAATGGAAGGCAAACGATAAATTCTCCTATGGCTATGTGCGTGCCGAGGTGCTGGCTGGTTTTGTCAACAGCTTGTTTCTGTTGTTCATAGCCTTCTTCATACTGTCCGAGGGTGTGGAGCGTCTGATAGAGCCGCCCGAGGTGAAACACGAGAGGTTGTTTGTGGTGTCGGTACTGGGCCTGCTGGTTAACCTGGTGGGTATTTATGCCTTCAATCACGGTGGTCACGGGCACTCGCACGGCGGTGGAGGACATGGACACTCGCATGGCGGAGGCTCCCATGGTCACTCCCATAATCACAATGAACAGCTGATTAGCAATCACAATCATCAGGCAATCAATTTGGATAATGGTGAGACTTCCCCCATTGGGCCAAGCTTACAAACTCTCAAATATTGTAACTTTCCTAGGTCATGGCCACTCGCACGATCATGGACATTCGCATGGCGGCGATTTATCCAGCGGCAATTCACAGATTATGCGTGGCGTTTTTCTCCACATTTTAGCAGACACGCTGGGCTCGGTGGGTGTCATCATTTCGGCAGTGCTCATGCAAATGTTTGGCTGGATGATAGCCGATCCTATTTGCTCCATATTCATTTCACTGCTCATTGGCCTGAGTGTGCTTGGCCTGATTAAGGAATCCATTTTGATACTGATGCAGCGTCAGCCCTCAGACTTGGATCGCTCACTTCCGCAATGCTATCAAAAGGTCACCGGCCTGGCTGGTGTCTATGCTGTTCAGGAGCCACACTTTTGGACACTCTGCTCCGATGTCTATGTGGGTGCCATCAAATTGGAAGTGTCCAAGAATGTGGATCCCAAATATGTGGTCACGCACACGCGCATGATCTTTGAGGCGGTGGGCGTGAAGCAGATCTATATCCAGCTCGACTATGTCTGATGCTGTCCAAAATCAGATATCTTTCCACAATAATGTGTATAGTTAAGCAGCGTGTGTTGAATGTCTGATGGTAATGATGATTAGGATGATTTTTTACCTAAATTTTAGTTAAACCAACCCCGAAAAGTGTAATCTTAAATTGTACAAGTCATTTTTTTGCAAAAACAAAAATTTGTTAATTTATTTCTTTCCTACTTGTTGAAGAATTCATTCCACAAAACAAATGTGCATGCGTGGGCAGCCGGTGCTGCTGATATCTAGATGATCTAGAGCTATAGTCTAATTGTAATATAAGTCGAAAAACAAAAATCCATTGTGCAAGTACATATATATCAACTATTAAGTGATTCCATTTCAGTTTTCATACAAAAACAGAACAAAGTAGAAAATTTGTTGACTGACATTTCCCCTGGCATTCGGTTTAAAGACCCAAAAAGATGTAAATGAAATGAAGAAAAAGTTGCAATTAATGTCACCATATAAATATAAAAGCATCAAAATTTACGAACGAAATAAAAATATAATTTGTTAATAGCGTTTTTTATACGTAATTTATGTACCAATTCGATGTTGTTATTTGAAATCTTGAACAATTTTCATGTGGATCATTCTGAAGGAGGGTGAGACCAGCAGAGCTAACATCCCAGTTGGGGCTGTCTCAAGAGTAAGACATTGGAACACTATAATGAATTGCGGTTTCGTTTCGATCTCAGTTTTCAGGTTTGGTTTACTTTTTACTCGTCGTAAAAAACATTAAAATAACTTAAAAACAAGGATGGGCGATCATTGCACCACCATTATCCGTCGTAAAATGCAATTACACTACGACTCTGCGATTTTATAGGTGTTCAAAAACATAGCAAACTCAAATAATTCAATAAGATTTGATTTAAAAGTGGTCTACAGTTGCAGGATATGGATAAGTTCCGATGTTCTGGAAGCTCTGAGACCTGACAGTTTGTTGTATCTTTAGAAAATCTCTGCAGCATTCGGACGATGAAAACCTTTTCGTGAAGACTCAAGAGATTATTCCCTTCGCAACTCCCAAGACGACGAATCTGATCCTGCCACACAGTTGATTTTTACACTAATTAACACTCCAGAGACACAGTAACACCGATCCAAACATTAATTGTTAAGAGAATATACACTAATATCACTACATCGTAAGTTGCTACCAAAAAGTAACAAAATAGATGTAAAATAAAAATGATATAAAATTAAGTGGGCTTTCCTCAAACATACAATATCCTAAGTTCATCATTCGTCAGGCATATCCCAACATTCCGGGAACTAATCATGTATGTACCGGCGCACTGTGGGACGAAAAAGCCAAAATCGCGCCATAATTCAGCGGAGACCTGTACCAACAAAATTTTGATGCAATCTTTTTAAGAGTATTAAAGTATTACAAAAAAAAACTTAAGAGCTACAAATATTTAGTGGATTTTTTTTTTTTAGAATCAAACAAATACATTTTTTTTTCGAAACATTGGAAGTTAGAACAAACTAGCCCAACACGATTCTTCGGTAAAATTCTTAACTTAAACAATTTTGTTTACAATCGGAAAAGAATATCTTATATGAAGGAATAATCTGGGCAAACTTTCAAAACTTTGTAGATTTCAGAGATAATTATAAAAAAATCACTTCATCACTTACTAAAATTTAATTTTTTTTGACTTAAAGTAAATTGTAAATGTTTTTGTCCAACAATAACCAAAAAAATTGAGTTTTTTGGATCTTTTTTTCAAAATTAAAAAAAATTTTGATGAAAACTTTATTTATGCTAATGATCTAAGAAAAGTCAAAACTTATACTTTCTATTGCCACATATCCGCAGAAATGATTCATTTTCATGTAAAACAATTGCAAACAGACATTGAAATGCCCTATTCCTTAATTCCTTAAAATCGAGTTCGAAAGGTGAACTTTAAATGCGTATTATGGGAGAACCAAACGTCCTAGACTATTTTTCATTCGGATTATTATGCATCATTTTATCATCTTTAAAGTTTCATTTAAAATTTTTTTTTCAATATTTAAAAAAAAATATGAGTTTTGGCGCGACAATTGCTCTAGTCGCCCCAAATTGCTGCGCACTGTATAAGATGTGGCCAATCTAAAAGGAATTGGTTCAATAACAGCAGCAGTTTCTCGTTAAAATTTGAAATGGATCGTTCATTTATATGCACGGAAATTTAGTTTTCAGAAGAGCCACATCAAAGAAATACTATTTTCCCCTCCCAAACAAATTACAGGACTATCCTGAATTTGGTTTTTATTAAAGAGGTATAATATATAGTCATCCAATTCTGATTAAATTTTAAAGATTTATGTGGAAGTACATTAAAAAGAATGTCGAGTTATACTTTTAGTGTAAATTAGGGTTGTCAATATTTGATCGATATATCTACATTTCTGTTTGATGAAAGGGCTATTTCGATATAATATTTTCTCTAGCGATTTATCTATATTTTTAGAAACGAAATATCAGAAAAAATTACTACGGTCACATAGAAATATGCCCTTCGGTGCATTTGTGTTGATTCATAAATATTGTGATAAGAACATCCTATGAAAATTTCAAGTCAAAAATATATAAAGTTTTTTTTTAAGAATTATTTTTACGCTGGTATTTTTAAAATAACATCATTTGTGCATACATCCATTTTTGCTTCTCATATTTTCTGCCTGTTGTCAAGTTCATGTTATGTAGAGGAAGAACTGCCGTTGGAGATGTACTGTTATTACGTTTTGCTCACCTTACTTTAAAGATTAATAAAAACGTAAAAAGTTACAAATGTCTTTACTTTCTGAACGACCCTCATTTTTCGAAAAATGTTGTATTTCGAATTTTCTAACATCATAAAACCCGAAAAAGTTATTAGGTATTAGTTTTTTCGTCTTGACGCACTTCAACCAAAACTTCTCGGGAACTGCTTAGCCGAGTTTGATAGTTTTTTTTCCGGTCAAAGCTAACACCCAAATATGTATCAAATTAATGGTTTAAATTAGTTAGAAATAATTTTTGTTTAATTGAAAACAGCTGTCGAAACTTTAAACGCGATTATCTCGAATCCACTTTTCGAAAACTTTTCACACGATTTGAAAAGTAACTGTTTACCGATTCTAAATTTTTTTTTATAGCCAAAATTATGGTGTGAACTGGGATATTTGGGACTGGTCAATAAATAATGGAGCTAGAACCAATGAAAGGGACAAAAGAAGTCGAATTTCGAAATTTAGACTTTGAAACCCCAAATTATTGAATGATCCCATTTCTCCGAGTTCACACCATAACCTCTTTAGTTCTTATCAAAATCTCGATTTCACTTTTACTTTCAGATAATCCGTTATCAAAAAATGGAAACATTGGTCTATATTTTACATTTTTGGCCAACTTTGAACCAGTTTACAACAAAAAATTATAAATTTAATTTTGCTAACAGCACTTTTAGTTTATGTGTAATTAAATTTATTGTAAACCATTAAAAAAATGACACCTAAAGGTATACAGTACCCTTAAATAAAAAATTCTAAACTGACTGTTCCGCGTAAGTAAGCAACGACCTAACAAAAATAGATAAACTAAATTTTCCATACTTCTGACTCGCGCTCTTAGACAGTGCACACTGTACTTACGCTCACGCGATAGTCAACAGGTAGACGTCGCACACGTGCGGTCACACACATTCATACTTAGGTTCATGTATGTATATGTGTAATATATTCACGGCTTCTTAAACATGTGTGCTCAGCGGGCATACATACATATGTACACTCAAGCGCAATCTCCACCCTGATGAATAATTCGTCTTAACACATTTGCCCTGTTGCAGAAAGAAGAACTATAAGCAGTGCAAATTGAGGTTAGGTTGAATTCAACGTGGGAAAGTAGGACAAATTTGGACTGCAGCAGCAACAAAAATAGCATAACAGACACAACAACAGTGTCGAATGTCAGGGCAGGCGCTATGCGCATGACTCATACATACATTTGTATGTAAGTACATCACCGCCAAAGGTCAATAGCATTTGAGTTGCCCAAAAAAAACCGCCCAAGCCTTGTGGCTGTGACTCAGACGCAACACCTTCCCCCTGTCATTCTTCAACTTTCCGCCAACTGCCGACAGCTGCAATTCCAAAAACAAAAAGTACAGACATTTGAGATTTACAGTTAATTGTATATGGTTTCCGTTTAATGCAGTACTTAGATTCTTGTTCTCTCGTGTTTCTTTTGATGTTGGTTTTCTTGTTGTGGGGAACATAAACGAAAAATGCATACAAAAATCTGCGTGGTTTTTGTTATCAAAATATTAATTAATTACGCTGCTCTGTTTCACAATTACAATAGTTAAGATAATTTTGTTTATTTTACCTACTGTCTCTTGATCTTTCATCCACCCGGTTCGTTACAACTACAAATTTTGCCTGCACTTTCCTTAGGGGGGAGTTTCAATTCTGTTTTATACAATAAACATTCACATCGAAAATAAAATCGCATAAATTTGGTCAACTTTAAAACAAATAAATTTAAGACTGGCGAAAAATTGTAACTAAATATGTGTGTGTTAGAAGGTATGCTTGAGTATGTGGCTCTGGGCGGGGCAACCCAGAGGCGGGCTGTGGCCACTTAGCACTTCTCCTCGTCGAGACCGTGCTTGAAGAACATCAGCACCGGCACGCTCTGGCCATCGATGTCACGGTACTCGCACAGGGCCACCATGCCATCACAGTCCATGGACTCGCCGGTGAAGAACTGCATCTCCTTGAAGCGTCCCAGAATGTCCTTCATGGCCTTGTTCATGTTGGTCTTGAACACATCCACCTGGTCGGGCGACTTCTCCTCCAGCTTGGCCAGCACCTTCTTCATGTAGTCCTTCAGGTAGAGTGTATACGATTTCTTATCGCCAAAGGCAAAGGATTCCTGCAGACGATGATTGAGTACCACATCCACGCCAGATTCGACGGCTTCATCGGTACCCTCATCGGCCTCCTCAGCCGAGGGATTGGAACCCGTCAGCTTAATGTCGTCACCTCTGCGGCTGATCAATTTGCCGTACACCTCGTAGATAACCTCATCGACCAACTTCATTTTGTAGGTGTCAGCGAACATCTCGTCACCGGTGATGATATCCTTGTAGATCCTCATGTTGGAGTCGGGATTGGCGTTTTTCAAAGATGGCGTTCAAATCGTTTGCAAAAAATTTGCAATTATAACTGCACCGAACCGGGGACTACAACGGGGACAACTTGCCACGCGCTCACTCGAACAGCAAAAAGAATGAGTGAGGAAACAATATGGCGAAAATGGTGAGGGACTGCCAACCTGGTGCGATATCGCTAGAGATGAGTGCGGTAAATAATGACAAAGTGTTCTCACAGTCACAACTTCACGAGATCAGCAAACAGAAAATTGCGGAAATTGGATCATTGAAAAATAATTTAAAATGTAAATTTCAATCAATCTGAAAGTAAGTATTAAGCACACTGTCTTGTGCATTTCTTTCACTTAGAATTTGTAATCTCTTTGTTTTTCAAATAGCACGTTTCATTTCTGACAGAATCAGATGCTCTAAAGTTATTTTTATTGAGTTTGGAATACAGTTACTGATTCTGGCACCATTTTTTTTTGCCAAATACAAAGATCGTTAAGCTTTCAATCGCTTAACTAGGAACTGTTGAAGGTTTCATATAGTGAAGAGTTTGTTATTATTAAAATCTACAAAAAATTTAACTGAGGTGCCAGCTTTTCGCTAAGCTTATTGTCCACCAAGATTTAACCAAAATTCAAGCGACTTAAATATATTTTCATAGAAAAGTTTGTCAATAGTTTTAAAAGTCATTGTATATTTTTAGAGTTTTAGTTTTTATGAAATTTTTGTATGGTTTTCCAATCTTCAAAGATAAAAAGAATTTCATTTCAATTCTACCGATAGTTTCACAGTAGCAGACATAGCGGTCGCTGTGATATTCTAAAAGCAAGTTGTCAGCGCCCCAAGTTTACCTTTGCCAGTCTGGCAGCTCTGTTTCTTACAGCAATTAATCGCTTTCTACCCTTGGTCACACTACAACATTGGGTTAAACGAGAGAAAAGTAGGAAAATGTAAATACGTAACTTGGAACCATTAAAATGCGATTAAAACTAACAATTGCGTTCTGTGCCGCAGGTATGCACTCTCCAGCAAGCTTATACGCTCACCAGCGCTGCGTCAGGGCCTACAAATGGCCGCTGCCAATCGCCAGGTATCGCTGAAAGTGGTCTCCGTCGGCTCCACAGTCAAGGATGAGAGCTTTTTTGAGAAGAACGAACGCCTGGGACGCCAAATGTCGCCACATTTGACAATCTACCAGCCACAGCTGACTTCCATGCTGTCCATAATGCATCGTGGCACTGGCCTGGCTCTGGGTGTCGGTGTCTGGGCCCTGGGCCTGGGTGCTTTGATATCGTCGCATGACATCAGCCATTATGTGACCATGGTGGAGGGACTGCAAATGAGTGGAGCCACCCTGACCGCCCTCAAGTTCATCATTGCCTTCCCAGCAGGCTATCATTCGGCCAATGGCATACGCCATTTGTTATGGGACACCGGGCGTTTCCTAAAGATTAAGGAGGTCTATTCCACTGGTTATGCAATGGTAGCCGCCTCGTTTGTGCTCTCTGCCATTCTGGCTCTGTTGTAGAGTTGTACATTATACAAGTTTAGTGCAAAAAATAATATGGTGTGTATAAATTGGTGAAAAGATACAAGTAAAGTGTTATTATTATGTGAGATTTGTTGTGTTACGTAATGCGTTGGATGACGCGGTGGGCAGTGCAATTCTACATATGTCGTGTTTTTGTTTGTGGCTGTGGATCTGGTTAATTATATTGGATGCTCAGCTTTGTGAATGTATTGTATGTAAGTGGGCATTTTCAGAGGGTATCGACAGCAGATTTGGAATTAACGGCCAGACGTTACATTTCGCCTAAAATCATGCAACGCATTGTTAAACTCAATCTGAAACTTTAAATCGATTTTAAAATATTAGGGGGATTCCTCAAAACTGACTTCGTCTCTTTGTGCGCGAATATTTGATGTAGGTTTTATGAACTTATAATGACCTGTCAAAAATATTATGATTTTGTTTATGGTCACGTCAAAGCTCCTAGAACGGAAGATGATAAATTGCAAGGGAATATTCTAATATGGACCTTCGATATGGTCACGTAAAGTACCTTACGCCATTCGGATGATCTGAAGAGTATCATTCAGAATCAAAATGTGCGAGATTTTCGATATTCAACATTTTGGGATAGCCAGGGATGAAAACCGGATCTGTGCAACTGGTACAGAACGATCTGGGAAAGCAGAACGATTTGTTTCAGACGTAAAGCGCATTCTTTTCGTGTTGGGAAAAGTATCGATACCACTATCGTGAAGTTCAATCGATAGTTTCTTAGCTGAAATTGCAGGACTTCTCCAGTTCACCCCATTTTATTACTGCAGATCAACAGGGCGACCCAGGATCGGCTGCCAAAATTCATGGTTTAGTTATCTGAAAAGATTGCATAAAATAGACAAAACATGAAAATTTTTTAAAGTCGTCTTATTAAAAATAGACTTGTTAAACTTCTTAAAATGGACCAAATATTTACTTCAATCATTTTTGCCGCAGCTTAAGCCATTGGGACGAATCTTAAGCCGTTTGATGACATCTGGCTCCGTTAAGAACTTCAGCTATTAGTCAAGATTCCTTATACTATCGATCCCCGATATCATAAAGTATATATATTCTTGATCGGCATGTTGTCTGTATGAGCGCTTAGATCTCAGAGACTAGAAGAGTTGTTTCAATCAAATTTAAAATGTAGACTCATATTAAGTTTGGTTCTAATTTTAGACACGACACCTTCCTCCCAAGCAATCAAAAATTTTGGGAAATATTAAATTTAACTTACATTTAAATCTACAATAATAACAATTTACATAAAGATGTGGATAAATAGCGGAGCCATGCAAACTTCATCATGTCATACAGGGTTGCCCAAATTCGACGGACCCATGTTTTTTTTAAAAAAATCAAAGAAAAAAATAAAAATTTGGCGGTTGACAATCTTAATCATTTAATTTGTTCCAAGTAGATTTGTTTACATCAATTTTTGAATATGATATCTCTCAAATGGCCGCCTCTGGCGTTGATGGCGTATTGTGCCCTTTTTGCAGCATTTTCCATCGTTTTCGACAACATTTCGGCCGGAATAGCGGCTATTTCTTCACGAATGTTGTCCTTGAGCTTTTCTACGGTCCTTGGCTTGTTAACGTAAACCTTTGACTTCAAATATCCCCACAAGAAGAAGTCAGGCGGCGTCAAATCGGGCGAACGCGGTGGCCAGTCCAAATCACTACTTTTCGACATCAAACGGCCCGGAAACAATTTCTTCAGAAAATCGATTGTTATGCGACTTGTGTGCGGTGGAGCGCCGTCTTGTTGAAACCAGAACTGCCTCATACGCTTTCGACGAACAATTGGCATCACAAAATTGGTCATCATGTCGCGATAACGCTCCTGGTTGATGGTAACAGCATGGCCATTTTCATTTTGGAAGAAAAACGGCCCAATGACCGTTTTCGCACTAACGCCGCACCAAACTGTGACTTTTTCGTCATGAAGAGGCACTTCTTGAATCTCCTGAGAATTTTCAGTGGCGTAAATACGGCAATTTTGCTTATTTACGGTCCCATTCAATGTGAAATGGGCTTCATCGGACATGATAATTTTGTTTTCACAAATTGACTTGTTCTGTTGAATGTAAATTTCAACTATTTCAGAGCGCTCGCGTGGCGTGTATTGTTCCATGGTAAAAATCTGCTTGGACTGACGCTTCAAACGCGGTATGTCATTAAGCGATCTCACATCTCTGTCAAAAGTTATGGCGTTGCCAGATGGGTCCGTCGAATATGGACAACCCTGTATATGTATTTGGGGAAACCAAAAAAATCGTTGCATTCTTTTTGGCGCTGTCAGCAACACATCGTCTGTTACTAATATATTTGTGGCCAGCATGCTTTGTAGCTTATCATAATGTTAATATGTTAACTTTAATGTTAATCCTCTGTTAACTAACATAATGGATGCAAACAATCATATGCCAAGATATTTGGTGAGACCAATTGGGCGTGGTGTACTATAAGCTGCTACAATAGAGTTAAATCATCACAGGCCACTTTTACCGAGCTCAATTAATGCGGTTATGCCGACCATTGAAGGGAAATCGGTCAGAAAAGGTGCAAAGACACTACAGGGGTATTTTGTAGTTGTTTTGGAGCGGCCAGTCAAAGCATTCGCTGAAACGCTGAAATCCCTGAAAGTCTCACCCCACCGAACAAGAGCTTCAAAATTGGGTAGATTCTTGGATCGCATCAAAAGACGCTTCTTTTTTCGAGGTATTATCTGAATATTGACAGAAAGTAGCTGCTAGTGATGGACTAGAGATGGGTACGTAAATAATATTTTCAGCACGACATGACCCGACACGACTCTAAGTCTTACCTAATCAACACAACATTTTGCTTCTCTGCACTAAAAACGAACAAACAAATCTGATCTTGTGGCACCAACACGTTTTGAGTCGTGCGTTTCTGTGATACCAAGAAAAGAACGGCACGCGCCCAACTCTACGATGGACAATACTTTGGAAAATGAATTTAAAAAAGATTTTTTACAATAAAGCGTTAAGCTTTTGCCGAAAATTGTTTCCAAGAAAAAGTTTTTTTTAAGACGATGTAAATCTAAATCATGTTAACAGCTCTATATAAAATCCCAAAAAATTGAGTCAAAGTAAAAATAAAATTTAAGTTAAAAATCGCAGGTTAAAAAATAAAGGAAAGTTGACTTCGGGTCGGCTGAAGTTTGTATACCCTTGCAGTATTTTTTTGCTTACTAATTTGAACGACATATACACTGAAAATAAACAAGTTTTTCTTACTAAGACTACTTTTCTAACTCTACTTTTCTATGACAGCTATACTATATGGATGTCCGATTTGGACCAAACTAAGTGGAATCATGGGGAAAGCATAGCAAACTAAGAAATACAGAGTTTGGAGGCGTTTTCTTTGAAAACTAAAAAGCTTTTCTCTGTTAAAGAGACATTCAAAATTATCTGGCAGCTATACTATATATCTATATAGTATAGGACATCTGTCCGATTTCGACCAAACTTGGCAGAATCATGGGGAAGCACTAAAAAAGAGTAAACTTGGAAACTTTTGCAGCTATACTATATATCTATATAGTATAGGACATCTGTCCGATTTCGACCAAACTTGGCAGAATCATGGAGAAGCACTAAAAAAGAGTAAACTTGGAAACTTTTGCATAAAAACAGTTTTTCTCACTAGAATTAGTTTAGCCACATGTTTTAGTTATGCGATCCGGCTGGTTCCGACAAATGTGCAGCGTTTTTGTACCAGAAGACTTCGTGCAAAGTTTGGTCGAGATAGCTCTAAAACTGACGAAGGAGATAGCACAGAAGCAGACGGAGAAGGCTAAATCAACTCAGCTCGTCATGCTGATCAAGAATATTTATACTTCATGTGGTCGGAAATACTTCCTTCTAAGTGTTACAAACAGCTGAACAATTTCAATATATCCTCTGCAAGGGTATACAAATACTTAGCTTTACACAGCCCAAAAAGTCCAAGAGAAGCTCCTCTCAATCTCTTGGCTTGTGTCCTTGAATATTTCGCACAGGGGAACGGTATCTACAGTTTAACGCAGAATCCGAACGGCTCAGCATGAAAGACATTCGTTTTATTCCATATCCTTCATATTTTTTTTATTGATTGTGAATTTTGGATTAATTCTTGGCGAAAGCTGCAAAAATAGTGTGTGCAACGTTCACTCATGAGGCTAAAATGTATCTAACAACTAATATCACAATTTATAATGTAATTCCAAGTGTTTTTTTAAGTGGTTAAAAATTAAGGGTGTGGGTTGGCTTGGCTGGTTGCTGCTTGCTTTTCACGGTGAGTTTTCATCCTCATTCCCTGCAGGTCCGTCGAGTAGCTCAAAATCACAGACCAGC
The DNA here is from genome assembly GCA_035044965.1 of Lordiphosa andalusiaca. NCBI lineage: Eukaryota > Metazoa > Arthropoda > Insecta > Diptera > Drosophilidae > Lordiphosa > Lordiphosa andalusiaca. The sequence continues at coordinate 197,046 of JAWNNM010003327.1, read as the reverse complement.
GAGAAATGATCCGATGGATACTGATAGCTGGGTGTGCGATTTTTACCAATCTGATCTCCCTCAGGAAATTCCAAGCAGTTTTTGATCTGCAAGTAGTGATTTAGTTAGAAATTTGGATACTTTGTTTAGTCAATCACTCACCTTTAGCTGCTCGGGTGTATAGAACACATAGTCTATGGTATGACACTCCTCCCCCTCCTCACGTATCTTCCAGGTGGTGTAGGCGGGCTCACGTTTAATGGACTGCGACACCGTTTCAGTGACATCCTCGCAGGATTCCAGTATTTGCTCTCGCTCTAGCTTTACATCTGCATAGGCGCTGCCCAGTTTCAAGAGATCGCAACCGAGTATCGTGGCATAGATAGGCTCTATGGGTTCGGCATTGAAATCTCCACACAATAGCAAAGGACTTTCGCCCGCAAATTGCTTAACAAAGCGTATCAAATCGCGACCCTGTTCATTGCGTAACTTGGCCAACAAAGCACCATGTCGTGCCTTCAAATGGGTAGTGCATACACAGAACTCCCTTCCGCTAGCCTTCAATTGAAGACGAGCGGCTATGGCCACCTGATTACTCTGCACACGCCACACTTCCAGAACGCGAGTATCATAGCTCAACAATTGGAGTTTGTCGCGTTTATAGAAAATGGCACAGCCATCGGGTCCATTATTCTGTTCTATGTACAGACAAGGGGAATCCGGCTTGGGAAAGAATATGCCAGCATAGTTTTGAGTGCCCAAAACAGTTTGCAGAAACTTGAAATGATCCACTTCCTGTGGGAAAAAGAAGACCACAAATTGATGTTAAAGCGCGACTGCAGGCGAACGGGTGGGGGGGCTTAGGAATAGTAATAAATACTTGCAGACAAATAACATCCGGCTGGTTTTGCAATATCTCCTGAACAATCAGATATTTGCGATGCTGCCAGGTTAAGGCCTCTTCGGGACAACGCACAAAGCCATCATTGTGCTGACCCAGAGCTGAAGAAGAGAGAACAATAATGAAAATCAACCAAATTTAAAGAAAAACTTCCACCTACTTTGCGATAAAATATTCCACTGCAGTAGACGTATATTCTGACTGCTGTCACCCTCCATAGGAGCACTGCAAACTGCAAAAAATTAAAAAAAAAAAAAATTTAACACTTAATTTGATGTACCAAAACGATTCGAACATACCTCGCGACACTGAATTCAATTTCAGACAACGCAATCCATCGGTAACATCATCACCCATTAGCAAGGGTTTCAGAAAGTAGCGTGATAGCAGCGAGGGGTGCTCCATACCTTCGCCACGTAATTGCTGTACATGCTGCAGCAGAGCTGTGGTACTTAATCCTTTGGGCAACTCTAAACCATCATCCTGTGAGTCCACATTGTTAATTTTTGGTGCCGAATTGAATGAGCCCATTCTATAAAATAAAACAAGAAATTAACATAAAGATAAAGCAATAAAAATACTAAAAGCAAAGCAGGGGAGGGTGTTTTAAAATTTTGTTCATTCCCAACTCAAAAAATTAACTCAAAACAACAACAACATGAACAACATAAGCCACAACTCTTGTCTACATTTGGTTTAAACAATATTTTTTTTTGTTTTGGCAGGATTTAGTACTCACAAAGCCTTCGGTTTTCTAAATAAAATTTTTCGTAGAATTATGCTGAAAATGTATAGACTATGACTATGTCGCCGACTGTTATAGAATTTCGCCATTTTCACTTTGCTGTAAAAAAATAAACAATAATTTCATATTTCTTTTAAGTTTTGGAAGTAAAAGTATATAAGTTTAAAAGGACTTGGGATAAGGATAAAACCATCTAGAAAATATTTGATCAAGATCGAAGGAATTGAATTGACTGTCAGAAATTCCAACAAGTTGGTATACACGTGCTTCAAGTACACTGCTCGCCACTGGAATAGGACACCCTGTATGCTCTCTTTAAAACTGCTCATAAAGAGGCTTTTCCACACTTCAAAACTATTTTTGGAAATCTAAAATGGATACACCAACAAGATAATGCCCCTATACATACAGCCCGGATTGTGAAATCGTGGAGTTATTAAGCTGGTCACCCTATTCACCGAACTTAAATATAATTGAAAATGTGTGGGGATGGCTAACACGTCAAGTATACGGATCAGGTCAGCAATATTCGAGCGTACCCGAACCAATTTCAGCTATCAAATTAGCATGGGGCTCGATTTCGTTGAAATATTTGGAAAAATTGTATGCGTCCCTTCAAACCGAATGTGTGAAGTATTGGAGAAAAAGGGTGGCTCAACACACTATTAAAAAACTATTTTTTTGGTTTAAAAACATGTTAATAATTTATAAATTAAGTAATATTGTTATTCAAAAAGGGTTGAAATATTTTTAAGCTAAAGTGTTCTATTCAAGTGGTGCAAAATGAAGACTCCACAATTTGTTACTTATTGGTTAACAACATTTTTTGTACACTTAAAAATTTTTCATAAATTTTTTAATTTTCGTCAAATTACTACATTTAAATAAACTTTATAAGAACACGAAAATTATTTTCCTAGATGGCTTGGTTTAGCAGCAATTAACTATAGAAAATCGTCTTTAGAGGTGTCCTATTCAAGTGGCGAGCAGTGTATCTTAAGCCCTGAGGTCGGAAATAAACGGGTCTGATGGTTCCTTTAAGTTCTTCACAGCCAGAAGCAAGGGGATGATTGATATCATAAAGAAATCATAATTTTTGCGTCGCAGGGTGTCTGGGTGAACAGGGACAACTCTAGCGAACTCAATTGATGTTCAATCCAACCATTGCCGCAAAAATTACCACAATACGAGCAAAAGCACTACAAGGTAGTTTGTCGTTTTGTACCTTAAAACCCGGAAATGATAAGTCCCACCCCACACGCCGTATAGCCCAGAAAATGCCCCTTCTGACTACAATTTGTTTTCGTCGATGATGCATGCCCTTGAGGATCAGCAGGTTTGCATTTTGAAGAACTCCAAGATTTGATAAATTTGTGGATCGCATCAAAATACGCTTCGTTCTTTCAAAATTATGTCCAAAATATGCCAGAAAAATGTGAAAAAGTAGAGGCAAGAAAATTTAAAGAATGAATTTGTAATTCATTTTTATAATAAAGCATAATAATATGACAAAATCTTGTTAAATTCGCTGTTAAAATTGTTAGAAAATGTAGATGTTCGAAAACTTTAATTAAAGAAAGCAATAAAAAGAGACTTTTTTCAGTATATTAAAGCAAGGACCGTAAATAATGATTATTAGTAGTTTTTTATACTAAAAAATTATCAACTTGGAGTACCCGTATGAAAAAATGTATCATAATAAAATATGGTTCTATTTCGTTAATCTATTCATTTCCGCAATGATTTTTATTTTATTGCTCAATTGATAATGATTATTTCTTGAGTAAAACGAATAAAAATCAAATATAATCAATAAATTTTAGTAACCGGAATTTTATTAATATATTCAAACTTGTCAATGGGTTTTATTGGTTCGACTTAATTCACTTACTAGGGAAATGCATCAAACAAGTCACAATTTCTTATAATGCAGTAGTAATTGGCGCAATATTAGTAATTTGTTATTACTGAGTTTTATTTTATAAATCAAATTTAATCAAAAATAATAATTTAAGTTTGATTTTTGTAATAGAACTCATAATGATTACGGTCCCTGTATTAAAGGGCTGATGGTGATTCTAGATGATAAACTCCATCACGTCTAGATTTATAATAATTTAAGCTTGGAATTGCTTAAAATGCCTATTCAGACTTAATTGCCTATTCGAACACAATTGTGTGAAGAGATTTACAGTCCAATATATCTAGCACAGTGTTTCTTCTTGTGAACTGAAAGCCTTCTTCCTCGACAATGTTTTCAGAAATGGTCTACATTGAGTTATAATCTCAGACCGAAGTGTTTTCCATTATGCGCCCATAGTACTCTGTTTTGAATTCAGGAGAACAGCGATTTTGTAATGGGTTTCTCACCGCGGGGGTAATACCTCAGTAATAAGTAGTATTAAAGGCATTAAAATAAATTATTCCAGATTTTTGTGCGATTTTTTTAAGCGAAGATTTGGCTAGTTGAATACATGTGTTATTCTATTGTTAACTGCCCAAAAACTGATATGCGAAATTACTATACTTGGCTATTAGAGCTGTAATTGAATCATTACTTCCTGTATTTTATTACTTTTCATTACAATAATCTGGATTTTTCAGACAATGAAAAAAACGTTCCTTATTACGATTCTATAAGTAATCGTAATTATAACTTGGAATTTCGATTATTCAATGAGTATTTTTAATTGAAAATTATTTTACAATTACTTGAATAATTGTACCTAAAAAGCAGGATTGTTGAGTAATTGTGCTTGAAAATTTAAATGAATCATGTAATTGTAGGTGAAAGATATGAGTTTTACCTAATCAAGTTTGGAAAATATCAAATATAATTGTAGTCTGATAATTTTAATGAAATCAAACTTAATAAGGTCAATTTTATTTCAGTTATGACTGGAGAATAAATATTTGTATTTTAATCCTAGTAAACTAGGAAAAAAGTGTATTTAACAAATTTGTCCACATCATTTTGTCTTTATTTCGTCTTTATTTAAGTCATCTTGGAATTGAGTGCAGAAATTTTGGAATTTTATTTACATATAGAGTTGTGAACATTTACTCTGGCATACTTGATTGAACATCGGTTTAAAAAATATGCCAAATCCGCTGTCTAGTTATGACCCTTCCTACTATTTACAAACCGTGCAAAAAACTTCGAAAGCCATATTTGTGAGAATGGGTCTTATTTTTCAAAAGTTGTGTGTTTATTTCAAACATTGAATATATGAGTATTCGAACTAGTATATCATTTTAGTTTACACCTAGAAATACATGAATAGTTCAACATTTCAAGCAAAAATTCTCAATAATTCCCTATTACAGGTACAATTATGGAAGTAATTGTAAAAGAAATTACTTTTTATAATAATCATAGTTCGAAGTAACAATTACAATTACTAAAAAATCGAAATCAGTAATTGTTAATGGGCGTTTTCAGTAGACAAATCCAATTTACGATTACTGATTTACGATGACCGTTTTTATTTACTGAATAGAATGATTGCCGATTGCGATTGTTAAATATGACAATCATGTTTGCTGAGATGGAATCATACAAAATCTATGATTGGTGACAGTTTATTGATTGCTCTTACAACTGTTTACCCCAAAACTAAAAATTAACTGACAACCTGACAACTTTAAAAGCCCTTAAAAATGTGCATTAAACGAGTTGACGAAATGTACTTAAGCCAGAAAATACCCTAACTTAGCAATCAGTGACATTCAGCAGAGAATCATTAGCAATCGCAAATCGAAAATCAGTAATCGTAAATCATATTGATTTGCTTAAAACGCCCAATAATTATCTGAAAAATTGTAATGGTATAAGTAATTGTAATTGTAGTTTACAGCTCTGTTGGCTGGTATTTTTTTTGGAATTCACATGAAAAGTTTCAACAACATACATTGGATATCTATGGGCGTTACAAAATATGGTCATTTCATTTCAAAATAGTATATCTTCGTTAAAAAATATTTCAGAAATATATAGAATAGTTTATTTGTATTCTACAGAATAGTACTTTACGATACATTTCACTTTTCAGCCCTGCCTACAATAAGCATTCGCATTCGGGAATTTTTTTGTGCCATGAATGAACATTATTGCTAATTATTTTACGATCTGCTTCCCGACAACAGAATTATCGATCTAAAGGTAAATTTTACATATTTTGCTGCATTTTTTGAATCGAATGTTTTAACCAAAAGGAGGTACGGTTCGGGAGCTGGTTATGATAACTATTGGTTCATGGATTAAAAGATTAAAATATTAAAATAAAACTTGTATTATAACACGTTTTTAGATATTTTGAGTTCTTTCGTTTAAAATAAAAAAAAAAAAAATAAATTAAAAAATTAAGCAAGATATAAATAATTTTAAGTGTCAAAGCTAACCGAATTGAAATTAAGTTGTAAACTACTTGAGGGGGTTTTCACAAGCATTTAGCACTTTAGCCACAAGCGACGGATAGAATCTGCTGCTCCAACGCCTACGCAAAACTCAAACAAAAGTCGCTCGGTCAATAGCTTCACAGCTGTGGGTCTGGTTTTTTATTTTGTGAATCGAAACCAGTTGGGAGATTGTTGATTTTTTTTTTTTGGGGGAGATTGGGTGTGATTGTCAACGCAATCGATCAAGCAAGCTCACCTGGTCAGCATCACCTTTTGCAGGTAGGCCTTACGATCGTTCTTACAGGGCACCTTATTGGCGCGATTCATATGCAAAGCTTGCTCCATATTGTAGTACAAGGAGATTTACAGCAGGAACTTGGGTTGTTTGGATTTTTTTTTTGTTAATTTTGTTTTTTTGGGGTGGCCGAATATGGGAGGATTGTTTGGTGGTGCGAAGTGCGCTTGCAAGCGACTTTTGCGAAACTGAATGCCAACTGAAATGCGGCGTTTTATTAGAGAGATCAGAGACAGCGAAAGAGAGCTAACACACAGATACATACGCACAAACGGGTATTTCGACTTGAGCACTCACTGAGATGTATCTGCAAGATACAGAACAAGATCAATACGGTTCTGCTCACGTGCGTTCTACTGGGCATCACATAACAAAGAACGCTGCTGACAGCATTGTTAAATATTTATGCGTATTCTCTGTGCTTTTGTCTCGCTTTCGTTTTATTTTGTGTAATGAAAACAAAAGTGCGGGCATATGGCTCTCAGATACATATCCTTAGCAGCATAGCTCTCTAATGTCCCAGACTGATGTATGCCTAAACAAAATTTTAAAATAAATGCAAATTCCCCCCGGGACCAGACAAGCAAATCACAATTTATGTATAGAAACAACGCAGTTACATGCGTAATGAGTTCTGTATCTGCATCTTACCTGGGTATGGGCACAGTCACACGTCTGGCAAACGTCTTGGATGTGACAATCAAACGCGATGTTTTCATAAGAAACTCCATTTTGTTGTTGCTTTGCTTTGACTACAAATTTAACACAGATTTATCGGGACTAGTAGCTTATTTATTTTTAGGGATATGCCCTACGATAATTTGTATTGTTTTATAATTCGTGTCAATATGGCAATGTCAAAGAGACGCGGTTCAAGCTGTATTTCCTAAAAAAAGCAAGATGTAAGCATTAGCGAGAAGGGGGGGATTTATTAAAGGGAGGAACCACTGAACCACTTGTAATATACCCTAGACAAATCACAACCAGCCCCGCGTGATAACAGCCAGCCCCGCATGTGTTGCCTTCTTATCAGCAGAGAGACTTTACTGAGAGACGTGACTTAGAGACACAATATGGCAAAACTGATAGGATTGGAACGAGCCCGTTTTAACCAATTTAATACTTTTAAACCATATTCTTTATCTACCTTTCTTTGTTGTTTAGAAGCTTATTTGACACACATCAAGAAGATGAAAGATTAGATACTAAAATTCCAAAAAAGGTTTGACCGATTCGCCAAAGAAACTTTTGCTTAAAGACAAATAGTTCGATGCAACAGGCAATAAGCTCACAGGTCGAGATGCAATCATCTGATTCTGAACATTTTTTACACATTTTTTGAAGAAAGGGAGAAATGTATAATCCCCCATATCCAAGAAACAGCATAGCCAATTTGGAAATTTATTGTATATATTGCAGGAAGATTTAAAAATACTCCTAAAAATTGTCCCTACAAATTAGATTAGATTAAACGGGGATGCTATAGAGTGAAGAGCGCAATTTTTGCACTCATGTTGCTTTGGAATTCCCAACCAGTAATGGCATTGCTGGCACGGAGACAAAGACTAATGCTGCTTTCAGGTGTTGTGTATACCTCGAGCCGGCTAAAACTTGCAACATGGTTTAACAAATTAGTTTCTATGCAACAAATTTAAACAATATGCAAAAAAACCACTGATTTTAAATTGTTGTATGATTGATGTATTGACTGATTGACTGATTCACTGATTTTAAATTGTTGTATGATTGGAATCTGTGAAGTTCAGGATTTAAAAGTGAACGAACTAACTCTTGAATCTGATGAGCTCTTGATACTAGAAAGAACATTCTCGTTTTTTGACAAAGCAGTATGCGTTTGATTCAACAATGAGCAATCTTGAATTTGATTACGTTTGATTCAAGAACTTCTCTGCTTGATTTGAGAACGATTCGTACTTAGATCAAGTAATAAAGCTCTTGGATCAAGAAAAACGGGATCAAAAATTCATACTTGGATCAAGAGCTTCACTCTTGGATCCAGAATTTTGATTCTTATCGAACTTTTGACATCGAACATTCTTGATCCAAGTATGAAATTCTCTATTTTTTTTCCTGAGTGTATGTAACAGGCTATACAACCTTTTCCAATACGTCGGATTGTTACACTTTAGCTGAAGTTTGGTCTGTTTTATCACAAAAATGGAGCTTGTTGAGCCCATCATAGGCGAGTCCCCATGTAACCATCACAAGTGCCGAATGTTGACCTCTTTGAACGCTCTTACACTCTTTTTTCTTTTCAGTAAACACAATTCGTTAGTGGGCATTGTTCGCGCACTGGCGACGCAATGTTTTCGATTTTGGCTTGCAATTCTGTTTTAATGTGCATACTTTTGAATGCACTGAGTCCCAAGTCACGTTTTACGATGCGCAACATGCTGTCCATGCTGATCTTCAACTCACAAGACCTAATCTTCTGCCCGCGCAGTGGAGATCACTGATTTTATGGTAAGGTAAGCGGACGGCCGGATTTCGAGCGGTCAGTCATTTCAGCAGTATCAATAAATCAAATAACTTTACGGAACGATACACAAAGTTTTGGGTTGTTAGTTTTGGATGATACGAAAGAGTTCACTTTTCGTAGTCGCACTTAAGAAGGCCAAATAAGACAACATGATTTCTGAGCGTGGCCCATTTCATGATTGCAAACAACTGGTGCTAAAAACGATAGATGCATTAATATAGCATAGATGTCACTTGTCAAATAGCCGTCAAGTTGGAGTGGTTGCGTTCAATGGGTTTCGAGATCGAAAGTAGGCGATAACAATGCCAAAACATTTGCAACTGCTGGGCTTATAGTTTGCCTAAATCGATTCGGCATACTTAACACGAACTTTTTCTGGAAACTGAACCTTAAGACGAACCAGAAGTAAAAATGTTGGTGTTGCAGAAATTTGTTACACATTTTTGGGCATCTCCTCTGTGAATGCCCTCCATTTACAGAAGTATTAGTCAAACAGTTTTCTTGGCAATAGCAAGCTTAATCGACATCTAACAATCAAGTTATCAAATTATGATTTGAAACAAAACCGGCACCAGTAAACCGAAAAAAAAGTGAAGTGTAAATAAATATCGGAAAGGTTCGGTACGTACCACAACCGGAACCGCAAACGAAACACTACTTTTTTTGAATCTCTGGTACAATCACTTTCATACTTTTTCAATTTTTTTTCTTTGACTTTTCGTTTAAGAGAGGCAAAAGATACGAAAATTAAATGATGTATAACTGAATGTAAAATCTGTGCCAACATTTTCAGTGTCAAATAAATATTTTTGAATATTTTTTTGTTTTTGCTCAAATTGTGCAAGGTTAGTTATTTGGATTGTAAGTGATTTAAGGCCTGGCCATGCCCAAAGAACACTTGACACGCTGCCAGCCATGAACTTGATTTAAAAGCGCGACAGCCGCCGGCAAATACAGCAACAACTACAAGTTTAGTCACTCTCCCGCTCACTTCGCTGTGCTCACCTTACAAGATACAAAAGCAGATCTCGCGGCGGTTCATAATCAATAAACGGCTGCGACGACGACGACGGCGGCGGCCTGTCTCCAGTGGCCACACCCTCTGACGTATGCAACTCCTTCTCCTTCTCCACATCCATTTCCATTTCCAGTTTGCGCGCAGCCAGACGTTGTTTCATTTGTGTGGTGGAGGTCATTGCCGAGGTCTTGGCTAAAGCTTCCGCAATTTCATATTGCTTAAGGAAATCCTGTCGCTGCTGGTGACCACCAAGTGTGAGCTGTCCCTGTCGACAATTATCGGTGCACAAACGTTGACACATCTCTGTGAGGGCCGAATAGCGAGTGGGTGGAGGAGTTAAGGCCAGCTGACTGCAGTTCAGGCAGGGTTTCATTTCCGTGGAGTTGCCCTTTAAATTTCCATCATCAGCGTCATCATTTGGTGATGGAGGCTCAGACATATCCTCCGCTAGACTGAAATAACGTGGCGGTGGTTCATTCTCATCATCCTCCACGGCACTACGATTTTGTGTGGGTTTGGATAAATTGAGATTTAGGAGCAAGGCTGTAACTGGCATAGCCTTGCCAAAAGCTGGCTGGCGACGGTGGCCCGACTTGATGTTATCCATGTTTTTTTTTTTTTGGCCGACAACACTGCGTATGCTTGATATACTTGATCGACGACCGCTGTCCGTTTAGAACATCGAACAATTAATACGCGCGTGCGTTGCTTTTCCTTATTTATATCATTTTTTGTTGTTGTAAGTAAGTAGTAGTAGTTGGCTCTAGCCAAGATCGAGGCAATCAAGTGGAAGTGCTGCTGCTGCTGCTGTTGCTCTCCTCTCTCTCTCTCTCTCTCTGTTTCTCTCATTAAATGTCAGTTGTGGCTGCCGTCGAGTCATGGCTTAGCAGCGTGTGAGGTGAGTGCTTGCTACTCTATTAAAGGCAAACATGATTTGGTTTTGTTTTGTTTACTTTCCAAAATGTCAAATTCATAGTTAGCCACAAATTCATGTTTTATTTATATGCATATTTTACTTTCTTCTAGCTTAACTAGGCTTGCACATGTCATGAAATAAATATAAAATAGCATTTGCGCCTAATTGTTGATGTTTCTCGAAACATGGACTACCACAATTAGGTCTCGGTGTGTAATAATTGACATTTTAACCCCGGTAATTATGGTAATTATTTTGGATAAAATTATTGGAGAGATTTTACAAGGGTACAGTCAGTAATTTGCCAGCAAAATATTCTAGAAGTGCTAAATTCTCAACCGAAATGTTCAAAGAGGTTTTGGAGTGTATACTTTAAGTTCTGAAAAGAAAAAGTCCATTCTACAAGTATCAACTAACTAATCATGTACACGTCATTTCATTAGCATTATGTGCTCAATTTATGAATGACTGGGTCATGTTATAAGAACGTTTAAAGCTCGCTTGTTAAACTCAGAAAAAATCCAAAATCATCTAAAAGAAATCTACATTATCCCTAGACATCGGATTTTATTTCTTTTGGAACTTTTATATCCGCTATTCGTAGAGTAAATAGAGTATGGATAAAGGTATTAAGTACAATCTCTGATCGCATACTATAGCGGCGCTAAACGAAATCAGCTTTCTGTATATGTGGTTAGTATTCAATATCTGCTAACATTATGTTAATGTGCTAACATTAATGTAAATGATCTTTTAACTAGCTTAAAGGAAGGCTTTTCAGAATTTGTTCTTCTAAGCAAGGGCTATATCAAAGTCGGGTATGGCCGGATTCAACTTATGATTCAATGTATGTTTTTTTTTTTGGGAAAAATCATATGCTGAACAAGGTTAAAATTGATCAAAATAGGGTAAAATCAGTTCAAAGTCTCTGCCAAATAACGGAGGGGGCTTATTTCGAAGTTCGATTCTGTGGAACATATTGGGTTTGAGTTCACAGACCGGGATTGGAAGGTCTCTAGATTAAGGTTAACGCTCGAACTACGGTTCAGGAATAATTTGTATTTTGCTAAAGGCTTAATTCCAAATATTATAACAATTTATTTCGGCACAATACTTTTTTCAAAAATAAGACTTCTGTGCATGCTAAAAGTGTTTTTTTCTATTCTTGTAAAGCTCGACATCAGAAATTCTTAATTAAAAAAAAATTTTTAAATTCTATGCATTCTATGTAAGAAATTTTTGAAATTTTCAATATTAAATTCGAGCTTGGTTTAGGTTAATCATAAGTATGGCTTACAGTAAATTTTATCTTTGGCTGAAACAAAATATAGCGAAAATAAGTGAGAAAGTCGGTCATTAATGTGATATTCTTTGTATCTTCCAAACTCTGATAAATTTAAAGTTGGACGCCAAACAAAATGAAAGTGTTTGTAAAGTGCTGCCCATAACGGCCGGTGCTGCCAAACATGGTTGTATGATTACCTTATAACGTGACTCACTCGATTTTCCGCAATTCATTGTCGGATCGACAAATATTTTTAAATATTAAATATGTCTATGAGGTCAAACCAATTATCTATGGCACTGTGGGGATAAGCGGATTTTTTTTTTCAAATTTCAAGGGAGGAAGGTTGCGTGGCAAAATTGAAGCAGTAAAATTGTTCACCATCTTCATTTTTAACTTCTTCATTATTTCTTTGGTTTTTTCCGCTATTTTATGACTACTTAAAGACGTTGAAATGGCTTAAGGTACGTTTCTACCTACTCCATTTTCGTATTCTCTGGTGCTTTCCTGAAATCGTTTTGCTGAGGCGAAAAATCGGATATTTGTGATTCACTTTGTATACAAAGTTGCTGAATTTCAAAAGTAAGCACACATTTTGTTTAAAAAATTAAGATTCAATTGTTACGTCCAAGTGTGACTTAGTGTTCGTTTCTACAAAAATTTCACAACTTCATACAAAAAGTATCTTTTCTTTTTAAATTCAACATCATTTTGGATAACTTACTATATGTAAATTCATTTAATTTCTTTCTTGCTTAAAACCTCTCCTGAACCGAGCCTCTATGTGCCGGAGCCATCAACGTTCCTTCTAAATGGTTAGCTTTCTCAACGTGGACCCGAACCGAGTATCTCTTCTTAAAAATGGTTCGGATCAACTAATTATTTTAGGTAGTGTATTTAAGTGCTTATTAAACTATCGCAATAGCTTTGCAATTATGAATCGTAGGATTGCCATTTCAAAATCATGTACAGAAGCGGAATATTTCGGCATCGAAAAGAAAACTAATAATAATTTCTTGTTGTATCGTACATAATATCTTATATTTTTCCAAGAATGTGTCAACGATCTAAGAATCCATGAAACCGATACGAGAGCCAAACCTTCGACTTTCCAAAGGGCTCGAACCTCCTGACTAGAACCTCTTTCAGAATTTCAGAGGACCGGATTATTCAAAAAAAAATAATTTGTTTTTAATATTGAAAATGTTGATACTTTTTTAATATCGAAAGAGTCTTTAATTTTGACATTTTTCAAATTTCTGGCAACCCTATCTAAGCTGCGAAATTTTTGGGTTCAAGTAAGCTTACGGTTTAGGGTTGGAAATCAAAAAGAGGAAATCATATTGAAAAGCTAGCAGACCACCAGAGGTGCACCGAATACATAAGGTTTGTGCAAAAGTATGTAACAGCCAGAAGGAGGGGCAGCACTTTACGCATCTTAACACTAACTGTGATACATACCAACTTTGGGAGGTACAGAGTATGTTATAGTCCGGCTTGACCGACGTTCTTTCTTGTTTTCCATACAAAAATATATAATAAAATTTTCACAAATCAGCTTTTGTTCTATGCCAATTCAACCTACCAATAAAATAGTCAAAAAATACTAAACTTCATCTTATACAACACCCATCTGTAAACATAGCCACATTTGACTGTCACTTAACATCACAGCGCTCATTAATCAATTATTTTTATATTCAGAAACCTCCACAAATAATTTGTAGCTAATAAATTTTCAGGCAATTTTCTATTTTGCGCGATCACGATTAGCATACAGTCAAGTACGAATTAATTGAATTTAAAATGAAATAAAAATAAAAAAACTTTCATTTCATTTCCGTAAAATAAATAGCTATTTTCGAGCTACAGCCCAAAAGTAGGCCACACAAAAGACACTTCATACAGTAAAGTTGCTACAAAAACAGCTGAGTTGTGTTTGAGTATTTTTAAACTTGTACATACCTTGACGTACTAATTGTTGATAAAAATGTACTTCCTCTTTTCAATTTCTTTTCATTTAGTTGTTTGAGAAGCTAATGCTAATAGGTGGTTGTTTATTTTTGTTCTCTGTTGTCGTTGATTTTTTTGGCCATCCACTGCGGAAAGTCGCACAAAATAAACAAGAGCAGCGTCCGTCATTGAGTTTTATTTATAAGGCTTTATATATATACATAAGTATATGTCTGAGTGTGTTTGTACATACAAAAATACAAATATATATATCGTAAAATGTTTCATGAACTTGGCAGTGTTTAACTCAATGTTTATGACAGCAACTCATTGAATAAACGGGGCATTAGCCTATTTAAGGGGCAATTATAGAGCGAAAGATTACAACAATGTTGCCAAATCAGCGTTCAGCATGTGAGTGACACGTGTGCGGCACCTACATAGCTCCTTTAAGATTATTTGTTTAGATAATATTAAAATAAAATTTGATTGTTGATTAAAATAAAACCATAAAGAAACCTATGCAAGGCGGCAACGCGTCTTCTGGGAGTGGATTACCTTATCGGGGCATTGGAAGTTTTTTTTTTCAGGGGGGAAAAATACTGCTTATCTGCACGGCTATAAGATGACCTAAAGGGAACATAGATTTCGTACATCGAGGAAACGAAAGGAAGTCCGATTCAAAAATGTTTTAGAATAAGCCAAATTTATTCTCATAGTCTTTGATACAAGAGTAAATCATACACTCATAAAAAAATTCGAAATTCTCCTATCAAATCCGTCCTAAGGCGATTCACCTTAAAATTAAGAAAATTTTTTTCTTATTTATGGAAAAATTTTCTGAAACTTTGAAAATTTTCCATTAATGAGAAAATATTTTTCTTAATTTTAGGGTGAATTGCCTTAGGACGGATTTCATAGAAGAATTTCTAGATTTCGGGGCGAATGTTTTCTGAGTGTAGAGACAACACTTTTCGCAGTATTAATACAGCAGAACTTTGAGCAGGGTATATTTGGCATAATAATAAATTTATGAGTATTTTTAATGTCGAAGAATTTGAACTTTTTTCGACAAATTATGTTGCTCGCAAACGACATTATATTTCTGAGGCGTAATTTTGCAGTAGAACCCTTATTCTCAGATCAACTAAACATTATTTTCGTCACAGTACTTCATATGAACAGAACACCATTGCATAGCTTTAGTTACTTTCGTAGCTAGTTACTTTAAAACTGTAGCCAATAGCTAGTGAAGGTTACTGGGTGAGTAAGATTTTAAGGAAAAGAATTTTAAATCAGATGACCCGAGCGGGATTGAGCACACGACCTCTGTTAAACACTCACTACCTTTCTGATTATCTAAGGTCATTCAGGCCAGCTCTGGGATTTCGATTATATCAAGCGGAATCGGAATTGGTAGCTGTTCGCGTGTCCTAAACACGATCAAGTTGTAAATAAATTTATTTGTATACCCTTGCAGAGGGTATATTGAAATTGTCCAGATGTTTGTAACACATAGAAGGAAGCGTTTCTGACCACATAAAGTATATATAATATATTCTTGATCAGTATGACGAACTGAGTCGATATAGCCATGCCCGTCTGTCCGTCCGTCTGTTGCTATGCTATTTCCTCCGTCAGTTTTAAAGCTATCGCCACCAAACTTTGCACGAAGTCTTCTGGTACAAATACGCTGCACATTTGTCGGAGCCGGCCGGATCGGATGACTATAACATATAGCTGCCATAGGAACGAACGGTCGAAAAACTAGTTTTAGTAAGAAAAACTTTTTTCTTTTTAATGCAAACGTCTCTAAACTTTGTAATCGTAGGTTTTCTATGTTTTTAAAATTCTACCAAGTTTTATTAAAATCAGACAACTATATGGTATAGCTGCCATACAAAAGATAGGTCTGAAAAGCAGTCTTAGTTAATCCTGCAATTTTGTATTTTGTTAGCTTAGCTTTGTTGTTTGGAATGCATTGGCAGTTCTTGCAATGCTTTTAGTTTATTTTCACACCAAATACGGCAATTTTGTTTGTTCATGTATCCATTCAACCAGAAGTGAGCTTCGTCGCTGATCACAATTTTGTCGATAAAAAGTAGCAACGGATCTTGAATTTTGATAATATAATTCAAAATTTTTTGTTGTTCGATTGGAAGTCATGGTTATAGACCAAACTGAACATGTTGGACAGTAACATGTGACACGAAACAAGCTGAGCTGCCAAGAACAGTGTTGGCTTCACCCTTAACACCTAGACTGTCTTAGCACTAAATAAGATTTTTGCTTGGTTGTTCGTTTGTAAGTCGATTCATGGTTAAATTTATGCACCAAACTGAACATGTTTGACATGAAACATGTGACACGAAAACGGCTGAGGTGCCAAAAACAGTTTTACCGAGTAGAAATTTGCTTAAAAATCATGCTTCACATCTTAAGCATTTCTAATAATCAATATTTTACTAGATTGACTTAGCACCAAAAGAGATTTTTCGTTTGATAAAGTAAATTAATTTTTTTTGATATATGTCAGTCTCGCTGTAAGTGCGCGATATGTTGAGCTTTTAAATGGATTGACCGCCTACTGCGCCACGTGTTAAGCTCTTATTGTAATTCAATTGAGCTAAAATCAAATTAACTAAAAAAGGAAACTTTTAAAGAATTTTCCGATATTTTTTAATTCTCGTAACCTTTGCGTGGCAAGTCTGAGCTCAAGTTTTCAGTACTCGAAAAAGGACCCTTAATTTTTGTATATATATTTTGTATAAATGATATAAAAATGAAAACTGAAAATAAGCAGTCATAAAATGGTTTAAAATTTACTCTAAATTTACTTTACCATTGTTATAATTAAATCCAAAATAATTTTACGTGGTTTTCAATTTGAAAACAAAACGTTACCAAAACTTTTTTAAATCTCAAACAAAGTTAAACCAGGACACCACTGTTAGCGGTTCAAAATAGAGCGAGATTCACAATAGTATCTGAGATAGTGTCCCCCATCTTTGATTGACCAAACATTTGATATATTAGCAATAAAATTCTTAACAAAAAGCACTTGAATAACTTCTTTGTTTTCTTTGCATAATTCAATAAATGTAACATTTTACACAACTGTCCACTAAGTGTGGTCATGATTGAGAATTCTACAGGGTAAAATAAATAAATAAATACTATAGGCGCTTTGTTTTCCGAATGAAGCAACGGACACGATTACCAGACTGATTTCGTTATACAACAGCCCATTGGGACACATATCGCGACTTGGTGGCTTGGAAATAACTGGTTTTGGTCAGGGCCAATCCAATTTCAACTGCCTGACGCATGGACTCTATTCCCAAGTATTTGCAAGTGGTTCAGCGGTAGATGAGTTGCAGCAGGGTCAAACAACTAAAATTGCATACGCAAACTCACCATTTCTAGGCCTGCACCACAAAATCAAAGCACATTCTACAAACGGTTGAGAAAATGGTGGCCAAAAAAAAGTAACGCGGTTCGCTGGTATTAAGGAGAGCGTAGGATCGAAAAACAGGCGCGTTGTATATGAGATCTGCCAAATTTAAGCGATTTAAATGCTCCGCCAATCCGCAAAGAACTAAACTCGATGGTTTGGGTTTTGTGCCATTTATACAGAATACTTGTACATAGAACCGAGAATCAATGAGCACAGCTCTCTCTCTCTTGGCACTGATAAGGATACTGTTAACGAGAAGAGTTCTCGCAAAAATTGCACAACATTTGCTGCTCTCACATGTCGCCCTCATTGGTGGCTCTCTGTTGTCTGACTAAACTGATCGCACTAATAAGTTCAATGGCTGGCTAGCGCCTTTTGGTGCTGTAAAACGAGGGTAGTATTTGTGAGCAAATGAAAAAGAAACGTCTACACTTTTTATTTTGTTTTAAATAATTGTGGCCTATGAATCATACTGCGGAGTAGGTCATGCCTGATTGATAAAAAACAACCCACTCACATCTGGGCCTGACTGCAGCCTTAACTGTACTGAAAGCTTTTCAAAGAGATGATTATAGAAAAAAAAAGAAGACGATGACGTTGAAATTCCCCTCAGCTTGGATCAAAGTGGTTCTAATTAGTTTGCGGCGGCCACATTTGCGCAGTTTAGCGGCCGGCCGGTCTGTCAAGGGTATTGGGTCTAGGGGAGAATTACAGATTAGACTGCAAATAGTAGTAGTTCTCAGTATATAGTTTGTCGTTGGGTCTAGCCATTACGATAAGATAAGGTTTTGTTCAAATTATTTCCGAGACGGCCTTGTTATATGTCGCTGTGTAAAGTTCGTCTGGCAAATTTATCATAGTTCCCATAGTAATAGATTACTCGTGTAGACTGCTTAAGTGGCTCATCGACAAATTTCGGGATTTACTTTGTAGCTGTCTTATCTATTTTAGTTGACCGCATTGACGTACCCCAGCAAGCGTGCCGCATATAACGTGCTAATACTTGTATATTATATACTTTGGAATTTGAACTGAGTGCGGCGCTTATCATGGAAAGCATTTTCTATTGGCCATAAGCGATATTTTTCAATGTTTGTCCAAGCTAAAGTATGTAAATACAATTTGTGTGAGCCTTTAACTTAGTCAGACCGGCTGTGTCGGGTTTAAAGTAGATGCTGTAGAGGCAACTTAACTTGGGGTAGGTTAGGGTAGCTAGAGATTGACCTACATACAAATTGTATAACAGAAATTGGGTAAGCATAAATATTTAAATTTTTTGACAAAATACACACTCATATTTATATTCAGTTGAGCTTGACGCCCACCGTGCACTATCTCTCTCACACTCTCAGCAATAACTCTGCAATCTTTCTATTAACAAAACCATGCAAAAGAGAGCAATATTTAAACCAATCAAGAGAGCTCTTCTGCAGCTTTTACTCTGCTCGAGACACGTAAGAGAAACATAGAGCAGTCAATTTTGAATGATTTATAGTTAAAAGTTAAAAGGTGTTGTAGATGTTTTACGGTTGAAGCCTTTCATAGTTGTAAATTTGTTCATAAATGCTAGAACTATTGGTAGAATGCCGGAACTTTGTAGGTGGTCGCAGTTTTCATTGGTGGCTACCCACCCCATATTAACCCTAGTTAACCCTAGTGAGTGCTCGCCGCTCACGTTAGCCAGCAGCTTAGCCAGTGTATCGCTCTGTTATCTCGGAACGCAGTAAGCCTCACTACATACGCCTCCATAACCACTGTTGAGTTTCTGACTTCCAAAGAAGCCACTAGGCTTCTTGTAGGTACCTTCAGAAAATAATAGAACAAAAATATTTTTGAATGTATGTATGTAATAGATCGAAAAATGTTTGGTTTGGAGCTTCCTAGCGAAAAATCTGTTCTTTTTTAAATTGTCAAACAATTTTACAAATAGAGACAGTTTCGTTGGGTTTTATGGGCGAAAGAAATCAGAAGAGTAACTGAATAAAGTGTCCAAGTGAGATCTCTCTTGAATGGTCAAAAAAGTCTTAAATTGAAATCAAGTCGTTGAAGCTTTTAGGCGAAAAAAGTCAATAGGGTATCCGAATAAAGTGTGAAAATGGAAAATTCCTTAAATTGTCAAAAAACTTTCAAATTGGGATCGAATCGTTGGGCGTTTTAGGCGAATAAAGTCTAAATAGTTACTTCCTGTCAGGTAAACCTAAATTTTGCTCTGTTATTTGTAGGTTTATGTGAATTATAGCTCTATGTAGAAGATTAGAAAACGGCCTTAAGTGTAAGTATATTATCAAAACCATGAGACTGTTGGGTATTTGCTATTCTTTAAACATAAACGCTCACACAAGTAGGAGATCCTATTTAAAATTTTGTTCCGACAAAGGAAAAATAAGGCCGATAAAGAAAGAAGAAAGGAAAGAAGAAAGAAGCAATATTAAAGGAAGGGACCGAAAGAAGGAAAAAAGATTATAGAGTTCTAAATAAGAAGAAAATATTTGAATATAGAAGATAAAGAAAAACAGGAGACAGAAAAAAGGAAGAAAAACGAAAACAGAAAGAAGGAAGACTAAACGGAAACAGATGGAAGGAAGAAGAAAGAAATAGTAAGATGGAAGAGTGCAGAATAACTAATAAAGGAGGAAGAAAGAAATAAATATAAAAAAAGAAAAGAAAAAAGAAGAAAAAGAAGAAAGTACGGAAAGAAGAAACTATAGAAAGACAAGATAGCGCAGAGAAAGGCACTTGATTTCAGGAAAGAAAGACAAAGACTACTTGACTTGTCGCTTTGAAAGACCACAAGAAAGCGAAGAAGAAAGATAGAAGATAATGGGCAGGAATAAGAAGATAAAAAGATGGTAGAAGACAGATAAGAACAGAATACACAAGGAAGAAAGAAGACATAAAAGAGGGAGCAGGAAAATTAGTAAAAAAAAAAATAAACACGCAGAGTAGACACATTACACATTAAAGATGCGGTGATAAAATGTATTCTTGAATTGCGACTTTTATTTTACTATACGGCGAACCTTGAACCGAACCTCTTTAGAAATTAAAGCCTAACCCGAACCTGTTCCGAACCCAAAATTTCGGTTCGGTTCAACAAAACTGACACTAAAATTGGACCTTCTGTCTACCGACTTCATCTGGTTTTTGGTGGGACTGACTTCTAAAATGGGCAGGAGAGTGGAAAAAAAATTGTCAAATCGATTAGATTTCCTTATAAAATCCTTACCCATAACATATCCCGTTTATACAAAAAAGGAATATCATGATAAATGCCCCTAAAAGTGTGCCATTTTCATTGCCTTTAATAATTCTCAGTTTAAATAAGTAACTGAGAGTCAGATATGCCTGCGTCATACATAATCCATTTACATAATCCATTTACATTCACTAAGATTGAAAGACTAATTAAAGGTATTCAAAATGAGTTAGTAGTCAGCCAACTAAAAGAGAATTGATTTCCTGAATTAGTAATATTATTAAGCATAGCATACTTTAAAGAGCATTTATCATGATAATTTTGTTGTGTATAAACAGATGTCAGAGGTGTTTTTAAAACTCCTCGACTCTAAAGCTTTTTGCATAATTCTCAGAAGTAAGAGCCTAACATTATTTAGGTAATATTTTTCTATGTTAACCACGAAATGGAGTTTCACTAAACTGTAAATTATATATTGAATATTTTCATGTTTTCCACTAATCAACTCCGACCCAAATACCATTCGATTCCCATGCAATTTGGGGAGTTTTTAGGTCGAATGCTGTTTTTAAAACATATAGCAGACAAAAATTAGTAATGTTTTATAAAGCGTGGACAAAAACCAAAAACCTCTGAACCTTAACTTTTCGTTAATTTGGGTTCGAACCAGTGTACCGGAGATCCGAAAATATTTTTTGGTCTGCAGCTCTACTTGAAATAAGAAAAATGAATAAATACAATGAAGGAAATGACACATGTATTAAGAAAGGAAGTTAGGAGTAGACCAGATATTAAGAAAGGAATTAAGGAGTAGACCAGAGAAATCAATGAAGAATGCCAAAACCAAATTTCCCACCAAGAATACTCAAGACCTTTTCATAAGTATGTACATAAAGCTTAGCCAAATGTGAACTCTGTGTTCAATCAGTCCATTCAATTATGATTAAACGACGGATCTAACAATTAAAACCACTCCCTATTATCATAACAGATCGTTGCTTGCCCCCTTAATTTATGCACCAACACGCCCCTAGCATATGTACAATATGCTCAAGTGTAAGTAGGAACTTGGGCCCCTGTCATAGTAATTAAAAAGCCATTCCTGTTGTCGTACACACATAACAAAACAGGCGGCACTTGACTAAATTACATGCCAGTATATTCTCATTGTGAATGAGTTTTGGGTGGGGGACGACGGTCTGCCAATTTCCAAGCAGTCTCAAACCCAAACAAAAACGTGTGCTGCGAGAGGCAGAGAGAGAGAGCGAAAGAGAGAGCAAGAAAGTGAAAGAGAGAGAGGAAGAGGGGGAAACACAAATCAAGGCGGAGAAAAAGTAAAATTTTTTTCTTCAATAAAGTGCAAACTAGACACAAACAAATGAACAGAAACGGAACACGAAATAAATGCATAAAAACAAAAGGGGAAATAAAGGAAAATTCCAAATGGCATGTTGTTGTTTGTCGTCTCCAATATTGTTGTTGTTGTTGTTTTTGTTCTTGTTGTTTTATCAATAAATCAAGGACAAAGGACAAAGTCAGGACACACCCATACAAAAACATATCACTCTATATTAGATAATATTTCCATATTGACTCACAGAAATTTCTTAAAGAATTTGTAGAATGCAACCACAAAATAAACAAATGTGGAAATTAATTTCATTTTGCACTTGATTAACTAATTGATTGTTGCTTTATTCTAATGGAAGGTACAAACGGCACTAATCGTTTCGTTATGACTTGGAACGTGGCGCTCTCAAAGTTCACTTTGTGCAATGTATTATATTTGAGGTTTTCTATCCAAAAATATTTCATCCAATCAGCAGAAATTTCACTATCAATGTCATTTCCGCGTCGAACACGTTTTTCACACTAAGCGGGTATCTAAAAAAAAAAGAGGAGACCAGCGCTCACCAGCGGCTGTGTGCGGCGCCACGCTTCCAAAGAGTCCCGGACAGAGAGTGAGAGCCAACGCGATAGTGCAAGGTGAATAAAAAAGAGTGCAAAAGAGAGAGAGAGAGAGTTATTAGTAACATTCAACCACAGAAAGCAAAAGCTAAACAGGCGGCCGGCATTTCATTCAGTTATAACGACTTTACGAGCACCCTGTTCAAAAAAGTTAAATGCTGAAGCTTTCGAGCTGAAAATTTTCGTATCCTGATAAATAAAGAAACAGAAACAAAACCGAATAAACTAACAAGTGAATGTTTCAATGTTTTTTGAAACACTCATACGCAGTGTTGTCTTCTTGATTAGTTGTTTTTTTTTTTTTATTTCTAAAGAGTTGGCGTTGATTTGCTTTGAGTTCTTATTGATTTGTGTATTTATTTCATTTCTAAAGATTTGCTTTGAGTTTCAGTTTAAGAAAAGAAGAGCTAGAACTAGGGCAACCAAATTTGGACACAATTTTGAAGTTTGACGACATCGATCTTAAATTTAAGAGACTCATTTCTGTTGTCAATTTAATAACTTAAATAGTCCAATAGATCGGTTAATAAACTATCACCATTTGTCATACATTTGGGGCTTAAACAAAAACGTTGCATTCTTTTCGGCGCTTTCTGCAACACATTTTGATACCCGTTACTCGTAGAGTAAAAAGCAAATGAATGTAACAGCCTGAAGGTAGCATCTCCGTCCAACCACATACGAGTCGATATAGCCTTGTCCTTCTGTCTGTATGAAGACCTAGATTTCCGAGACTAGAAACCTTGAGCAACCAAATTTTAGATGTAGACTAGTATTGCCTTCACGCAGATCAAGTTTGATTTAACTTTTGAAGATATCGAGCGCATATTTTGCAGTGTATGTGCCCCATAACTACAATCTAACTTATTTTCATAAAGATCGGATAAAAAATGGAGTTATATAGGTTATAAAAAATGTTGCATACTTATCTGAGCCGTATGCGCTGTTTCTTTACATGATGTTTAAATATTCAAAATAATGTTTATGCTTTGTTAATTAATTAAGGAAAGGTTATTAAGCACTAAATCCCCTGAGTAACAGTATACGGATGATATAAATAATATGTTGTATATGTTACAGATTCGTGATCAGCACTTGCACTTCTGTGCTGTATCTGAGTTGTGTTGAATAGTGCCCATTTGAAGAACATCTGAAACATTTGTCCTAAAAAACTTGAGAGAACATCTTCTAATTTTAAACAGGTTTATTCAGAACAGTTTTTTTCCCCTCTGTGTAATAATTTGACAATTGATAAGAGCTATCATTAAACAATTGTATAAGGAATGGCGTACATTCATAAACCTGGACTGATAGTTTTTGCAACGCGAGCCAGACAGAGGGAGAGTGTGTAAGTGAGAACGAGACTGTCAGAGCAGATACAACATGAGATGTAGTATCCAATCGATACTAAAAATATTAAAAGAAGTAAGTTTTAAACTAACACAAACTAGTATTCATTTAATATTCTTGAAAATATCATTTCAGTACTTTTGATAATATCAACTTAATACTTTGTGTAATACTGAGAAAATAATAATGAAGAGTTTCAAGTTGATACACAGAAAAAATAAGATCAAAAATTAGATTATCTGCAAAAAAAAATCAATTTCAATATCCAATTTCACCCTTTAATACAACCAATTTCATAAAATTTACTCCTAAATAAATGGACTAGATCTTATCCTCTTTATAATTTGTCATATAAAGAAATTGCCCTTTAAATACCTTAATTATTCGTATGATAATACAAATCGTGGTGATTCTTTTCTCAGCGACTGAATAATGTCACTTTGGTGATAAGTGCTGCTCACGAAACTTTTACTTCTGATTGTTGGTTTAGTGATTTGAACACTCCAATCAGTCAATGGAAAGCAAAAAAAGTTTAGAAAAAGATTTTTAGGTATGCCATCAATGGGACTACTTTTCGAAATGTAATCGCAATTGCGCTTTGGCTGTGGCATGATGAAACAACAAAGGTACAGCGCTCGCTATGTGCGCCCTCAGCAAAGTACTTACAACGTTCAGTGTTTCGTGGAGTCTTCAAGCGTGAGGTCATGATACAACAATACAGGTAAGGCTGCGACAGTGTGATGAGTACTTTTTCCAAAAGCTTACGCTTTAAGATTACGCGCAGCACTAAACGTGAAGGTACTTTGCAGAGAACTCACAATGACGCCGTCCCACCTGTATTGTTGGATCACGCGTGAGGTATTTCGTGCCAAAGTTCAGTACTTAAAAAAAGTTTTGCGCCGTACCTTGGTTGTTGTATCATGGGCTTTGGTTTACTGTTCGCAATTCCGAATAAATTGTTTTCTTTTTACATATGGCAAGTCCCGGGCCAAATAAAATCGGCACTAGATACAGAAGAAAAGGCCACAAGTCCTAAGGATCAAAAATGGAACTGTCGGAAAAGAGAGAGCCTGCTTTTACGTTTTCAATAAACATGAAACAAAATTTTTTTTTTGATAATTATTAAAAGCCAAGCAAACTACACTAAAAATTAAGCAATTTATCACTGAATTTTGGAAAATTCGCGTAATGTACATCTAGAAACTTTACTAGTGCTAAATTTGGTATTCTTGTTTCACCAATATCTTTGATCATTAAGCTTAACTTCTGCAAACTGTCAAATTCCAGCGGCGAAAATTACTTTGCCTTCTGTATGCCGGAAAATTTCCCATACAATCCGGTTTACTTTGCCATATGCTTGGCCGCTTTGTAAACGGTGTGCGCACAACTTGAATTACTAGTAATACAGGATGTATGCTAGAGCCGAACTGTCATCGGATTTCCATTACAAATGCGTATTACTTTTTCAAAATTGTAATGCAGCTCGTACGCTTTTTCGTCAGGCGTAATGCATACTTTCGACAGAACACATTTAGCTCTCCGCCGCTGGGATCCCAGTGGCGCAAATGCTCATTCTTACGTCCATTATTAATGCATTACCTCTCGCCTGTATGCATTCAAAAACCCAATACAACCTGCCTTACTTTCTTAAGAAATGGCCAAATTTTCCGCACGGTACATGAGTTTATTGAATTTTGTAATGCAGAAAGTAATGACGTGCCGAAGTTTCTTTCGGGTCCCCATTACACAAGCGTATTCTTTTACCATATTGTAACGCAGAAATTCTCGAGCCATTACAAATGCGCTGAAAAAAATCTCATAGGTAATGCATTACATTGTGGCTCGTACGTAACGCATTATTTCGACCGACCACATTCAGCCCAGCGCCACTGGGATGTTTTCGTTTTGGGGCTTGGAGAACACGAAACAATTCGACTTTCGAAAAGTTTCGGTGTAACTTGAATTGGAAACATGCCTGATTGTCGTATTTATATTGTTTTCCCAATTTCCACCAAAATACAAATGATTGAGTTGTTACCTTACTTTTACTTCTCAAGCTTTTCAGTTTGCTCAACTTTAGTGTCTTTTGCCTTGTATCGTCATATTAAAAAGTATGTACCCAAAATATTAGCGCATTTAATCACGTCCACTTGTTGTGAGCGGGGCAATAAACCTTTGTGTGGGAGTATTTAAGAGAGTCAAAAGCTCTAAAGTACCAGTTTAAGAGAGTTAACTCAAAAAGCTTCGAATAAAGCTCGCAACAAAGCGAACTTTAACTGTAAATAAAAGCTTTCCTTTTACAATAAGCTTTTCGAAAGCTTTAAAAGCTACCCACTGTGGTAGAAAACAATTCTAATAAAAATCTTTTATTAAAAGCTTAGCCTAGTGTTAAGTTAACATTAATTTCAAGTAAATTCATAGAATTAACAATTCGAAGGCAAAAACTCATAGGCGGGTCCCACTCGTACGGATATATTCACAGGTTGCCGCAAGTACTCGTCCCTGATTCTATTAAAAAATAAAGAAATTTAATTGAAACCTTGAGGTAAACAAATAACAATTGAATGGCTTATCATATTACTAACCGTTTATCTGCCTCACTTTCGCAATACCGATAACCCTTGCGTCTGGCTGACTTATTCAAACGCAGCGATCGTCTTAGTTCTTTTGGCAATGGCTTATTAGATTCACTTCTTAGAAAGCTGCCCAACTTGAGACATTTTTGAGCAAATGTTTGCCAGGCCACCAATAGTAAACGCCTTCCCGAATGCCCAGATGGTCGAGAACTAATGCCACAATCTTGCAGCTCTGCGGTGGACACCAACCACAACGACATGTTGATAAAGACTGGTATAGTCAATTGAAGTGAAGGGAGGATAGCACAGTACCTCCACCACTTGGCCGAGCAGTTGATAAGATTTGCTACTGTGATTTTCCTTGAGCTCTGCTCATGTGTATGAATTGCACGCAGTGCCGGAAATGAAAGCTAAAGATTCGAAATGGCAATTTGGTAAATTAACTGCACCATGATATTACAATTGAGTTGAAATTTTACAGCCCGAAAATTCAATATTCCTTTCTCTGTGAAACGAACAATTTTGGTTTTGGCCAGCCTCGGGTGGGTGCTGCTAAAATGAAACCCAAAATGTGCTACACTGGCACTATGGTCAAAAAGTCGATGGATTTTGACATAAAATATAAAATTATCGCTATGAATGTTTTTATTGCTGTCTGAACAGGTATGGTCCACTTCATTATAACATCAATTGGCTAATAGTAACATATGTTTATTACAGTTTACAAATTTTAAGGTAGCGCAACCGGAAGTACCATTTCGTACAAGTAAGAATTTATCGAGCTCAAGGGTTGAAACATACAGAACATACACAGTTGCTGTTTACATTTTTGATAGATATCGATAGAAGTTACACTCTACCACAGGGAATCGAATGCGACATTGTCAGTTCGATAACCGAAACTTCCCCTTTGAATCATCGAACCAAAGTCGACTGAGAATATCGAAGCTACGCAGTGCGCATGTAGTTAATGTATCATGCTTAGTTCCCTAAGCAAAATAGATTAAAATCGGCCAACTTTATGATATAAAAACGGAAAATAAAGATTAGATTGGAGAGCTTATCTGTTTTTTAATCCCGACTTATGATTTAAGCCGACACATTAAAAAAATTGTTTTAATAGGTAAAAACTAAACAACTATTTTAGTTGTACCAAAACTAATTATGATCCTAATTACAACAACACAGGTAAGGCGGCGACAGTGTGATGAGTACTTTTGCCAAAAGCTTACGCTTCAAGAGTAAGCGCAGCACTGAACGTGAAGGTACTTTGCAGAGAACTCACACTGACGCCGCCCCACCTGTATTGTTGCATCATGTACAGGATTATATGATGTTAAATTTGAGTTAAGTCATCCTTAAAGGATATATGGATCCAGCATCGCGAAGGATGTAGAGAGTCAATCCAAATGCCGTACTAAATTTATCTTATGGTAACTAGTATTTTGTCCCAAAATAATAAGTATCATTGGCTAGAGGAAAGGGATTCACGTCTTAAAACTCGACAAATACCTAAACCGAACCAAACCGATTTGCTTTTTGGTTTTCGGTTCGGTTCAGCGCTTCTGAAAGGAAGCCGGTTTGGCTTGCGTTTCGGCTTACAAGCTGGAATAAGCGGTTCGGTTCGGCTCGGTTCAGAAACGGATTGCATATCTGGTTAAATGTAAAACACCAAATCCACTAGAGGCGAATGTCACATTTTTTCAGGCAAAATGAAATGAAGAAACTTATTGCAGAAATGATATAATTTCATTCATTTCTTTGGTGGAAATAGGCTATTAGTTATCCTTCAACAGCATGGTACATTAATTTGATCAATTTTTTTAAATTTGTACTTATCGTAAGCACGAAATTTCCTGGCCTCACTTCTTCAAGAAGCGGTGGATCTTGGTGGGATAGTCCCGAAACTAATTGCAGTTCTGGTAGTGGTATGTCTTGATTTAAGGTTCTATTTCGGTTTTCCAAAGTAAGTACCAGTACTTCTCGTTTTAAGGCTCTATATCGGAATTCCGAAGTAAGTACCGGTAGTAATAAATTTATTTTAAAATATAAGTTAAAGGAAACGAAACAAAATGTCTTATATAAGTATCAAAATCTCCAAATTTTGTATTGTATGTAAAATTTTACAAAATATTCCAAATTTCATATTGAGATATCGTTCTTCGTGTATGGTACAAGGTTCTGAGTTCGATTGTCAGAGAAGGTAAAGTTAAAAACCACAAAAATTCAGACACAGGAGACTTTCCTGATTCAACAGAATCATTTTTTTTTTTAACGAAATCATGATTTGTTTTCGTTTTTTCGCCAACATTTTCTTAAATAATGTTGAGGTCATTCATAAGGTGAGTACTGACTGACATCACTGTTCACGGAAAATGACTCAATGACTCAATTGTGATCTAAAATTTTATAAAATGTTTGCTGATCAGATCCCAGTCATGTTATATGTTATATGTTTTTTAAGCGCATTTTACAGAAAGGACCTTAAATATACGGCCTTACAACAAGAGATGCAAGATTATATGGCAAGGACTACACTTGTTTGCCTTACCAAAATTATGATATCCTCTGCCCGACTTCGATATTATCTTTACTCATGGGAATAAGTAACTTTTAACCTTCCCTTATGTTAAATATGAGAGCATTAACATTAATGTTAGCAAATTAACATCATGTTTGCAGACAGCATATATCTAGTATCCGATCTTTATGAAAATTTCAGAGCTTTTAGATTTTGAGCATAAACAAAATGAGCCTTACACCAGCCCAAACACCAGACAAGAATTTATCTAATTAACTCTATTTGGAAATGTCCGCAAAACGTAACGATGGGTATGACGATTGACTTATTTTTCATTAATTTAACTAGCGCTGTGATGCATTCCCTGTTGTTAACGACGGACCAACTTTTAGTGATACATCACGTCTTTGGGCTTGGTAGTGTTTGGACATCAGCAGAACTACACTGACTTATACGAAAGCTTGGAATTTTCTAGTTCAGTGGCTAGTCCATGAAACAAAAAGGGGGAATCTGAAAAATATGTCCAAGCACTTTAGCGCAAAAGAAACTTTGATCAAGTAACCAAAAAAAAGTAGACATAATCAAAAATTTTAAAATAAAAACAAGTTTTTGGCCATGGTGCATTTACTGCAGTTATGAATTTTTGGCATAGAACATTTTCAATAACATCTCTGGCATGTGTGTGTGTGTCTGTGTGTACTGGAGTAAAGGATATGCCCAATGACAACGTGTCCTGCAACAAAATACAAATAGCAGCAACGTTTGCCCCATGGCCAACACCTACATCCATGGAGCAGCGAGCTCCTGCCCATTGGCCATTACCCCGTTTGCTCCCCAAACGTACAAAATTGCATGTGGTTGCACGCAGTTTCTGGGAGTCTGGAGGCGGACACCCACACACCCTGCACATTGTTATAACGAAAATTCATTTATTGCCGTATTGTTGGCATGGATTTTGATTTTGTCTTCTGAACAACAACAAAAAAAAAAAAACACACATTTTCGAGTGGTTCACGGTTGCGGGTGCGAGTCAATTTTTGGTCCTGGTCCCTGCAATTAGCTGCAGCCAGGCCATTGTCAGGAGAATTCCATTGAGCAATACCAAATAACTTTATGGATGAACAAGCTTTAAGTATGAAAGGGACAAAGCATTAAGCTGACTTTAAATTAGGAAAATCAATAAAAAGAGGATGAGTGAATGCCAGGCCAAAGTTAATGGGTTTAAATTATTTAAAAACTAAAAAGAGCAAGTTTTTGTTTGCCTACTTACTTGACAGCTCTCCCCAATATTTGGTTAAGATGACCGATTGTGAGCAATTTCTAAATAGACACACAATTGAATTTCACCATCCCCAACACTTTCCAATTTGTCAAACTTTAAGTTCAGCTTTCGCACCGCAATATTGTGGCACACTCTTGGCACACCATTGACGATTTTCTGCCCTCTAGTATCGCATTAGGGCAACAATAACTTGGGGCCGGCCCCCATCTCCACCTCCCTTTTCCCATCATTGTCAACAGTCGGCGAGATAAATGTATGCCCAATGCTGATGTGCATGCAAATCTACATTTTTCGGACGATTTTCAAGTGGAAACTTGAGGGCCTTTGGTAGACAGATGTCAAGACATCAGACTCTTATGTATTTGTATGTATGTATTTGTGGCTATAACATATGTGTCCAACATACATGTACGCATTACAAGCACTAACAACAATGAAAAAAAAAACGAACCAAGCGAAAATAAATGAAAGTTTATGTTATAAAATGCCAAAGTGTGGTGTACAATCTATTTGCAAAAAAGGGGATGGGAGAGGCTGGTAAATAGGCCAACCGGCGGGCTGGCATAAAACGGCTTATATAAGATAAAGGATATGTATGTATGTCGGCGGGGAGGAAACTCTTCTTGTGTGGCAAAAGTCAACATGTGGCGTTAAAGATGCGAACGTGCAACGAATCCTTAGAGTTTTGCTAGACCAAAAACCTGTACGAATTTAATATACTTGTCCACTAGTTCTCGCTCTCTTCGCTTTGCTGCTGACTGTACCTTTAAAATTGGTTTCATTTAATGGGTTTTCTATAGAAACTAAATATTGATTGATTTGCATGCAACAGTTTATTCTAAGGCATTTTATTGCATAACACTAAACTTATGCAAAAATATTGAAAAATTACGAAATAGCTTGTCTGTCTCACAGCCAAATAAACTGAAAAGAAGCTACCAACATTATTTGGGAATTTAATCAAATTTAACCCATAAAGACCAAATAGAAATGCCAATGCATAAATAAATATGCTATTTACTTTTATTGCATTTTAATTTACCATCAAATCAGCCAATAACCGTTCACATGTTTGAGCAAATGTTTTTGATAAATGATTATTTCCATTCTTTTTGGCAATTTGGGTTTTGATTTCGATATTTAAATGGAATTTAAAATGCATTGCTCGGTATGAGAAATGCGCACACTTGATTGGTCCGAATTGCATTGCTAAGCTACCAAAGTTGGGTTTAGGTCAGACGTTGAACCCTTTGACGTCATATTATGCAACAAAGTTATGAATGAATGCAGCCCAAAGACAACATTTTACCAGTGATCGATTTTGCCATTTGTTCAAATTAAATTTCATTGTAAACGAAAGTTTTTTTTAAAAGTCGGAAAATAAAGTAATCAACAATTTAAACCAATTTTGCAAATTAAATAAAAATTAATAAAAACTACCAAAAAATCACATGAAGAATTCTAAAGCTTTTTTAAGCCAATTAACAGAGCATTACAATAATTTTAGGTTAAGAGAGTTGGCAGTTAAAATGCTATTAGAAAGTGGGACTTGGACTTTCAATCATGACTGCAAACCTCTAAATTCTGCAGAAGGTTCGGTCCGGGGGTTCGAGCACGTTGTAAAATCTAAGGAGCGTTCTGTGGACGGGTCGATCCTAAAGTTTTGGTTTGAACCCTGGTTCATCTTCTTTCTCTAGTTCCTATACCGTGTGGGACACAGGGCACCACTTTACACAACTCATCACTCTGTCTGACATTTTCTCTACATGGAAAGGAAAGAACCCCTTGCATTGGCAGCACTCTCTCTCGGTAATCATCAGGAAACTTTGCGAAGTGGAAAGGTTCGTACACCAGGCCAAGCAAGTGACGTGCTGCTGACATACAAATCACTTTTACATAATCTAGATCACAACAACTACTTCAACGATGATTTCGGCATTACCAGTTAAGTGCAATTTGTAGAGCCAGGTTTGAAACGCTTAGTCTAAATGCAATACCAAACATGCAAGATGATCCGCATAAATGTAGCCTAAGTAATCTAATAGTACGAGGGGACAAACTAAACTTCTTCACAATTTGTCCTATATAATCAGCGCTTCAATCCTTAATGGAGTGAGTTGGGCTGCACTGGCAGCATTTATTGAAGAGGCTACAAAATACCGGTGGAGAGTTATTAGCGTTGACTTTTACCTCACATACCTACAATTTAAGATGGTGTTACTTCATTTTCGGTACAGTTCATCGGACGGTTTGTCGGAACTAAGTTGAATACTACGTTAACTTGTTTAGCGGCTGAATACATGTATAAAAATCATGATTTTTGCCCCTCAAAGTATGTTGCTCTTATAAGTCATAGTCATTAGGGAAATTATGTATTTTAAAGTTAGCTTAAGCCTCATTTATTTATTTCACCTATAAAAATACAGATAATCTAAGTGAATGTACAGTGTGGCTAGGACTAGGATGGATACTGCCAATCAATTATCTCATTCACATAGATAATTGTGAGCGGAAATAAAGCTGCCATACTTTCAAGTGCAAGGAATCGTGATTTTTTTGCAAGCATAAAATTAGTAAGTGTAAGGTATTATCGTCCAATGTTAAAAAAAAATACACTTACTTACTTAGGTAGTTTTTTCTCGTGTTTTTGGGAGTCAAGCAGAAGTATGTGTTGATAGTTTCTTTCTTTTAAGAGAACTTAATATGGACGGCCATTAAACAATTTCTGCGCCCCTTCGAAGGCATTTTTGCTGAAATTAAAGGATGCAGGACCATTACCGAAAAGTTAACGAAACTTTTACCCAAAAGTAATCGTAACGAAACATTCCTAATGCTGAAACATCCCAGCAAACATTTTTTATCGCTGAAGATAATTAAGAGTTGCGATATCGCATTATTATCGCATTCTCATCTCCCTACGGGAAGAATTGTGACACTATGCGATAGCTTCCGGGCGATAAGAAAGCGACACTTCTGGCAGATAAGAAAGCGCAGCTGCTGGGAGATAGGAAAAAGTCTTTTCGGAGTGATAGGAAAGCGATTCTTCCTGAAGATAAGAATGTGATTCTTGCTAGAGGCAGGAATGCGGTTCTTACCCCGAAGATAAGCTATACGAATACAAGATGTTTCGAATTCTGTTATTTAACAGAATGATTTCGCACCTAATGTAAATAAGCGTTGCCAAAGTATTTTCCTTAAGTAATGTTGTAAAGTGTGGTTTAACTCACTTCAAGAAGAAACGCATTCGGGTCTTCTTATGGAGTGTTAAGCGATGAATCGCCAATTCTCAAATCTGATGATGAAATGCGAGATTAATAATAAAAAATCGATACCTAAGATATTTTGTTTGTGAAAATCGCACAAACTATCTCCAAACTCTCCCCTCAAGCTATCGCCAAACTCTCGCTTTGTCGAGGGTGATAAGTAAGAGGACAAAATGTTTGCAGGAATTGTGTTTCGGGTAGGGTTTGATAAGAGTGTATAGTGTGCAAAAATAAAGCGAAAAATAGTGGCATTTACTCGAATCGACTCGAATCGACTCGAATCTGTCCGATGTGTTCACGACCGCATGATGAAATAATAATGAAATTATTATTAAAAAAGCAAAGCTGAGAGCAAAAAATCAATGAAATTTTTGCTGATATTACGGAGAGACTGTTGCAGTACCCCCACTGCACACTGAGAAGCGGGTTGAAATTGGGAAAAAGCCTCATGTTTTTTTGGGGAAACTTGATGGAGCGACCGCCAGAAATGATTATGAACAATTATGTCTATTTTATTTCAAAATTTTGAACCTTTTTACAATATTCTTATAGAAAGGAAGCCGCACAAAACAGTTTTTCTTAAAATTGCAGCAAATTGCATGAATTTGGTCGTTTTCGGACTTTATTGGAATAAAAACATAAATATAGTTTCCATTCGTATTCCAAATGGAAAAATCAATGCTTTGAGGGTTATCTTTGATATGCTAACTTTGATATAAGAGTGCACTGGGGAACCCCTTGCAATTAACTAGCTACATGGCTTATAATTTTCTCTGAATATTGTAAGAAAAGTACTTGCTTTTTGCTCAAAGTTCGAATTTGAAATGTTAGTCTATTTTACACCTCCCAGCCTAAAAGTATGTAATTTTTATTTATTATTTTCCAGATTTCCCGGGAAATCTTTGCGAAAATAAATATTCCTCAAATAAATTATAATGCTTCAGGGTGCTTGCATTTAGCGCCAGACCGCGATTTGAGTTTTAAAATGTGTAGCATACTTAACTGGGACTATAAAAATGATATATTAAATTCTAATTCTTAAAAATTTTTTTTAATTTTTTTGTAATTTGTGTAATAAATTTGTAGCATGGCTAATATAGAACAACAAATGGCTGATTGTGGTTTAATTGACTAAAAATCTGTCAAAATGGCTGTCAAAGTCAATACTGTAGTTGCATGTAGACACACTGTACATATGACTCTAGCCATAAGCAATTGTTAATAACTCTCACTCTCTGTTCGTGCAATGAGCATCAACCTTTTTGAAGTAAATAATAAAGCGATCGGCGTTTGGTGCGGACGTTTCCTGTGTTTTTTTTTTGAGTTATATTACCAGTTTTGTTAATATCTCAAAACAGATTCGTCATGGTATTTGGAATTAGCCTATAGATAGAAAAGAAAAGCACAGAAAAGCCAAGCAATGGGTATTACTTTTTGAAGTAGATTACCAACACGAGAAGTTCTCATATCATTGTGTTTTTATTTTCCAATTATAAGGTGGAAATTATTATTATTGTTATTGCTTGGTTTCGCAGCAATTACATTAGGTGGAAATATTTTACAAATTCGTATGATTCTATGGTTTTTGCTACAACACTTAGATAGCCATGTTCTGAATTCCACTACTTTTTTAAATGGAAACCCCAAGCATATTTCAGTTTTTATTTCTGATAGCCAAATAGGATTGCTCACATTTAACATTTTGCTCGGCTTAGAAACCATTTTAAAGCTATTTCCATTATCGGTAAAGAGACAGAAGCAACTCCAAACAAAATGAAACCGCAACTGTCCCTGCTGTCCTGTCTCAACCTTGGGGGCTGTCAAGGTTCTTTTCGAAAGCTTAGGCTAACATAGCTATTCAGCCATTTCCATTTCCATTTTTGTAGCAAGCCATACAATCGACCATTTGGCTTAAATATTTTATGCAAATTTTCAATGTAATAAAAATTTGTTCATGCCTACACACACACACACACACACAGAGACACACACATACATGCAGTCAAATAAAAATTGATGCCATTGCCGTTTGTCTTTCAATACATTTTTCTTGCCTCCTTTTTTTTTTTTGGCATCCTTGCCATGTATACGTATCTTCCTCTGTCTGTGTGTGTGTGTGCAATGATTTTCAATATGTCGCAACTCTCAGCCCAACTTGCGCTATCTGTGTACCGCACCTACATACCTACCCCCTGCGCCTGCAGCGGAAGCGGCAGCAGCCTGAAACAAATGCCGAGTTAATGCTTTGGCATACGTCGCCATCGCCATTGCCAGCGTCGACAATGAATGCCGCATGGACATGACCTCAATTGGATACACACACACACACACACACACATATATTCGGTTGATCGACATCAATACGTAAGGGCTGTAATATGTGTTAACCCTCGACACCAACACCCCAGCAAGAATAACACATTGCCATCACTGTCATCTTTTAGGCTGACAAGTGCGAGTGGTGGCATTACGAGACTTCGACAACGTCATGTGTCACCCAAAATGCATTGAAGTTTTTTCTGTTTGCCGCCGCCTCCCAACGCCAATGCTATTTTGCTTAAGTTCAGGTGGAGGGTTGGGGCTTGGATTGATGCGAGAATGGGATCAACACTTTGCACACATTTTGCACACGGAACCTGCCACCTGGCTGATGTTGTATCTCGGTTTGATGGGTTCATTGTTTTGCGTTTATGATGCACTTAAAATTAATATTTAATTTTAATGCATGTTGTTTGAGCGCAACTTTTAGGGGTTGCCTTTTGTGCTTGAGGGTGGCCAACTTTAAAGACACGCTTAAAGAGAATGAAAGTAATGGAATTAGCTTTGTTAAAGTAAAGAAATTTAGTTTAACTGAGTTCATGAGGGTTGATGTATGAGTATCTGCGTTAACTATGATAACTCGTTTTTCCCACATTTAATTATTTATTATATTTTAGAACCTTTAAGTTTGATAGCCGAGAATGCCTAGAACATCTTTAATTTCTATAAGGAAGGTTAAATTAGGAATAAACTAGGAGTTCAGCGTCACAATGATATTGCATATTTGTCGGGTCTCGAGTACTTGGTATAGGACCCTGGGATCAGAGTAATTAGTAACGAATACTTAGAATCAAAGACTGAGCATACATGTAGAGAATACACAGTATCGACTACTTAGTATCAAGGATCACGTACTGAGTATCGAATTCTGAGTATAGAGTATCTACGTCTGAGTGTTTGGAGTCGAGTAATAAGTTTCGAGGAACAAATTCTGGGTATCAACTACTGATTATAGTCAGTACTGAGTATTAAGTACAGAGTACATTTGTCTTTATTTTCAGTGCGTAAGACTTAAGCAGGAATAAAATTTGAGTTCAGCATCACGCGTCACGATGATATGGCATATTTGTCTAGTATCGAGTGTAGGAAACCTAGTTTAGAGTATACATACTCCGTACTGTAGTACGAATGCTGAGTATATATGAGTATTGAATTCACAGTTCCGACAAATTAGTGTCGAGGTTAAAGTGCAGAGTATCGGATTCAGATTACCGAGTATCTACATCTGGATACTTGAGTATTTAGAGTAGAATATCCAGTACTTAGTATCGAGTACTGAGTAACGAGTTCTGAGTAACGAGTTCTGAGTTTCAATCAGGGAGGACAGAAAAAACGTAGATTTATCCAAATATCAATGATTTTTTTTAAAATTACAACATATCGCTATCGAATATTTTTCCCAGGCAATTTATCTGAAACCGGGTATTTCTTGGAGATATTTTTAAGAGATATTTATGATTAAAGTAAACACTTTTTTATGTTGCAGAAACAGGACCCACAATTGATGATTTTGAGTGCTTCATCTAAGGTGCTTCAAATTATAAATATTTGTAAAAATTTCATTCAAAATTTTTACTCAACGAAGCTTTTACCAATATAAATTCTTGAACAAGTCTGAACTTCTTTTGTTCTCTTAACATACATATATTTTGCAAGAGTTTTTGGATCGACCAAACCGAACTTTCTAGAGTGTTAACATCCGGCACCGGAAAAGATTGGGTTTGCAGAATAACAACAATTAAACAATAATTTTTAAACTTTAGAAAACTGTTATAGTTTATTGACCCGACACAAAATAGTTGTATAGTGCTGAGCATTATCATTTCGAAACCATTCTCAAGCTTGGCATTTTACAATTATGAAAGATTAAAAGCACAAGTCAAGATGAGGCAAATCAAATTTACGCATAGAAGGTTAGAAAGGGAAGGTTGTATGTTTAATTTTTTTTTAACCAATAACTGTTTTCATGATCTTAGATTCCATGAACAAAGCCAAACATGCTCGAACCCCCGAATCGACCCTTTTCCAAAATTATAGACGTATTTTGAAGTATTTTGGAGCTCTGAACTCAGTTAGATGGTAGTTCTAACATTTTGTCAAATGTTATCTAAATTACACAATTAATAACCCAATCTAATAGCACAATTTTTTTATCGAAATTAAAATTTATTTAAATACTAGCTGACCCCGTCAGACGTTTTCCTGCGTTAATATAATTTTGTGTATTATTCTAGTGCAAGCATAGCTCTCATACAAAATTACCAAAAAAAAATACATATATGTGTTCGAGAGGTACCCGAAAGAGTTGACCGATTCGGACCATATTTGTTATCAGCCTTCCTCTATTCATGACGAATGTCTTTATAAAGTTTCATCCAAATCGGTTAAGTTTAGGTCAAGTTATGGTGCAAAAAAGCCGTGGATCCCTGTGTGACCTACCAGAATCAGCTATAGATATAAACCACCTACGCTGTTACTACTACACTCACACGAAATTTCATCGAAATCGGTCCAGCCGTTTAGGAGGAGTGAGGTAACAAAGCCATGTACGGAAGAATTTTATATATTAAGATATCGATATTCTTTACACTTAAATGTTTATATCTAAGTGATATTTTCAATATAGTTCAAAATATCGATATAGATACTTTTAAAATATGCGGAAACTCTAGGACCAACTACTGAGTATCAAGCACGGAGAGTGAACTAATGAGTAGCGAGTACAGAGTACATATGTCTGTACTTTCGGTGCGGAAGATTTTAGTAGGAATACAATTTGAGTTCGGTGTCACGCGTCACGTTGAAATGGCATATTAATTTACTCATTAGCGAATTTGTAGTATCGAGTTCTTAGTAGGGAGTACTTAGTATCGATTACTGAGTATTGAGTATTGAGCTATTAGTATAGATCTCAGTGTTTTGATTTCAGAGGGGAGGATCAAGTACTGAGTATTGAGCTGTGACTATCGTGTACTAATTATGTAGTATTTTGGTCTGAGTATCGAGAAGTTAGTGTCGAGTACTTAATATCGAGTACTGAGTAACGAGTTTTAAGTATTAATTGAGGAGTAACAAGCTCGAAGTGTCAAGTACTGAGTATAGATTATAGAGTAGCACATACACACAAACACATTATTAGGAAAAAGTTGGATTAAATTTTATACAGCAGGCTTTATATAATAAGACATAGGTTGATGCACTTTTTTGAACATTAACAAGAATGAAAATTACTACAATCAAGACATTTATTATGAATATTATAAAAACCACAGTTTAAAGACTGACCCTCGATTACAAAGGTATTCGGCTGAGAAGAAATCTTTGCTTTGAAACTCAGACAAGAATCTTGTTCTGCTTGTTGCGGGTAAGTTAACCTAATGCTCAATAGCTAATAACCGCTGGCTATATGTGCTCCCTCCTCCCCCACCACATTGGTCAGATTTGACGCCTTGAGCCGCAATTCCTGCTCTATCGTCGCTGACTTTGAAAATACCATTTGAGCGGGAACAGCCCCACCCTCCCTTCCACCTGCATACAAACGACTCTAACATCCCTCTGGCGTTCTACCACACCTCCCCATAAACCCAGTCAAGTTTCCACCTGCTGGCCACAAAACAACAACAAAGTGAACATATAAATAACATTGTTGCTACTAGGAGCAAATTGTTTGTGGGAAGGCCGAGGGTGGGCGAGGAAAAAACTGAAATTGAAAATTGTTTACGCTGCTCCGACGGCAACAACAAAAAAGAGAAGCGCAAGAAGAAGAAGAAGACATTAACTTATTAAATTATTGTTTCGACCATAATTTCAACGACACTAAAATTAAAAAACCATTACCAAGCCGAAGGCATTATTTGCTAAAAAGGCCAAATGGAGCGAGGCAACAGCAACGGCAAAGGGCCCCCTCGGCAATGGCAGGAAAATATATTTCCGCTTAATTTATTAACGATTTTTGTTAGCTATAAAGTTTGCCTGTATGTGTGTGTGTGTGGGGGTGAGTGGGGTGTGTGTGCGCACACTAAGTGATTTTTATCTCTTCTTTTTTTTACGATTTGCACATAATTATAATTGAAATTGCGACGCGTCGACTTCTTCTATTCGAGTGCCAATAAATAATAGAATCAAGTCATAAACTGATAAATGATGTGCCTCAGCGTGGATGAGGCATTTCGTGGGTACTTTTTGCTTTTGTGTAATAAACAAAGTTAATCATTTAGGATAATTGAAATTTTTACGAGATACTCAAAGCTATATACATTTTTTTTTCTTCAGGTGGTGCTACTGCCCGGCATTAGTCGCCTGGGAGTATTTATTAATCCAAACTGTTGATTGGAATTATGTTTTAACATACACAAAAGGTGGGAAACACAATTGCGAGCAGACGGGGCCAATAAATAAGGCTTGCACGTGCCACATGAAAGACGCACAAATCTATGCTACAGACGGATACAAAGCAGTTTGCAGGCGGGAAGTTAGATTTGGGGTCGCACCGGGGTTACAGGGGTGAATAAACCAACATTGTTATTGATTTCTTTAAGTTCAAATTTTTTTTATATTAGATTCAGCTTGGGCTTAGAAGTCGTAATGCCTCACTTGGAAGATACTTTAAAATTTGGATTGAACAATTCTGTTCAAGAATCTTTCACATTTTGAAAAATTACAAGTAAAGTAGATTGTAAAACTTATGCTATGCAGTAGGTCGTATAATACTTAAATAGCTGTAGTAGTACACTGAAAAAAATATACTTTTAATTGATTTGGGCTGATTAATTTGATATTTCGTCAATCATTATTATTTTCATATAATTTCTAAGCTATAACATTTCATTATAATCAAAAAGAGAAAGAGACTTATAAAATATGTAAGGAAGTAAAAAGACAAATAGTATTTCATTTCAAAACTTTAATCAACATAGAAGAACATAGAGCAGAGTCGGTCAAGCCTGACCATCTATATCTAACTCTGTACCTCCCAAAGTTTGAATTTATCAACCAAAGTGTTAAGGTGTATAAAGAGCTGCCCATTGCAGTTCCAGCCGGTACTGCGCAGCACAAATGTTTCATTTCCCATAACTCAACTATTGATCATTCGACCTTCACCTTACCTTTGGCGGATCGATAAATAATGCTATAAAACTGTGGGAGAAATGATATGATATGGGATTTTCTTAATTTCGTGGAACTTGAACTGTCTGCAATATGAGAAGCATATGTCTTTCTCTGAGAATTGTTTGTTCATACACACAGATGGACATGGCTACATTGACTTGATGCTGATAATGAATATATATACTTTATAGGGTCAGAGATGCTTACTTCTTGATGTTGCACTTGCACAAACGTAACCTTTGGTACTGGTTATAAAAAATAGTGGAGAATAGTGGAGTCCACTGGAAGATTTTGGTATCTATGTATTTGGACTGGATATTAATTAATCTGCTTGTTCGAATTTAAAAGTATCCACCATGTTTATTTAACTTAGATTCTCATTCAATAGAGCTGAAAAACGTCAAACAATTATAAAAAAAATTAAATATTACAATCAAAATAAGGGGTATTTTTAAATATCTAGTCTAGCTCTGTGGAGTAAAAATAACGATAGCACTCCAATTCATGTAAAAAGGACCTGATCGCAATTCCTAGGAAAGGAGGTTGGGTAAACAATAATAATTAATTAGTGTTGTTTTCTGATTCTCTTAACCCATAAATAGCAGAAAACCTAACCACATACCTGCTACCTTTACCGATCATGGTACCCATTTGATCTTAAAATATGTATTTTATATGCTCGAAAGTTTCACCATGATTGTTAGAGAGGTCATTTTCAAGTGTATCAAAACTTTTTTTTTTTTAATTTGAAAAGTTAAGTATTCAGGTTCGGATCATATCAATATATTTTTTTTTGTGTATCTTTGAATAAAAATGCTTTTAGGCTGAGGCTGTTTTTGTTGTGGAAAAAGTGGTCTTCCCTCAATTCTTCGTAGATTCCGATTCAGGTGCCCGCTTTTTGCGAACATAATTTAGCCCCCCCTTGTGTATATGGATGGTAATAGTATGTATATATAGAAGTGTACATTAATTTATAATTAAAAATGTATAAGCAATTTTTTTTAATTAACTTTAGGTCTCGAGATTGGTGCCTTCTAGGAATTGTGAAAAACTATAGCTTTATTAGGTAACTATTACATCGGACCCAACAACTTTGAGTTTTTGGAAGTGTCTTTGCTAAATTAGACCTCGATTTTGCTTTGTAAATGACGCTCCGCTTAAGCTACGCAACACTGTCCAAAATGTTTTCCAACGAAACTATAACTTAGTGGTAAGTGCAAAGAATTAGCTTTATTATTTTGACTATTAAAAGTATAAACCAACAAACAGTTTTTGTTTTAATTTGCTATCGAACAAAATCTTCAGTGATCCTGATAACCAAACAAAAGAAAAGTGATGGTGTATTATAAATTAAAGATTTTAGCTGGATGCAAGGTGCATTTTGGAGTCTCGAACGCAATTTAACGCAAATTCACCAGATTTTGTCTATAAATCATATAACATTACTAAAGTCGTTATCAATTCCTAGGCCGATAAACTTAGATTTAAATCGAGCTTTGCTCTGTTTGCTGTGCAAACCGACTTCGATGTGATTGTCTTGGCGAGCATTAAATAATTAAATACCATGATGTAAATGTCGCAGAGGACTAAAATCCAAATCAAAGTTTGAGGCTTTTTCTGAAACAGATTAGTTTAGTTGGAAGCACCTTCCTACCTTCTTTCAATCAAGTGTCATTTGTTCTAGTTACTTTTTGATGCATCAAATTGCATCACAAAATCCCTTATGGTCATTTGAGCAACCCTAAACAAATCTCGATGTAACTTGAAAGCTCAGACAGCCATATTTGACCCAAAACCTAACCAAACAAGAAACTTTATGACTTGATTTTTTATTATACGTAATTTAATATTTTATGTGAGGAACATTTTTAGCTGGCCAATAAGCCAGCTAGAAATTTTTGCATATATTTTTTTTTCGCATTATACTTTATGGTTTTTTACGATTTTGTTTTTATTTGCTTTGGTCTATCCCCCCACAGAAAAGGAAAATCTACACACACACACACACACACACACAAGCAGCCATACACAGGCGGCTGCTCAGGAAGCATAAAATATTCTGAGCTAAGCAAATAAAACAACAAAAACCAAACGAAACCAAAAAACCGACGAGAGCGATGACAAGCCTGACATGCCATGTGTCCTGTATCCTAGGTATCCTTAAAATTTTACGTTGATGTCGGGTTAAAAACAAAAAAAGCCAAAACACAAATGCAAAACATAACCAATTTGTGTCATTATAATTGTAATTCGACATACTCTGCTGTTTTAGAATGTCAACTCTTTGGCAACAGCAACCAAAAAACATAAGCAACATATTCAGATTCTTTTTGGTGGAATTTTGTTTGGGGATTTAAATTGACAATTTCAAAACCCAGCTTGATTTTTATACGAGGAGAAATATAAATTTTGATGCAAAAAAATATTTGGTAAATATTTAGGCAATACTTTTGGGTTTAAAAGAACTGTTTTAGTGTAAACATAA
The DNA here is from genome assembly GCA_035044965.1 of Lordiphosa andalusiaca. Taxonomy (NCBI): domain Eukaryota; kingdom Metazoa; phylum Arthropoda; class Insecta; order Diptera; family Drosophilidae; genus Lordiphosa; species Lordiphosa andalusiaca. The sequence continues at coordinate 153,530 of JAWNNM010003327.1, read as the reverse complement.
GAAAACAAGAAAAAAAGTTGGTCAAGCCCGACTATAACATACTCTGTACCATGTTTTTTGATCATAACTCGAAAGCCGTTCATCCGATCTTCTTCATTCCTTTAGCGGATCGATAAGTTATCCTAATAACTTAATATGTCCAGAAGGAACAAGCCATCTATCTTCAAAACTGTGGGAGATATGACGAGATGGTAAGAGATAGAGGTTTGACATGTATGGAACATATGCTTCTTATGTCTGCAGGCAGATCAAGTTTATTTTCAATTTTGGCCACGCCCCCTACCGCCCCTGCAATTTAGAAAAAACGTATAATCTCCCACAGTTTTAAAGACAGATAGTTTGTAGGCATATTTAGTAACCGGGATAACTTATCGATCAGCCAAAGGAATGGTGAAGATTGGATGAACGGTTTTCGAGTTATGATCAAAAGACAGTTCGCTGCTGCAGCGCAGTAGCAGCGCGCTTCAGCTGCTTTTGCAGTATCAAAATGTATGCTGAGCGTATAATTTCGATGGTACAGAGTATGTTGTAGTCGGGCTTGACCGACTTTCTTACTTGTGGTATAGCTAAGAAATAATAATTTCCGATAATATCCAAGAGAGTCAAAACAAAAATTAAATACCCCACAAAACATGCGTTAAAGGGGTCAACTAGACATTATCTCAAATTTCTATAATCTAGGATTCTCAAAACAGATTCGGGCTCTGCTCACCAAAAACCATCTAGAATCGTCACCCACACTTCAATCTACTGGAAAAGGTCAAATGTCATTGCGTTGTAGAATAGGTTCGACGTGTTTGGGATACAAACTTTTTATACTAGCAGGCGCGAAAGAAAGTAAAGTTATAAGCCAAAGAATGTTCGCTGCAGCATTGCATCGCTGATTTTAGGTGCAAATGCAGCATCAAAAGGCATTTTAAGCTTAATCTTTGGTTGGTAAAGAGTATGATGCAGTCCGGCTTGACCGACTCTCTTACTTGTTTTGCATGAGCTTGCACACGCAGTTCCAGAGATATGGTTACTGTAAAATGGGGAAAGAGATAAACCTATTTAAGTGAAGTGCAGTGTACACAAGAATGTTAGCTTCTTGTAATCGATTAGCCGAAAAAACAATTCTTCTCAACAGTCAAAGCTGGACCTTTTATAGGTCAATCAATCACAAAATCCAAAATTGGTCCATAATATTTGTTCGATTGATGAAAAAATCTATCAAGGAACCGACTAGGAGAATAGGCCCCAGAAACAGATTCCTCATTAAGCACCATTTCATGAAATTAGCCGCTGACATCTCAAGATGCCATCGTATGTGTGACCTGTAGGAATCTATGGCATTTTGAGCAAAAACCAAAAGTTAAAAAAATACCTAAACAAAAGTTCTCAAGTTCAAAAAAAAAAGGTAAAAAGGGTCCTTTAGGGCAATCAGCCATGAATCAGCCATTATTATGATTGTTAAAAGCATTGCTCAGGCCAAGTATTTATAAAGTAATAAAAACATCACAAAAATGTTTTCGTACACCAAAATGATAAAGGTTTTCATTTGCAAAGAAAAAACTTTTGACCAGAAGAAAATAAATAATAACAAAACAGAAAAAGGACAACTATGTGGCATGCAACAGAAAACAAAGCGAAATCAAACACACACAAAAAAAAAAAGGGGGGGAAAGAAAGGAAAGAGAAATAACCATTGGCCAATAATGATGGTAAAGTCAAACTGCATGAAACAATCATGAAAAGAAGTGGTGAGACGGGGCGGGGTACAGGGTACAGTGAATGGAACTCATAGCCAAGCAATCAGCGCATAAGCACGCCCTGTAATCAAGCGTACGACCCAGTCAAGTCCCCCAAAATCACCCAACACTGAGGCGCAGCGTAGCGAAATGAAAAGTTTTGTAATTAAAATTGAAAAAAAGGAAGAAAATAAAAGAAAAAGTGGAAAATATTTCTTCGCTGCTTGTTTGGCTGTGATAAGCGGGCAACATTCTGGAAAACTATTTCCTTCAGCCCAAACTGAGAGAAACTGAGAGAGAGAAATAGCAAAACAGAGTTTAAGCAATAGTTCAATAAACCTCAAACTGTACGCCGCGGTGAGTGAAAAAATGTATTTCAAATTGAGTGGGTTTTGTCTGGTTTCCACTGACACTTTCTCAATAACATTTGCTAAGGGCCGATATCTCATATGGCTGTTTTTACAAGTCCAGTGGGATTTGACGAATCTGTTTTCTGGTATTGCAGAGATTCATCATCGTATTTCGACAATAACAACCGTCTTATCTTTGTTTTTACCAGGCCCATTCCTTTGTCACACCTACACTGAGAAAAAAAAAACAATAGCTTAGATTGAAAACTTCTTTTTCAAAAAGATTTCAATTTTCAACAAAATAGATTGAATAAACTTTAAGTAAGATTGAAAATCTCAAAATTAAGTTATATCATCTCTCAATTTCCCACAGTTTTCAAAGATAGATGGTTCGTACCTTCTAAACATATTTAGCTTTCAGGATTATTTATCGATCCGCCAAATTATTGATAAAGATTGGATAAGCGGTTGTCGAGACCGAAAAAGATATTGATAGGTGGTGCACATTTCCTCGCAGACTTGAAAAAAGTTACGAAGTTGGCTAAGAAGTTTTTTAGATGTTTCAAACTTTCTTTCTGATTCCTGAATAACAAGATAAGATTAAAACAATGTTAAAACATTTTTACGGAGTACCCTTAGTTTTTTGCGAGCTTTCAAAGTCAGCTGATTCAGTGGTGCTTTAAATTGTCAAAGAAAGCGGGAAATATTAATGAACTGGCAGCTTTAATGGTAACTCTATTCCAAATTTAAACTGGAAAAAACAGGTAATGGGATGTAAATAAATAGTAAATACATGTTATTCGATACTTATGTGTTGATATTAAATTGACCAATGTGTTGTTCATATGTTTTTTAACGTGGTATGCTCTATGGAATATTTCTTTTATATAGCACACCGAATCACCAAGGTGCTAGTGAAATGTTGCTAACCAATTACCACAGAACTAAAAAGTATCAAAGGTTTTTGCCGTATTGCCCCTTTTCGAAAAAATTGACTCTTTGCCACGCTGCCTGAGGTTTGGAGCCACAATAAACGCGAAGGATTCGCAGTAAAAAGTTATATTTTCGAAAAAATTTATGAACACTTTCTAACTGATTACCAAACGACTGCAAATTCCAAGAAAGTCAACCAAGTTTTTTGTTTATTTACACAAGCATTTACCGAAATGGTGGCTTGCATCTAACATTGTTGTTGCTATTGAGAACCAAAAAATTACACAATTCAATGGTGTCGAAAACAATCGAGCTATAAAGATGCAGGACCTCGCCTTAAAAGGAAATTAGCCTCCAAACTGGCTTTCTGACTGACTCTCTGTACATGCTGCTGAAGTCTCACAAAAGTCGAAGCAACCAGAAATGGCTTTAGTGGTAAAGATAACAATGAGCAATTTAAGTGATGTAAGTAAAAAATTGAGATAAATGATGATTACGAAATCACTTGTCTAGATAACATACCTTTCGATAAGGAAATTGGAGAATATTGAGTAAATCAATAAAGTTAAACTGGCAATTCTTGTATATAAACTTAAAATATATAATTTTTTAAGCTCTGGTATTTTTAAAAGTATTATTTTGCGAAATTTATGATTTAAACAAATTAATTATAGTAGATACGAAATAAATAGATCATTGTGGGTATGGGGAGGAAGAAAGGCGGGATACAAACGCCTACAAATTTTAGTTTAGTTTAAGGAACATTTGTACAAATATGTATATTTTAAAGCTTATGCCAATATTACTGACTTTTTTCCCACAGTACACTGTGCGTCAATGGGCAAAAGAATTTTTGCTGCAGCAGCATTACTTTCAGCTGCTACTGCACCATCAAAATATATACAAGCCATACACTCAGAGAAAAAATTGAGAATTTCATACTTGGATCAAGAATGTTCGATGTCAGAAGTTTGATAAAAATGAAAATTTTGGATCCAAGAGTGAAATTCTTGATCCAATTATGTATTTTTTATTCCTTTTTTACTATGTCGAAGAACAAATCTATCTCAAATCAAGCAGGATAGTTCTTGAATCAAGTTTCAGTTTGCTCATACTTGAATCAAGAGCATACAGCATTTTCAAAAGCCGAGAAAGATCTTTCTAATATCAAGAGCTCATCAGATTTAAGATTAAGATCCTTTTAATCCTAAATCAAGAGCTTTACAGTTTAAAATCCATTGTTTTCTCCATTTTGTACAAATTTATTTCATAGAAGAAGAATTGTTAGACCATGCAGCAAGTTTTAGCCGGCTTGAGGAATACATAAAACCTCAAAGCAGCATCGGTCTAAGACTGTCAACTGACATTCGAACAGCCGTCTCTTCATGCCAGCAATACCAAAACTGGTTGGGAATTCCATGGCAACATAAATGCAAAATTTGATTGCGCTCTCTGCTCGATGGCTTCCCCACACACCCCTCTCCCATAAAAAAGAACACTGAATGAGCGAGTTCAGCACCATGCTCTCTGTTTCTTTACCTCACTCGCCGTGCGTAAATCACCATACTGAGAACGAACTTAGCTCAATTTGAAGAGCGAAATTCTTGAAAACTTAAGAGCGAACATATTTTTTTCAAGACTGTTTGTTCATGAGTTATTTGCTTTGCTGTTTTCTGACTGTACACCTTTGTTGGAACAGAGTATAATGTAGTCGGGCTTGAACCACATTCTTTCATGTTTGATGTATCTGTTTCTTATATAATATATAAATAAATATATTATATATATAATATATATAATAAATACATCTACGTAAAAGTAAAACAAGTTTCCAACTTTACTTTGGTCTATGCTTATAAAACCAATTATCTAAAATGTAAGCTTTTTTCCAAGTCTGTTGTTCAAATTGTGAGATTTTAATTAGGATTTTTAAGGGGCTCTCCTGTCTAGATGTAGGAAATTTATTCTGGGAACACACCCCATTCCCCATTCTAGCCAACCAATGGTGCATGATTGAAGCGTTTTAAACGTCATTTCTAATGAGGCGAGTCGGTGAAGTGAGTGAGGGGAGTGACTGAGAATAGAATACAAATACGTACACACACACACACAAAAGATTCCAAAAGTTGTTGTAGCATGTCAGACATTTCTATAATGATGACAGCCCCCTTCAACAGAATTGGCACATTTATTTGATGCAATTATCAGCTGTATGGAATATAATAGCCTGGCGAGTTCAATGTAACTACACACACATACACACACACACACACACAGTGGAAAACTAAAATGAGAATTGGAATTTCTAAAAGGAATTCAAAGCAAAAGGTAACATCAATCATTTGCCACTTGTGGTGATAAATTTGGATATTAGCTTACAATTAACATTAATTTGCTTGATAAATACCTAAAATCAATTATTAGGAGAATGTGACGCCTTTATTGACATAAGACATATTAGCAGCAGTTATGGCATGCCATTAAATATGCATTTGTTTCAATTATGCCCCAGCTAAAATATGTACATATGTATGCTTTGTGTGCTGTGAGTGTGGGTGGTTTGGCTGGAGTAGAAAAATGTTTAAAGACCTGCCTTAAGCTCTTTCACCAAGTTATTTTCATGCTAATTACAGACTAGCAAGCTGAAGTTGTCTCACTCAAGGCATTTAAATTTTCAAGTTTTAATGCAAAACACACGCATACACACACACACATACACACACACATAAATTGGATGACACACATGCAGATGGCAGCCAACGTATATGAGACACAAATTAACTTATGGCAACAATGCAAGTCGGAGGCGTCCTCATCATCGTCTTCGTCGTTCTCTTATTGTTGTCGTTGGTTGTCGTTGACAACGCTGGATAATAGCTAAGGTATACAAGCGCATCTCAAAGGTACCTATATGCATGTGAATGGTCGGGTGCGGTAAGTTGACACAGTTGATGAGAAAACGGCACCCAGTTGACTGCGAATTGGGTATACTCTTACCTTTAAGTTGAGATAACAAGTGTGGAATTGTGTGATGGAAATACTGAAGCTTGTGCGGGGCTCGGGCATTGCGGTTATGTTCCAAACACTAGCCAAAACTTAACATCAGATGCCGCTTACCCTGACCCATGCATAGAGTATTTACAGCACAAAAGCATTGCATGCTTACGGGCGTCTCTGGAAATTGTGGCAATCTCGCCCGAGTTTTGTGCAGCGAAAGTGCGCGCCAGCCAACTTACTTTTGCCTTGTTTTCATTCTTAATTATTAATTAAGAAATAAGCAGAGCAACCGACAGAAGAAATAGTGGCGGCTGCCATTGCATTGTTGTTGGCTGTTTCGAGTGCTGCATAACTTTAGGCGCACAATTCGCTGGCTTAATTAGCCAGCTGGCTGCGTCTTAAATTGCATTGCCAATTTAATGGCAATGGCTTACTAATTGCAATATTTTGCACCGCTTAGCCGGAAACATTTGGTCTCTCTCTGGCAGCGTCATTTTCGATTCAATAAAATGCAAAAATATCCCATTAAAAAAAATTTAAAAAAAAAAAACTGAATTGCAGGGAAAACCTCATAAAAATGTAAAAATTGTACGCCCCTTGCAGCACTTAAAAATCAAACCACAATTCTCACCAAGAGGAGACGCGGGGGGCGGGGGCTCACAAACACATAACCAATATGCCAGCGTAAGCGTGTGCGTGAGAGCTCAAACCAACGCACTTCCGGTTTAATTAAACGGAAACTGATTTAATTGCATATTTGATGAGCAACGGCATAGCAGGCGAGGTGGCTACAAAACGTCCTTTGCCAACTGGCGGGCCGTTGTAATCCCCGTCGCTGTTGTTGTAGGCAACGCACTTACTTAGTTATGCAACAGCCCCAAGACTTTGGGTCGCGACTTGTCTGTCTGTGAGAGGAGGGCGACTTGACGCTCTTTGAGAGCTTAGCATAAATTGTGATGAATACTAAAAAGGCATTTTATTTATGCTTCACTTAATTACACACACACACACACAATCAAGTCTGCAGCTGTGAAAAAGTAGCCAACATCCTGAATGTCCTTGTCACCTAAGCGATATAAATAAATAAAATGTCGTTTGCTGTTCTCATCGGACTCCAATATCTAGAAGAGTAGGCCAGCAGCTCGTCCGTTCTATGTTTATGCATACTAAAGTGCTGAAAAAGTTCAGCAGAGTCTACAGAGACCACTAACGGCCCAGTTAAAAACTTGTACTTTGACAGGTAAAAAGCTTCAATTTATTTTTCGAGAATTTTTTGTTATCATTCGACCCAGTTTTGCTTGCGAAAAACTTAAAGCATCCATCCTGAAATTTTATAAGAAGTCGTTTGGTACATTCAAAAAAATATGTTCTTACCATAACATACAAATGGGAGTGAGGGGGGTAAATACAGAAGAGGTAGAGTACATTTATAGGCGGATAAACCCCTTAACTATTATTTTTTAGGATATTTTCTTTATGTTAGTTTACTAAAAGTCTTCTTTCTGAAAGTAACATTAAACTTGGTAGTCATTATTTTATTTTCTAACTTTGTCCTGTCTGGGATTTGATCTCGGGACCTAGGAGCCACCACTTCAACACGAAAGCAAAGACTTATAGATATTTTAGATCACGCATGGATGAAATCGAAAATTATTATCCAATGTCAGCTACCACTAACAATCGTGTTTTCTTTCACAGGCTTCATCTATAATATCCATAAATCTTTGACGAAAGCCTTCGACTACCAAGCACTCGGGTGAGACACAGTAAAGAGCGCAGTCAAATCCTTAGCACTTAGCTGCCTCTTATATATTTCGAAAGCAGGGAATTCAAACTTGAGAATTACAAAGCGAAGTGTTTTTCTATTTTTCTAAATTTTAGGTCGATTTTTATACTCTGTACCGTAGTTACATAGAGTATTATAAGTTTGTGCAAAAGTATGTAACATCCAGAAGGAAGCATCTCCGACCCCATAAAGTATATATATTCTTGATCAGCATCAACAGCCGAGTCGATATAGCCATGTCCGTCTGTCCGTCTGTCTGTCCGTATGAACGCACAGATTTCAGAGATGGTAAGAGATAGAGGCTTGACATGTATGGGACATATGCTTCTTATGTCTGCAGGCAGATCAAGTTTATTTTCAATTTTGGCCACGCCCCCTGCCGCCCCCGCAATTTAGAAAAAACGTCATATCTCCCACAGTTTTGAAGATAGATGGCTTGTTCCTTCCGAACATATTTAGTTATTAGGATAACTTATCGATCCGCCAAAGGAATGAAGAAGATCGGATGAACGGTTTTCGAGTTATGATCAAAAGACAGATTTTCTTGGTACAGAGTATGTTATAGTCGGGCTTGACCGACTTTCTTTCTTGTCTACAATAATTTTAATACATTTTAGGGCAAACTTCTCAGCAAGCTGAATATCAGCTCCCGCTTTTGTATTCAGAAATCAGAGAACTCTAACTTGGGATTCACAAGCGGTGTTTTTCTAAATTCAAGTGCGATTTTCTACACTAATGTTTTTTTTAAACTATGCTTTCTAAGTTAAAAAGTCGAATTTCTTAAAACTAAAAAAAAAAAATTTTCAGTGTAGTTACTCATGGTAAAATGGCGATGGTGATGGTGAACATGGTAAGGCTGTTTCAGTCCATTCTTTTCAGACGCATACTAAACTCTTATCAGCACTTTCCATACATGTCAAACCTCCATCTCTTACCATTTCTGAGATCTGTGCGTTCATAGGGACAGACAGACGGACATGACAGACATGACTCGGCTATTGATGCTGATCAAGAATATATATACTTTATAGGCTCGGATATGCTTCCTTCTGGCTGTTACATACTTCTGTACTCAGAGATGTTTCCTCGGAGATGCTTCCTTCTGGCTGTTACATACTTTTGTACAAACTTATAATACTCTATGTACCTACAGTACAGTGTATAACGAGAACGCTAAGCTAGCTTCGTCTGTGCCGAAGTTTTTATACCCTTGCAAGGGTTCGCTCGAGGACGAAACGTTCTGAACTTGAAATATGACTGATAATATTATTGAAATGAGAACCAACCTTTTTGACTCAAGAACATTTTGTACTCACAGTAAGATGATAGATTCTAGAAAAGTGAGTTTAAGTACAAAATAGACTCATTATCTTAGCTCCACAAACTGTGCAACAGAAAATATAAGTTATTTTTAAGCGAGTCTGTTCTTAAAATTCCCAACTGGCTTTAGCACTTTTGTAATGAATTAATGGTAAATTTCTGAGCTACTGTAGCTCTAACTTGCCCGTTGGTTATGGGTCTTGGATATTTCTTAGGTTATTACAGAGACCTCGTTCAAGAACAAAGTGGAAATAGCTTCTGTATGGGCTCAAACCAAGAACATTTTGTACTTGTTTAAAAAACTCTTATATTCTTCCCAGAATGTTAATGGGCTGGCAATAGAAATTACTCACTTTAAGATCGAATGTTTTGTACTTATTTTGAGACATAATCGAGCTTGACTTAAGACCATTATAAGCTTAAAGTATGATGAAAAATATTTTAATAATTCAAAACATACTTAATATATCCCAAAACAATCTAAAATCATGTATTTCGTGATTGAAAAAATCTTACTTGATATAAGGATTTTGTACTTAAATCAAGTATTTTCGTACTTACCGTACTATTGACACGGTTTGTACTTAATTCCAGTACAAAGTTCTTGGTCTTTTTTCTGAGTGTAGTTTATGGGTTCGGAAATTAATATTTCTATAAGGGTATAAAAAGAAAAGGATTACAAATTATTTTTGATTTGTCTGTCAGTATGAACGCACAGAGATCAGAGATGGTAAGAGTTAAAGCTTCGACTTGTATGAGGCCGAATCCAATCTAACATTTATGCTGGGCAGCATGTACTGTACTATTACTCTTTGTGTGGTAAATACCAACTTTGGTGTACTAAGTACTATTTATTTTCTGGTTGTTTTCTTGTCTTCTTCTTTTATGTAAACAATTAAAGTAAGTCAATGGTTCCTGTAACTAATTACATTGAGCTTCTCAGGCATGTATAAGTGCTGAACTGAGTTGGCTCAACTGAGTTTTTTGACATTCTGGTTTGACGAAAACTCAGCTGTGGAATCGGCTCGTGTATATGGAGTTGGCGTAGTTGATATATAGGCATTGTTATACTCTGTACCGTAGGTACATAGAGTATTATAAGTTTGTGCAAAAGTATGTAACATCCAGAAGGAAGCATCTCCGACCCCATAAAGTATATATATTCTTGATCAGCATCAACAGCCGAGTCATGTCCGTCATGTCCGTCTGTCCGTCTGTCCGTCTGTCTGTCCGTATGAACGCACAGATCTCAGAGATGGTAAGATATAGAGGTTTGACATGTATGGGACATATGCTTCTAATGTCTGCAGGCAGATCAAGTTTATTTTCAATTTTGGCCACGCCCCCTGCCGCCCCCGCAATTTAGAAAAAACGTCATATCTCCTACAGTTTTAAAGATAGGTGGGTTGTTCCTTCTAGATATATTTACTAATAAGGATAACTTATCGATCCGCCAAAGGAATGAAGAAGATCGGATGAACAGTTTTCGAGTTATGATCAAAAAACAAATTTCCTTGGTACAGAGTATGTTATAGTCGGGCTTGACCGACTTTCTTTCTTGTTTTTTTTATAAGAAATGGCTAAATATTTATTTTAAATTAAATTCCTATTTTAAAGTAATTTATTAAGTTAACCATTTCAGTTTAATATACCGGATTCTGCTTTTAAATCATCACACCCAGGTAGACTGAGAATATCGAAGCTGCGCAGTGAGCTTGTAGTTATTTGATGGGCATCAATTAAAGGCACAAGCTGAGTGTCAATCAAATAAAAGAGTCAGCCAAGCCTCGACTATTATATACGCTTTACCCACTAACGTTTGTGCAATATTTAGCACATAACTTGGCTATTGTTCATTCGACCGTTAACAATCCTTCGGCGGATCAATAATCATCCATGGTTACTTAATATATCCAGAAGGCACGAACTTTCTATTTATACCACCCTGCGAGGTACAGCCTCTATTTCAAAATTGAGGAGGCGACAGGGGGCGTGGTAAATATTGATTGCAGGCAACAAGTGCAGTAAGTTTTTGTTCAATTCATGTCGAACCTTTACCACTCACCATCTCTGAAAACGTTATACACTCTGTGACCCATTGGTGCAGAGTATAAAAAATATATCTATATATAAAGTAATTAATATCCGAAACTTTCAGTAAAATGGTACAAAGTAATTCACTTTTAAAGTATAGTCCATTTATTTTTCTTATTCGTAATGAATAGTTTAGAGACAACAAGTCAATGCTCCTTCAAAGCGAAGTATAAAGACACTAGAAAAAAACGGCGTAAAAGGTGACTTATTTGATATCCTCTTTCAGAAATAATAAGGGAATTTGATTGTTTCCATTGATGATGAACAACTTGAAGTTTCGCTTGGTGGCGATTGAGGGGATATTAAGACATATTTTTGAACCCAACGCTGCTGATCTGCGTACATTTTCTTGAGTTCTGCCTGAGTCGGTTCGTGATAGGGCCAATTTTTAGGACAAACCCCATGTGACTGAATTTGAAAGGATTGACATTTAGCTTCGACAATATTGTTATCTGCCAATTTGGTTTTGGAACTGTGTTTACTGAATGCCATGTGAATTTTCTTTCGGTGTTTAGCATTGATAGCGGCAATCCTGACCTGATGTCTTTTCTGTTGGGGTACAGGGCGCGATTTTACATTTACAGGCTCGGTGCGTACCATCATATCATATCCATCGGCGGTTTCGTAAATTTCCGATAATTCATACATTTTCAAACGCAATAAGACACGTTCGAATCCGGGATCTATTCCACCCAGCTTAAAGATGCCCATATCGCCAGCACGAAGTGCAGTACAGCAGTCCGAGACTCTACGTGCCATTTCACCAAATCCGCTTTCACCATTCATAATCATATTGCGAACTTTTAGAATTTTTTTAAATGCTTCCGCCTTACTTAGTACTATTCGGTCCGCTTGTCGCCAGGATCTGGGAAAGTCAACGTACCTGTGCTTGACTAATATATGACTACAGCGAAATCGAGACCATGGAAAAATGTATTCATCATCTTTCTGATGACATCCAATTGAATAGACACTGCGTGGATATCTATAGAACGATTTCCCAGTGTACGTATTGCAGAAGTACATCTCGTTCGAGACAGTCGACCTACGTTCCTGCCAGCCATCGGGAAGTTTTGCACCACCATGATATGCGGTGCTATGCAGAATTGGTGGATGCAAGGCACACGCCGAAGAGGCACTGCCCATTCCGAATCCATAGACCCGAGAGTCACTATCGCTAGAATCAGTCCAATCGAAATAACTGGTTTCTGTGGGTGCCGGTGAGACTGGCGATTCTATTTCTGAGTCACTATCATCATCATGGTCAAACAAGATTTTGAATGTAGTTTTTAGAAAATATGAACTCATCTTTGGGTAGTAAAAATTTATTGTAAAATAATGCTAAATGTATATGTACTAGTCTATCAGACTCACAGTATGAAGTGAAGGCTATATTTTTTGAAACTGAACTAAAAAAACCCGGGTGAGTGATAGGATTAAAAACTGATCATATTTCTCATTTTAAAAGGAGCGATAATAATTTTCTTAATTTTCTTTACATGTATTTTCAATGCGTGAAAAATATATATGGGTACAGCTTAGTGGATTTATTAATTGGTCCACGGTTTCCATTTTCAATTTTGCCAGTTTTGTCAACTATATGAATAAAAACTTTTGCATCGAGTCGATTATTTGCCAACACTACAGCTTGTGTATTGGTTTATGAACAAAATTAAGTTTCTCTCTTATACTTTTACTTTAACAATCCGAATTGAACTACTATTAAGACTTGATTCATCCTGATGCAACCATGCAAAAAATTAACTAAGTCGCAAGTATAAAAGTACTTGGTTCAAGTAAAAATTCTTTTTTTATGTAAGTTTTTCGGGATTTATTAAGTACATTCAAACTGTCAAAATATGTTTTAAGCACTCTTTCGCAAAGTTCATTCATTTCTAATGTCAACACAAAAACATTCTAGGAAGAGAAAAAGAGAACTTCCCATACAATTCAAAAGCTATTCCCAATTTGTGCCAAAAGTTGATCCCTGTATCGAATCAAAGAATTCTAAAAATATCTAAAGGCGATAAAATAACCAAACAGAATTACTTTACTTCGGATCTTAGGTATCACTATATATCAAATGTGTTAGAGCCAAATATTTACTTATTGGATTAATTTTTGAACTTGAACTAAGCACTCGCTTTTCTTAAATTTTTCGTCTTACTGTAAAATCAAAAAGATCTTGATTCAAAAACGTTTGTTTATGTTTTAATAATACTAACAGTCAGTTTTCGATTGAAGAATGTTTTGTAGTCAATTTAAATACATCAAAGAACGAATCATACTTGAAATGAAAAATACGAAACTTAATAAATTCTATCCCGTTTAGTCTAGAACGCTGCTGCGCCTGTGCACCTATTATGTGCCGAGAATTTGTATGATGTTTACAAAGGTAATAAGTTTGTTGTTGCTTAGATTGTTTGAAGAAAATTCAGATAAACTTGTTCTGGATTGCAGTTAATTGCAAAAAAAACTTGCAAACTTAACTCAAGAATTAAATTTATAAAATATTTTATAACATTTGAAGGCGATGACTTATACTTGGAGACATACACGAGATTTGTGTGACGCGTGGCATGCTGAGTACGCCGATCCATATTACCATGACCTCTCCTTGGCATCGTTACAACTATCGAACTTTAATCTTATTATCTGCTTAATCAAATCAAAATCTACTCTTCAATATAAAGCACTCGGAATATATATAGATACCCAAAATCTTTACCCGCATAAACGTAGTTTTTATATGCTTTTCTCTGTCTCATAGTTAATTTTTATTACTTCCTCTTCACACCGACAGCCAATGGAAATTGGCATCTCCATCTCCATTTCCAACGCCTGCGTCTTTTGCCAGCGTGCTTTTAATTTAATGTGCGCATTTTTATGAACATGTTAATTTGATATTCAATAAAGTTGGTTTGATTTTCGGCTTTTAATGGATTCGCGCATTTAATGACATGGCGGTTGGGTAGAGCTCGCAGAGCTTTCTCCCGGATTTTAATACTTGTCACTTTCGCAACGCTTCGTTGAAGCCGTGGCCACTACGTCCTTGTCCATGATGTTGTCGTCCTCTTTTTTGGGAGGGTGCAAATTACTGCACAGCTTATTGAGTTTGTGATTTGTGATCCATAGGAGCGGGAGGATACTAAAATCAGGTTCGCAGCTCTTATTTGTTAATGAAATGTGGAAAGTGTTTTGGTTTTAAGTAGCTTTCGACTTTAGAGAAGTTCGTAAGATAAGTTGAGAGCTGGAAATGTTTTAATATTGTGCATCAAATTTGGAAATTAAAACCATAAAGCGACTTTTTCTAAACACAATATCACACAGAAAATTGTTAGTTTAGGTGAAATCGTACAAAACTTTCAAAATCAATCGAAATTCTGACCAGTTAACCCTTCTTTTCCCCGCCCACTTAAGGTTCGTGCTGTTAAACATTATTCTTGTGCGCTCATAAAGTGCAGCTACTTAAGTTTTACAGCTTGGCACCCACATTTTACACCTTTCCACATTTCACTTTTCACATTTTACGATTTGAGAGCACATTATTGAGTAATTATGCGGCATCAAAAGAAAATATTTTGTTGTGTTTTTTTTTTGTTTTTGGGGGATGATTTTGTACAGTAGTCCGCCTAGTCCCTGTTTTCTTGCAACAATTTTATGAACACTCAAAAATGCGAACACATAACATTAACAGACTCATTAACTGTGAACAAAACAAATATAATTTGTAGACCAATAAATCCAACCTTAAACAAATAGCTAAAGCAAGCGGAAGCCACAGAATATACTAGAAAAAAATAAATACTTGAAGCTAGACAAGGGAGACAACAAAGCAAATGGAAAAGAATCCTTTTATTACTTTTGGTGCGGCAACAGATTTCGAGGGCACAAAAATGAATTTAGCATAAATGAAACATTTTTACGAGCTGCCATTACGGACCAAAGCAACATGACAACAATAAAAGAAACGAAAACGAAACGAAAAGCAACAGACAAAAGCAAATATTTGGACAAATTCAGCAAACCGATGGGGAGGGGACGGAAGAGCGAATGTAATGAACAAAATATGCCCAGTGCAAATACAAATTTACGTATGCGCCGCCAAGCATGTACTACACTCGTATGTACGTACACGGAAAGAAAAGTTTATTCATTTGGTTTTTAAGTCAATTAATGCTTAGAAAAATATGTGGGAAACTATAATTAAAATTTTATTAAATCGAGGTTTTCACAAGCCACAACTGGAGTACTAAATTTGGGAAACGCTCTAAGGGAAAGTGACCTAAGCTTAAATTAAGACTTGAGACTTGAAATCGGAGTTTTCAATTTCCAATGTTTGCGACATGGTTAAAAAATCTAACCTTACGGGCTGACATGTTAATGTACTCAAATATTATGGTAAATGCTCATTAACAAAAACCAAAAACTATAATGAAAAGCTGACTTAGCTTCCTCTGTGCCGAAGAATAAATTCACTTGAAACAGATCTTTCATTTGGCAGCTAAAAAAAATTGTCCTTTCGATCAGTTGTGTGCTCTGTTAAAAGAAGACTGTGCAAAAGCTCAGCTAGATAGCTTCAAAACGGATAATAATTGGTCTCTTGATCGCCATGGTTTTTAAACTGAAAATACCGAGCCACATCTCAAATCTTATTTAAGTCATGAGCTTGAAACTTGGTCGGTAAGCTGTTAATATGAAGTTGACTATTTAACTGATTCCGAACCGTTATCGATTCGGTTCAATAACGGTTCGGAGACATATTTCAAAAGAAATTTATGCAAGGAACTTAATATTCGTTCTGTAGATTGGTAGTATGGATATTTGGATATTTGATCGGTCTCCAACCGGTTCAAAAATTATGCAGAGCCATTTTTCAGAATTTACCTGAGCTAAACTATGAAATTTGTGCTCCAAGTACACAGAAAAAAAATCCAAATATATCCAATTGGATTGAATATCTTTAAATATATTTATTGTGATTTTTTTATAATGCATTTTCCATATCCTTTGAATGGTTTTCAGCACCGTTAGATGGTAATTTATGAACCATTTAAAATAAAACGGATATTCTAATATCAAAAAATATCCTTTCATCCACCGAAATCAAATTATGTTTTTTAATGTCATTTTTATACCCTTGCAAAGGGTATTATAATTTTTCCCAGAAGTTTGCAACGCATATATGCGTGTCAATAGAAATATTCATTTCCGACCCAATAAACCATATATTATATATTCTGGATCAGGTTGACGAGCGGAGTCGATTGAGCTTTGTCTGTTCTTCTGTCTGCCTATTTGTATCTATTCAAACTAGTCTCTCAGTCTTAAAGCTATAGAGCTAAAATTTTGCATAGAGTCTTATTTTTGCTGCACGCCATAACATGTCGGAACCGACCGGATCGGATGACTATATCTCATAGCTCCCTTAGGAACAATCGATCGGACCAATAGTTTAAGTGCGAAAAACTTTTTTCTTTTCAATGGAAACATCTCCAAACTTTGTATTCGCAGGTTTTCTATGCTTCTGCCAAGTTTGATGAAAATCGGGCAACTATATGGTATAGCTGCCATACAAAAGATAGGTCTGAAAACCGTCTTAGTTAGAAAAACATTTTGGTTTTTAATAGAAGAATAGAATCTTGAAATTTTGTATTTATATTCTTCAAACTTTTGTCCAAGTCGGATGACTATATCACATAGCTCTCATACGATCGATCGGTCGGAAAAGGGGTCGTTGTGGGAAAAAGATTATTTTTGAAACTATTTAAGCGAGCACTTGCAAGAGATAGCTTAGCTTTCTCGTTTTTATATTAAAACATGCATTTTTCATATTCTTTGGATGTTTTCTGCTCCGTTGGATGAAAATTTTAGATCCATTCAACATTAAATTGATGTTTAAATATCCCAAAATAGACTTTGAAAAATATCCTTTCCAAATGAATACCCAAAATCATCCAATGAATATTTTTAATATCCATTTATTCTCTGTGTAGCTATTTAGAAGAGGCTATAAAGAAGAGAAGAAAAGAGAAGAGAGAAGAGAAGACGAAGAGACTTAAAATCTTCTGACTGGCTGAACTATTCAATTAAATAGTTTTCACGTATCGCCACAAATGCTTTGACTTGAGCCAAGTCATCCGCCGCTGTTAATTTCGTATTGTTAGATTTTTGGTAATTTAAGCATATAGTAGCTTAAAAGTCTTAATTTGATACATTTTTTAGGATCGGCTAGCTATCCCTTAGCTAACTCAATGTTCAGTTCAATTACAGTTCGACACGTGGCGCAGTAGGCGGTTATTTCTTGTGTATACAGTTCAGTATTTGTTACGGTGCTAAGAATAGAACGAACACTCAAAAAAAAATAAAGCCAATCCGATACGGGATTTAAAACAGGGTGATCCCGGATATTCTTCAGCCGATCCCGAAATAGATTGATTTCACTACCCCCTTTTTTTTGAATCCCGAAAATCTTTTTTTTTTCTGTGTACTTACATTGGTGGGTGCTCTCAGAATGCCTTGAGAAACCGAAAACTCGCAGCATTTTGAACGGTAACGGATTAAATTGGAATAATTGAAAGGCTGGAACTGAATATCGAAGAGTAGATTACATCGCCACCTGTTGAAGTATTCCCCACATTTCATTCACGTAGCAATTAGAAAAAAACTTGTAGAAAGAAGGTTTTCAAGCTTCTAAGCCGTTTCTTAAGCATACCAACAAACGGTGACATGACATACAGTCCAAGGACCATTTTTATATTTACAGATTCTTTAGATTTAACAAATTAAAATTATGCTACCACTAATACTTAAACCCAATCCGCATTTCTAGTACTATTGCAATATGCTTTGGCCCATTTTCACAATGTCCGGTTACTCCAACTGACCAGCAGATTAGCGGAATTCAAGTGTCTCAAGTTGTGTATAGCATAACCGGAGCATCCAACTTAACCGCAGTTAATAGCCCGGGTGCAGTACCTATGAAATTATCGATATTTTGATCTATAAACAATCACTTGTTTATTTGATAAATTGCAATAAAAAGTTTGTGAATAATCGATTTCTCCCTCTCACGCACAGGAAATAGAGTTTGAAGAGGCAGATCATGGAATAAATAATACAAGAAAAACAGGGAGAAGACTAATTACTCAATTGATATGGATGATGGCAAAATTTGCTTAACGACTTAGGTTGAGAACATCAATATGTATCATAATTCCTGCTGTGATAAGAGATCAAGTGTGATTCGATTTACAGTTACTTGTATTTTTAACAGAAATCATGCATTGTTGTTAGAGAGAAAACTTATGGTGGAGTCCGCTTTTTTTTTTGGTATGTCGTTATTGCATTTCATACTTCGCAATCATTTTTTTCAGCTTTTCCAAAGAAAATTTGCCAACAAAATTCAATAGCACTAATAATACGACAACGAAAATACCTTATTCGTTGACAGTGTCTGGTCACACTGATGCAGCCAGTGGAATTGATCGATATCGGGTGAAACTGTTGTTGAGAAACCCAAATGACTTATCCGCTGATCATCTTGAGTAAATTTGAGAGAAACTTTTGAGAAGTTGGGCCTTAATGGAGAGAAGGGAACAGCATCGAAGTCGTTTGGTTTTTCATCCGTCATCAACTATCCTCAAAACATGATACATTAGGCGATCCTTGGAGCCAAGTGCATTTCTTTTAAATCCGCTTTTTGTTCTGCTGCCTACTTATTATATTGATCTAATTTTTTTCCCGTGTATATTTGTTACGTATATAACGATGTCACAAGTTGAGCAGATAGGTCTGGGCCATAAAAAACATCATCGAAGCCATTTGTCAAAAGGCACGAGACGAGACGAGACGCTCAGCATTTCGCATTTCGTATTCATTGCCAAAAATCACAATAACAGGCAACGACGAAGTCCTGATCCCACCTCCACTCACCCCCAATGCCGTACCATTGTTACA
Organism: Lordiphosa andalusiaca; assembly: GCA_035044965.1. Classification (NCBI taxonomy): domain Eukaryota; kingdom Metazoa; phylum Arthropoda; class Insecta; order Diptera; family Drosophilidae; genus Lordiphosa; species Lordiphosa andalusiaca. The sequence goes on along the minus strand of JAWNNM010003327.1, from coordinate 134,364 downwards.
GCGTCATGGAGTAGGCAATGGCAACGTTGCTAACTTGTGTCCAAACACGCGCGTCTACAAAACTGCGTTGGCCGGGGCACTTTAAAGCGTGCCTGGGACTGAAACGCATAAATAATCTTGTTGCTTACGGCTGTTGAAATGGCGTGAAATAATAAAAGAGACGTGAAAGCAATAGCGGACCAAGGCACCAGGAACCAGTAACCAGAAGCAGGCAATGGCAATGGCAATGGCAACGGCAATGGCAACAGCAATTCGCCAACGCAATGGCAACAGTGGAAGGTATGGCCCACAGCTTGTTGAGTTTTGTTTTTGTTGTTGTTCCTGGTAGTCCTGCCGCAGGACATTGTCGACTAGAATCGCGATATTTAGTGGGCCACAATCGATGCGTTGGGATTTTAGCATAGTGAATTAAGTGGATGCGTAGATTGCGTATACGCATAGTGTGTGTGTGTGTGTGTGTGTACAATGAAAGTGAAATACCAAGAGGAGGTGCGATCAAAGCAATTAAAGGAATGCCGTTGGTGTGAACACAAGTACCCGATGGATTAAGAGGAGTTAGCTGTAATCATACAAAATGAAATAAATAATTTAATCATAAAAATCAAATAAATGGAAATGGAAATGCACTCGATATGCAGAGAATCATAGTCTAGCGGGATAATGGATACTGGTGTTGGTCCAGGAGTTTGACAGCAAATTTAAAGGTCGTTTTACTTTCATCAGTTTCGATTCTCAGGTGGATGCCGCCACCATTCACGATGGTCTCCGTCTCAAGAGACCCACTAAATTCGACAGCCACATCTTACTAAAAATTAATTTACACGGTGGAGCAAACTTCATGAAGTTTTTGAAAATGCTACGGTTTGTCGAAATGTCATGAAATGAGGGGCAAGCGAATACAATACACCTCTTTCTCACAATCATGAGATGTATGAAAAACTTCATGAAGCAAAATTCACAGTGAAAAATCCGTTTAAAAGGCCTGTTACACTAGGAGTGCGTTATGCGTTAATAGCTAACAATCTGCTTTTTTCCCATACAAAAAAAAGCTGATTTTTGGCTATTAACGCAAAACGAACTCCTAGTGTAAATCAGCTTTAAGTCTCTGGATTTCAATGGATTTGACGCCAAAATAGTCGAGATACTTTCACAAATAAGAGTTCTGTACTGTTATCGTATTTGTTGCATAGAAGGGTAAATATCCTACAACCAATTAATCTGCTAACAGCTTTCTTCCAAATATTTGAAAGCATATTTCTTGGCAGAATGATTGTAGCTGGATCGCTTGAAGATTCATTACCCCACTAACAGTTACAGCTCATTTCGAAAGAAATCATTTTTCCGCCCTCCTCCCGATATTCATCAAGTTCCTTATAATCTTAATCAACAAATTGACTTGGTTCATTCCGACTTGCTTGGAATCGAACCCCCTAACCTCGCTGTCAACAACGGCGACATGATAGCTCACTGCACCATTGCCCACATTTGTAGATGCATGTCAAAAATTTAAACTTTTCACTGAAGGAGTTGCAATGAATTGAGTTGTGCTCATATCGAGCACATTAAAATCATTATTTCTCAAAAATTTGAAGATCAATTTTGAAGTTTCAGTAATCTTTCGGCTGAACTCCACTGATACGTTATCCTGATGGCCAGTTTAATGTATCATGAAGAAGCAGCACGTATCAAGAAGAAAGTGCGTACTTCCTTAATTTGCAGCTGTATAAGTTTTCATCGATCTTGAATCATTTTGTGTGCTTCATTTAAAAATTAGTTTTTATGGGCGATAAGAAACCTAAGTCATCAAACTCTTTTCAATCTCGTGAAAGGTCATTGGGGATTCTAGATGATTTCGGTATGCTAAACATTAATCTGTTATAAAAAATGATACCCTTACGTCAGCAAATTTAGCTCAAAATTATATAAAATACAAAGTAAAACACTTTTTAGACACGTTTTAGGGTCTACAATGGTCTTAACAACTAGGGCTGCCGGATATTTACAAAATATCCAAATCGATATGGAAGAAGAAGCATTTTTCTATGATCATTTTATGATAAAAATATCATACATATAAAAATTTTCGATTTTAAAAATAGTAAATTACTTAAGAAAATAAGGTCAATAAGGTAATTTAGATGCCATTTGATAAGATTTAAAAACTTCGTCCTATCTGAGATCTAAAACTAGGGATCGGAGCTACAAAATGTCAAGTCAGAAATTCTGTGGAGAGTTCGGTCCGGGGTTTCGAAATCATGGGAAAGTCTAAGGTTTAGTTCTCAGACCAGTTCCTTGACTTATCAAACCTAGATTTTTGGTGCGAAGCTTGGTTACGGAATCTAAGATCGTGGAGACTTTTTTGGTTATAAAAAGAAGAATTTTGATGGTCTTATAAGTTCTTGAAAAAACGACTAAAGCTATTCTTCTTCGGACCGAACCTTTTCCAAGCAAAGGGGGTAGAAATCCGTTGCTGGGTGCGGCACGATAGATCCCGGATTGCGGATTTGTAAACTATATTTATTTAATTTATAACAAAAGAGGTTCAAACTTGTTCATAAATTTATATTGAAAAAAACTTCTAAGAGCTCAAATTTTGATTGAAATTTTTGAAAATTTGTTTTATTTGAAGCTCTTTCATTATTGTCTTTTTAAGATGTAGCTCACGGAGTCATCATATTATCAATTAGAGCTCAATATCTTGAGGATAAAGATTTGTTAACTTTTCAATTTCAGCATAATTCAAATCAGAAATATCACCAAAACATATTCGACGTCCAATTTATCGCCTCGGGAAAATATTTGATGGCGAAATAGCGTATTTTTTAAGCAAAATATCGATATTTCGATAAAAAGTTATTGTTTCCTGCATCTTTAGTTTAAGCTCTCTTCGATATTACCGTAGAGGCTTGCTTAAAATAAATTTTCTCAAGCAAATCTGTAATTTTTTTAGGCGAAGATATATAATTTTGCATACTTTTGTTAAAAAAAAAAACTATTAAATTATCTACTGCCTATTTATTGGCTATGCATAATAACTTTACATGGCTAATCATTTCTATTCAATTCTCATGAACATATTCAACAACATTTATTGCATACCTTTGTGCTGCACACAAAAGTGTAATTTTGTATACATGTATTCAAAATGGCATATCTTCGTTTAAAAAAATCTTAAAAAATGATGGAGTAGTTTATTTTAAAGCTATGAAATATTTCTTTAAGCTAATATTTAAGTGAGTCAAAAGATGTGATAAGCTTTCCCTTAAGCCAAACATAAAAGCTTTAGGTAATGAGTTTTATGCAACTTTAAGCACAAATTATTAAGATTTAAGACGTCACGTTGGACATTCCAAAAACAAATTCGAGTTTGGCACAGGATAATCTTCTAGAATCACCATTTACATTTCAATATGCTAAAAAATTAAATTATTAAATCAAAAATACTTTAACATAAATACAATTTCCAAATGCCAATGTCTGCACCGACATTAGAAAGTTGCCTGTTAAAGGCATTGTCTAAAATTGAAGCACTTTGTTCAGCAGAAACTATCAGATGTATAATACATACTTGAAAGCTTTCATGTTAGTATGCACTCAAGCCATTGACAGTTTTATGTTGGACATCTATTTTAAAAAACAATCAAAGATTTCAAATAAATCTATTCTGCAGCCTGCCACTGCTCCCGGAAACTTTCAGCTTGCGCTCAACTAAGCTGAAGAGATTATAAGCAGGCGGCGGCCATACAATGGAACTTGATTGAAGCAAATAAGTAGCTGCTACTCGGCAGTCAACTCATTCTGTTGGAAAATGAGCTAGCATTCAATCAAGGACTTAACTCAAAGCCTTTCTGCTGCTGCTGCTACTGCTGCTGCTACTGCTGCTGTTGGTTGAATCTTTGACCCAGGCCTGACCTTGTCCACCTTAGTCTGGACATCAGCATGTAAGCTCTGTCAGCGCGCGCATTTGAAATTGTATCTCTTTTGATTTATGTATGTATATGTATATAAATATATATATTAAACCAGCGGGCATTCATGCAATTTATGAAAGCCACTTGCCAGGACAAAGTAAACCGCATAAGCTCCACCCTCTCCCTCTGAGGGGCCATGAACCATGCCGTCCGACGGGATTAGAGACAAATTAAAATTGTAATATTTTATTTATCTGAGTTGCTACTTCTTTTGGCTACAACAATACACGTTGTCCTCATGGTCCTGCTGTAGCTTGCCTTTGGTATTAGGGGTTAATTTGTGTGTTTATTGCTGTTGGCCAAGTTTGCGTCTGCGTTTGTGCTTTGGGGTTGTGGCAGACACTTAAATGTATTTACCACGCGATATGCCAAATGGCAACTGCCGAATGGCAAAGCGGAAAATTGTAGACTATTTAAAAAATTTATGGGTCGGATGTTTTGCCGTCGGGATATTTCCGGTTTATGATGATTATGTTTTGTGCGCTCGCTGCTCCTTCATGCTTTTATTTTCGTTTATTTTTAACAAGCGGATTACATTTTTGTTTGCTATGTACATAGAAGAGATATACACAATTCTTTTATAACTCTCTCTCTCTCGTTCTACGCTGGAGAGTGGCAATTTAATTTGCTTTGTATTAATAATCTTAATTTCCTTTATTCTTTATGCCGTTTTGCCTTTCTTTTATATTTGCTCAACTTGAACAATTTGGTGCGCATTTTAATTATGGTTTTGAAACCGTTTTATGCATTGGTATTTTTTATTGCCATTCTTTAGTGGATGGGTCTTGTTGTGTGTCTGTTGCATATATCACAGCTTAAGCCATGCAATTTATGTGTTGTAATGAAGAAGCCTGGCACAAGAAAATGTCAAATCATAAAGCAAAAATGAAAAGGAGGGCAAATCAAAGGAGATAAAACTAATTGTGGAAATTGTAGTGACTGTAATATGTTTTGTAGTATTTGATTTGCTTTTAGATGGTAACAAAATATGAAATTTGTTACACATTCACTTTAGAAGGTATTGTGCATCGCTAGCCTGTATGGGAAGGGAAGGAGGACGGAGAGAGTCTTTCTACTTAAAAGCCTACAACTTATATTTATTCTATATTCATTCACCTCGTCTGCGGCTCGAACTCACAACCCACTTAACTTGTATCTTCAATTTAAACACAAAAATCGGCATCTCAGCCCATAAGACTAGCACCTCGTCTGAGACTCGAACTCAAAACTCACCTACCCTGTATCTTCAATTTAAACCAGAGGCCGGCAAAAAACACAATCACATTTTGGCATTGGTATGTGTGCGCATCAACAGCGGGCTGTCTCTCTCTGACACTCAGTGTTGATGGAAGTTAAGAGCAGGACAACACCTTATTCATTTTGTTTTGCAACGAGCTTATTCTGTCTGTGTGAAGCAGCGCTGCCTTTGAGAGATCGCCTATACACGCGAGATAGCAATCTGCCTGTCCCTGATTTAAACACAAATATCGGCATCTCAGCCCATAAGACTAGCAAGCACTCGGGCGGAGATTTTCAAAATCTGCAACAAACTTGAGCTGCGTATGGTATAAAAATAGGTTAGGTTATGTAGGTTAGGTTAAATAGTCTGCTCGTCGGAGACCGAGATGAGACAGAGGCCTTTTGGCCCATTGTGATACCTAATAAAGGCGAGGGAGTAGTGAAAATTGGCCATCAGGTTTTGCGCAGTCTCTCTATTTAAACCATTTTGAGGAGTTCACAAAAAGAGCCAGGTCTTCTAGGGGCACATTTGACAGACTGCCCAGGTCTTCAAAGAATGATTTCCCCAGATGCTGGGTGCGTTTCCTAAGAAGTGAAGGAAAGGTGTTGGATGCTTTCTATTTCGTCCTCGTTCCTACAGCAACGGCACAAGTCAAGGTGGGGCAAGCGCATCCTGGTGGCTATTTTACCGATGATGTAGTGTCCAATTATGACTCCTACCATAGTTCTTATCCTGTTCTTGCCAAAGTTTAGGAATTGGGATGTTGTTTTGCAGCGGACTAGGTAGATCTTTATGGCGTTTGTTGACAGAGCTTTAATGGCAGCCTGGCTGTCGACCAAGGGTGAAATATTCCTTAGAGTTTCATCCAAGGTTTATATCAATTAAGACGACTGGCAGACAGCATAAATATCTGCTTGAAAAACGCTACACAAGTTCAGTAGACAGAATGAGAGCTGTGTCGCAAGTTCTTCGGAGAAGATGCCTACTCCTGTGCCTTCTTCCGTTTTTGAACCGTCTGTATAGATGGACAGCTCGTCTCCCTGATGCTAGTGGCTTGCTTCCATTCCTCTCTCTCCGGGAACCAAAGTTGTCCTGGCACCTGAAATACACCTACCTTCAAGCAAAAATTTGTAGCTATATCTCTAATAGTTTATGAGATCGACGTGTTCATGCTGATCAAGCTTAATATACTGTGTGTACCTTTAGTGGAGGCTTAAAAAAATATACATAGAATATATATATTTTAAAGACAATTCAATGTTCCTTCATATAGAAGTATAAATTCACTGAAGACGGTGTATAAGCTGACATTTATGAAATCATCCTTCAGAAATAGAAAGGGTATTTGATTGTTTCCATTGATGATGAACAACTTGAAGTTTCGCTTGGTGGCGTTTCAGCGCTTATTAAGACATATTTCTGAACCCAACGTTGCTGAGCTGCATACATTTTCTTGAGTTCTGCCTGGGTCGGTTTGGGAACGTCCCAATTTTTAGGACAAACCCCATCTGACTGAACTTGAAAGGATTGACATTTAGCTTCGACAATATTAGGATCTGCCGGTCTGGTTTTGGAACTGCGATAGCTGAATGGCATGTGCCTTTTATTTCGGTATTTGGCATTGATAGCGGCAATCCTGTCCCGATGTCTTTTCTGTTTGGGTACAGGGCGCGATTTTACGTTTACAGGCTCTGTGCGTACCATCATATCATATCCATCGGCCGTTTCGTAAATTTCCGATAACTCATACATTTTCAAACGCAACAAGACACGTTCGAATCCGGGATTAGTTCCACCCAGCTTGAAGATGCCCATATCGCCAGCACGCAGTGCAGTAGAACAGTCAGAGACTCTACGTGCCATTTCTCCAAATCCGCATTCACCATTCATAATCATATTGCGCGCTTCTAGTATTCTTTTAAATGCATCCACCTTAGATAACAATATTCGGTTCGTTTGTCGCCAGCTTTGCGGATAGTCAACTTCCCTGTGCTTGACTAAAATATGACTACATCGAAACCGAGACCATGGAAAAATGTACTCATCATCTTTCCTATGATGGGCAATGGAATACACACTGCGTGGATATCTATAGAACGTCTTCCCCGTGTACTTATTGCAGAACTGGATCTCGTTCGAGACAGGCGATATACGTTCCTGCCAGCCCTCGGGAAGTTTTGCACCACCACGATATGCGGTGCTATGCAGAGCCGATGGATGCAAGGCACACGCCGAAGAGGCACTGTCTATGCCATATCCATAGACCTGAGGATCACTTTGGCTAGTATCGGTCCAATCGAAATTACTGGTATCTGTTGGTGGCGGTGAAACTAGCGATGCTTGTTCTGTGTCACTATCGTCATCATGGTCAAAAAAGATTTTGAAAGGAGTGTTTGGAAAATATGAACTCATCTTTGGGTAGTAAAAATTTAATGTAAAAAAAATGCTAAATAATTTACTTCAATTTGGAGGACTGTGTGTGTATGTAATAGTAGATCAGACTGAAACTGAATTTAAAATGCGTGTGTAAGTGATTGAACTAAAAATAAAAAGAAAGAAAGTCGGTAAATTTGTACCTCCTAACGTTTCTTTGTTATATAACAAAGTGTTAAGGTGTGTTAAGTGAAGCCCATCTTTTCGACTTTCGTTCGTTCGATCTTCACCATTCCCTATAAATAATAATGATTTCTAAATACTTCCAGGTACAACAGTCGTTTTAACCAAGAAATTTTCGCCATTGTGAGGTTTTTTCCAAAAATTGGAAATAAACTTGAAATGCCTGCAAGTAAAAGATGTATATGTCAGAGCCAGCGATGATCCAATATTTGTTGAACTGCGTTATTCATTTGTTATTTATGTTATTAATTTGTTATCAATTAAGAAAACGGATACAAGTCAAGAATGTCAACCGGTTCGTAACCAAATGTTTCATGGTTTTTTAAGCCTCGAACCGGGAGCTGTTATATCTATATGATGACCAGGAACTGAGGAACCAAACAATTTGCAGATTCTCTACTTTGAGAGCCAAAACTAACAAAGTCGCTAATAAATTCGATGATACAAAAATAGTAAATGCCGGTCAGAACAAGGCTTCGAGCACACGATCCTCAGTCAATGACAGAAGCATTTAGCACCCAACGCCATCGAAGGCTCTGACGTTCGACGTAAAAGTGTAAGCCTTATTCGGCCTTGCTATATAATACCGATATAATAAAGAAAACCTCTTGGCTGTTGTGAAAGGCTTTTTCTGATTTTTTGTTTACCCTTGCAGAGGGTATATTGAAATTGTCCAGATGTGTGTAATGCATAGAAGGAAGCATTCCCGACCACATAAAGTATATATATTCTTGATCAGCATGACGAGCTGAGTTGGTATGCTTTTCTACGCTATCTCCTCCGTCAGTCTATAAGCTATCGCAACCAAACTTTGTACGAAATCTTCTGGTACAATTACGCTGCACATTTGTCGGAACCGGCCGGATCGGATGACCATGGAACTGCCATGGGAATGATCTGTCCAAAAACTAGTTTTCCTGAAAAAAACTTTTTTGTTTTCAATGCAAACGTCTCTATACTCAGTATTTACTAGTTTTTAATACTTTTCCATGATTTTGCAAAGTTTGGACGAAATCGCACATCTACATAGTATAGCTGCCATAGAAAAATAGTCTAAGTAAGAAAAACTTTTTTGTTTTCAATGTAAACCTCTTTAAAATTGGCATGTATTTTTTTTATAAGCTTTCACACATTTCCTTAAAGTTTTGTCAAAATCGGATGACTATAGGTTATAGCTGCCCTAGGAATAATCGGTCAAGAAATTCCTTTTAGTGGGGAAAACTTTATTGTTTTCAAAGAAAACGACTGCAAACTTTATATTTTTAAGTTTACTATGCTTTACCATGATTCCACTAAGTTTGGTCGAAATAGGTCTTCTATATAGTATAGCTGTCATGAAAAAGAAGAGTCAGAAAAATGGTGTTAATCAGAAAAATTTGTTTATTTTTAGTGGAAATATCCTTCAAATTAGTTAGAAAAACGTGCTGCATGCGGAGGTTACCTAAATGAGCAAAAGCATAGCCAAAACGTATGGTTTATGCTCATCTAAATACAATTTTGAAATTTATCTTTAAAAATGTTGATTTGAAAACTAAGAACATCGTGGATTTTGACCAAGTTATAAGCTAAATTAAAAAACAGTAAGGCAAACCCAATTTTTGGGGATTATCCGACATGCGTCACCTCTGAAGGTCTTCCGAAAATTCTGAAAAAATCTCAGAAATACTTTACTCTATAAGCTCTGAAAATTTTTTTTTTTTGGTACACCCTAATGTAACAGATAATAAAAATCTCAAAGAGCATTTCTAGAAAATCAACTTGAATTAAATTATAAATTATGCACAGACGGAAGAAGTTCGTAAAATTGATAAGTTGAACTACTTAGGGCCGATTTGTCATCTCCTAAATAGCTGCTATGTGTCAGATAATCTCAGATTTAGCTCTGTTTTTTGCAGAGATACAGGTACAGATACTTCTAAGTAGAAGATGAGAAATCGGCCCTTAATATACAATTGTAAATAACAATCTTTACAAATGAGCATGCAAATTGGGGCTGAAAAAGCAAAGCCACTAATGGAAAAATGCGATTTCTATAATTGTCGCCTACAATTTTATTGCTCTCAGCACCTCTGTTAAATAGGTAAGCCTTTAGGATTTGTTTGCTTTGTCCTTTAAATACTTCTGCCTTCTCCCACAATATGTATACATACCAGTAGATACCCCTTGAGAGTGGACAGCGTGTATTTTCGCTGAAAGCAAATTGTTTGGGTACAAACGACACAGCCGGAACCGCCAACCCACCGCCAAAATCCTTTCTCCACAACTTCTTGCAACAAAAATACAAAAAAAAAAAAAAAAAACAGCAAACAACTCGAAATTTGTCGTGCCGCAAAAAGAAGTGGAAATTAATTTGCCTGCGAACCAGAAAAAACGAAAAAAAAAAACACACACACACACAGAAGACACAGAGAGAGGGAGAATAAAGGCGAGTGTCCAAAAACCCAACAAAGAATGGGGGGTATTATTTTTATTTCTTTATACAAAAGCAACATCGTCTGGCTTTTATTATGCGCTGTCATCTCTTGTATGGCATTTGTGGTTGCTGCTGGTCAACGGCAGGCCACACAAAATAATCTCTGAGAATAAACGCATATCCTGGACTGCAATTATGCCAAAATGTTGAGCATAATGCGACCGCAATATTCATTACCGCACAACAGGCATGGCCAATGGACATGTGACATCCGAAAAATAATGCTAAATTTTTATACTCGTTTATTTTTGGTATCCCTGGTGTTAAGCCCTAACAACGTGGCCGCAGCAAAGTCGCAAAAAAAAAAACAAAAAAAATACAATAACTGTGCCTTAACCCGACGCCCAGCTGCATGCACGCCTCATAAAAGTCTAATTAATTAAAATCGTGCCCGGTCCTAGCCAGCGGCAATCCCAAAGCCAATGTGCCAGCCTCAGCGTCAACGCCGCGTATGCGTAATGCGCTCTGGGACTTAGATAGGCAAGCAGGCAGACCGACTGGCAGGCAGTCGCTAATTAAAAGCTTGCCGCACAACTTTTCTAGCAGGCAAGAAAGAACAAAAAATTGCATTTATCCTTTACATACCGAAGATAATATACACTATGATTGAGGCATTTGTGTTTAAAGGTGTCGGACAAATCGAACAATTTAGAAATATAAAGTTAAATAGGTTAATTAACAGAATCAGATGTATGCCATAGCTTGGCAAGACTGAAGAATGGAAGTTTTGTGATTGCAGGTCAACTTGGCAAAGTTTCTCAAGAAACTCTTTTTGATCTGATTTCTACACCATAAGTATAGATCAAAGAAGCATCTATAACCCTATACCGTATGTATATACCAATGAGCATCAACATCCCAGTGAAAATACTGTCCGCCTGTCTCATAGATTGCAAGGGATATCATAGATGAGTCATAAACTGCTAAGATTTGCGGGCAGATAAAGTTGCCTACGCCTCTCTCGACCCCGCAATTCAGAAAGAGCGTCAAAACTCGGTCAGTTATCTATGTAGATATAGATTAATTATCGATTCCCAGAAGATTGGTAAAGATCGGCTTGACTATCGTTGACTGTCGACTATGAGCAAAAGCCGGATTTTGTAACTTCCTCTGCAATAAGGATATGTGAGCTCTTTTTGTTATTTCGACTTATAAGCTTTACAGTCTTTGAGATAACGCCTAAAGTTCTATGGTGCTCTGCAGCGTTCGAGGACTCTTCCTATCGCTCCTGCAGTGCTTTTTGGACGGTCTTCGATGAGGATAGGAGTTTCATCCCCGCCAGACGTAGGGCGCCGCATATTGTTGTATAGCTTTCTTCTCAGAGCTTTCTTCCTCACGGTCTTGAGATTCTTATTGAGATTAAATCAAAAAGCGTTATCTATTTATGTTCCTTAATTAACCCATTGAGTTTCTGTATCAAATAACAGAAGGAAGAAGGAAGATTGCTGTTATCACGAACAAAGCTAAGACATTTGTGTTATTTTTTTCTGCTTAGTTGTTCCCCTTTGCAATTGTGTGTGCGCTTCAGTCCAAGAAAACTCATTTTTATGCGTGTACCTTCACTTTCCAAGCTCACTATTCTTGTTTTTTCACTCGCTGCTAGTGTGACCAATTCGTGTAAAGCCATAATGCCAAGTAAACTTAACGAAAATGCTGAAGTCTTAACGATTTTAGAGCCTTTTATAATTATTTAAGTCTTCTTGATTCTCTTTAATACTGAATTCACTTGTACATGGTTTCGCACTTTTTTCGCTGGTTTACATTCACATGGGCAGAGAAATAGACTTAACAACATCTCAGCGGAAAATCAAAGAAAAAGTGAAAAGCTTTAAATTTAAGTTTATCTTTTTAGTTCCTGCAATTCTAAAAATCAATATTTACTAAATTTGACATGACTGACTCCGTTTTCAATTTCTCTTTGAATTTTTAGTCCTTTTCATCTTGGGTATTTGTGTATGAATATTACTCCATTTTAGGGTATTAAAACAGCAGCAGCAACAAAATAAAAAAAATCTACCATTTTAGTTGCTAAACTACTGGAAACCCGTTTGATGGTTAGGGGAGCGACTACTGTCGTTTGTCATGTGTGTGTGTGTGTGTGTGTTATAAAGTTAATCAGGCCTCAAAATGCTCGCATGCCCCATTGGGAGGGTATAACATCATTGGAGGCCGTCGCAGCCGCAGTTTAGCGCAGCCCACAATGATGAAAATCACTTTTAATAAAGTTCCCTCTTTGCCCCACTATTGATGATTTTTATTGCGTGCGTTTTTCATGGCTCGAGCAAAAGAATGTTAATTAGATTTTATGTGCTTGTGTACACACACTCGTACGAGAGAGAATACCAGCGGGATTATGGCTTATTAAAAGGCTTATGAAAGTCAAAAGAAAGTTTACTTAATTTCAGTTAGTTAAGCGCCAATGAAAGCCGCCCACTTGAGTATTGGCCAACAACAAAATAAAAAAAAGTTTTTCCCGTCTTCACTTGCCAAATGGCTAATAAAAATGGCCAGCTCGCTAGGACTTGGCTTCGGCTTTGCATAGGGTACTTTTTGGCAATTTTACAACAATTTTTTGGATTAGACGCGGTGGCTCTGGTTTATGACCCAGCACATAAATTCAAATGTTGCAACATAAAATCAAATAAAATTCTGCAATAAACATCAAATTGACAACATGTTGAGAGCACTTGGCCGTTGATGGAGGGGAGCCGTGGGTGGTAACTTATTAACATGATAACTTTTGGCACGCATTTGCTTTATTCATTCAATTCTATTTATATTTTTGGGACAAATCATTTTCAATTGATTTTTTTTTGTGGATAGACTTTTGCTATTTATAGAATTTGGATGGTTTTCAATTACTGCAAACTTCAAAAAGCGCTGTTAAATTATGCAAGTCGTAGCCCAAAGTGAAAAGATGAAATATTCGAATGCTTCGAAAATGGAATCGGCATACGAATAAATATGAGAATTAATTATACATGGTACTACATGATAAGGGATGGCTATGGCAACATCTTCTCCAATTAAAGCAAATACAATTTGCAATAATATGTTAAAGTTTTTTGTTGAAGTGCAAATGTTTTCAATTGTAAATTGTTTGTAGCACAGCACAATAATTCTAAAGCTCAATTTCTCAAAAGTTAAGCATACTTAAATGCCGAACAAATTTGTAGCTAGAAATAATCTGAGATTAATTTCCGGTTCTCTCTGCATTCCTGCATTCCAGCTTTCACGCCACACAAATGACACAGGAAAAATGAAAAAGTTGCATTGTGCACCTGCATCCGTCACTTTTGGAGTGGTAACTCTACCGAATATAGATAGTTTTTCCTTTAACGCCTAGGTTTTGGACTGGGCCTATGGTGCAGCTTGTTTGAGAAGTTTAATTGGTGTACCCTCCTAATAAAGAGGTAAATTGTGTCTTTTTTTGCGTTTTGCCTTTTGCGTAAAATAATTAAAATACATTTTTTCTTTGCTTATGCAGCTGACACGATACAATTTTTGAATAATTTGGTTATGCAAAAATTCGAAATATTTGGGACTAAATCAATCGCAAACGATGTCAGAAGTCGGTCAATCCGGATTTGCTCGTTTTAAGTAAGAACAGAATTGATATGATCTCGGATTTTTTTAATCCCGGAATTCTTGTCTTGATCCCGACATTATCCCACATGGGATGGATTGTAACTTGTTATCTGAACTCGAACTTGATCCTTTAGTAGGATCGAATCAAAAAGACCCGATAATGACTTAAGCTCGAAATTCGTACTTGATTTGATCTTGAAATCGGCTTAATGAAAGTTTGCCCGAGATTAAATTTACCTTGATTTTCAAAATACACACAATCCGAAAAAGGATTGTTTCAAACATTACCGAGATTGACTTTATCTCTTTATTGGAACTGTATGTTACCTCAAAATGAGCGACTTATTTAACGACCTTTTTAATATTCAAACCAGCAAGTTCATTAGTTGTTTGCATACCCCGTTGCCGTCTTTAAAAGACCTTAGCTACCTCCTCATGCCAGCATTGCTATGACTGATTGGGAATTGCAAGGCATCATAGTAGCAAATCTCGACATATAAAATTAAACACTTTGCGCATGTGTGTGTACGCGTTTAGCCTCATAGTATTGGTAAGAATGATTTCTTTCCTCTCAGATTCTATTGCTATTTCGTTTTGACATGGTGCATCTGTACTCACTTCAATCTCGAGTCTGGTTTATTTGACTTTCAAGTAGGGATTCAAGATTGAGCGTAGCCTTTTTCGGATTGATACACGTACATAGCCTATGACTCTTTCTAGATCGACATGTGCATACTGTGCTTATTTTGTGAAGATCGGTTCAGCGGCTTATAGGCCCACATAAAGAACAAACAAGCATTCACTTTTTAAAAATACATATTTATAGATGCATGGCACTGACCCAATTGCTAAAAAGAGTAATGGAACCTGACACTGATTCTTACATAAGATTTTGGTTTGGTTCAACAAAAGTTATAAGTTTACACTCTGCCTAGTGTTGTGTTTTGATATTGGCTTGCGTGAACATGAACAATAAAAATGAATTTCAAACCTTTTGATGCTATTTTTACCTCGATTTTGGGAGCTCTATTAGTGATACCAAAATATTGATAAATTCACTCAAACTCCAATCTTGCTTGAACTGTCGAAACCAACGCAGAAAATACAAATTAAGTATATCTCTGGCATTTTCTTGAGACATTTTTTTTGAAAGAATGCTGGATTGACTTACAGCCGAGTTAATATAGCCATGTTGGTCTGTCGAACTTATGTCCAACAAATTTAAAAATCAGGCTCATATTTTGGACTAAAGTTTATGTGTCTAACAACTACAATCTCTCATATTTTCATAAAGATCGGATAGTTATAAAGGTTATAAAATACTTTAAATTTTTGATAGAGCATCATGCGCTATCTGCAAACGAAATGTTGACATATTTACATTAATGTTAATGCTTTTTTAATTAACATAAGGAAAGGCTATTTAATATTTATCACTGAGTATCGAAATCCGACAGGAGAGACTTCAACTTTCGCTCTTGTTTTACATAAAATGTAGTTTTTTGTTTCGCTTTAATTTCGAAATGACTTATTTTTCAAAGGAAGTATAGAACTCGACCAAAAACCAGCACCATACCCTTTGTTTACAACATATTTGCAGAAATAAAATCCTTAATAATTAGCTCATAATCGTATTTCATTTGTATCGTCCCCTTTTCAGCGATTGTACCTGAACGTTCTTTCTACGTTTGTCGCGTCGTTACCTTGGCTATATACTGTACTGCCTGGCCACCTTTCGTACACACCGCATTACGCTCCAATGGCCAATGGCAACTTCCTCAACTTTGCCCTTCCCCCATTACAACTCTTTCAATTCTATTTCACTGTCCTGTCCTTCAAGCTGATGATGATGCTTCGTCTGGATCACGTTTCTGGGTATTTTACCCAGCAATTGTGAGAGCAATTGTGCGCACTTCTTTCTTTTTTTTTTTTTTAACCAGCTTGGGTTGCGCATTTTAATGTCCCTTTTTTTGTAATTTTTTCTGTTCCTGCATTTTTTTTTTAAAGAAGGAAATTTGTTGGAAAAGAGTTACAAAAAAACATGCTGGGCACGTGCTGATTGATGTAAAATGCGTAATGAGCGCGGTTATGTTTATGGGCTGGGCGTTGGGTAGGTGGGTGGGTATAGATAACGACTGGACGAAGTAAAGTTTTCTAATTAGAATATTGGTGGCGGTTGGTGAGTGATAAGGATGTCCCTTTTTTATATTCTGTTACTTGGGCTAAGTTGAGTCAAAGCGGCAATTAAATGTAATCGGTTTTATTTTCAGCAAATGAAAGAAAAGTTGATAAACATTTTGCACTAATTTTTATGACAAATACGTTTGATATTGAAGACGCCTTCTACTGAATGGAATGGTCTTAGGTGATAAAGAAGTCAGGCAAAAAGCATACCTTTGGCAAATGGGGCCTTGGATACAATTTAATTAGGGTATACCGACCAGAAAGTCAATGTACAGTTAGAAAAATTGTATGACAAATGATAATCTATTCAGTCTAATTCAAATCGATATATTCACTCAAAGATGAAATGAGAAACGAGAACGAGAATGAGATATGTCTGTGACGACATATATAATAAGAAACTAATTGATCCAAAAACTATGTTAGGAGTCTTAAAACCACGAGGAAACAGTGTCAAAATAGCACAAAGACAATTAAATCTATTCCCATTTATTTTATTTTTATTATTGTGGAGTTTTTAAAGGGTGATTTTTTAGCTATTAGCGTTCTGGCAACACTGGTTTAAACAGCTCACGCACGTTTCGTGTTTTGTTTCACTGTGAAACATCTTCAGTTTGACCTATAATTTAACCATGAATCGTCTTACAAACGAACAACGCTTGCAAATTATTGAATTTTATTATCAAAATGCGTGCTCTGCTAAGAAAGTTCATCGCGCGCTTCTTCCATTTTATGGTCAGTTTAATTGACCCACTGCAGCGGGTATTCGGGCTTTTTGGAGCGGTTTATGGGCTGGTAGCATCACCGTACTTCTTCAAAAACGATGCGAATCGTAACGTAACTGTGAATGGTGAGCGCTAACGTGAGATGATATCAAACTTTTTATACTCTGTACCGTAGGTACATAGAGTATTATAAGTTTGTGCAAAAGTATGTAACATCCAGAAGGAAGCATCTCCGACCCCATAAAGTATATATATTCTTGATCAGCATCAACAGCCGAGTCGATATAGCCATGTCTGTCTGTCCGTCTGTCCGTCTGTCTGTCCGTATGAACGCACAGATCTCAGAGATGGTAAGAGATAGAGGTTTGACATGTATGGGATATATGCTTCTAATGTCTGCAGGCAGATCAAGTTTATTTTCAATTTAGAAAAAACGTCATATCTCCAACAGTTTTGAAGATAGATGGCTTGTTCCTTCTGGACATATTTAGTTATTAGGATAACTTATCGATCTGCCAAAGGAATGAAGAAGATCGGATGAACAGTTTTCGAGTTATGATCAAAAGAAAAATGTTCTTGGTACAGAGTATGTTATAGTCGGGCTTGACCGACTTTCTTTCTTGTTTAATTTAGGTCATTCATTCTTTTAGGCGGTTCACGTAAAAAGTGGCCTAGAAAGTTGAATTTACGTATTCCTTTTAGGATCTGCTTAACCTTAAATCGAGGCTTATTTTTTTTTTTTTGAGTGTGACTGTTTATTAGATAAACAAAACGCTGCACACTTTTCAAAACGTTCAGAGCGCTGATTGCTAACATAATGGTGATATGTTTACAATAATGTTAAGGCTCTGTTAATTAGCATAGGGAAAAGCTATTAAACATTAATTCCATTGAGTAACGCATGAATCTAAGTTGAGAAGCGCCGACTTTAACTTTCACTCCCGTTTTAGGTATTCCGAAGAGTTCATAGCAGAAGATTTTTTAGCTAAAGCTTTACGGAGAACTGTAGGTCGGTTCGTAAGCTAAGAAATGTAAAGACTTGGATTTAATATTTAATTTCAAGTTTTTAAAGTCTTGCTTTTTATAGTCTGTACCAAAGGCTTGACTGACTTTATTATTTGTTGGTTTCTAAATCTGACCTTTCGCCTTGGAGGTAACAATGAGGCAGTGCTATGTTGTTTACCTTTACCGGCCACAAATATTTGACTGAAAAACTAGGAAGCATCGGGCCTCCAAGTGTCCACCGCTGCTCCATACTACTCAACTCAACTGTAGATACTTGTTATCATTATTATTTGTTTCTCTTAATTAAATTTTAGTATGGCAATATTCTTTTCAAGGCAAGGTGATAGTCTATTATGGCAGAGTGCTAAAAATAATAAGTCATATTTTATGTACTCATCGATAAATCCTGTAAAATTTATCATTAACAAGAACCCTTCACAGTGTATGAAGCATGCAATTTGCTTAAATTTGTTTATTAGATATTTGCAGTTCAGTTTACCGGATCACTGTTTACCTGTACCCGCCCGCACCGGCCCCACAAGCTTTATCTATCTACTGTTTGTAGTAGAACACTTTAACAGTCGCTATCAGAAGAGTCATAAATTTGATATGGCATTTCAAATTCAGTCACAACAAACGCACAGATAATTCGAGTGTTTTTATTAGGATTTGCAAGAAAGTTGTATCAGATCAGTAGGTGCAATCTTAGACTCATGTGTGAGGGTGTCAATATAAACTTTAATTCATTAATTTCATTAACTTACAACCCAAGATGACCACAATTAAAGCGGCAATACCAATGCGACCAAATAGCACGGAAAACATATCAATGCTATAGTATTGCATTACGGACATATTCTGTTCCGCCAGACGCATATGGGGAGCTCCATTGTGTCGCAAGACATACTCGGTCCACCAGACGGCTGTCTCCAAAGGATTTATGGGCTGATCACGAAATCGTGTTGCCAGTATTTTGGCATTTTTTGTATAACTACTGTTTTTTAACAGTTTCTGCATGGTTTGCATTAGCAAATTCACATTCAGAGCTTCTAATTCTAGGGTCAAAGCCACTCCAGCTAAGCGCATGCGTTCCGCATTTTCGAACTGATCAAAGTAGAGGGGCAAACACAGCACTGGTACTCCATAGTGGGCGGCTTCTATGATACTCAGCAATCCGGCATGTGTAATGAATAACCTAACATTGGGATGATTTAGTATCTCACGTTGTGGTAACATGGATCTTATATACAGATTATCCGATTTATTGGGCAGCAAGTCAGGTTCGTATTTCCAGACCACACGCTGTTTGAGTTTGTAAAACGTGTTGAGTAGTGTTTGCTGCATACTTTTGGGCAACCATTTGACCAGAATTTCAACACCCATGGACATATAGATCACACCATGCTCAGCCTCATCCAAGAAACGTTGCAGATCTTTGTCCATTATCTGAGAGTCTCCATATAAATGCATTCCAGCTATTTCCACAACATTGGGAACATTGGATCTAGCTCGACCCAAACTGAAATGTTGATTGATCAATATCAGCGAAAATTTCCTTCGTGTCTCGTACAGTGCGGAGGGATGAAAATCGAAATACTGCTTATAAAGCCTCAATTGTCGAGGCAGATAAACCAGACGTTCCACTAGCCATTCCTCTGTGATATATATCCAGTTTTGCCACTTATCCAAAAGACTAAGGCCTTGCGTATAGCCCATAGGTGATATGGGCTCATATACACTGGGCGCTGAGTTTCCAGCCAAATAATCAATGTTCCAAGCGGATCCATAAGCTGATATACCCACCAAATGGGCATTAAAGTGCTGGGCAAAGCCTAAGAGAGCATCTGTGTGGGCGGCCTCCAATATGACCATGGAAAAGTGGGCGCTTTTGTTGTGCAGCAGGGATTGAACTCCAGCATCGGTTAGGATGGAGCGTGAGCAGTTATAGTACCAATGAGCCCCAACGGCAGCCTGGAGCCATTTGCTTGGCGGTGACTCAATATCATAATCAATATCTAAAAAAGCTGATCAGTTCAAAATTGATTAGTCAGAATGAAATACTTGATTTGGCTGCTTCCCAACTTACCCTCCTCTATCCTATCCAACATTGGCACGCGTATATGATGAACACCCTCAATGGTGGCCAGGTGGTTTTTGCCTGAAATCACCGTCAGGTCATGGCCCCTTTCCACAAGTGTTTTGATATAGGGCCTCACCAGTTGATAGGGTGAGACACTTGGATACGGAAAAATGGCCAAAATATTATCCGCTAGCGTTAGCTGTACGCATAGACCCAAAACCAGCCAAGCAGAGCTAAGGTGCCCTCCTACCATCTTGCAAAGCGGCGTCCGCACATGGCGAAGTTTTAGCATACACTGGGTGGCTCTCTGTTTGTCGAGCTGTTCACTTGGTTTGCTATCGCTCTTATCTGCGTTTGTGTTGAGTAGTTTAACTTGTTCCCGTCGGATAGCACGCCTATTTATACTCGGAACTACGAGTGTAAAACGCGCCCGATCGCCATGTTGAGTTAAGCATTATTGCTGATCAGGGCTTGCATAGACCACTGACTGGGATCTCTCGCTGGAACATGCCCCATTTGCCACCATTCCAATATTTCCACAGAGCCGGATGGCCGGCACTACCTTAAAAACAATAATGCTAGACTTTTTGAATTAATTGATCCATTTTGTGGTATTGATCTTTAGAACTAGGTTTTTTTATTCAACAGTTATCTAAGAGCATTTTAGCTTCAGCTGCACTGCGCATACCTGAACAGTCTTCCAACTGCTCGGTATTCTGCCGATGAGGCCAACGAATTGGCAATCCTTTTGTCAAGTGGTAAAGCTAGTCGAAATTGTGTGTCTTTCCTTGCCAGCCTAGGCAACCGAACCACCAAAATATTAATTGTGCTTCTCTTACACCGAAAGCTCTCCTTGATAAACTCGCTTGAGTTTTGGGGTACATCCTTTTTCCAAAATGTTCCGTACAGTTTTTATACCATGTTCCTATTGAAAATGGGAAAAGGTGGATCATGAAGTTGTGCGAATGTATGTAACAGGGAGAAGGACACATTTTCGACCCCATAAAGTATATATGTTCTTGATCAGCTTGAACAGCCAAGTCGATATAGCCATGTCCGTCTGTCCGTCCGTCCGACTGTCCGTCCGTCTGTCTGTATGATCGCGTCGATCTCAAAGACTATAAGAGATAGAGCCACAAATTTTTGCATGAAGATAGACTTATGCTGTTTGCAGATCAGATTTGGAAAATTCCACCCCTTCCCCCTTTTGTTCCCAAAAAACCAAAACCTCCTCTAGACATCCTAGACCTAAAAAACCGTCAGATCCACAATTTTTAAGTTAGATCCTCGTGGTTTAGTATACATCAAGCTGGGCCCAATATCTATCCATTCTGAAAAGTACAGTGAGATCGGACAATAACACCGGAGTTATAGGCGAAACAGTTGAGCTGATAAGAGTACCCCCCCCAGTTGTTGGTCAGGACTAGAAAAAAGTGTTGCCTACATTTAGGATTATAATTTTGTTACAAAAACCGGTTACATTCATCTTTCAAAATTCAAAAACAAATAAATGAAAACCAATGAACAGGGTATTTTATGGTCGGGAAACTCGACTGCAGCGCCCTTACTTGTTTTTATTATATTATGAACTAGCTGACCCCGTCAGACGTTGTCCTGCGTTAATATAATTTTGTGTATTATTCAATGTCATTAAACTCTCTTGCTCATAGAGCGGCTTCCCAATGTCCATTCTCCACGTTTTTTTGCAAAGACACTTTTCGGAGCGTCTACTATTCTGATGCCAACTTTCATTCAAATCTGTTTAGTACTGAGCATAGCTCTCATACAAAATTACCAAAAAAAAACATATATGTGTTCGAGAGGTACCCGAAAGAGTTGACCGGTTCGGACCATATTTGTTATCAGCCTTCCTCTATTCATGACGAATGTCTTTATAAAGTTTCATCCAAATCGGTTAAGTTAAGGTCAAGTTATGGTGCAAAAAAGCCGTGGATGGCAAATTACGCGATCCCTGTGTGACCTACCAGAATCAGCTATAGATATAAACCACCTTCGCTGTTACTACTACACTCACACGAAATTTCATCGAAATCGGTCCAGCCGTTTGGGAGGAGTGAGGTTACAAAGCCATGTACGGAAAAATTTTATATTTTATATAATATTAAGATTTCGAATCGTTTTTACACACGGATAAAATGATCTGGAAATCCGTTTAGTGACTTATCCCTGTTGTCTACATAACAACAAATATATAATATGCATAATCGAACCTCTTCATCTCTGGAAATGGTATTTTAAGTTCAGCACAAAACGATATTTGAGCGTACCTTCAGCAATCAGACATATGCGATAAGGCGGTACTCTATGCTAAGTGCCATACGCTAGGTCATTTCTCAAATATTTTTGAGTCTACAGTTTTTTGTTATCAGTTTCAATTGTGACTTGGACTTGAACTTATCTATGATTTCATGGCAGACGGGACAAAATGAGTCATTATTCAATTAATCAATGTAAAAATTATACATTTGATTTTTAACAGATAACCTTGGCAGTTGCAGCTATGTATTTATATCAAGTGGGGGGCCAACTTGATAAGATATGTGCATACTTTTAGATTCAATGCAGCTGGGGCGCTCGTACCTGGCCATACCTGCCCCATCAGCTTTATCTATCTACTTTTCACTATCGAAAAAGCCATAATTTTTATATGGCTTTGCAATTTCAGTCACAACAAATGCGCAGACTATTTAAGTGTTTTAATCTGAATTTGTAAAAAAGTTGTATTTATTTGCTTTCGCTTATCACTATCTCGCTCTCTCTCTCTCTCTTTCTCTCTCTCTTTATTCTTTCCCTGTATTCATTAGCTAGGTGGGGGTGAGGCCAATGTGTGAGGGTGTCAATACAAAATTTAATAATTTCATTAACTTATATCCTAAGATGATCACAATTAAAGCGGCAATACCAATGCGACCAAATAGCACGGAAAACATATCAATGCTATAGTATTGCATTACGGACATATTCTGTTCCGCCAGACGCATATGGGGAGCTCCATTGTGTCGCAAGACATACTCGGTCCACCAGACGGCTGTCTCTAAAGGATTCAGGGGCTGATCACGAAATCGTAAGGACAATGTTTTGGCATTTTTTGTATAACTACAGTTTTGTAATAGTTTCTGTATGCTTTGCATTAGCCATTCAGGACTTAAAGCATCTATATCAAGGGTCAGACCCATTCCTGATAAACGCATTCGTTCCGCATTCTCGAACTGATCAAAGTAGACTGGCAAACAGAGCACTGGTACTGCATAGTAGACGGTCTCTATGATACTCAGCAAACCGGCATGTGTAATGAATAATCTAACATTAGGATGATTTAGTATCTCACGTTGTGGTAACATGGATCTTATATAAAGATTTTTCGATCTGTTGGGCAGCAAGTCAGGTTCGTATTTCCAGACCACACGCTGTTTGAGTTTGGAAAACGTGTCGACTAGTGTTTGTTGCATACTTTTGGGCAACCATTTGACGCGAATTTCTATACCCATGGACATATAGATCACACCATGCTCAGCCTCATCCAAAAAACGTTGCAGATCTTTGTCCATTATCTGAGAGTCTCCATATAAATGCATTCCAGCTATTTCCACAACATTGGGAACATTGGATCTAGCTCGACCCAAACTGAAATGTTGATTGATCAATATCAGCGAAAATTTCCTTCTTGTCTCATACAGTGTGGAGGGATGAAAATCGAAATACTGCTTATAAAGCCTTAATTGTCGAGGCAGATAGACCAGACGTTCCACTAGCCATTCCTCTGTGATATATATCCAGTTTTGCCACTTATCCAACAGACTAAGGCCTCGGGTATAGCCCATAGGTGATATGGGCTCATACACACTTGGCGCTGAGTTTCCAGCCAAATAGTCAATGTTCCAAGCCGATCCATAAGCTGATATACCCACCAAATGGGCATTAAAGTGCTGGGCAAAACCATAGAGAGCATCTGTGTGGGCGGCCTCCAATATGACCATGGAAAAGTGGGCGCTTTTGTTGTGCAGCAGGGATTGAACTCCAGCATCGGCTAGGATGGAGCGAGAGCAGTTATAGTACCAATAAGCCCCCATGGCAGCCTCAAGCCATTTGCTTGGCGGTGATTCGAAATCAAAGTCAAACTCTGACACATCTGGTCAGCATAATATATTATTACCAATTGCACAGACTTGATCAGGTCACTTCTCAACTTACCCTCCTCTAGCCTATCCAACATTGGCACGCGTATATGGTGAACACCCTCAATGGAATCGAAATGATTTACTCCTGAAATCACCGTCAGGTCATGTCCCTTTTGAACAAGTGTTTTGATATAGGGCCTCACCAGCCCATAGGGTGAAACACAGGGGTATGGAAGAATGGCCAAAATATTGTCCGATTGAGTTAGCTGTACGCATAGACCCAAAACCAGCCAAGCAGAGCTAAGGTGCCCTCCTACCATGGTGCAAAGCGTTGTCCGCACATGGCGCAGCTATGGCATTCACTGATTGGGCGGCACTCTCTTTGTCAAGTTTTTCACTTGGTTGGCTATCGCTCTTATCTGCGCTTGTAGTTGAGTAGTCCAATAGGTTTCAGTCGGATAGCACGCGTGTTCCTAGAAGGAACTACGAGAATAATACACGGTCCATCGTCATGGTGGGTCAATCGCTATTGTTGATCAGTGGCCTTGTGCTGGCTGTGATCTGTCCCGTCAAATCGGCTAAAATACTTCTGGTGGCACCATTTGATATGCCTTCGCAGTGTGTTCTGATGACTCCTTATGTTGAGGCATTAGTGGAACGCGGCCATCAGTTGACCTTGATTCATGCCTATGAGCAGTGTAAAATGCTCAAGAATGTTCACTATATACATGTTCGGGATCGTCATAATGCTGGTATATATTTAGTTTCTTAAACAAAAACTAGTTTTAATAGCAGTTTGTCAATGTAAGAAGCGGCCCGTATAACCGAATCAAACCGAAAGCGTAACTGAAACCACTTTTTTTTTTTAATGACAACTTGTTCGTGTATGCGTCGTGCTTTGGTATGTGCTAGGTCGTGAGTGCGCGTGTGTGTATGCGTGAGTGCATGTGAGCACTCGGCTAGCAAATGAATTAATGGTACTGGGCATTTAGGAGTCGTGCTCGTACAATGAATGGATAATGGACATATTCAGAATTTCATATTTGGTTCTTATTATACCCTTGCAAAGGGTATTATAAATTTGCCCAGAAGTTTGCAACGCATAGAAATATTCATTTCCGACCCCATAAACCAAATATATTCTTGATCAGGGTGACGAGCTGAGTCGATTGAGCTTTGCCCGTCCGTCTGTCTGTCTGTTTCTACGCGAACTAGTGTCTCAGAGTCTGCACAGAGTCTTCTTTTTGCTGCACACTACTAATACGTCGGAACCGACCGGATCCGATGACTATATCTCATAGCTCCCATAGGAACAATCGGTCGGAAAACTAGTTTCTTCTTAATGGAAACGTAACCAAACTTTGTTATGGTAGGTTTTCTATGTTTTTTCTTATAAATCTACCAAGTTTTATTAAAATCGGACAACTAGATGGTATAGCTGCCATACAAAAGATAGGTCTAAAAAACCAGTCTTAGTTAGAAAAACTTTTTGGATTTTAATGGTGGCATCCTGCAAATTTTTTATTTGTTTGTTTCACATGGTATCACATAATATTGCAAATTTTTGGCCGGATTACTATATCACATAGCTCCCATAAGAACGATCTGTCGAAAATTGGAAATTTAATATTTTTGAAAATATTTAAGCGAGCACTTGCAAGTGTATAAAACTTTGGCACAGATGAAGTTAGCTTAGCTTTCTCGTTTCATATTTAGTTCAAACATAGTTCAGAAAAAGTTTTCCACGTTATTTTCCTAATTACGGTTTACCGATTCCAGCTCAAGACCATATTGCACTTATCTCTCTATTAAAGATCACATTCAACACTTTCATCTTTTCAATATGTAAGCTCCATTGCTTGCAATATTCAACACTTTCACATCAACACTTCATCTTTTCAATCTTTTCTCGGATCGGCCCAAGAGTATCCGGAATTACCCTGTTTTCAGTGAATGAATTAAGATCAAACATCGTCAATGCAGTATTCACGAAATTTAAGGTAATTGTCTAGAACAGGGACCTGTGCTCAAAAAATGCAACAAAAAAGCCCTCTATGGACCGCGAATTATGAAAAATTATCATGACAAAAATGTTCAATTTTTTGCTCCAAATTTATGCATGTTCTTTTTGTCAAATGTCAAATAAATATTTTAAAATAGCAATTTTTGAACGACTTACCGCTCGAATTTAGCTGCAATTCCATTACGTGGTTTATAAAACAGACCAATAGCTAATTCCACAAAGTTTTTCACAACTTTTTGTTTGCGCGGATTGTGGATAAATACTTTTAATCTCTTTTTCATACCACCTTGAGTTAGAGTTTTGGTTGCAAGAGGCATAATTCACTCATCCACGATTTAAATTCAAGTAACCGATAATTCATCGGAATCTTGGAGGTACAATTATGGGTATTTTCCGGAGGTAAGTCTAGATTGCTTCACAGGCAAACAGGTTTACCTTACTTCAGAAAAATGCACATCACTTAACATTGCCATAAAAATTTCGTGAATACGATCTGAATGTTTGCAATATCGTTTAAGAAAAACGAAATTTCACCAAATATCCCAAATAATGATCTGCTTTCGACCATAAGTCGAGTCATATCGCCATTAACATCTCATAATATTATGAGTTTGGGCGCTAGTTTTTCGATCCACGAAATTCTTCGAGTGGTTTCAATAAACTAAAAAAAAAACTTTAGATGGACCGCGAATTACGAAGAACTACCATGCACTTTTTTTTTTTGGTTTTTCCATTTCAAAAATCCTCCGGCATCGAAAATATCCGTCTTCGGCTTGATGTCTTCTCGACTACAGTTTTGCAGTCTACGGCGCACTTTTCAGAAATATTAGTCTGTAAAAGATATTTGAAAAAAAAATCGATGGATGTCCAAGTTATAATTTGCGGTCCATCGAAGGTTTTTAATACCCTTGCAAACAGACCCAAAAATAGAGGAAAATTAACTTCGTCTCGGCCGAAGTTTGTATACCCTTGCAGCACGTTTTCTAACGAATTTGAACGACATATCCACTGAAAACACACAAGTTTTTCCCACTAAGACTACTTTTCTGACTCTACTTTTTTATGACAGCTATACTAAATAGATGTCCGATTTCGACCAAACTTAGTGGAATCATGGAAAAGCATAGCAAACTGAGAAATACAAAGTTTGAAGGTGTTTTCTTTGAAAATAAAAAGTTTTTCTCAGCAGCTATAACCTATAATCATCCGATTTTGACAAAACTTTAAAAATTGTGTAAAAGCTTATAAAATAAATATATGCCAATTTTAAAGATTTTTCTATTATTCGAACCTTTCTTTTCTATGGCACTTATACTTTGTAGATGTCCGATTTCGACGAAACTTGGTAGAATCCCGAAGAAGCATGGAAAACGAGTAAATACATAGTTTGGAGACAAGGTTTTTCTGACTAGAACTAGTTTTTCGAACGATCGTTCCTATGGTAGCTATATGTTATAGTATTTGTACCAGTAGTGCAACTTTTGGTAGCGATAGCTTTAAAACTGACAAAGGAGATAGCATTGAAACAGACGGTCGGACGGACAAGGCTAAATCAACTCATCAACTCATCTTGCTGATCAAGAATATATATACTTTATGTGGTCGGAAATGCTTCCTTGTATGCGGTACAAACATCTGGACAATTTCAATATATCCTCTGCAAGGGTATAAGAGCTTACGATGGACCGCGAATTATATAGAATTATCATTCAATTTATTTTTGCGTTTTACCATTTCAAAAGCCTTCCGGCAACGAAAATATTGGCTTGAAGACTTTTTGACTTAAATTTTGTCTGTAAAAGACTCTTATAAGTGGTAAAGGAATCATAAGTAAGAAATTTTCGTTTCATTCTAGGTTAGCGACGTAACCTAAAAATCTCTCACGCGACCAGCTCTAGTTTTCAAACCATCTCTTTTGTTCTTTTCTCATTCTAGAGTGGCTTCCCGAATTATTTTCTGGCTTGTCCAACAAATGGATCCAAGCGAATGCCTTGCGTAAGATTTTGGTCAAAATATCCCTTAATATTCTGGAGAATCGGGAGGTGCAGGCTTTGCTCCACTCAAAGATCACTTATGACTTGGTTATTATAGAACCCTCGCAAGTCGACTGCCTATTTGGACTAGGCGCACATTTCAACGCCTCGCTGATGGGTCTTTCCACCTATGGAGCCGATTGGTATGTGGATACCTTGATTGGGTATGGGGCCTCATCTATATTTGAACCCATCATGCCAATTGGATTTAGGACAGTGCAAACGATGTTGGATCGGCTCTACAACTGGCTTTTCATGACCGAGGAATGGCTACTGATGCATTTAATTTATCTTCCGAAACATCGTCAGGTGCACGAGCACTATTTCGGTCATCTACCCCAGAGTTTTACAGAAATACGACAGAGCTTTGATCTCATGCTGATCAATCAGCATTTTAGCTTGTTCCAAGCTAGACCCAATGTGCCGGGAATGATTGAGGTGGCGGGCATGCATATACCAAAAGAGATTCCTCTCTTACCAGCCGATCTACAGGAGTTTATTGATCAGGCACAGCATGGAGTGATTTATTTTGCTCTTGGCGAGGATGTGCAGAGTAAAGATTTGCCAGAGGCGACGATCAGAACGCTTTTAGATTGCTTTGAGGCTTTGCCCCAGCGTGTGTTGTGGAAATTCGAGGGTCAGCCGTTACCCAATGTCAGCGAGAGTGTCCAAATGTCCAAATGGCTGCCCCAAGTAGCGATTTTGGCCCATCCCAATGTAAGGCTATTTATAGGTCATGGAGGCATACTCAGTGTTATTGAGGCGGTCCACTTTGGTAAGCCGGTAATCGGGATGCCTCTTTTCTTTGATCAATTTCGCAACTTCGAACGTATGGTGGAAATGGGCGCAGCCGAATTGATAGACATAAATAGCCTGACCCGACAGCATCTGGATAAAGTCATCAACAAGATGATCGAACAGCCTGAGTATCAACGCAATGCTTTGGCTCTGTCACAACTTTTTCGTGATCAGCCAATGCATCCCTTGGATTCGGCCATCTACTGGACGGAGTATGTGCTAAGGTATAATGGAGCTCACCATATGCGTGTATCGCAATCGAGCATGAAGTTCATCGAATACTATAATCTGGACAAACTGCTGATAGTATTTATAAGACTCTTCTTTGCTGTGAGTCTAATGTTGTTGGTGTTCTGCAAGTGGAAATGGTGTTTGGGACAGATCATAAAGATTTGCCAGCGTTTTGTAGCAGCCACAATAGATCCCTTGATCGGTTTGTATTAACCCTGCGTGCCTTGATACACATAAGCAGATTTTTGAATTTCGAAGTTTAGTTTTAGACTGATCTCTTATGTTGGTTTAAATAGAAGTCTTGAGTTGGTAATACTTAACTTGCTTTTATTGGTTTTATTCTTTATGATTCCTTAGATTATGAACAGGGCAATTGCAAAGCGAAGTTTTTATTTATTATCTAATCTAAATGGCTGTTTGACTGTTATCATTTAACAAATTGTTATTTTAAATGTAAGTTCATACATATGCAGGTTGACGACTTCGAATTGAGCTATCTATATTTCCAATTTGTTTTGTTCACTTTGCCATTTGCCTTTGATATGATTGTACTCCATCTAAATGGCACTCGTACTGTGGGACAGCTGATTGTATACTTACCTATACTCAAAAAAAAAAGGAAGAAAAGAAAAATATCTGAAGACGATTTACCATAAATTTCAAAATAGATCTTTCTTAAAATATAAACAACTTTTTTCATATTTCGAGATATTTTTTGCTAAAAAATGAGAAAATTCTTTCTAAAGTTTAGAAAGCATTTTTTAGTTTTTCGAAAGGAAAAATTATTTTGTTTACTAACAGAGAGGACATTGAGTGAAAAGTGGGAAGTACAAGGAGAAGAGGAAAACAGATATTTAATTTTAATGGAAATATTATATTTGTTGATTCATCAAAGTCATCTTTCTGAATAACTTGTACAGGTTAGAAATAAAAATTTGTTTTTTTTTTTTTTTTAATCAGGATATTGGGGATACTTTAACATCTAAGGCATCCTAGCGCATTCGACTATCTTAATATCGCGCGAGGCACAGAAAGAATAAATAACGCAGTGAAATGTTAAGCAGCTAGCAATTCGAATGACAATTGCTCATTTAATATTCTGAATGTGCGGAATTGAGAACTCCAAGCGCAATTAATATTAATATTTTTTAAGATCGATTTTCTGTATTCTTTTTTCTATTTATAGGGTAAATTACTAAATAATTTTTTTTTGTAAATTTCAAAAATTCTTTTTTTCCTAAAAAAATGTTATTGTATTAACGTCAATGAAAGACATCGTGCTATGTATTTCATCTCTTAGTTCAAGTTCGAATTTGCCACAAATTTGTGAAAAAGTGGAGAAAAACTACCCTTTATATAAAATTACATAAAAACTGCCCAACAGTTTCTAAAACTAAGAAAACATAGTCTAAAATATACAAACTTTGTTTAAATTAAAAAAAATTAGTTCAACGCTTATTTCTAAACACTAGAAAACCTTTTTTTTGTCCAGTGTAAACATACAAATAATTATTATGTTTAGTTTATTTTATTCTACACGCTTAAAGATAAGTTATTGCCATGTACTCTCGGGTCTGTTTCTGTTTGGAATTTCGCATTTCGTTACTTAAGATAAAAGACAAATAAGATTTAAATTTCTACTAATTTTTTAAACTTTATTAAAATCTTCTAAAAACATAAACTAAAACTTGTTCGCACATCTTAAGTAAGAAGGTTTTTAGTATATCCCCCCATTGAATGAGTACAATTAAAAAAAAAAAAAAAATCATAAGAAGAAACAAATTTTTTAACATAAGAATTTATTTATTAAAAAGTGATTATATTATTCTGTATCTTATATCTGCTAGATCAACTAAATAAATTAACAATAAAAAAATTAAAATAAAAAAAATAGTAAATTGATTTTAATTCTTTTAGGTTATTTCGAATCCAAGTGCTTTACGATTAGTGTAGATGATATTTTATATACTCTCAGAGTATAAAATCGAGTTAAG
Organism: Lordiphosa andalusiaca; assembly: GCA_035044965.1. Lineage (NCBI taxonomy): Eukaryota > Metazoa > Arthropoda > Insecta > Diptera > Drosophilidae > Lordiphosa > Lordiphosa andalusiaca. Next base: position 103,264 of record JAWNNM010003327.1, on the reverse strand, counting down.
CGTGGACCCTTGTACAAAAATAATACGGTTTTGTCATCGATTTATTCGATTTTTATACTCTATAACATACATAGAGTACTATAAGTTTGTGCAAGAGTATGTAACATCCAGAAGGAAGCATCTCCGACCCTATAAAGTATATATATTCTTGATCAGCATCAACAGCCGAGTCATGTCCGTATGTCCGTCTGTCGGTCCGTATGAACGCACAGATCTCAGAGATGGTAAGAGATAGAGGCTTGACATGTATGGGACATATGCTTCTTATGTCTGCAGGCAGATCAAGTTGATTTTCAATTTTGGCCACGCCCCCTCGCGCCCCCGCAATTTAGAAAAAACGTCATATTTCCCACAGTTGAAGATAGATGGCTTGTTCCTTCTAAACATATTTAGTTATTAGGATAACTTATCGATCCGCCAAAGGAATGAAGAAGATCGGATGAACGGCTTTCGAGTTATGATCAAAAGACTGTTCGCTGCTGCAGCGCAGAAGCAGCGCTGCTTTTGGATTTTGGAAAAACTATATCGATGTTTCACATGCACGAAAAAAATCGATACATCTATTCGAGAATCGATTTATTTGCCAGCTCTACATTTTGCCATAAAGAGGTAATTATTTTTTAGCTAGATAGGTAAAAATGTTAATTTTTTTCTATATCATACACTATCTGGACATAATGAGGTTTGAAATAAATCGTTCTTTATGTTGCAAACTTCTAAACAAAACTATTAAACTCTTTGATAGGGTATACAAACCAACGGAAGAAGTTGTTTATTAAAATAGAGAGATCGAAAGAGAGAGAGACAAAGGCAGAGAGAATGATAAAGATATGATACAGACACAGCTGACCGGCTATTTGTTTGCTCTTGAAGTGCTTAACAACCGAACAAATTAGTACACAAAGTGCCGCCGGGCCGGTGACTCCGACAATTGAGCGCTTTACAAACAAAAACAAAAAGTAAAATTAACCATTTTCAATCAAGCGACGTTCAGCCTACAAATTGTAGGTTCAGACTTCTTGTTCTTAATTAGTGAGATCTTTTGGTTGAGCAAACATGAAGCTTTGCTTTTGGTATGGCATGGCTCTAATGATCTGCCTAGATATGGCTGTGGAAAGTGCTAAGATCTTAGCTGTATTTCCATTTACCGGCAAATCACAATATATATTTGCCGAACAATATCTCAAAGAGTTGTCATTGCGGGGTCACCAGGTCACAGTGATAAATACATTTGGAAGTGAACAACAAGAGCCGAACTTTCGTGTCATTGGAGCCACCAAGATACATGAACTAATGGCGGGTGAGATAATATTGTGTGTTGGATTGGTCACTTAAAGAGCTCAAAACTAAAGGAAAAGAACATGTTATGAACACTCCAACACTAGTACAAACTTAACTATTCTCTACTTAACTTTCTTATTTTGTAGCGTACTCCTTTAATGTCTTTGATAAACGAGTGGTTAGCCAATGGAAATTCCTGACCATGGCCACTGAGTTCCTTGAAAAGTTTGTCGAAAATATTCTGGAAGATGCAAGTGTGAAGGAGTTATTACAAAGTCAAGAGACTTTTGATCTGGTCATTATGGAAACCGAACAAACTGAGGCTTTGTTTGGTTTGGCCCAGCATTTTGATGCCCGTCTCATAGGTATTTCATCATATGGCACAGATCGACATATTGATGAGCTAATGGGTAACATTTCTCCACTCTCCTACAATCCTATGCTACTCTCCTCGCGCACAGAACACATGAGTTTGGAGCAGCGTTTGTGGAATGTGTGGGAAGCTTCTGTGTTGTGGCTACATAAGCGTCTAATTCACTTGCCCAGCCAGAGGCAGTTGTACAGTAAATATTTCCCACAGGCGAAACAGACACTGGAACAGGTGATGAATGACTTTTCGCTAATGTTGCTGGGTCAACATTTCAGCCTCAGCTATGCGCGTCCTTATCTGCCCAATATGATTGAAGTGGGAGGTCTGCATTTGCAACATCAAAGAGAGACCCAGCCATTACCCACTGATATAGCCAAATTTGTGGAGGAGTCTCCGGCAGGAGTTATCTACTTTTCCATGGGTTCGAATATAAAGAGCGCCGATTTACCGAATGCAACGCTTACCATCTTGATGGACACTTTTGCTGGTCTAGAGCAGCGTGTATTATGGAAGTTCGAACAGGATCAGCTGGAGAATAAGCCGAAGAATGTTTTAATCAGTAAATGGTTTCCCCAACCCGACGTATTGGCGCATCCAAATGTACGTCTATTCATCACCCATGGAGGTCTGCTGAGTACCATTGAAAGTGTCTACTTTGGGAAACCGGTCTTGGGTCTGCCACTTTTCTTTGATCAGCATTTAAATGTGGAGCATGCCAAACAGGCGGGCTTTGGGCTAAGTGTAGATCTGTGGAGTTTAAATGCCACTGAACTTAAGTCACAGCTAGCAGAATTACTGCAAAATAAAAGCCATGCCCAGGCAGCTGAGTTGAAATCTAAACTCTATCGAGATCAGAAAGAAACACCTTTGGAACGAGCCATCTGGTGGACGGAATATGTACTCAGACACAATGGAGCTAAGCATATGAGATCAGCATCGGGAGACTTGAATTTTATGCAATTACATGGACTTGATACATGGGGTATTTTGGGTGCAGTAACTTTATTGATTGTGATAGGGCTATGCATGATATTGGGAGAGTTTGTGAGAGCAGTGCGTTATATACTTCGCAGATTGTTCGATAATGGTATTAAAGAGAAGACAAGCTAGAGATCGATAAAGCTAAAGTTTTCAAATTAGAACTCCTAAGTGTCAGTTTACTCCAACAATAAATAATTCCAAGAGGAAAGAACTCATATTCTATAATTTGTATTATAAAATGTTCATTATAATGTATTTTATACTAATTAACTATCCGATGAGAATATTTTTACTTTAGTATATCTAATAAATACTAAGAAAAAAGACTCTGATTTAATTTAAGTCAAATGCCGTCTTAGGGAATAATATATAATGTTGGAATAGAAAAACAGATTTTGGGATAACATTTTTGCAGGAAACTTTCCCTTCAAGTTATGCCAGATTTATTGAGTTAGCCTTAAGTATTGAATTAAGTTATATCCATTTTCTGTTTTAAGCCATTTGTTTTTCCAATTGAAGCAAGAAAGAAAGTCGGTCAAGCCCGACTATAACATACTCAGTACCAAGAAAATGTTTTTCGTCTATCTGTCCGTATGAACGCACAGATCTTAGAGATGGTAAGATATACAGCTTTGACAAAAAATAAACAAATTAAAAAAATACATTGGACGCTTTCGGTGTTCATTTGGAATTGACATTTGTTTTCCCTGTTCCCATTAAAAATGGTTATTGATCAGCATGATCAGCTGAGTCGATATGGCCATGTCCGCCTGTCTGTATGAACGCGTCGATCTCAGAGACTATAAGAGATAGAGCCACAAATTTTAGCATGAAGGTAGGTGTATACCGTAGGCAGATCAAATTTTCCAAATCTGAAGCAAACTCGATTTTAATAAAGCTTGGTAGATTTACAAAAAAAAAACATAGAAAACTTACGATTACTAAGACGGAGACGTTTCCATCGAAAATAAAAAAGTTTTTCTCACTAAAACTAGGTTTCCGACCGATTGTTCCTATGGAAGCTATGAGATAAAGTCATCCGATCCGGTGGGTTCCGACATATTAGTAGTGTGCAGCAATAAGAAGACTCAGGTTTAGAGTCCCAATTTAGAAAAAACGTCATATCTCAGACAGTTTTAAAGATAGATGGCTTATTCCTTCTAGACATATTTAGTAATTAGGATAACTTATCGATCCGCCAAAGATACGAAGAAGATCGTATAAACTGTTTTCGAGTTATGATCAAACGACTCTTCGCTGCTGCAGCGCTGCTTTCAGCTTCAAAACTTATGCTGGGCGTATTATTTCGTTAGTACAGAGTATGTTATAGTCGGGCTTGACAGACAATTATTTTCTGATGTCTACCATTTTTGTTGAACCGAAAAGATATTTTAGGTTTGGAATAGGTTTCGGTTCAGCTTTCAGTTCTAAAGAGGTTAGTTTCACAGTTTGGTTCACAGTAAAATAAAATTCGCAATTCCGGGTTTAAGCCAGCTCGGTTCAAAGTGGCTCGCAGCCCCAAAATAAACATAATTTAAAAAGTGCCTGACTTATGTCTAATGGCATAATTCAAAACTGGTAGATCTAGCAACTAAATAGCTAAAATGGCAACACTGCTTGAGTTGATAAAATGATTAAGATTTGTTTGATCACATACTCTCATTTCGAACGCAAATGCTTCTCCATTATTGTAGAGAATAACTCAAGTACTCTCACAACTTTAATGTGCACAATTCTCATACGTCGAAAATCATATACATAGTTTCGTATTCAGTAAACTTGTTTATTTCAAGAGAGAGAGAGAGTGTGAGAGTGTGTCGCATTTGAGGCACAGCTGACCGGCTATGTACACTCTCTTGACTTGCATAACAACCTAACAAATTAGTAAACAAACTGCCGCCACGCCGTGACGCGGCAAATTGAGCGTTGTTCTATTAATAAAAACAACAAAATAAAAAAAAAACAAACAAATTATAGTAGCATTTTTGTGCGTTACGCTCCAGCGATTGGGCAAATTTTGATTCCACAAAATACTTTGAAAAGAAGTCAAGCGACGTTCAGCGATAATTAGCTACAATTTGTAGGTTTCGATTAGTCGTCGTTGAATAGTGAAATCATTTGGTTGAGCAAACATGAAGCTTTGTTTTTGGTTTAGCATTGCCCTAGTGCTGTGCCTAGATATGGCCGTGGAAAGTGCTAAGATCTTAGCTGTATTTCCATTTACCGGCAAATCACAATATATATTTGCCGAACAATATCTCAAAGAGTTGTCATTGCGCGTTCACCAGGTCACAGTGATAAATACATTTGGAAGTGAACAACAAGAGCCGAACTTTCGTGTCATTGGAGCCACCAAGATACATGAACTAATGGCGGGTGAGATAATATTGAGGTTAAGATTAGTGAAGGGATTTTATTCGGTTCACAAAGTGCAACTGCTAAACAGTAAAGTTTATTCCAAGCTATACCATACATTCTCAACTTAAAGTCCTTGTCTTGCAGCCTACTCCTTTAAGGACTTCGATCAAAAGGCCAGCCAATGGAAAACCCTGACCATGACAACGTATTTTCTTAATATGCTCATCGCAAATTTACTTGAAGATGCCAGCGTGATGGAATTATTGCAAAGTCGTGAGACTTTCGACCTGGTCATTATGGAAACTGTCCAAACTGAAGCCTTGTTTGGTTTGGCCCAGCATTTTGACGCCCGTCTCATAGGTATTTCATCATATGGCACAGATCGACATATTGATGAGCTAATGGGCAACATTTCCCCACTCTCCTACAATCCCATGCTACTCTCCTCGCGCACAGAGCACATGAGTTTGGAGCAGCGTTTGTGGAATGTGTGGGAAGCTTCTGTGTTGTGGCTACATAAGCGTCTAATTCACTTGCCCAGCCAGAGGCAGTTGTACAGTAAATATTTCCCCCAGGCGAAACAGACACTGGAACAGGTGATGAATGACTTTTCGCTAATGTTGCTGGGTCAACATTTCAGCCTCAGCTATGCGCGTCCCTATCTGCCCAATATGATTGAAGTGGGAGGTCTGCATTTGCAACAACAAAGAAAGACCCAGCCATTACCCACTGATATAGCCAAATTTGTGGAGGAGTCTCCGGCAGGAGTTATCTACTTTTCCATGGGTTCGAATATAAAGAGCGCCGATTTACCGAATGCAACGCTTACCATCTTGATGGACACCTTTGCTGGTCTAGAGCAGCGTGTATTATGGAAGTTCGAACAGGATCAGCTGGAGAATAAGCCGGAGAATGTTTTAATCAGTAAATGGTTTCCCCAACCCGACGTATTGGCGCATCCAAATGTACGTCTATTCATCACCCATGGAGGTCTGCTGAGTACCATTGAAAGTGTTTACTTTGGGAAGCCGGTGCTGGGTCTTCCGGTTTTTTATGATCAGCATTTAAATGTGGAGCGTGCCAAACAGGCGGGCTATGGGCTTAGTGTGGATCTATGGAGTTTAAATGCCACTGAACTGAAATCACATCTATCCGAACTGCTGCTAAATAAAAGCTATGCCCAGGCAGCTGAGTTGAAATCTAAACTCTATCGAGATCAGAAAGAAACACCTTTGGAACGAGCCATCTGGTGGACGGAATATGTACTCAGACACAATGGAGCTAAGCATATGAGATCAGCATCGCGTGACTTAAGTTTTATACAATTATATGGACTTGATACTTGGGGAATTTTGGGTACAGCGACCCTGTTGGGTGCAATGGGCCTATATTTATTATTGGCAGTACTTCTGAGAACAGTGCGTTATATACTAAGCAGGCTGTGTAGGAATACTAAAAAAGTAAAAACAAATTAGGGGAAAAAGGGGAGTTTATTTATAACGATTACTGTGGAGAATAAAACAGAAATAAATTTTTTTAACAATTTTGTTTGTGCATTGAAGGATTCATTCCTAATGATTAAATTCGTGAGAGATTTTTTCGAAAAGAAATTTTTGTTTAAGTTTAATTGTAAACGGTTTTTAAATGTTAAATGTTATTTTTCTTTATATTTTAAATAACTATTTTTAATGGCGAACTCTTGTCTATTTCTAAAAAAAAATGCTCGATTTCGTCAACTTATTCCAGATTAATATTTAATATTGACTTAAAATCTTGACATAGCTAATTAATGAGCACTGCGTATTTAAATATATTTAAATATTAATCAACAGCCATATTATTAAGGTTTTTATTTAATTAACTACTCATTGCTGTTTGTGCACTATTTTTAATTAATAAATTAAAAAGTGTGGACTTCGTTGAACACCCAGTACGAACGAAGACTATTGCGAGAGATGATCTGATTTTAAATACTTTCTTTTGCAGGGTTCCATCCTTATGAATTTTATTTTAAAGTTAAAGCATAAGAAAGAAGCTCTTTGTTTTTATTGTTCAAGTCATATTTCAATGAATCACAGGTTGAGCATTTGAATAAATTACTTTCGATTACTTTCTATATAAATTTTGGGATCATCAAAGTATGTAACATCCAGAAGGAAGCATCTCCGACCCTATAATCTGCTACTGCTACTGCAGCATCAAAATGAATGCTGAGCGTATAATTTCCTTGGCACAGAGTCGGGCTTGACCGACTTTCTTCTTTGTTTTAAGGATTCGATTTTAACACTTTCCTTTGATCAGTTTCGTATCATTTCCGAGTCATTTGCGAATCATTGTTGGGACCTACTTCATTTTGAGCATATGCGAGAGCCTTTATCGAGTTTTCGTTTAGTCGCTCATATTACTTAGTAATCTCTTTTTAATAGAAAACATAAGCCCTCTTCAAGGGGATTTGTGTTAAAATCAGGGCCGAAAACTTGTTTTTAACCGAATCGTCTCGAGCCCGAAATTCCGACTTTTAGTTAACTGTGAACCGAGCCTTGAACCGAACCGTTTTGGAAATGAAAGCTGAGCCCGAACCTGTGCCAAACCTAAACTTTCGGTTCGGTTCAACAAAAATGATAGACATCAGATATTTGCCTTTCTGCTTAGCGACTTCATCTGTTATAATGGTTGATTTGGTGCAACTGACTGCTCAAATGGGCAGGAAAGTAGAATCAAGAAGCTAGAAAAATGTTTAGAATTACTTCTAAAATCCCTACCCATATTATCCTCTGTCCTAAAGCTCCTCGATTTAAAATCGATTTTTAAATAATTCTCAAAAGCAATAGTCTAACATTACATTGGTAATATTTTTCTACGAAAAAAAACAAAATGGAATTTTACTTAACAGTTCTACTAACCGATTTGTGTAGTTTTTAGTTTGAATGCGATTTTAACAACTAAAAAGCCAAGGTTCGAACCCAAACCTTCTCCCAAAAACATCGAACCTTAAGTTTCCGAACCATTGGAAAATTTGGGTTCGAACCGGAGATCCGAATTTGTATTTCGCTTGCATCACTGATTAAAATGATCTACCAAAAGTTGGGTGTGTATGTAGTGGGCCCCAACGATTGTTTTGAAAACCATGTATATAACTTTGACTTAACCGTTCTATTAGAGGTAGCAAAATATCGTCAATGTGCGATGCCCCTTTAAAACATTAAGATCTATTCTTTGGATTGGATTATGAACTAAGTCGTCGCATTCTACCGTTTAAGGCAGCGTTTTGGTCACTGTTTTGAATGTTTCGGGCACTGTTATTTCTGATTTGATTTACGTGAGGTTTCGATTTCGTCCATCGAAAATGTCCAGTGTGCCCAAAGTAAGTAAGGAGTTTAGGCTTATACTAAAATATTTATTGAAAACAGCTTAGATGCTGATCTAAACTAGTTTTAGATTGGATTTAGTTTCAATTTGACCGTATTTACTTGGAGCGATTGGTGTTTGTTCAAGTTCTGCTATGATTTCAGCATGGAGAACTTTGCAAGTTCTTGCATTTTAGGCTCAAGTGTTAATTTATTTGAAGCATTGAATAAAGCAATCGAGTCTCTTTAAAGGGATAAAAGACCAGTAGCCTAAATGGGACGGAGTCAGAATTGCTCGACTTTGTAGAGCTTCAGTTTGACTTAGTCAATGACAATCGGGTTTCCATAAGTCCTCAATTTTCCTAAAATGTTGTACGTCGCAAATAACACATTTTCATCAAACTTTCTATACTTGAGAGGTCGGCCAAATTGGAAAAGTAACTTCAGTGTACCCCAATCATATTCATAATTATTTATATGACCATTTGTGTAACCATGAACATACTTTATCTACATATACTGCTAGCAAAATATTTTTCGAAAGCCGCTTGGAAAAATAGTTTTCACTGTTTCTTTCTGCATGTTTTGCTTTCGAGCCTTGGTTTAATTTGGCGCCACTATCCGTCAATAATTGGTCACTGCCAGTCACTGTTTTTGGTCGCTGATAGTCACTATTTATGTCACTGGTTTGGTGACCATTTCTCCCTCTTCCCCATGCGCTATCGCCTTTGTGCTCTATGCGTTTGTTTTTCCAAAACTGATATGCTACGCTCCGCTCAGCTGTCTATTTGCGGCTGGTCTAAGTGTTTTGCTTGTGACTTTGAAACCTCAATTAATTCAATTAAGCAATTAAGATTGATGTATATATACGAAACATACACACACGCATACTTGTATATGAGGCTTGAATGACTGATAAGACCGGGAGCGGCGGCGATCTGAGATGATCATAGCTCACACAAACGATTTAACCCTGTAAACATTATTCTTATCGTGAGAAACGAAAATGCCAATTCATCTACTCTTTATGATGTTGAGCTTATCATGTTTACTGCAGCATGATCCGCAAAAATGCTTGTGGGAAAGAGAGAAAAACTAACTGTACAGTTTGAGAATACTAGATTAGGGTGCGTTCAGACACACTGGCAGGCTGCCAAATTTGAATTTACCAGTTATCAGTAGAGACAAGAAAAATACATTTAAATGTTATAAGACATCTCTGAACTTTTATGCCTCCACTCAACTGGCCCAACAGTGGCAGGTGTTCACACGTGTAGGGCTACAACTGACAGCTTAGAATGTTGAATAAAAGCAATTAAGTCTAAATCAACAAGTTTCCTTTTGAAAATGTAAAAATCTAACTAAAAACCCGAATAAAAACGGTTCAGTTAGCTTAACTTTAAGGAAACATTCTTTGCTGGAGAGTGCTTGCTTTCTAATCATGATAAGTGAAAAAGTTCCGAAAAGTTTTTACAAAATAAAACAAAAACTAGACTACATCTTTTTAGACGATTTCCGGCTTAAATTTCGACAAAAAGAGTTAGTAAAGAGATTCTCACGGATGTATTATATGATCTAATAATATATTATTAGTAAGAAAAGGAAAAAAATTGGTTAGAAAAAGACCAATTTTAAATAAATTACTTTTTTTTTATTTTTGAGATTTGCTAAGATTTGGCTGGAATCCGAATATCCATACTTTCGCTTAAAATGAAGCAGCTTAGCTGTCAAATTGATCGGAGAGCTTACCAAACGACTGGCGAGTAATCGACGCCGCGGAGTGCTTCTAAACGTCCAAAGTAAATGCAAGCGCTGTGCGATTAACAAGTTGAGCTAACTAAATGGTAACACATTTTTTATTTTTTCTACCTTGCTTATTTATGAAATTTATAAGAAGTTAGTCAGGAAATATATAAAAACTGTGATTTTATATGGTTCGGTTTGAAGTGCCCCGAAATCACAAAATGGACATATTCTCCGGTGTTCGGATCTAAAGCGGTTTGCTGCTTTGCTTTCAACCGCTTATGGTGTCTGAATTAATGTCTTCAGCAAAGTTCTATGGCCGAAAACAGTATCAATATGTCAAAATATTGATGTATCGTTATCGAAATATATTTCTGATATATATCTGAATATATCATCTGAATATATATATATATCTGAAATATATTTCAATATGGAATGTTTTTTGGTGTTATTTTTGCTCCAGCTTTTCGAATTTTAAAAGAAAACACTTCTTTATGCTCAAAAAATTGATCTACAATTGATGCTATGATGATTTTGTAAGCTATATCGAAATATGAGTACTGTTAAGCAGATTCAAATCGTAGAATCTTTTAAAAAATTCAACTACGTTTTCTTTAAAATAAATTCATGAACAAGTTTGAGCATCTTTTGTTTAGAAAACATAATATACATATTTATTATTCTATATTTGGCTAGGCTGCTCCGGTTTCTGTTTGTGCCGGAACATCTAGGTTTTTAGCTAGGTTCGGTTTGAAGAATCACTTGAGTCGGATCTTATCAGAACTTATAAGCTATCTCAATGGATATGAACGAATCATACTTGAAATTTCAAGTACCTATAATATATGGGGTCCATTCGGTTATTGGTTAATATTTTTACTAGCTTCCTTAGCTGGACGATTCCTTCTCATCGAATATATGTCTTCCTTTTTTTCAACAAAATGTCTCCACGATCCAGCTTCGAACGAAAACATTAGTCTTGATAAGTAAAAGAGCAGCAGGAAAAAACATTTAACAGAAATTTTAAGTGATCCAAATAATATCTAAGTTACCTGAATGGCAACTTTTCTAGAGAAATTGATATTTTTTATATTATTGATATTTTTACCCTAAAATATTTCTATCGAAACGATACTCTTCCAATATCGTCCAAAAAAACGATTTGGATATTATTTAAGGCCCTTATCAACTCTAATTTTGAATGCAAAATGCTTGTCAGGTCTGTATACAGTTTAAATTGTACGAAATATGTTTGTATGCGCATGGATTAATGATCGTCAAATCGGCGCAAGGGGGTAACAAGTAACGCTTGTCAGATTGTGAGACAGAAACACACACGAATGAACTCATGGGGTGCTACTTAAATTGGCAGCGCTCTCGACCTTCGCGTGTGAAGAGCGAGGTCGCTTGAGCGTCGCGTCGCGTCGCTTCGTCTCATCTAGCATATAAAAATTGTTATCGCATGCCTGTTAATATTTAGGCTTATCAAACGCCGTGTCGACTGCAGCCGACTGCTAGCCACACCCGAAGCCAGCCTGTTTTCCGTATTCGGTTCGTGTCTCTGCTTGGTCCAGGGGGCAAATTCTGACTGGACTATCAAATGCCTGCCAGATAGTGTACACCCTAGTTTTATATACATAAATCTATTTTATCATCATTTAGTTGAGTTTTCGCTCGTGTCGGCACCAGTTGATTCAGTACGATGTTCGCACTGCGGCTGTGTAGTTTCTTTTTACTGATCGGTTGCCTGCATGGTGCTCGCATATTGGCCATATTTCCCTATCCAGGACCCTCGCAGTACATCAATGCGGTGCCCTATTTGAAAGCACTCGCTGCACGCGGTCACCAGGTGACTTCGGTTAATGCATTTCCGCAAAAGCAGCCTGTGAAAAACTTTCGTGATATACCTGTTATGGAAGTATTTGACCGCTACGATGGTAAGCAGTTGATTACACTTTGCGGCGTTGCTTGTAACGAGTTTTGTCCGTATTTTAGATGTAATCGCGGATCTTGAGGTGCCCAGAAATATTTGGCAGGAGAACAGTTTTATAAATCAATTCTTCATTAATATTACACGTACCATGCTGCTCAATAAGCAAGTGCAAAGTGAACTGCTGGCGCCCGGAAAGGATAATTACGATCTGATCATTGTGGAAGCTCTGCGAAATGATGCACACTATGGTTTTGCCGCCCACTTTAATGCACCCATCATAGGACTCTCCACATTTGGCGCCGACTGGTACATGGACGAGCTGGTGGGCAACACTTCGCCTTTATCGTATGTGCCTCTAGTGACGGCTGGTTTGAGCGATCGTATGACATATACAGAACGCTTACGCAACCTTGTAGAAACCTCAGTGGCCATAGTCAATTGGAAGTTGATGTTTCTTCCCGTTCAGGTTGATCTCTACCGGAAATTCTTTCCCCATGTGGCCGACAAAATCTCCCTGCAGGAGATAAATAAGAACTTCTCTTTGGTTTTGCTCAATCAACATTTCTCGCTGAGTTTTCCCCGTCCTTATGTGCCCAATATGATCGAGGTGGGTGGACTGCATATATCACACAAGCCCGCCCCTCTGCCCGAAGAAATTGAGAGCTTTGTTGAGGGCGCTGGTGAAGCAGGTGTAATCTATTTCTCCTTGGGATCGAATGTGCAGAGCAAGGATTTGCCTGAGGACCAGCGCCAGATGTTGCTTCAAACTTTCGCCAAACTTCCGCAACGAGTTTTATGGAAATTTGAGAATGACCAGCTGCCGGGCAAACCGGCGAATGTGTACATCAGCAAATGGTTTCCACAACCCGATATCTTGGCCCATCCAAAGGTGAAACTTTTCATCACCCACGGAGGACTGCTGAGTACCATTGAGAGCATACACCATGGCAAACCTGTGTTAGGCTTACCCTTTTTCTATGATCAATTTTTGAATGTCGAGCGGGCCAAGCGGGCCGGTTATGGTTTGGGCTTGGATCATAAAAAGATGACTGGCCAGGAGTTCCAGGCCACGATTGTTCGTCTGCTGACGGATCCCAGATATGCGGCCACTGCTCGGGATATGTCAGCTCGCTATAGGGATCAACCGATGAGCGCACAGGAAACCGCAGTGTGGTGGACGGAGTATGTTTTGCGACACAAGGGAGCACCGCATATGCGAATGAATGCACAAGACATGAGCTTCTTTGCCTATCACAATCTGGATGTGTTGGGCACTTTAATTGGAGGAGCTTTGTTGTTCATTGTAGTAATTGTATGTGCTGTGTGGAAAATCGTCTCTCTGACTCAGGGCACTAAGAAAAAGCAAAAAACTATGTAAATGATGTGCAAATAAACTCTTAATTGGAAAATACATGTGCAAGTATTAAAGCTGTGTGTATGTGTGCTTAAATCTCTGAAATTCAGCTGTATAAATGAGAATTGCTAGAGTAAAATAATTATTGTAATTATTTTCTAAAAAAGAAAACCAAAATTCTCATAGTAATTAGATGTTCGGCTTTAATATCCAGCATAATATGGATAATCCATATTCATCATTCGGATCGGATGACTATAAAACATAGCTGCCATAGGAACAATCGGTCGGAAAACTAGTTTTAGTGAGAAAAACTTTTTTCTTTTCAATGGAAACATCTCCAAACTTTGTAATCGTAGGTTTTCTATGTTTTTTTTAATAATTCTACCAAGTTTTATTAAAATCGGACAACTATATGGGATAGCTGCCATACAAAAGATAGGTCTGAAAAACAATTTTAGTTAGAAAAACTTTTTTGTTTTTAATGGTAGCATCCTGCAATTTTGTATTTGTTTTGTTTCAAATGCTTTCACATAATTGTATAAATTTTTGGCCAAATCGGATGACTGTATCATATAGCTCCCATACGAACGATCGGTCGGAATATGGGAAAACGAGTATTTTTGAAAATATTTAAGCGAACACTTGCAAAGGTAAAAAAACTTCGGCACAGAAGAAGTTAGTTTAGCTTTTTCGTTTATCTGAGTGCTGTTGCTTGAAAATAATCTTGGGCCTCGCTTTATTCAATTCAAGCAATCCGAAAAAAGATGGGCCAGATTTTTCCACTATGTAGTGAAATTGTGGGTCTTCCTTATGCTCCTTCATAAGCGCCCTGGTTAGGCTTAAGAAGAATACCACAATTAATTTGCATTTTAGTGGACAGTAACTTTTTTGAAACCCGTTAAACAGAACGGTTCCACCAATGATACCACCAGTCTTTTGAAAATGCCAAAATTTCAAAGTTACTTCTGAGCAATATTGTTTGGGTTGTGCAAAATATTTTCCGTTTGTGTTTGGTGGATCTTTCTCTACCAAAATTTCCTACGAAGTCGTCTAAAATCTAATATCCACATGTATATTTATGATTTTTGGTCTTTTCAAAGCTATGCAATGCATGCAGAATTATGCAAAAATATTTGCATGCACTTTTCCTGCATATTTATTAACCGCTGCCAATCAGTTGGATACGCCGCGTATGCGTAATATTAAATATCATAGGGGCACTTCCGTTGGCTGGTTCGGTACGCCGTTTTATGCCGCATAGCCAAATGCGTAATCAAAAATTCATGAGCTCTGTAAATGCGCTCCGTGTTACTATTCGTGCTATTAGTTGCCGCGGCTGCAGCTGCTCCTCCTGCTGCTGTTGTTGTTGTTGTCGGCATGTAAAATGTATGTAAATATTTTCATATAATTGAGGTTGGGTTTACTGACCCTCTATGCTGATCCCTCTTTGCTACCCGAGTGCGGGAATTGAAGTGGGGCAAATTTAATGATGTCCTGTTTTGTGGTTTGTCGCGTTTATAATGAGCCGTTGATTATTTTGGGATGCACATTGAATTTTACATCAATAAATAAGTTGAATCCATTCGCTAAAATGTCGGAGCGTTGGAATTTAATTGCCGCTGTAAGCAAAAATGTTTACGCAGCTCAGCAAATCCAATTTGCAGCCAGAAATGTGTCAAAATATGTTTGCGTCTCTCTAAAAAAAAAATAGGAAAAAATCCGATGTCATCGGGCTATCAGTGTCCATGTCCCGGCAAATCAGACGGTTCAATGCATTTTCTTTTTGCTTCCTTACTTTTGCATGACTGTCTCCGCAACTGGCAGCTGGGATGCAACTAGTATTTGTTTTTTACAACAATTTGTGCAGGTGAGAAGTTGAGAGCGATTTACTCTGGCAACGCAAATTGGTAAAAATGTGTGTGTGTACGAAAAGATTTTGCAAGAAATGTGGGGCAAAGTTTGGAGCTCCATTTGGGTATTATAGACTCATGTCACAGCGAAGAATTTTTGTCATATTTGTTGTTTGAAGAAGCTAAAGGAGATGCATCGAAGGAAACTTTTGTGTTTATTAGAGGTTCGTCGATTTTAGGGTGTTTTTGTTTGGGCAATGGATAGATAATAACTTTTCTTAAAAGAACTGGCGCACAATCGGTCACCTTCAATGCGCTTGATGAAGCTTTTCCAACTTTGGTTCTATTCTCTGCTGCTGTCAGTCGCCCTTGGGGAAGTTTTTACTTATGATTCGCCGAGATAATCGGAGGGAAGTAAGATCGTGTGTACTGCATTTGAGAAAACCTTGACCCAGAGAGAGTAGATGCGAGGAAGTCAAGTGAAGTGCTTCTAAAGTAGAAGCCAACTAAGTTTTAGTTTAAATTATTAAACCATGAATATCATTAAGCTATATTCCTAACGATTACTTTGAGTTGCAGTTGGTTACCCTAACGACACAAGCCAATAAAACTAGACTTTTCCAGTCTATTGATCATTGGTCATTCTAGATGATTTCGGAGTGTTAGTCACGAATCAGTTCTTTGAAATGGTTCATCTAGTCTAGATATATAGTAATTTAGGTTGGTTTATTATGACACTTTTTAGACTCTTTTAAGGACAGCTAAGGCAGCTTATACTGACATTACGACATTGTGAACCTTAAGGAAAAGTGACCTCATACTTAGTGGACTATTTCCTCAACATTTGAATGACTTAAAATTTTTCCAGCTAAATTGACTGTGTTTTATAGGGTAACTTGGCTGACTTGGTAACTGGCATTACTGTTTAGTAACCGAAGGACCCGGGCCCGAGACCCAGTTAGGCTAAGGTAATTTTATTGGGTGAAGTTGGGTTTCGTGTGCTGAACTCGAATGCGGTTTTAAAAACTGTCCTTTATGTCTAGACCTTAGTTATTTGAGCTTAAAAACGCACATTTTGACAAGTTTTCGGCTCTTCTAGTAGGGAACCTTCACTATTGTTTTATCTGATGTATTCTAAAGTTGTACTTCTTAGCTTAGCTAAAAATATACCATATCAAATATTTGTGCGACTTTTTTAAGCGAAGATACACCATTTTTAAAACTTCTGTTCAAAATCATCAAAATGTCCAAAAATATGCGATCTTTAAAATTGACTTGTCATTTATATTTTTGTGGATTAATTTACAAACAAAGCGTTTTGAGTCAAATAAAACACTGAGGATCCTAGCTTGAATGCCCAACTAATCGAATTGCGATAATATTATTCAAGATTTTATGAGTTTTAAGTAATAAAAATGACTTTAAAAATATATTCAAGCAAAACACCTGACAAAATATAGCAATATAATTTTCGGAGTATTAATTTTCTTTTTAAAGTTTATACTTTTTACGCTAAAATTAAGTATAAATAGAACAAGATCATGTGGATAAATTAGCATTTTGATAAAGTATGATTTAAGTGGGTAATTCAATGAAGTATCGAAAAAAACCTATCCATAAGTTTTATTTTGTGGGAATGTTAAACTAAGAAGCAGAAGAAAGTGATCAGCTGAGGTTCCTACTGCGAATTTTTCCATCGTCAATCTTCTTCTCTTTGCAACTTTCAAAGCATTTAATGCAGCCACTCACATTCTCAATTTATATTTGAATATTAAACTTATTAAGAGTAGCAATTATTACTTCCACCCACATGTACACAAACAGGGTTGTCCAGATAATTTAACTCTTTTAAATTTTCTTGCGAAGTAATTAAGTTTGAATGCCTTAAATAAATTTATAGTTTAATAATTCAGCGCATTCAAATGATTCACTTTAAGCATTTTGTTAAGAACTAAAAAAAAATTGTAAGCGAACATTTATTTTTCTTATTTATATAACCAACAACCATGTCGTGGCCGTAACAACGCAATGGCTAGTCCGGCAGACAGTCAGCTGTTTTTTGCCACTCGATTCATGCAACTCCGAACTTTACTGCAAAAAATGAAATCTCCGACATTTCAGGAACACCGACATTTGGCTTGGATGTTTTCAAAAACATCTGACTCCAAAATCTCTAGAGATTTCTGGATCACATCGGATATTGAACTTTGTTGTTTTGTTTTCAACAACATCCATTGCATACCAGTAAAAATATGATAGATTGGAACAAATGCATTAAAAATGGTTTATTTTCGCTAAAGAATGGTTATGAAGTATATTTTAAAATTAAAAAATTATACTCAACGATAATGTTATAGTGATAGACCTCAAACGACAAGGATCTCCTCAAAACTTGGATTAAAAGTATGAAAAAATGAATTGTAAGTAACATAAAGCCCAAACTATCAATTGTTGTTGAGCATATTCAAAAACAGATTCGTGTTTATCACATAAAATCCAGCTACGCTTCATTATATGTACTTCGTTCGAATTCCATATTTCAAATTAAGTACCTGCAAGGGTATTAGAACTTCGTCACAGACCAAGCTAGCTACGCCTTCTCGTTATACTTAAAATTACAATTTTAAAGATCGTATTAATGATGTGTAACAGTTTATGACAACTTGCATTTACTTTTTCAATGCATATCGAACTTAACTTGTAAAATTCCATGGAAAAATTAAAACAATGACGTTTACATGCTTAACTCGAAAATAACTAGAGACAAAGGGAACACATCAGATTAATTGTGTTTTGTTTTGTCTTATTTTTTTTTTTACATATCTTTTCAATCCGATTTCATTTCTGGTTCTCTCTCACTCTGGAAGTAAGATGCGGTTCCAGGCTTAATTTGTTGCCCTTTTGTTTTTGTTTGTTTCGTTTTACAGACAAGTCCCCACCAGCAACTACTATTCACCTAGGTATTAACATGTCTTTTCTTTCGTTTATCTACAAGTAAGCAGCCGAGAGTTACTTCATTGAAGATACAACCACATTATTGCACTTTCCGTAAATTGATTTTCGAGCTTTCATCTTAAAGGTTTTGTTTTAGCAAAAACCTACAGTAATCTGATCTTAACGCACTATTCAAATGAACCGCAACGTATAAATATGTAAAGCAGATTGAAATTTCAGTCACAATCACTTCGCGGGTTCTGGGTAAATCCCCAGTGGTATTCCCTAACTCTGAGTACATATAGGGCAACAGAATGGTATAAATATAAGTTGTCATCGTTGAAGTGTCTCAATCGTAAGTGACTGCTGAAATGATTCAGATCGTCGTCCTACTGTTTGCCATCGTCTCGCCAGTGTTTGCAATTGAGGTTGACACTGGCTTGGGTCGAGTTCGTGGTGCAGAGCTCACCTCTCGCTTGGGTGTTCCCTTTCATGCATTTCGCGGCATCCGCTATGCAGAACCACCGCTGGGAGAGCTACGCTTCCTAAACCCCAAGCCGGTGAAGCCTTGGTCACCGCATACTTTCGATGCCAGCCAGGATGGACCTATGTGTCCACAACCCTGGGATAATATGACTGATGTGTCCGAGGATTGTTTGCGTATTAATGTCTATACGAAGAATGTGAAGGCTCGCTTGCCGGTAATTGTGTTCATACATCCGGGTGGTTTCTATGTCTTCTCCGGTCAGAGTAAGTACTTGGCTGGACCCGAACATTTTATGGATCGAGATTGTGTGCTCGTTAGCATCAATTATCGTCTGGGTAGCTTGGGTTTTCTGGCCACTGGCAGTGCGGAGGCACCTGGCAACGCAGGACTCAAGGATCAGGTGTTGGCCTTACGTTGGATACAGCAGCACATACACAATTTTGGTGGCGATGCAGGATCGGTGACCCTGTTGGGCTATAGTGCAGGCAGTCTGAGTATTGGACTGCACATGTTGTCACCCATGTCGCGTGGCTTGTTCCATCGTGGTATTTGTATGAGTGCCTCGCCCTTTGGGCAGTCTAGGTATCAGCAAACAGACCTAAAGTTGGCTCAACGTCAGGCGGCATTATTGAAATGTCCCACAGAGTCCGTAAAGGAAATGGTCAGTTGTTTGCGGGAGAAGCCCATGTTGGACTATGTAAGCTCGTACAACGGCATGTTTGAGTTTGGTTGGAATCCAGTGTACAATTGGCGCTTGGTTATAGAGCAAGATTTTGGACAAGAGCGTTTCCTACTGGAGGATCCCTACAAGACGGCACTGAGTGGAAAGTTTTATAAGGTTCCTCTTATCACTGGAATTACCGAGTTTGAATTTCTATCGGGTGCATTCTGTGAGTAACTGAATCTGAATACTATGTAATCGCTAACATTTCCTCTGTTCCAGTTGATTTACGAAATCAGAGCATCGTCAGCAACTACAATACAAATTGGGAACACTATGCACCCATTGCCTTGGTCTATGAGCGAGACACGCCCCATTCGCGTCTAGCAAGTCGTGTGTTACGTGAGAAATATCTGGGCCAAAACGCGACCACACTGGAGTATCCCACTTCACTGAAGGGCCTGGGCGAATTGTATAGCGATGCTTTGATTGGAGTGGCGTTTAATCGATTCTTACATTTGATGGCCAACCATACCTCCATTTATACCTATCACTTCCGCTACAAGGGACGATATAGTTTCCTTAAGAATCCTGATAACAATCAGACTTTTGGTAGGTCATTTTTACAGGAAAACTTGATATTTAACTAAAGCTTAAACCCGCTTTCGCTTCACTAGGTGCGGTGCATCATGATGAGCTGTTGTACTTGTTCCATGTGCCACTGTTGACACCACTCCTCAAGGAAAGTGAACCTGAGAACTTTATGATTGAACGTCTTACGCGCATGTGGACGGAATTTGCCAAGAAGAGGTAAGATACAACATATTAGAAGTCGTTTTAATTATAAATAATTGTTTTCTTTACTAGCGATCCGCATAATCAGCAAGATGAGTTTTTGAAAGATCTTCACTGGCCGCTGTACAATACAAAGGAGCAGGGGTATTTGGAAATCGATTTGAATCTGACACCCAAAAATGGAGGCTTCAATCAAGAACGCTATCGAATTTGGGACGAACTGTTTCCTATCCCCACGTTTTAATAACCAAAGGAATTCATTTTAAATGATTAAGGGCCGATTTCTCATCTTCTACATAGCTGCTATGTGTCAGATAAACTAAGATTTTGCTCTGTTATTTGTAGGTTTATGTGACAGATAGCTCTATGTAGCAGATAAGAAAACGGCCCTAAATATAAATAGCAGTGCATTCGAAAAGTATATGAAAGATCTGGGAAGGTGGATCTTGAAGTTCAGACTTTAAATTCCAGTCAGCAAACGAACCTAACAGAACCTAACCTAACCTTACGAACCCAGTTCGGATTTCTTTTTTAAAGAGAACGAATTAATTTTAATACTGAACTTTAATAAAGTAGAATCGCTACAGAAGCATAGCCCAAATGTTTCAAAATGAGAAAAAGTGTTCATCTAAATAAAATCACATTGTTCCTTTTTGCTTTAAGAAATCCTCAACCCGACCCAACCGAACAAGCTCTAGCTGATTCATACCTGCCATGATGATGGTATAAATGTTGGCCAAGTACAGTAACTGCTTTATAATACTGCGGACAAACTTTCATACTTTCACATAGTGCCGAATACATTGTCTTCCTAGTACTTTTTTTGGTAATATTTAGCTTTGACTTTGAACTTAAAAGTTACATTGAAAGTAAGATAAATCTACATACTCCATTTAAGTTTTCCACCTCCTTCAATTATTAGGAATACTTTTCTCGATATACAAAGAGCCGAGCAATGATCAGCCCAAATGCTTTATTGTCTACTTCAAAAGTCTTCTTCTACGCACCATGCAGTTGATAATTGGAAGCGACTTTAGGCCGAACAAAAGCAATGTACTTATTTATTGACAGACAACTGTTTTAGTGTAACTGCGTTGCAAATAAACACAGTATTTTGTGACTGATAAAAATTCCATATGATTGGCAAAGCAAATTTTGTATGTGCAAACAGCGAAAACCAACTAAGTCACGAAAACAATTACGGATTAGTGTATGTTGACTTCTACAGAACTGATATTAGAACTGGCTTCCAATGCATGAATTGAAATTTAACAAGGGCGATTGCGGCTGTACCAATGAGAAGACCGAAGAGCTACCTTCAAAATACACCTGGGTGGACGGACAAAAACTGAAATTATTCTTTAATTTTTCACATATTTTGATTTTTATTTTTGAACAATCTCGCTTAGACGGTGAATACTCTTTTTCCAACGAGTCTTTCTGTATTTTAACCAGGAGTGCAGGCCGCTTGGAAATAAGAACTAGTTCGGTTCAGTGGTTCACACAGTCTTAAAGCCGCCGGTTCGGTTCGTTAAATGGTTTTTGCAGCTAACTGAACCGAATTACAAGAAAACATTTCTCAGCCTTCTTTATTTTGGTCTGTGTTCAAACGAGCTTCTATGAGAAATTAGTATATTATTCGGTTGGATTGCTTGAATCGAATTAAAATAGACTTTTGAACTGGGATCTATCATTCTTACATCACTTCACGACTCAGAACATTTTTAATTCATTCATCGAATTAACTATTATTACTCTAAGGGCCGATTTCTCATCTCCTTAAGAGCTGCTGTCAGATAAACTAACACCCCGTTTGTACACATAAAAAATATCAAGATAAATGCCCCTTAAAGTATGCCATTTTCATTTCCTTTAATAGATCTCAATTTAAATAAGTAACTGAGAGTCAAATATGCCTGCGTCATACATAATCCACACTTTACATTCACTTGGATTAGCGGAATAATTGAAGGTATTCAAAATGAGTTAGTAGTCAGCCAACTATAAGTGAATTGATTTCCTGAATTAGTAATATTATTAAGCATTTATCATGATAATTTCGTTGTGGTTTAACAGGGTATACGATTTTGTTCTGTTATTTGTAGGTTTTACTGGCAGATAGCTCTATGCAGTAGATTAGAACGCGGCACTATTTTGAAAATATTTTGTTGGAATAGTTGTGTAACATCTCGGGTGCATTTTGGAAACATCCCGGTCTCATTTCATACATTTTTGGGACATTTTTGAAAACATTCTCGTTATACTTAACAACTGATAACACAAGTTTAAAAAAAAATACAACTTTTTAACCAGAGAAGATAGCAGACGTTCTCAATGTAATAACATGACGTAACGATCACGAAAAACATCAGACAAAATGGATTTAAGTATGAAACAAGAAAGAAAGGCGGTCAAGACCGACTATAACATACTCTGTACCAACGAAATTATACGCTCAGCATAAATTTTGATGCATCTGAAAGCAGCGCTGCTACTGCGCTGCAGCAGCGAACAGTCTTTTGATCATTTCTCGACAACGGTTCACCCGATCTTCACCATTTCTTTGGAGGATCGGTAAGTTATCTTGATTACTAAATATGTCCAAAAGGAACGACCCTATCTATCTAAAACTGTGCGAGATATGACGTTTTTTCTTAATTGCGGGGGCGGCAGGGGGCGTGGCCAAAATTGAAAATAAACTTGATCTGCCTGCAGACATAAGATGCATATGTCCCATACATATCAGACCCCTATCTCTTACCATCTCTGAGATCTGTGCGTTCATAAGGACAGACAGACGGACATGGCCATATCGACTCGGCTGTTGATGCTGATCAAGAATTTATATACTTTATGGGGTCGGAGATGCTTCCTTCTGGCTGTTACATATTTTTGCACAAACTTTCTTCCAATATATTTCGGACGCGCATCGGCATCCGTCTTCAGGGACACTACAAAAACAATTTACCAATTATAATACATTTTAACAAAAACTAAAATCGTGAACATTTCTACATACAATTTATGACACGTCTGTACCGCTTGACGTGGAGCTCAATACTAATCTACTTTCTCTCTAAGAGATGTCTGTAAAGATGTGCAACGTTCTCAGTATCCGATTTATAGTTCAATCTCTTGTCTGTTGGTGTGTTAATTATGTGGAGCATTTCAAGAGTAAAGCGTTTTCTGTAGTTGTTCTCTTGTTGTAAGATTGTTGTTCCCTCGAAGTTTGGTGAATGTCCGCTCTCCATACAGTGGGTGGCCAGTGCAGTTTTCTGTATGGTCGTTTGGTGTCTAAGTTTGAAGTCCGATTTATGTTGTGATAACCTTGTTTTTAATTTGGACTTGGTTGTTCCAATATAAAGCTAATTGCACTTATTTTCTGCATCTCCATTGCATGGTATTTTGTATATTACATTGTTCTTGTCTATTGCTTCAATTTTGGATTTCGTCTTGTTGTAAATATTTCTCATGGTGTTTTTGGGTTTGTGGGCTATTTGTATGTTTTGTTTGTTAAAGCATTCAGAGTTTGCGAACCGCTCTGAAAGCTTCGGTACTTAGGTCAGCGATCTAAACGATTTGGTTTCTGTTTCAACTCTGGGTTTGGCAGTCTTATGTCTCTCTATCATGGTGTTGATAATTCTCATGGGGAAGTCATTATTCGTCAATATCGCCTTAATTTCGGAAATTACGTCATTGTGGCAAATCTCGTCACTGATGTTCAGCATCCTTTGAATACAGCTCACAGCTGTATTCATAATCATATTTTTAGGATGTTTGGAGTAAAAATTGATTATTCGTCCTGATGCTGAGGGCTTTTTGTACCATTTTATTTTAAGTGTGTTTCCATGTCTGTTTATTAAAGAGTCCAAATATGGTAGTTTACCATCCACTTCTACCTCCGTGGTGAATTTCAAACTGCGGTGGAACAAGTTTAGTGCGTCTAGTGTGTCCTGGATCTCGGCTTCTTTAATAATTCCAAATAAATCGTCCACATATTTGGTGAGTAGTCTAGGTGGGTGTTTAAGTTTCTTCATTGTTGTGTCCAGAAGTTCCTCCATCACAATGTCTGCTATTACCGGGGATGCTGGGGATCCCATTGGCATGCCTTTAAGTTGGGTGTATATATGGTCCTCGAACTTAAAGTATCTGTTGTCCATTATGCAAAATTTAATTATGTCCATAAAAAGTTGTCTAGGTATTTCAGTATGTTCCTGTATTGATGTTCACTTTTTCCTTATGATGTCTAATGCTAGGTCTATCGGAATGCTTGGGAAGAGGGAGACCACGTCAAATGAAACTAGTTTTTCCCCCTCCGAAATGTGGATGTTGTTGGTCTGTTGTTTGAATTCTATAGAGTTCTTCACATTATATATGGAATCCGCCGTGATCTTCTTTCCGTATAACAATTGTACAAGCTAAGAAAAAGCAAAGTGAAATAACATTATTATATCAACTCGCTTGTTCAAAATATTTAATTTTTCAATTCCTAATTTTAAAAAATTTTCATGGTCATTATTAAGTGAAATAAGTTTTTGGACCATTACGTCCAAAAGCGCGATGATACCAAAAATGTGTAAATGTTGTAAATTTAGAAGCACAATGGTCTATGTTGGAAATAATTTTGTGAAATTTTTAGCAGGCATATAAGTTTTAGAAATTTTTTTTGGGGTTGGAAAAATAGTGGAATTTCTCAGAATTATTCATATTTAAATCAAAATAATAGTATCTTAGCAATATAAACCAAACATTGGTATGGATTTTTCGATATTTCTGTTCAACTAAGCTTACGTAGCGCCAAATTTGGTTTCATGAGGTTAATAAATGTGGCTGCGGGATCCAAAAATGTGAATAAACCTTGTTCAACACAAGTTTGTTCAAATTTTTCTTAAACCTGACGTGCTGGGACGAAACGGACAATTTATTTGAGTTAGGCACCCGGAAAAACTAAAGGAACGTTTGCTATGTTCTCTGTTTAAAAAGTTGAACTTTTTTTGTAAACTTTTTTTGTAAACAGAGTAAAAGCAGAGGTTTCCTTTTGCCAGCAGTTCACATAACTGTTTGGGAATTCCAAAAGAGCAAAAGTCTTAAAACTGACATCAGAACACCGATTGTTCTGGAGCTCCGAACAACTATTAGCTTTTAGAATAGTCGGGTTTGTTTGTCGTGTAACCTGAGCGTGGAGATAAAATCTAATGAAAAATTAGAAATCAGGGATAGTCGCAGTTTCTTTCCTACGCAGGGCACGATAGGGTTGCCTTAGGCCTTTTATAAATGGGTCAGAATGAACAAAAAACTAGGCTGCTTTCGTGGTCTTGCTATAAATTGTTCATTGCCATTCAGCTGAGTCATCTAGTAAAAGTCTATAAATAAGTCTACAATTAAATAATTCGACTTTTAACAGACGTTGGAATCAGCTCAGAAGTTCAATCATTCACATGAAATATTGATCAACCTCAATTTTCTGCAATTTTCTCAATCAATGGCGAATTTCCCTTGAAGTTTTCTGCGGCATATGGTTCGGCCTTGTTGTGTTCTTTTTAAGGTTGGTCAGGCCACCATTACCAGCCGCCAACATTTCCGCGGCGGACGTTGATTTTCCAGCACAGTCGGCCATGGCCCAAAACAGTTTCAATAAGTTGCGCTAAAACTTTTACACGCCTTTTGGCAGGCAGAAAGAAACAAACAACAACAACAACAAAAAAAAAGAACCCAAAAGCGTTCTGAATGAAGAAAATAAAAGCCCTGGTGTAGGTGGGCGGCAGGCAGGAGGCGTGGCACTCAGTTGGTTGCTGTTAAAAATTTGAACGCGCTGATGCTGATGGGCATTTTTACAACTGAAGCGTTAACTATGTGCAGCAAGTTGGCAGCGAAAAACTGCGCCAAAAAAAAAGAAAGAAAGAAAGAAAGCGAAGGAAAGTAATAGAGAGACTGGGCGAGTATTTTTCGATAGCAGTGTGCACAATATTTTCCATTTTAGTTTACAAGTTTGGTGCCCGTCGGCACAAACCAACCGCACAACCCCCCCAAATGAAATTTTTATGAGCCCAAAATATGGTGCAAGAACTTTTGCTTATATTCTTATCTGAACTAGCTGACGATTTAAGCTTTAATTGCGTTTCACTTTAGGTTGTCCTCGTCCTGCGAAGCAATCCTGTAGGGCACGCCACAAACGACGTATGGCTAGCATTATGCAATATAAAACAAAGATAATGCCACCATAGAGTATCAACATGGCATCCAAATTATGATACTGCACAAAGTTGAGATCCTGCGAGGCACTTCTCAGGTACCTGGCACCCTTGTGCCGGCTCACATGCTCCACCCAGTACACAGCCCTTTCCAGTGGTGTTTCCAACTGATCACGATAACGGGCCGACATTTCCTGCACCTTCTTGGTGGCCTCTGGACTCTGTATAATTTGCTCGATGCCCCTCAGTAGCTTTTCAGATGTGAGCTCCTTTAAGTGTACTGTGACACCATAGCCATTTGCCTCCGCTCGTGCCATATTGAGGAACTGATCACCAAAGATGGGTATACCTATAACTGGCTTGCCATGGTATATAGACTCTGTGGTGCTCAGCAGTCCACCGTGAGTAATAAAGGCAATTACCTTCTTGTGGGCCAAGATATCATCTTGGGGAAACCAGTCGGAGATGAAAACATTCGCGGGTTTGCCAGGTAAATCAGCATCCTCAAACTTCCACAGGACACGCTGCTTGAGTTTCCCGAATGTCTCAATCAGAGCCTGGCGCATTTCCAATGGCAAATTCGTGCTCTTCAAATTGGAACCCATCGAGAAGTAGATAACGCCATGTTCAGCCCCATTGATGAACTCTTCTATATCCTTGGGCAGAGCTTGACGCTTACGATTGATATGCATGCCGCCCACCTCAATCATGTTGGGCGAATAGGGACGCGGAAAGCTGAGCGAGACATGCTGATTCAATAGCACCAAGGCGGTATTCTTGCGCATCTCATAAAAGTCCTGTTTGTTGTTTGGAAAATACTTTCGATACAAAACCTCCTGCTGGGGCAAATAGTAATACTCCATGAACAGATACTCGTACGTGGCAAAGGCCAGATTGCCCACACGTTCCAGCAAAGACATGTGATCGGTGAATTTGAGCAGGGCACTTGGCACATACGACGGCGGTGAGGGTGAGCCAACCTAAACGAGAAGTTTCAGTAAGGCAGAAACATTTATAATTTGTCACACTTACCAAATCCGTATTCCAACTGATGGCCCCAAACGTGCCCAGTCCTATAAGTGGGGCATTGAAATGCTCGGCTAGTCCAAAATGCGCCTCATTGAGGAAAACTTCAGCGATGACAGCATCAAACTTATGATTCGATTCCCTTAATTTGTGCAGAATCGGATCACTAAGCAGCACCTCGGTAATACGAAAGCCCATGGCATAAAAATTAACAATTTGTTTGTAAATGGGCTGCTCGGATGTGACCAATAAGTTGTTGATATCGCCTGGAAATGGAATGGGAGGAAAAGTCGAGTTAGGAATTGTTAAGAAGATGATTCAAACAGTACAACAAAATGCCACATTAACAGGGCGTTCAAAAATTTGAGCTATTCTCTACTTCGAAACAAGAATATGAATGTGCATTTATTGGGAATAACAAAGCCGCCTATTCAGAAATGAAACTAAAGAGCATTGGCTCTTTTTACACAATCGATTATAGAACAAGGATTCGAACACACAACATCCAGTCTATGAGACAAACCAAGACTAGTAGAACCTTCTCTGACCTAAAGTTTCCAAAGACAGCAGCTTGGAAGTCGTGGTAGTCTGACGAAGTCACAACTTGCTAAGTAGCCATTCTACCCGAGTTTTACTTCACCTCCATCCAACAATTCTTAACATTTAATTCCAATAATAACCAAAGCTAAACAGCAATTAAAGCTATTTCTAATCCTGAAAATGCATCTTACTACGTCTAAACAATTCGGAAAATTCTGGCTTCTAAAGGCAACAGAATTCTAATAGAGAAGCTAATGGAAGCTTTCGCCGTTCGGATATTGTTTCTATTTCAAATTTGCACTGTTGCAGTCATAAATTGGGATTAAGTAATACTTCACCTGAAATTGTGTTATATTCTTGTTAAAGGCTGGTTTATAGAACGCACCATAAATTAACTTCACATGCGTGGAAACACTTTTGAAATGTCTTGAAATCGAATGCTGATGAAAAGTAGTCTTAATTGAATATAGTATTGTGCCGAAAACTATTTTTTCAATCATAAAATTACCTCTGCTTAGATTTGAACTAAGTTACAGCTGTCTTTCAGTCAACGGCCTTGACTGCTGCGATCCACTGCTGGCAATATGGACTCAATATTTCTCAATTTGACCAGGGAATTTCACACTAGTGTATTTTGTTGTTGTCGATTGCAAAATTCCCTCAACTTAACAATTCTGCTGCTCAACTGGAGGTCATAAATAATTGTAAATAATTACAGAAGTCAGTTTTCTAATAATTTATTGACCAAATAAAAATAATTTACAGTGCAGAGTGAGCAATAACATTTCAAAATCATATTTCGACTTTAAATAGGAAATTAATCATAATTCAAGTTGTGGAATGGACACACTTTTGTAAGCCGTGGAACAAGTTTTATGAATAATGACTACAATGAATGAGGTTCATTTGGGTGATAGGTTAATGCTTCTAATAGCTTTCTAAGCTGAACGCATTCTTTCCATGAATATATGTGGGATGCAGTTAGCTCACGTAGCACAAGCATGCCCTTCTCTAATTAAACTAATGAATCCCTAGACAAAAACGTAAAGAGAACGACGAGAAGACGAGAGAGACAAGAACGAAGATCGGCAACAAGAAGACGGCTTCCAGTCGCGAGGGCAGTGAAACCGTGGCAACCGACCGAGAAAGACGTGTGCTCAAAAAGCGGATGAGATTCAAAGACGAACACACTAGACTAAAGATGAGCTTCTCACTAATTTAACTTAAGAATTATATTAACTTAACATTATCCTAAATAAAAACCCCACATATATGTACTAATTTGTTTTCCTATAATGGTCCCAATGATCTAAGATTCCATTAACCTAGCATTCAAAAATTACCGAGATTCCGAGATGCGAAAACAATAATGTTGTTTCTGACTTAAAGTTTAATTTAATTTTTTTATGATTGGCAGTTTTTCGTTATTTAAATAAAAGCTTAATGAAATTATGTCAAATAATTTTTAAAGCTTATCGATCGAATATTAAACATTTGCCTTGTCAAACTTAGCTGATCATTAGTGAATTTTCAAATATATCTTCAACAATGAGTTGGAATCTGATTAGTGGAAAATCGGAAAACTAACACTAACAAGTTTTCTTTTCTTTATTTCTGTCTATAAATTTACCCCTACAATTTCCCATCGGAATGGTAGATGTTCCAATATAACTAAATATAATTTTTATGGAATCTCTGCAGATTTCTACTACAGACTTTCGTATGTCTTTAGACAAGCCCTTGATCGTCTTTTGATAACATTTGCAATTGTCTGTGGAGAGCATACGTGCATGTTTTCGTCATACTTTGCTAAATATGATATGTGAATTTTTTGGGAAGGATGTAATAGGATAACGTTAATTTCACCATTGATTTACGATCATGCCAGATATAAAAAGTTGAAGATGTTCCAGAAAAGATTAAAAAAAAGCTTTATGTGTGATGCTTTTTATTGGGTATCGCATTTCTCTAAGCGTATCTATGGTCCTGTTCAGCAGAAGCATTGGTATCAGAAAAAATGTTCCATTGAATAGTTAAGGCTGAACGATATGGTAAATTTGTGGACAACGCCTTTAAAAGACATTTTTTGAAGTCCAAAAGGTACGAATTTACGATATATAAAATTGTGGAAAAAATAAACTTCAGCTGCTTGCAAGTATAAGAATCTTTTGTGCCATACAAGTCAAACCTCTATCTCTTACCATCTTTGAGATCTGTTCGTTACAATGTTATGGCTATATCGACTGGGTTGTTGATGTTGATAAAGTTTATGGGGTCGGAGATGCTTCCTTCTGCCTGTTACATACATTTGCACGACTTTAGTAAATCCTTTTTACTCTATAAAAAAATGAAAACTCTTTATCGATTTCCATATATTTATTATTTTGTAGTACCACCAGCTGACCCCCAGCGGAATGCGCTGACTTATAAGCTAGCTCTTGACTTAGTTTGTCTGAGTACTAAGCTTTAAAAGTATCGATAACAGCCCCTTTATAAAACGTATCATAGCGGACTTTATCAAATGGGATTTAACGATATCTTCGAGTGGAATCACAAAGGAAAAATGGAGTAAGATGGTGCTGCAGAATGTCAAACTCAAATAGAATCAATACCTCAACAATTGATTTAGGTAAGTAAAATGGTCGCAAAAAGTTTTACATCTAAGTAAGACACAAATGCAAAAAAATAAATTAATACTTGCAAAAATCTTTCATTAGTAAGTACACCGATGCATGGAATGAGTGATTATATCACTCTCGATTCAGGGTGTGTAATTATCGAAAAGCCTAAGTGAACATTTAGTTTCTCAAAGCTTTAAAATAAATATAATTTCATTGCCTTAAGCTGCCGTTACACATGTCATACAACTCGAAACAGTCTGTTGTCGAAATTCTCCAAAGATTGACTCTTTTCAAATGGAACCAGTCCTATTACATCATACCAGGCAACGATTTCTGACCCCAGTATAAAACTATCGTCAGATAATCTTTGTTGTAGGCAAGTGTAAAGGCAGCTTTAGTTTATTAATTTGTGTTGATTGTATGTCAATTTCACAATTATCATTTTCATTCAACATTCTCAGCTAGCACTTACCTGACATGGCCTTCAGTATGTTTGGCACCGGCACATCGTTGATATTCTTGATGGGTTTCTTGAGTTCATATGGCGACACAAGTGTTACCTGATGGCCAGCAGCGGCCAGACCTTTGGCCAATGCTGATCCCACATTGTAGTGCGATCGTGCGCCAGTATGGAGTATCACCAGATAGTTGTAGGCTGTGGCACAGCTCAGCAGGCTGATAAGCCAGAGGCCCAGGAAAGTAGTTCTATGGCCAAGGGTCCACATGTTCTCAGTATTTCTCAGAGAATTACCAATTAGAATGATTAAAATTCACTGCATAAATTCTCAGCTTGTTCGCTTTGCTGCCTGACATCAAACTGACGAAACTTGCGCCAGTAGCGAGGCAATATATATACACATGCTTCCCGGCCATATGCCGGCAGCGCTTGGGTTAGGTCTGGGCGACTTTGAGAATGACCTAATCTAAGGCCGAAGGCAATCAGTCTCTTAAATGGCAGCGATTAGTCTGTGTAGAGTATCTAATCACTGTTATTGGTTTGGGCAAGTCATGCTGAATATGTTTATTAATGTAGGCAGAGACAACTGTGGAGTGTTTTTCTGAGAGTTTGAGTAGCAACCAACTGTTTGGCATACAGAGAGCGGCTTTTTTTTTTATCAGTTTTGTTTTAGCTATATTTTTGTGTGCTTCTCACTTTTTGTGTGCTGGATGACGATGACGATTTTTTCGCGTTTTGTTTTGATTGCTCAAATTTGGTGGCCGAGAGAAGTGAGCAATAAAGAATTTTTAGCACACAGTGCCAAGCACTTGAATAGGGTTTTCAATATTTTATTTATGATGCAACATTTAATATATAGATAAATAAATGTGAGAGTACTAAGTCACTTTATTGGAGTTGTCAAACACCAAGCCCGCAAATCTCTTAAGTTATTTAAAAGTGTAGGTAGAAACATATTACTAATATTTTCCTGAATGTGTCCAACATAAAATAGCTTAAGTCGATTTAACAAACCGAACCAGTCCAAGAAGTCAAAAACATAAGGCGCCTGGTTCATAGTCCGGTTCGCATACACCAAGAAACCTGCTTTCATGGATTCGGTTTGATTTGAATAAAAGTAAAAGCGTTAATTGTAGGGTATTTAGATTTTAAGAACCCTTGGATTGACGGACACTCCTCAACGATACATTCTTACCAGCTGGTTCTAGTAGCTGGCAAAGATGACTGCTGAACCGATCTCTATAAAATTTGCACAGTACGTTCATGTCAATCAGGAAAGAGTCATAGGCCATGTTATGCCTGTGAAACTGCTCCAGAAGTGGTTCAATGCTATATCTTAGAAGCGATTTAAGCTTATTTAGTTTGTAGGTAGCTCCAAACTTGAAATCTCGAGATTAGGAGAAGGTTAAATAGAGTTGAACCCCTTCCAAGCCGGTTCAAAATTGATTCGGAGCCAAGACGCAGTAGTAACTCAAGTTTCGAGTAGTTCGTAAAGAGTTTAATATTTGAGTGGCTCAGAAACATCGGTAGCTCAGAGCCATATCTCAGAAGCTATTTAAGCCTGATGAGCTATTTGAGCCTGATAATTTATCTCAAGGTTGGTAACAGGTAGTCTATATTTTACTGCTTCGAGACCGGATTCAAAACTATTCAAGAAATGCATAGAGCCATATCTAAGAAATATATTAAACCATTCATTTTCAAATTGTTGTTAGAGCACATGGTCTTAAATATTTCAAAAATTCTGGAAATTCTTGAAGCTGGTAGAAATTTGGAGAAAATTATTAGAAATATTTAGAATATAGTGGAGACATCTAGAATTTCAAAGAAACTTCTGGAAGGGCTATATAGGACTACATTGAAGTTTTAGAATGATGTTTAGTCTCGTTTTCTCATCTTCTAGATAGCGGCTATGTTTCAGATAAGTATAGATTTTACTCTGTTATTTATTAGTTTATGAGACAGATTTGAAATGGGCACTAAATGTTGTATAAAGTTCTTGAATGCCATTAAAATTTCTAGAATATTAAAAAAATTTGTAAGACATGAGGATAGGACATAATAAAATGCTATCAAAGACTTCAGAAAAATCTTGATTGTTATATGTTTCTGGAATGTTCTTGAACGTTATGGAACTATCTAGAAGTCCTAAAAAGTTTGAGAATGTTATGGAAAGTTCTAGATTGCTAGAAACTTTGATATGGTTATAGAACTTTCCAGAAAGCTCTGGAATGTTATACAAGTTTTGAAGAATAGAAAATTAAGAGTTAAATCTCTCGGGCTACGACTGGTATTCAGCTAGCTTAATAATATTTGCTCAAGATTTAGGGCCGATTTCTTATCTTCTAAATAGCTCCTATGTGTCAGATAAACTCTGATTTTGCTCTGTTATTTGTTGGTTTATGTGACAGATAGCTGTATGTAGAAGATTAGAAAACGGCCCTTGGGGTGCGTTTTAGGTTAAGTATGCTTTACGCCATAAGTACAATATTTTCAAGACGGAAAGCACCTCATTATATGGCCAATGAATCCAATTTCGACGACTTATTTGATATATTTACTACATATTACATATTACTACATACTACATATACTACATATTTTAATGGAAAATTAATTTATTTCGAATTTTGAATGTACTGTTTTCTACACTTTAATTTATAATATAAAGCTAATCCACTAGAAATGTGGCGTTTTTAAATGCAGACTAGCTCTTAAAATTTTACCATTTAAAGCAGCGATGCCCAAGCTTTATACGCTTCATGCGCCAATGTTGTTGTAATGCGGGAACAAAAAAAAGCATAGCGTATACTGGCTGCTATTGCGGAATGAAAGGCAACAACAACACGTGCAGACAGCGCTGTAGCCACAACACACACGCACAACCGGCAGCAGTCGGGTTTCTCTTTCGTTTTCTTGTGATAGTTGATGTTTCTCATTTTGATTTTTTGTTTGTGTGAGTAAAAGCGCACACATAAAATGCTGTTGCGCACATCTGATTTAGAGAATGCACTCTTTCAGAAAAGTAAGTGTAACGTGAGAGTTTTTTATTTGTGTCAAATCACTTTTTAGTCATCCGATCTGGGTAGTTCCGACATATTAGTAGTGTATGGTTAAAAGAAGACTCTTCGCAAAGTTTCAGCTTGATAGCCTAAACACTGACAGCCGGACAGGCGAATGGACAAAGCTTAGTCGAATTACTTCGACATTTTGATGAAGAATTTATATATTTTTTTGTGGTCGGAGATGATTACTTCCAAGCATTCCAAACTGTGGACAAAATTATGGTACACTTTTCAAGACAAGTTCAAGTAACGGGTATATTACTCAGGGAAATACATGTTTGAAAGCATTCCCTTATTTGAATTGTCTGATCATTAACATTAATGTAAGCTTACTAACATTATGTTAGCAGACAGAGCATGATGCGCCGAAAAGTTTGCAACGTATTTTATAACCTTCATAGCTCTTTCATTTATTATGAGATATATTTGAAAATTTCAGAGGTTATAGAAGCAAGCATCGTCGAAACGACATACGATGACCGTTAAGCAAATACAAAAGTTTTTATTATTTCACATATTGCGGTTGTGCACAAACCTTCCGGAATTTGGAAATGGAACTTACAATTTCTTAGCCTTGACCTTGCCTCTTTTTACATAACTCATTATAATAATTCCCATATAAATAAAAGCACCAAAAACTATACCTAAGCAGATAAAGAACAATGCCAAAACATCTACATTGTAATACTGCACAAAATTTAGATCCTGTGAGGCACTTCTAAGATACTTGGCTCCTTTCTCTCTCGTCACATGCTCCACCCAATAGATGGCTCGTTGTAAGGGACTCTCTGGCTGATCCCTGAATCGTTTGGACATGTCTCGTACCTTCTTGGTATAACTGGAATCAGTGATAATTCTATTGATAGCCTGACCAAAACGTTCAGCAGTTAGTTCTAAATATTTCACTGTGATACCATAGCCAGCTTGTTCCGCACGTGCCATATTCATGAATTGATCTCCAAAGATTGGTATGCCAATAACGGGCTTGCCATGGAAAATGGACTCTGTGGTACTTAAGAGACCACCATGGGTGATGAAAGCAATGACATTCTTGTGAGCCAGAATATCGTCTTGAGGGAACCAATCGGAGATGAAGACATTTGCGGGTTTTTCGGGGAAATTGCTTTCTTCGAATTTCCACAGCACACGTTGCTTTAAGCCACTCAATACCTCCACCAGAGCCTGTCGTTTATCCAGAGGAAGATCTTTGCTTTTAAGATTAGAACCAAGCGAGAAATAGATCACACCATGTTCGGCTCCCTTGATGAACTCTTCTATATCCTGGGGCAATGGTTTACTTTGATAATTGATATGTATGCCGCCCACTTCAATCATATTGGGTGCATAGGGTCGGGGGTAGCTCAGTGAGACATGATTGTTGAGCAGCACCAACGCTGTATTATGGCGCATCTCATGAAAGTCTAGCTTATTGTGGGGAAAGTACTGGCGATACAGGGCCTCCTGTCGCGGCCAATTAAACCACTTCTGATACACAAACTCAAAGGCATTGAATCCCAAGTTCTGAGCACGCTCAACAAATGTCATACGATCGGTCAACTCCAGCGTCCAGTGAGGCACATAAGAGGGCGGTGAGGGTGTGCCCACCAGTTGAGTATTCCAGGGTGAGGCACCAAATGGGCTCACGCCAATCAGTGGAGCCCCGAAATGCTCGGCAAATCCAAAGTGAGCCTCATTCATGAATATTTCACAAATGACCGCATCGTAGGTGCGGTTCTCCTTCAGCAGCGTCTGCACACTGGGCTCCTCCAGCAGTGTTCGCGTCAACTTCAAGCCCATGGCATGCATGAGGGGATATCGCTTGACCAGCGGCAGTTCGGCATTTTGAAGTATTTTTGCCTTGCCGACTGCAAAGATTAAATTCTCGTTTGTGATAAGTTTTACGTGCGACTCAATCAGTTACCTACCATCCATTGCTGAGATAATGCCTGGTGTGTTTACATCCACCAGATTCTTGAGTGGTTTCTTTTGGGGAAAGGGTGAGATGAGCGTTACCTCATGTCCCCTACCCACCAATCCTTTGGCCAAGGCTGCCATCACATTGTAATGCGACTTGCTAGAAGTATGCGTCACCATCAGATAGGAGTAAGCGCAGACATGGCTCAGACTGGCCAAAAGCAGTAGGCAAGTTCCCCATAGTAGCATTTTTCCAATGGAGTTAAGTTATGGCCTGGTTAACACTTCGAGGTAGTTATGCATACTGACATGGTGAAGGAAGAGCGCTTTCGGGGTGTTACGCGCTTGGCACTGATAGGACAACACTTGGCCAGAGATAAGAGGAAACAAATGAAAAATGTGGTGGTAGATAACTGTTATGGTTAAGTAAGTAGAAGCCGAAATAGTGTTAACTTATCATCATAAAGCTAGCTGATACTTTTAACTATTACCATCCAACGTTTATCCACTGATTCAGCCAAAATGCTGGCACAGTCAAAAATAAACATGGAAGCGTGCATCGGCTTTAAAATACTCTGTAACTTTGATTTCGTGTATTTCGCGTAATGTTCACATACGCCTAGTTGACCTCTGGTTTCAACTACGCAAAATTCATTCCGATCTGTTATATGTTAGTTGATTTTGGAGATAGCTCTTTGATTTAGAAAAAAAGATAAGAAGGTCGGTCTAGACCGACTATAACATTCTCTGTCCCTCCCAAAGTTTATATATACCATACAAAGTATTAAGGTGTGTAAAGAGCTGCCCATTGCTGTTTCAGCCGGTGCTGCCTAGCATAAAAGTTTGCTTTCCCTATAACTAAACTATCGTCCATCTGATCTACACCATTCCTTGGACAGATCGATTTTTAATAGGGACTGCTAAATATGTCCAGAAGGTGCGAACCTTCTATCTACAACATTGTGGAAGATGACGTTTTTCAAAATTGCGGGTGCGGAAGGGGGCTAGGCAAATTGAAAATAAAGAGTGGACATCGTGAAACACCAGGTGCGAGGGAAGCTCTTTACAAAAAATAAACTGTCTCATCCACTCTTTTAGTCACTTTTTTGGTCACTGTGTTGATCACTGTTTTGGTCACTGTGCTGGTCACTATTTTTTTACAGTTTTGGTCACTGATTTGGTCTTTGACCAGTGCTGATTTGGTCACTGTTGTGGTCACTGTTTTCTCACTGGTTTATTCTACTGACTCACTGTTTTTGTCCTTTTTTCCTCACGCTCGGTCACTGTTCTGACCTCTAATCCACCACCGCCTACCTGCACACAGTCCACCTAATGCTATGGCTGTGCAAAGACCAAACCTGCTCGCAACTTGTTTGACCCCCCAGTCAAACTTCCGAAAAAAAGAGCTTTTCTTTAATAAACTCGAATTGACTACAGGTATAAGTACATCGTCGCATTCATGTCGAAGTTTTCTTTCTATCTCCGATATATTTCGATCGAACAATACATATACTTTATGGAGTCGGGGTGCTTCCTTCTGGCTTTCATAATTTAACCAAAATATAGGTATGGTCCGAGTCGTTTCGGTTCGATATCCTAATTCAAATGTCAAGATATCGACGAGTTTAAGACTGGGTTGTCTTTGTGTCTAAACTGTATTTTGGTTGCTGTTATCGGCTTTGAGGATGCCGATGATTAATTTCGGTTAAAAATCACGCATCTTTTTATTGAAATAAACTATTTTCTTCACATGAATTTGTGTCTACATGGTTATGGCTTTGGGCACCTCTGATTAATACAGAATTCTCGCATATCTCACCAGTTGATGAGGAGCTAATCAAAAAGTTAGGAAGCCTATATGCAGATAAATAAGAGATTTAAAGCTTGTTGATTGAATTTTTTTAAGAATGGACTTAAACGGTGAGGCAAACTTCATGAAGTTTTTGAATAATCTTTTGCTTGTGGAAAAGAGGTATATTGGTATAGCTTTCCCGTGATACAACAAGAGGCACTCCATCTCACCAATTGTAGATTAAACAATTGTCTTTACCTGAGAAATAATTCTATGAGATTTGATGTGGCTTAATGTAATTTGCACATATAAATATTTACTACGAAGCGTCGAGTTCACTTACACGAAATAATCGTATTGATAATATTACAGTAAATAAATAGAACTATTGATACACAAATAATTATTTGTATAACGTGGTACACTGAAATGCATAGAGTTAGTGTAGAAGTGCAAATGGAACTACCTATATTTATAAGTAAGAGAAATTTTGGGCCCACTGTCAGCTTCTCTTAAACGTTGTGTCTATTAAGGGCCATTAGAGCTTCAAAGAAATGAGTTCTTATCATAAGTTAGTAATAAGACTTAGCCAGATGGCTTTTATTTTAAGTATCCGCACGAGTGTTCTTTATCAGTTGCCAAAAATAGCTACATCTTTTATTAATAAATACTTGGGGACACATTTATTTTCCTCTCTGCTGCCGGTATAAAAAGTCGTTTACCTATGATTTTCTTAAGACAGTTTAAAGTGTAACGCGCTGGCGTCGAGATGCGTATCCAATTATTCTCGGTTATAGTCTGTCTAATTAGCTGGCATGGCTGCACAGCATATAAGTTTTTGATGGTGCTAAACTCTGCAGGACGATCGCATTTCAATATGGGACATGCCTTGGCAAAAGGACTGGTGGAAAAAGGCCATGAAATCACAATGGTATCTGGGTATCCATTGAAAAACCCAATTCCCAACTACCATGATGTGGCTGTGCCAAGTATTATCTCAGCAATGAGTGGTAGGTGATTATCTATATATTTCTGCTTTCAAAACTTAATACTACTATTTTCCAAAATTCAAGGCGACATGCTGGCTATTTGGCAGTGCATTAAAAAGCCAGTGGCCTTGAATTTGTTTGACAACTACCAAATGGGTATTCGCTTAACCAGAGGACTCTTTGAGGATCCCATATTTCAGAAACTATTGCAAAGTAATAGCAGTTTTGATGCCATCATTTGTGAGACCTTCTACAATGATGCTCACTATGGACTGGCAGAGCATTTCAGTGCACCGCTTATAGGTTTAAGCACGGGAGGAGGATTGACTTTTATAACTGATATGGTAGGTTATGATTT
Organism: Lordiphosa andalusiaca; assembly: GCA_035044965.1. NCBI lineage: Eukaryota > Metazoa > Arthropoda > Insecta > Diptera > Drosophilidae > Lordiphosa > Lordiphosa andalusiaca. Next base: position 64,211 of record JAWNNM010003327.1, on the reverse strand, counting down.
GGTACATCAGGCCACATTAAGCTTATTTTTGTATTAACTGTATTAATTTTCAGGTGGGCTCTCCATCACCGGCTTCAGTTGTGCCGCACATTATGCTGGCCTTCACTGACCACATGTCATTGTACGAGCGGCTCAGCAATCTCTTGTTTCTGACTTATGAACGTCTGATGTTGGACTATTACTACCTACCCAAACAAGCTGAATTGTATAGAGAATTCTTTCCACACAACAAACATGGCTTCTATGAAATGCGTAGAAATGCCTCCTTAGTGCTCATCAATCAACATGTCTCAATTAACTTTCCACGTCCTTATGCTCCCAATATGATCGAAGTGGGAGGCCTGCATATCAATGGCCAGCTACAGCCACTGCCTTCAAATATTGAGAAATTCCTAAATGAATCTAAACATGGTGCCATTTACTTTTCCATGGGTTCAAATCTCAAAAGCAAAGACTTACCAGCAGCAAAGCTGCAAGAAATCTTACAAGCCTTTAGGGGCCTAAAGCAACGTGTTTTGTGGAAGTTTAACTTACCGATCTGCCAAATAAGCCAGCTAATGTTTTAATATCCGACTGGTTTCCACAAACTGACATTCTGGCTCATCACAAAGTCTTGGCCTTTGTCACACACGGCGGCATGTTGAGCACCACGGAATCAATTTATCATGGCAAGCCCGTCATAGGTCTACCCATTTTCAGTGATCAATTCGGCCATATGATCCATGCAGAACAGAGTGGTTATGGCATCATGTTGGATTTTAATGCGTTGACTTCCCAGAAACTAAGAGCAGCCATTGAGAGGATAACAAGTGTGCCTTCCTACACGGAAAAAGTAAGAGCAATGTCTGCGAGATTTCGTGATCAACCATTAAAGCCATTGGATACTGCCATTTACTGGTTGGAGCATGTGGTAAAACATGAAGGTGCAGATTATTTGAAGAGTGCGGGCCAGAGATTGAACTGGTGGCAATATCATAATGTGGATGCACTTCTGATCATACTCAGTGGAATAATATTGGTTTTGGCGATATTGTTATGGATCATGTGGAGATTGCTGCTGGGAAAATCTACTGTAAAGGCGAAACTGAAGCATAATTAATTATTGCTGGTGTGGAAGTTTTTTAAGAACTTTCAATTTTTACTTTAGAATTAAATGTGGATTTTAAAAGTTATAATATGAATTATGAAAGCCGGGTATGCAATCTGTTCTGATTTAAAAGTGCTTAAAAGTCTATGGGCTAAAAGGTTGGTTCCTAACATGGTCTTTCGAAAGAATATAGGAAATTTATAAACGGCACAGAGAAAATGAAGAATTAAAAAAACATCCATTGGATGATTTCTCGAATCCATTTGGACTGGATATGTCTTAAATATCCATTTCATCATTCAATGGAGCTGAAAATCGTCCAAAGAATATGATACAAGACCATTCTTGAAATGATTTTCAGCAAAGTTGGATGATTTAAAGAATTTTAGAGACATATGGACTGGTTATGTCTTTAAAATTCTTTAAATCATCCAACTTTGCTGAAAATCATTTAAAGAATGGTCTTTTATAATATCATTTGGATGATTTTCAGCTGGATGGATCTTTTTTGGATTTTTTTCATCTATGTACCAGTTAGGTTTTAGCATTTTAAGCTTAAAAGAAAGAGTCGAAGATGCTACCCATCCACTTTTATCAGATAGATGGGGGCTTCACAATAGTTTGAGCACATTATAAAATTGAACTTATTTCGCTATTTTTTGGCCCGTTTGATCTGTTCTACCTACTTTTACCCGACTTCGGTTGTCATCTATTACAACTTTATCATAATCAAAACTTAGCATATTTCGGAAACATTCGTTTCACACCATCCGCTAATGATAATCAAAGCTCTTATTTAATTGTTCCAATTTTTTCTCGATTTTACCACAGTTTGATCAATATCTTCATAAAAATCGAAGCTCTTAGAAAAAATGTCTCAAACTGCAGAAAGCTTAAAATCTACCACTCTTTCAGCACCAGCCTGTCATCCAATTTCTGATCCACTGCTGTTCCAGCAGCTCTCTGAGATTCCAATTATCCAGTAAGTGGCTGCCGTCGATTGCTAGCCTGCTCTGGCGTATGTACAGATCGTAGCCCAGGCTGCCACTTAATTGAAATTGACGCGCTGTCTCAGCAGGTATCGTGGATGCAATGAACATGGCAAAAGTTCTGGCGTCGATTGTTCGCCTGCTCTGGTTATTCTGTATATTTTAATATGGCCTGCAAATTCATTGAGATTGTTTCGCTGTCTTAGCAGCTTCCTTGGATGCAACGTGTTAATTAAATTTGCTGCCACCGATTAATCGCCTCTTCTGACCTTTCGTTAGATCTTCGATCGATTTAACGGCTTACCTATTGCATTCAAAGAAGAGTCTTGACTTGGATGAAAATTTTAGTGTACATTTTTTAGCAAGCCTGCAGTCTTAGCCGGCTTACATAACTTAAAATAGGGACACTTAGTACTACAAAGTGGGCAAGTATATTGTATAGCTGTTTCAAAACGCATCAATGTCTCCCATCAGTGATCTTTGCCTGCCGACTGTCAATCCAGCAGTCGTCTCTCCATGCCAGTGATGCCATAACTAGTTGGGAATTTGGAAGCAACATGTTCGGAAAACCAAATTCAGAAAATATGCACACAAACGGACTAACTTGTGTGTGTGGAATAGAAGTGAGAGATATTTGCTGGTCGGTGCTAATTAAAATTTGTCCAAATTATCTATATTTGTTGAATCTGCATTGGAAGACTATATTAATAGACAACATCTTATGCCCTTTAATGGAGATTAGAACTTTTACTAAGGGTTACTTTTTTAAATTATTTTTGTATTCTGTTTTTTTTCAGAACCCTTCAATTTATTTCTAGATTTTACAATTCTTCAACAAAATCCGTTTGGTTTATAAATTTTGAATAATTAAGTCCAGAGATATCTTGTAAGCCGCGAATACCCATTTTTGAATGGAGAGATGAGATCAACTGTAGCAGTTTTCCAAGTGATTATTTTTTACATAATCAAAATTTTTATATAAAGTTAAAAGTTATCTTAAAAAGTGCACAAATTTAAGATATAATAAATTTAGGTTTAGGTTTTGGATCCAGATTCTCAGCTAAGAGAGCTAAAGTTCTTAAATTTATAATGACTTAATTTGACTTTATGGGCATCTCCTTAAGACCACATTGGCTATCTTTAACTACGCTTTAGTTTGTTATTATTAATTGACTTCTTACACAGCAGCATTCGCAGCAGCTTCCACATGATCCAGGGCAAAATGACCAAAACAAATATCAATCCACTGAGTATGATCAGAAGTACATCAACATTATGATATTGCCACCAGTTGAATCTCTGGCCTGCGCTCTTCAAATAATCGGCCCCTTTGTGCTGCACCACATGCTCCAACCAATAAATAGCGATATCCAATGGCTTTAATGGTTGATCCCGATATCTCGCAGACATTGCTCTTACTTTTTCCGTATATGAAGGCTCATTTGCGATTCTCTCAATTGCTGCCTTAAGTTTTTGGGAGTTTAATGTCTTAAAATCCAACCTGATGCCATAACCATTTTGTTCTGCATGGGCCATATTAGCAAACTGATCACTGAAAATGGGTAGACCTATGACGGGTTTGCCATGATAAATTGATTCCGTGGTGCTCAACATGCCGCCATGTGTGACAAAGGCCAGGACTTTGTGATGAGCCAGAATGTCGGTTTGTGGAAACCAGTCGGATATTAAAACATTATCTGGCTTATTTAGCAGATCGGTAAGTTCAAACTTCCACAAAACACGTTGCTTTAGGCCCCTAAAGGCTTCTAAGATTTCTTGCAGCTTTGCTGCTGGTAGATCTTTGCTTTTGAGATTTGAACCCATGGAAAAGTAAATGGCACCATGTTTAGATTCATTCAGGAATTTCTCAATATTTGAAGGCAGTGGCTGTAGCTTCTCATTGATATGCAGGCCTCCCACTTCGATCATGTTGGGAGCATGGGGACGTGGAAAACCGAGTGAGACATGTTGATTGATGAGCACTACGGAGGCATTCCTACGCATTTCGTAAAAGTCATGTTTGTTGTGTGGAAAGAACTCTCTGTACAATTCAGCTTGTTTTGGTAGATAGTAATAGTCCAACAGCAGACGTTCATAGGTCAAGAATAAAAGATTCGCAATGCGTTCATACAGAGACATATGATCGTTGAAAGGCAGCATGATGTGGGGTACAAAAGAAGCTGGTGCAGGTGAGCCCACCTGGAAATGAAAAACATTCGTAAGCAAGTATCCTCAAATTTGTCACATCTGAATTGACCTACCAAATCACTAATAAAAGTCAATCCTCCACCCGTACTAAAGCCTATAAGCGGTGCATTGAAGTGCTCTGCCAGTCCATAGTGTGCATCATTGTAGAAGGTCTCACAAATAACAGCATCGAAGCTCTTGTTGCTATGCAAGAGTATTTGAAAATTTGGATCCTCAAAGAGTCCTCTGGTAATGCGAAAACCCATTTGATAGTGATCTATTAAGATCTCAGGCAGCGGCTTTTGTATGGACTCCCACAGAGCAGCTATGTCACCTTTAAATAATAAAATTTGATTTAAATATTAAGTTTAAGTACGAAGTAATTAGTACATTACCACTCATGACTTTGATAACATTTGGCACTGGTACATCAAGGTAGTTGGGTATGGGTTTTTTTAAGGGAAAACGCCGACACCACTGTCATCTCATGCCCATTTTCAGCCATTCCCTTGGCCAATGCATGACCCACATTGAAATGCGATCGTCCAGCTGAATTGAGCACCATCAAAAATTTATATGCACTGCAGCCATTGCAGTTGATTAAATAGAAAATTAATACAATTAATGGGAAACGCATTTCGTACTACACCACGATACACTTTCAGACTGGCCAAAGAAATCACCAGGCAGCCGGTTTTTATGCCGATTCAGAACGTTTGCAAACGTTTGTGCAAATTTTATCAGTTGCGAAATTCTTCGGGTCTGACCACAACCTCAACGAACACAAAACGAACGGGCCTGAGAGAAGTAAACAAACTTGATACAGAGTTAGTTATACTCAAATTCAAAAGGTGTTTTGTGTGCTCTCAATGTTTAACTGTATCTTATCTATAATTTTAAAGTTAATCTTATTAATACTGAACACTGATCAAACCTGAGTACGCTTTTCTGGTCACATATGTGCTCAAAGTATATATTTTTATATCACCTCATCAATTACATTGAAAAGAACACAGAGAGAACTCAAACAGAAGCAGAACTAGCCGAATCCAATCATGGTCGCTGTTCTGTGGGAAATGAGTCTCTAAGCTAACTGGCATATTTTGTAGTTTTAAACTTAACGCTTAGATCGGCAATGCAGAACAAATATAAATATTGAAGCCCATAAGCCCAAGCTTGGTTCGAGGGAATCATTTGCAACCCACTTGCAAATTAAAGAAGTCACAAGATAAGGTATTACCCTAGCTAAAACCTCTTTTATTATCTTTGTTTAAATAAAACACAAAAACTGAACATGTTTGACAGTAACATGTGACACGAAAACAGCTGAGCTGCCCAAAACCGAGTAGCTAAAAAATCACACTTTAGATTTCCCAGGGTTAATGGTTGATGATGTTCTCAACAATTTCCCTTGTACAATTCATTGCATATCCTGGATGATATATATATAGTCCGATGAATCATTGATTTGGCAGTTTTCATTGGATCTTTTAAAAAAAAACTAAAACACATAATTTACATTAATTGAAAACTTCGGAAGCCAAAATTTACAAGACAAACTGGGGAATAGTTCTTGTAGTTTTGTTTATAGACAGAAGTTGCATACTAAACTCAGATAAAAGTGATTCCTAGAATTTTAAGAAATTGGTTTTTATGAACTTAAGTCAGGGATCGGAAATAAGGTTATGGGTTATGGGATGGAAAAAATTGAAGTGAAATAGGGGTTTCATTTTATAAAGAAGACAGCCAAATGTACTATTTTTGAATGCGGTGTTAAAATAAGAACAATTGTTTTGTTCAACTCTCGAAATTGAAATAAAACTCAACTCAATTACTGATTAAAAAATTAAAATTATGACATAGTCATTTATTTTCACATTTTTATTAAAACTAATTTTTTATTTTAAATGTTTTGTAAAAATAATATATAAAAATATGCAAAATAAATTAAAACTATGTTGAAGCTATTATAAAACAAGAAAGACAGTCGGTCAAGCCCGACTATAGCATAATCTGTACCAACGATACTATAAGCTCAGCATACATTTTGATGCTGCAGTAGCAGCTGAAAGCAGCGATGCTTCTGCGCTGCAGCAGCGAACAGTCTTTTGATCATAACTCGAAAACCGTTAATCCAATCTTCACCATTCCTTTGGCTGATCGATAAGTTATCATTATTACTAAATATATCTAGACGAAACAACCCACCTATCTTTAAAACTGTAGGAGATATGACTTTTTTCTAAATTGCGGGGGCGGCAGGGGGCGTGGCCAAAATTGAAAATAAACTTGATCTGCCTGCAGACATAAGAAGCATATGTCCCATACATGTCAAACCTCTATCTCTTACTATCTCTGAGATCTGTGCGTTCATACGGACAGACAGACGGACGGACGGACGGACGGACGGACGGACGGAAGGACAGACGGACATGGCTATATCGACTCGGCTGTTGATGCTGATCAAGAATATATATACTTTATGGGGTCGGAGATGCTTCCTTCTGGATGTTGCATACTTTTGCACAAACTTATAATACTCTATGTACCTACGGTACAGAGTATAATTATTGAAAACTGAAAAAAAATGATTTTATCACAATTTTTATTTATCAACTATTCTGTTTTAAAAACTTGTAACTTGTACGATCCCTGCATTTAAATATTAGACAATAATTGACTTAAAAGTGGAAAAACAAAGTCTAAAACAGCGATGCCCATGCTTTATACGCTTCAAGCGCCAATGTTGTTGTTATGCGCACTGGGCTGACGCATAGGCATAGGCACAGGCTGGCTGCTCTTACAGAATTAAAGTCAACAAAAATACACACACAATCAGCAGTAATCGGTTTTTTTTTGTTTTCTTGTGGTAGTTGTTGTTTCTGATTTTGGTTATTTGTTTGTGTGGGTAAAAACGCACTCACAAGAAGCGGTTGGGCACCCCTGGTCTAAAACTCTTAGCTTTAAGGTAAGGAGATACTTGCGAATAGTACGCCAAATGTCTGCCTTTTAGGTCTCTAATAACAAGTAAGAAATGAGGCTCCCGTCTCTAGATTCATCGACTCCCACCACAAGTTTCGCTGATTACAAATTTAATTGGAGCGAAATTTAAAGTTAATCAACAGCAAAGTGTTTGGTTCAAGTGAGTTGAAAGAAGCGGTAGTGAGTGCAAGTAGGGTTTGATAAAACTAAGTTACCCCTTACCTACATTTAAGATAAATGGAGGGGCAGATACAAAAAGTAAATAATCTCCAAATTTATGGTATGTACTTAAATTCATTGCAACGTTTAGTTTTATCTCTTTAAGATTCAGCTGCAATAGGCAAATGGTGATCCATGGAAACGTCTGGGGTAGTGGGTTAAGGAAAAAGGATCATGTTGTGTCCTTGGAACATACGTACATATTTAGAAGATTAAGTTCATGACTTAAGGCAACAATGAAGATTCGACCATTGCAAAGATGTCCAGCTCATTCGGAATTGTCAGTCAGTTAAATTTACCTTCATCTCAACGGGTGAAGTCAAGTCTTCTTTTTTGTCAAGTTGCTATTACAGTTCTATTTATTGGGGAGGACCCATAAACACCCACACAGCTAACTACGAAAAATATGGTTTACATATATTTCACTCCTTCGATATGAGCATTCATCGATAGACAATCGCGTGACATTTTGTGCATCGGTTGGCAGCGCTGTGCTATCGATATGCCATTTCGCACGTGAACTCCAAACACACTTTTGAAAATCCATGCTGACAAATTGATAAGAATTATTTATTTTGTATTGAGTTATTAATTTCGCAACTTAATCGAACAAAAAAACTAAACTAAGAGTCGGAGTAAAGAATTTCGTAGAATACGAGTTGAATTTAACAACCAGCTCAAAGCAGCTTGGATGCATTTCATCTGCAAAACGAAACTGCCAAAAATTGTTTGAAAACATCTATCAAATTTCATTTCAATTCCCTTCATAAAAGTTGGAAATAAAAATGAATGCCAATTTAAGTAGCAGCTGGCATTATTTAATGGCACACACATCGTGGCATTTGTGCTGGAAATATGTTTTGTATTCCAATTATTGTGCCCGCTGATTGATTTCAGAATAGCAAAACAAAGGCAAACACAAATTGAAATGCCGAGGAGAGGAGGCAGACACACAAATTTAAATAAGCAGCCGAGCATTAAATTAAGCAGAATCACGGCACACGCGCAACGCCGCCAAAGCGCTCCAAGGTGTAAAACGGCTGAAATGAAGGAAATGAAAATGCCAAAAAGACAAAGTTTCCCCACATCGCGTGCGAGTGTGTGTGTGTGTGCAGTGACATTGAAAAGCATCCACAAAAAATGAGTATCAAAATATACGTTATGTAAGCCAAAAGTTAGCTATGCACAAAACTTTTTGATGATGCGCTGAAAGTGAAAAGTAAATTTACGAAAAAGTCACCGAAATGCAGGGCGAAAAATTGGGGGGATGGAAACTTGCAAAAGAATATGAAATGGCAAGAAAAAGCGAAATGAAACGGAAGTTCAAGTTGATTTGTTTGCAGGCAAAAGTGGCGAGCGTCTGTCGTCACATTGGCAGCCATTTGCGGAAACGGAAGTTGCGTTTCAATCGCGCGCCTGATGAAGTTACCAACAGCAACAACAACAGGCAACATGTGAGGCCAAATAAATTTAGCATAACAATACTGCGCAAATTTGAGAGTGTGAGTGCTTGTTTGTATGCGTGCCTAAGTGTGCGGGGGAGGGGGGGTTGGAAAGCGTATTGTGTTGGCATTATGATTATGATTTGAAAATAATGCGCATAAATTTCCAAAATATTTAAGGTATTTTTAAAGCAACATTATATAGGTTGTCAGTGGTTGCTGAGGAATAATATTATATAGAATTGTTTGGAGTTCAATTGTAGTCCCCTTTTTTTGCGTAACCATTAAACAAAGTATTTAGGTAATGGAGCTAAATTGGCTAAGTAAGTAGCTTTTGAAGCTTCTAGCCGGGCTTCTCTAAAATTTAGAACAAATGAATTGTTTGATATAACCAGGCTTAAAGTACATTGTCAGGTCTTATGGTTTTCCAAAAGTACTGTTTCAATGGCATTCGATTATATCTGTCATACAGCCTGGCGGCTGGCTTGTTAATTCCCAATGTACTTACTTCAATCCCTTTCGGGATCAAAAGTAAGGAACGAGAGCGAAACAGTATACATAACATTTACGAGATGCGGCAACAACAATGTGCCATGGTGCTGTGTTGTGAGATGCCATTATATTCCCTGACAAGAGGAAACGAATTTGTATTTTTCTTTGTTTTTCAGAAGTCTTAAATGTATCGAAACTAGTGTGCATGTTAAGGGCGAATCAGAGAAAGGAATGATTCTCGGAGAGCAAAATTCATTTGAAACATAGTTTAAATGATCCTGCTATCAGGGATTATATTTTACCAAAGATTACAGATGATGCATGTGAAACAAATAGTGTTTATTCCTGGTAGCTGACATTGGCTACCATTTTTCTGTTTGTTCCTCATGCGTCATCTATAATATCTAAAAATCTTTGATTTTCCTTTTATTTTTTGGTAAAACTCAATCTTTTTTGGATGGGAAAAAAGTGGGATCTAATCAAGACTAGTTTCGAATTGAGGAAATCCCGTACAAATTGATTTAATATTTATTTTTAGAACATAAAGCATGCAAATGTTCATAATCTTGAACCACTGAGCCGAAATCAAAACTTTTCTTTTGATACAGAGAAATACTAAAAAACGAGTGCTGTTCAAATATATGACAAGTAACTACAAAAGTGAGGAGCATGCAAGGTTTGGTCTATAATTAAACTCTGGCAAACAGCCAGTTGCCATATTTTCTTAGTCTACACAAATGAACTTTATGTATAATTTACAGACGGACATTCTTTAAGTCACACACAATTTCCTTTTACTTGTAGTTGTGCCCCAGCAAGTGACCGTGTGTGGTGCAGAGGATAATGTGTGTGCCTGCTTTTGACTAGTGGGTTCGACCCAGCATCCGGTCACCTTCTCCAGCCATTGGCGCCAGCTGTAAAGTAAATAGTCATGAAAAAGTTTCTCAAATCTTTGTCGTACGTATTAGGCTTTTAACTGTAGGTCCCTTTCTCTTCTGCGCAATAAGAAGCAGACATCTCAAAAGATTGGGAGGAGCACGTCTTGGTACTTTGGGGCTGTGAAGTCAATAACACAAGTGAACAAAATTACACTATTTTCTGATTTAACAAATTTAGACGTGATTGAGCATATCCGTAAACGTAAAACGATCTGCAATCGATACCAATCCTTTTTGTATACTGGGCGTTGATGCCTAGTGTTATTTCTGTGCCCCAGCTAACATTTTTGACCTCGAAAGAGAAGAACGTGATTCATAGAGGAAGTATTGCTTCACTCTGGCGATATCGCACTACAATCGCATTTTCATCTCCCTTTGGAAGAAATGTGGCACTCTGCGACATTTCTAGGCGGTAGGAAAGCTTTAAATATGAGAGATACGAAAAAGTTTCAGCTGAGGTATCAGAAACCGTTTCTTTCTAATGTTAAGAAAGCGTTTCTACTTAAAGAATGGATGGCACTCCTAATGTTAAGAGAATTTAAAGATTGTAAGTAAATTATATTAATTTATATGTTAAGCTTTAAACCTACTCTGGGTTTGAGCTCGGAGACTTCCCACGATTTGGAGTTTGCAGTGTAAGCTTTACACGTCAAGATGCTACTTATAAAGAAATAAATCTACCGTCTGCCTAAAGGTACTCAATGATTTCTGGTAAATCGCATAAAACAACTTGTAATTCTCATGTTGGAGTTCCGTGCACTCTCAATATAAAAGGTACCACCGAAATTCGAGTCTCCTTAGTGATTGTGCGATGTCTCGCCAATTTAAAGATTCAATATTCAATGACATTTTGTTGTCTAAATCCAAACTATTATGTCTCCAGATTCTACTTTATTGCCATATTTTCTCTCTGTCGAGAAAGAGAAGCAACACGACCAAATGTTTGCGCTACAGAATTGTGGCATGTGGACGTGTGTGGTGCAGCGGGTAGTGTGTGTGTCCGCTGTGTAAGAGGTAGTGCGTTCGATCCCGCCCAATTAATTTTCTCTTTTAAAACGTACACACCCGGTCAACTTCATTTGCTATTGCTGCCATTTTTGAAGTAGCCATGAAAAATATTCTTAAATTCAATAAGTCACTTTCTTAAAACTTCTGACATAACAACAACAACAACGAAGTTGGAAATCTTAGCTAAAGCAACTCTGTCAAGTTCGTCTTAAGGCCATGACTCATTTATGTGATTCATGGCCAGACACTGCGGTTCATGTACTGGCGCAGTATTGTAATTAAAAAGAGCGTTTCCCTTATTTTTTACATTTTTTTCTTGCTGATATATCGCTCTCTCGCACAAACACACACACACACACACACAGGCACAGATTGCGCCTGAAATGACAGTTGCAGATGCACAATGACAATGCGCCCAATGCTGTGGGGTTGCATATATACATACATGTATGTAGAAAGGGAGGCGGATGGGAGTTGTAGAAACTGGAAGGGTTTTTGCCATCGACTGCAGCGAGCAAATTGATTGCGATTGTTGAGTTGATTGGCAGGCGAAACATGCACTCACACACACACATACAAACATTGACTGCAGGCGACATTACCAAACACAAGCGGCGCTTTGTGGTTTTCATTGTTGTTGCCATTTTTGCTCTCTACACGTTGTTGTTAAGTTTTTTATTTTTTTTTGTTGTCGCTCAAATTAAGTTCGTTTTGGGCATTTTATTTGGGGATTATTTGAGCCAGACCCATTTACAAGATGATGATTTACTATACATAGTTGCTGCAGTGCCCAGAACAAAGACAACTCTGGCAAAGCCAAAAATATGACATAAATTTGTGTATGAAATTTTCAATTTTAAATTCTATCAAAATTGACCACAGCTTTTCCCGAATTTGTTGATTGATATTAAAACGTTAGGATGGTGCAAATAAAGTATGGTTATTTGTGCAAACAAGAAATGTGTACAGACGTATTTACGTATGTTTCCCTTTGCCCAATGGCCAAATAGCAGTGAAATGGAGGAAAGTATACAAAAGATGAAATGACATTCATACTCTTACATATGTACAGAGGGCGCATCCAAAAAAACGTTTATTTAAATATCGAATCAAATGCATGGGAAATATATGTTTGGTGTTGCCCGGGGCAATTGCTTTAATTGAAATGGCAACTAATTTCAAAAACCCTGAGATAGCTAAAACTGTGACATCGCTTATGGACTTAGATAGAAAGAACGTTTTGGAAACATTTTTATTGATTATTTGAGAATGGGAATCTAAGACTGGCTCGATAAGTTAACCTAACTACTAAATATGTCTAGAAGATATAAACCATCTATCTTTTAAACTGTGGGAGATAAATCGTATTTTCTAAATTGCGGGGGCGGGAGGGGCGTGGCTAAAATTTTATACAAACTTGATCTGCCTGCAGACATAAAACGCATATGTCCCATACATGTCATACCTCTGTCACCATCTCTGAGATCTGTGCGCTCATACGGACGGACGGTCAGACGGATCAAGAATTTATATATTTCATAGGGTTGGAGATGGTTATTTCTGGTTGTAACATAATTTTGCACAAACTTATAATACTCTGTGATTTTTAGAACAGATGAATGGTTACAAATTACAAAAAATTTAACACAAAAATGATTAAAATTGTATAGCGCAAGGACTGCACCAAGGTTCGAACGAAAAACCCTCTCCCAAAAACCTCAAACCTTAAATTTTCGAACCTAAGCCATTGAATAATTTCGGTTCGAACCAGTGAGCGGACTGCTTTCAAACCTGTTCACAGACTTGGAACATTGCATATGATTTTTTCCTCATCGATGTGAGTATATCGGCTAAGACGTCTATAAGAACATACAAACTTTCAATGAAAGAAACATAAAAACAAATGTGTCTTTGTAATCGATTTCAGTTAAATGAAGAGCATTCGAGTGCAGGATAATCCTCTTATTGTGCAGTTTTGCACAAAACAAATGCCATCAAATTAGTGTGTCGGCATGTTGCCAATGGACAGAGCACCGAAAACCCAGCCCAGCCTCAATACCGAACACCAAATGAGTGCCAAGTTACGTTCGCTTTGGTTTCTATCCGATTTTTTTTTTCTTCTACTTTTTATTTTGTGTCTTTTTCTTTGTTTGGCTGGCTGCGTTCTTTGAAATATTAAAATTAATAATAAATGTTGACGGCATTCATTTGTTGAAGCGTTTGCCGCTGCTACAGAAATACGTAGTCTTCATTATGGCCAACGCACTTGTGTTGTCTACTTTCGGGCGCTGCCTCTTTCCCAGCCTTCTTTATGCTTTGGCTCGGTCGGTCGGTCTCTTTCATCTGGTTGTGATTTTTATTTCTTTTAGTAATTTGTGCAGTTGCTTTCGCTTTGTTCGCTTTTAACTCGCATTTGCTTCGTTTTTCTGCTAAATTAAATTTTATTTAACTGTTATGCATGAAATTGGTTACAATTTTTATTTTTATGGGGTTTTTGTCTGTGCGCCACACACACACACACACACACACACACACACACAGGCACACACCGAAGTGAAAAAATTGGCGCTAATTTGTTTTTAAATTATTTAACAATTTTTGACTGCCATTCACTGCTGCCGGCTCTAGCTTTTGCCTTTGCCAGCATCCCAAATGCCACTGCCAGAGTAATCTAATTAGATGCTGCTGCTGCAGACTGGCGGCGACGACAACGACATGGATGACGGCGATTTGTTTTATGCCACTTTACTTGGCAACAGTTGTTGTTAATGTGTGTGCCAAGAAATTTGGCACACGGCTGTGCGGCATTTGCCGCTTGCCGGCGCGGCGATTGAGGATTGTCCGAAATTGGCTTTTGACAAAATGGAAATCTAGCATTATACTTAGTTTTATCTGCAAAATACATAAATTATGGAAAGTTATGGCGCAAGTTAGGTTTGTTTTTAAACACCAGAAATCTAATTAGCCAGTTTTTTGTTATGGAGGGTCATTACATCAAATGAGATGCAGTCATTATTTTAAGGGGGATGAAAGTACAGGAAGATGAAACACATTAAGCCGAAACGAATAAATGAGAATATATTGGTTGAGCTAGCTGTATAAGCATTAAAATCTGAGGAATCATAGACCTGAAATCCGGGCTTGTTTTGGCTCAGCCGATATTTATTATCTCTTAGACTGGAAAAAGCAGACGCTGGCTTAATGTGGGCATATTTGAAATAGTACAGAAAATATCCTAGCATCAAGTACCAAGCCAATTTTCTCCACACTTATTCGGTTTGGTTAGTTTTCACACAAGTGAGAAAATATACCCACTTACTGAAGTTAAAACCATCTAACTAACTTAAAAGTATGATAAATGCCCAAATGCTCAATAGTTCAGTCTCTCATGTACCTAATTGCTCAGTTCAGCTCATCAGAGTATCGTTAAATAAGCCGAACACTGCCGACAATCCAGCCCATCAATGCTCAAAGCGTTTTCAAGAACTTTAAAGTAAAGTAAAATGTATCTTGCAATATTTATAAAGTTTGCATTGAGCTTGTGTTTTGATCTCGCCTCACATTTCCCAAAGGCCTCAATGCCAAAATCTAGTGGCAAACCAACAAAACCGAAAAAACTTTTGAACGATCTTTGGTTTCATCGACAACAAATCGTTGATATTATCACATATTTCGTACTTAAATTGCATTAATTCGAAACATCCTGCTCATCAACTGCTTCAGAGTAACTAATTGATTAATTTGAATTTTCTACACAGAAAAATTCTTGTTTGTGATGATCCGGGGGCTTATGAAGCATCCATATGGACTGATTAGTGCAATGTCCTTTTTGAAGATATGTTGCATAATAAATTTCGGATAAAACGGATACATAACTATCCTTTGGAACTTTTGAAATATTTCCTCTTTTACATTTCCGTTTGATGTTTAGGAAATATTCATTTGATCTTTTCATAATATTCTTTGAATATGCTTTAAATAACCATTTTATCTGAATTAAATGTGCAGTAAATCTGTTGTTAGGATCAACCCAATTTTTAATTGGAAATTTGCCTTAAATTTAATTTTCAATTTGTACTTTTCACATCTAGGCAATATTTAATTGGGATATTTCACTTCAATTAAATTTTTATTTGGAATCTTTTAAATGCAATAAATTTTTACTTATGTCAAAATCAACCAGCAGTGGTAAACCAAATATTTTTAATATAGTGAAGTGTTTGATTTTTTTGGGCAATCGATAGCAAACAGCTGACTTTGTTGTCGAATATCAATAAGCGATATCAACATAATTTGTCTGGAAGACAAATTGCAGTCCTTGTAAAGAGTTTTTAGTAAATGAAACCAAAAGAATGGATTTCGACAGTGTTAATGACAATTAATTTAATTTCTTAATTAATTATTAACAGATGACAAAAATCCCAATTGAAAATTTAATTGAAACGAAATATCTAAATTAAATATTGACTGTCTGTGAAAAGTATCAATTGAAAATATTAATCGAAGGGACATTTTCTAATTAAAAATATTCTGGTGTGAAAATTGCGAATTGAAAATTTAATGGAAGTGAAATATCCCAAGCTTAATATTAATGGAAGGGAAATAAATTAATAATTCTCAGCTTTCACTTGACTGGGTTCAAGTGCCATTAAAAATTGACGGCTTGAATTGAAGCTTAAATATTTAACTATTTTTAAATGTTAATACATAAATGCAATTGACTTGAGAAAATAGTCGAGTTAAAATGTTAACAAATTTCAATAGGATTTATTGGTAATTAAAAAGTTCAACTATTTAAATCAAGAAATCGTTTCTAGCTTGAAAATCAAATTTTTTTTTTAGGCAGCGATTGATTAAGCAGACTAATTAAGCTGTATTTACACTTATCATGTATCTCTAAATAGTCAGTTGTCAAAATTCTCTAAGGAGAAACTCTTTAGAGAAGCTATGATGAGCTATTACACCTTCAATGACAGAGACTCTTAAACTAGTTGTTAATGGCTAGTTCATCGGATTCAGTACTGGTTCAATAGTTTTTGATTGCCAACCCAACAGAAAAAGGAAAGATTTGTTCAATATGAAGAAATGCTGCTGGGCGAGCGTTCCTGTTTTTGTACAGGTTGCTGTTGCAATCGTTGAGTAGAGACTGATCCTCATAAAGCTCAAGAAGTGTCATTACCTCACTTTTTGACCATTCAGAAATCTAGAAATATTATTTAAGCCATGAAGCAGATTCTGCAACGGCTTTTACTTATACGTTTGGCTGCCATTTTCCCCACATAAACGGAATGTGGGATAACAGAGTTCTCAGTTTAGGTTAATCGATAGATTAAATCGAGTGTTTCGAATAAAAATTGGTATTTTATTTTGCGAAATGGCAGCGCCATAACCTTGACAGCAGTGGTTCAGCAGAGTTACTTTTATCGAATAGAACCAGTCCTATTTCATCATATAGTCTAAAGAGATGGCAAAAGTTTGTCGTCAGAGCTATATGTTTGGCTATAACACTATAATAACATGTCTTTAGAGAGACTTTTTAGAGATGAATGACAAGCGTAAAGACTGCATTAGCATTCCCAGCGCTGCATGTACATTACGGTGGCTGCCGATAAGGTCCTTAACAACACGCACCATATATGAGTCCTTGACATAATAAATAAAAAATCTCAAAATTTTAATTTGAGTTTTTACCTCTGCGCATTGATTTGAAAGTTTTTTAAAAATATTACGTATATGAGACGGTTTTGTATGACATTACATATTTCCATACATCAAATGTCCACCCTAATGTACATACGTTCTTACTTGATTGACTGGTGTTCGGGTAGTCGATTACCCACTACAAAAGTACGATACTTGCGTTAAAATAAGATCCTTTTGACAACATATAGCATTCCCTTGGAGCTTCTTAGAGTAGAATCGATACTGCAAAAATTAATATTAAGCTGACGTCATTTCTTCATAAATAAAGCAAAGATTGTGCCGTAAAATGGATGATATTTATTTCCAATATTCTTTCTTCCCGGTATCTATTTTTCTGTGTTCAATAGAGACAAATCCGCAATATTAATTTATACATTTTTCAAAAAAAAAAAACCATTTCATGGAAATTTTTGGTACTAATTTAATAAGATAATTTCGTTTTTTTTTGAGAGCGAGTACCCAATTGTACATTCTGGCTTTGAACTCCCCACTGCCATTGCCATTTCACCTTTACAAACACGAACACAAACGCAAGTTCCTGATTGTGCTTTCAGTTGTCATTGCGACAGTGGAAGTTAGCCTGGCCAAGGGCAAAGCTTGCGGCCCAATTTGCAATTTGGCATCTCTTTTTTTTTTTTCTTAAATAGCCAATGAAATGATTTGCAAACTGTGATTACGCTTTAATATATATAAAATGCAACATTTTGCCTGCCGGTCATAAAAGCAATTTATAATGAAATTATAAAAGTCATGTTCAGGTGGATGGGGGGTCGGGGCAAGTGACAATGGACACTTGTCACACCGGCTGCCTGTTGGCCGGCTTTACCTTTTGCCTTGTGCATCAGCTCAATTGCCAATTAAAGCGCATCAACATTAATGCTGGACCATGATAATGTTGATAACGAGGCGCCATCGGCCATTGCACGAACTGCCTGCAGCAGCGACAACAGCAACAATAACAATGGCGGCCAAGAAGGAGACATCACAGCAGGACCCCGGCCAAGAGCCATGATTCTCTGTGGCGCTGACATGTCGTCCGCAATGTCGTGGTCTGGGTCTCCGCCCTGCCGTCTGATGGTAAATTAAAAAGCATAAAGCTCCACGACAGGCAAACTGCATCCAGAGCAGCCAGCAAAAATGACAGCACGAAAATTTATGCACGACTTGCATATTAAACGTGTGTTAATTTTAGAGCAGTGACCAGCTATCGGGCCATCTTGCTCCAGCTCCAGCTCCAGCTCCAGCTGCAGCTTCGGGCTCCATGGCGCTGGCTGTCAATGTCCCTGACTGGCACTTGCGGTCAACGCCATTTCCCGCTGTTGTTTTTGTTATCCTCGACTCAAGTGCAACTAAAGTGTAAGTGAGTGAGTGGAGAGTGCCGTCCAGATCTCAGCTTTGGCTGCTGCTCATGCAATTTTCCAGTTCAAAGGCTTAAAACTAAATTAAACTTTATGACTTGCCACGCAGCGAGAAGCCAGATGAGCAACAGGATTTGCGCCAACTACAAAAAGGATTACATGCTGGTTGCTGTTCGTATGAAGAAAAATTGTATGGCTCCGCTTTATTGTAATGCCCGGACAACAAGAGCTGAAGAGGAGTTAGTTGGAGTACAAGGGCTGCGATTTATATATATGTATATATAATCCAGGCGCTGAAATGGCATATTCATTAAAAAGTTTGGTTAAGCTTACTGAGAATATTGACGAGATCGTCAAGGCAACGAGTAAAGGATCTGTTTGTATGAGTCGTCAAAGCAAATGCCTGGATTATTCTCTAAGATCCAAGGAAGTTCAATTCCGATTCATGCTTTGTCTTAATTGATCAATCGTCGAACGCCACATCTAACGATTTGCAACTAGCAAGAAGCTTTCGAAACCCTTTAAAACTCAGCTCAGCTATTCTTCTTTCATTGGAAAGATATTAAAAAGCCAGCCCTCGCCTTCTGGTTTAGTTTCTCTTGCAGAAAAGCAAACAAACAAACAAATAAATGTAATGAGTTTAAGTGGCAAGTGACAGAAATTGTCTGACATTTTATTGAGCAAATATTAAAAATATTACGAATCGTTGACCATTAGAAGCAGCCGTTGGACCCCCCTCCTTTCGACCAACACATACAAAAACCACCACTTGTATATGTGTGTGTGTGTGTGTGTGTGTTTATCTGTGTGTGTGTGTGTGAGATAGCAAAAGCTTAATGTAATGACCAAAAGAAATCCAAGCGCACAAACATTTGCACTGCTTCGTGCTGGACATGTGTTTCCAATGGTTTCCTCTTCTGTATTTTTTCTATTCTTGTGCTATTTAAAAACGCACCAACTTGGCGCAAGACAAAAAGCAAACTTTTGCGCCAAAAGAGAAATAATAAAAACTTAGTTGTCGTTGCAGTTGCAACGTTTATTTGATTTTTACACACCGATTTTGAGCTATTCTTTTATTAGATTTTCGCATGGCGTTGGCCCTTCGGTTCGTTTGCTTTTTGAGTCCTTTTGGTCGCTTTTTGGGATGTCAGTTGTGAATTTGTAAGATTTGATTTTGAAATTGGCCAGATAACAAAAACTGAACGAATGGGATAGAGTGGAGAAAAAAAAAGGAAATGAGAAAAATGTTGAGAAAGAACAAGAATAAAACAGAGATAACGCCACTTTGCCGATGTGAGAGGGGGGTACACTGTGCTATGTACATAAGTAGAGGAGAGACATTGATATTGATTCCATTTACAAGTAAGTGGATTTGAGAATTTCCTTGGAATCTAGTAAACATGAGGGTGGGTTTTAAAGTAGTACGCTTAGGCTTACACTATTTTTTTTTTGGTATTTTCTAGATACAACACTTTTTCAGTATCTCAAGAGTGTTCAAGACTGGGCTAGTTTAAGGCACAGTTTTTAAATGCTGTCTGCTCAATAAAAAGACAGGTCAAAAACAAGAACAAAACACTTGGTTTGGCTTCCATCGGGTTTTCTCTTCCATGTTCTTTGTTGAGAGAAAACCTTTTTTCAGACTGTCCCTAAAAGAGAGCAGTTATTGCGTGCTCTTGACTTAAAAAATAAAAAGTAATTCATTTCATGAAAATTCGCTTGTATATCAGATTTTCAGACCCCGTACACCCCACCTTAACATGCACACGCTTTTGGTCTTAGTACAAATAGAATATTTGATTTCGTGAAGTTATTCGGCTACTTGTAGCCTTAACTGCTGGGCAATTCCAAAGCAACATAAGTGCATAAATGACGTTACAACATATATGAAAACTATCTAATCCCCGATTCTTTCTCATGCTCATGCACAGAGAAAAAAATACCTAAATATTCTAAAAATACCAATAAAACTTGATATTTTGGTCAAGATAGTCTGCTAAGCCCGCTTTTTAAAAATTCATGAACATTTGTTCACAATTTGAACATTTTGTTCTCACTTGTGATCGATTTGGGCGTTTTTTAAGAACATTTTGTGGTTCGATTGTGAATATTTTGGGCGTGTTATACTCTGTATCGTAGGTCCATAGAGTATTGTAAACTCCAGAAGTAAGCATCTCCGATCCTATAAAGTGTATATATTCTTATATTCTTAATTAGCATCAACAGCCGAGTCATGTCCGTCTGTATGTCCGTTTGAACGCACAGATCACAGGAATGGTAAGAGATAGAGGTTTGACATGTATGGGATGTATGTACCATATGCTTCTTATGTCTGCAGCAGATCAAGTTCATTTTCAATTTTGACCATACCCCCTCCCGCCCCTGCAATTCAGATAAAACGGCATATCTCCTACAGTTTTGAAAATAGATGACTCGTTCCTTCTAGTCATATTTAGTAATCAGAATACCTTATCGATCCGACAAAGGTGAAGATTGGAGGAACGGTTGTCGAGTTATGATCAAAAGACTTCGCTGCTGCAGCTCTGCTTTCAACTGCTACTGAAGCATCAAAAATTATGCTGAGCGCATAACTTCATTGGTACAGAGTATGTTATAGTCGGGCCTGACCGACATTCTTTTTTGTTTTTTAGAAAATTTATGGAAAAACCTGCAGTTTCACACTTTTTTAAGTGCTGTTAAGTCTTCTTAGAAGTTTTAACAATGAAAAATTAATAGTGCGAAAATGTTTCAAAGTTTCTATAAATATTACGTATACGACTAGTGTGCCGGTTGAGAATGTGTTTAATCTCGTTATATATTTTTTGTATCAGCTTACGTATGAAATAAATACGGAAGAAACACTGGATCTTCTTGGTTCCTAAGATTTGGTGGACTTTTGGGACTGGCAAAAGAACGCCTATTGTCGATATTGCAACCCCAGTTGACATCAGGCCGTCTTTTCAGTTTTCCTGTACATAAGTGCTCTGTTGTCGCTTGTCTTTAGAAATCGGAGGGCTCTCTTGGCTGCCGTCCAATGATGTTGACCAAAATAAGAGATGGATTGACTTAAAAGATGTACTGCAAGAGGCATAGGCAGATACTTCAGAGAACCTATGAGACACTGCCATCTCTTCAAGACTAGTTGGATCAGACTTTTTGGTAAATGTTTCGTTCATTGTCAATGAGTTTTAGATTGTGTTTGTCTTTTCCATGTTGAATCTTAATCTAACTTCATTTTCATTCTTTCAATCTCTTTCAATTCAAGACCTTATTACACTTGAGTATTTTTACTTCAAAGCTGTCGCCAACAGCTGGTGAAAGTGTGTACGTTTTTCAGAGAAAAATACTACCCCACATGATGTCCCGTGGCGCGATCGAACCGATGTCCTGTTGCACAGTATGGCACACACACTACTCGCTGCAACTTATCCGAACAAAACTTGCTACTCTGATTATCGTAATGGTAGCAAAATCAGACATAATATTATATTATTTTATAGAAATCACCAGTTTTACCATTTTTATGATAATTTTAATTGCCTCCCTGCTAAGACAAAATCCATTAGAACCTTTTCTCAACAGGAAATTTAATATTGCATAATCAAGAGAACAACATTTAATTTAATTTATCGATCAAGATAGTAATCTGTTTAGGAACCCTTCATTGAAAGAGTGATCAATATAGACGGTTTTTTCTTGCCAACAAATATAAAAATACCTTAATACCTTGACATTTTGAAGCTAAGACCTTTGATAGCTTTTCCTATTTCAAAACAAGAAAGAAAGTCGGTCAAGCCCGACTATAACATACTCTGTACCAAGAAAATTTGTCTTTTGATCAAAACTCGAAAGCCGTTCATCCGATCTTCTTCATTCCTTTGGCGGATCGATAGGTTATCCTAATAACTAAATATGTACAGAAGGAACAAGCCATCTATCTTCAAAATTGTGGGAGATATGACGTTTTTTCTAAATTGCGGGGGCGGCAAGGGGCGTGGTCAAAATTGAAAATAAACTTGATCTGCCTGCAGACATAAGAAGCATATGTCCCATACATGTCAAGCCTCTATCTCTTACCATCTCTGAGATCTGTGCGTTCATACGGACAGACAGACGGACAGACGGACAGACAGACAGACGGACAGACGGACATGGCTATATCGACTCGGCTGTTGATGCTGATCAAGAATATATATACTTTATGGGGTCGGAGATGCTTCCTTCTGGATGTTACATACTTTTGCACAAACTTATAATACTCTATGTACCTACGGTACAGAGTATAAAAATGTGCATAAAAATTTGCAAAAAAGCGAAAGCCGTTTTCGTCTGTTCCCCCTCGTACGCAATTCATCCTGACGTTACCCTCAATTCCCGCGGTCACCACATCTTTCGGGTGTCCAGCTTGCCATTAATTCAACTATTTGCCACTCACAACCCATAACGTTTTTTTTTTGTCGTCTTTTAATGTTGAATATTTGACGCCACGCGTTGCGATTGCAACTTAAAGCCATTACACTAATAAATAATCAGCCACAAAAAGTTAGCACATTGCCATCGATTTAATACCAGATTTGTGGCAAAGAAGCCACAGATCACACTCACAGCTCCAGCTTGAATGATAAAGACACGCCCACTTACCAATTCCCTCGTAGCCTCCTCCCCACATAGATTTTTCTATTTGCTCTTCCATAGATGTTTATGCTGAGCATTGAGAAAGCAGAACAGAAAAAAATTCATATGTGTTGGTGTGGCTGCTTTCAATTGCTTTTGGCACACAAGGAGCGGGCACGAGGAGGCGACGACGCCATCATCATCGATGGCTGCTTTCAATATCTAATAATATTGCGCATACGCCACGTTGTGAGCTTGCAGCTCCAAGCTGCTGCCTGCTGCCGTTGCTTCACTTACGCTGAGTGCGTGTTGGCGCAATAATCAACAGTTATATTATGAATGCACAAACACATCGACAAGTATACAAACACACACACACACACACACACGCGCACACACACTCTCGCATGCGACATGTTCATAATGCGCATTTTAACCCCTTTGGCTCTGTCGGGGGATGAAGAGCGCGGGGCAAAGCTGGCAGGCAAAACCCTTTCCCTCACTTCATGCCACTCGCATCTAAGTGATGCGATAAATTTGGGATTTTCCTTGCATTATGCGCAGATTTTGCTGATTTCTTTTCTCGCCTGCAGTTGGGAAAACTTTTTTAATAATAAATAAAAGTGCTTAACTTAATTCGTGCTGTTCAAAATGTGTTTGGCAATGTGTGCATTATGGATTTGCCGTCTGTATTTGCCCATTTTATTTGTTTCTTTGATTTGAGGCATCCCAACAACCCAGCAGCCCACCATCCCACCCCCCTCCTGTGTGTATGTGTGGAAATAATTTTTCGATTATGGTCGAGTTTTGCTTTATTTCCCGTCTCTCACTTGTTCTTCTATTTTTGTGGCATTTTTGTGGCTGTTTACCTCGCCAGCGGCCAAAATGCAATTTATGTGCTTTGGCCCAAGTGTTGAGAGTTTTGTGGAATTTTGTGTTTTTATTTTTATGCTCGTGCAATGTTATTGGCAGTTGTCATTTGTGTGATTTACGTTTATCGTTTGAGTCAAGCGTGTAATTTTGCTGGTCTTGTGCTGTTTGGGGGTGGGAATACTTGACGGGGGGAGGACGGGCAGTTTAAGTTGTGGTTTGACGAAATTCACAAAATTTGATTTGTGCGAAATGAATAATCGGATAAAACATATTTTAAAAGATTACAAGACATCGGAATATCCTATAATGAACAATTATTTCAAAATGAAAACGGGTTTGTTGTTTTTTGCAAAATATATCAAATGAATATTAAAGCACTTTTGCATTCGCTCAAACCAATTTTCCAAGCACTTATTCCTGAAAAACACCTCAACAGCTGAGTTCGGCGTAGAAATGCGTTCACCACGCAGTTTATTTTTGATATCCAAAAATATAAAGAAATCATTGGGTGCTAAATCAGGTCTGTGCGGCGTGCGCAATGTAATGTGTAAGAGCTCGCATTGGCATGATGGAGAATAAGTCGTCTTCGGCGGTTGGTTCTGAGAATTTCTCTAATGTCTTTCGTCATTCAAATGGCCTTGTACCATATATAGATGTTACAGTCTTACATTGCTTAAGCGGAACCGTGGCCACTTAAGCCATTCCGACGAAGAAACAAGCGAACATTTACTTCGCACTGCTTGGTTCACAAGGAATCTTTTTGGGACTTGGCTCGACTTGTTTCCGGCTCATACGCAAATCCCCATGATTCCAGTGATCGTATTTGTTCAGCATATTTTGAGCGACTGTCAAATTATGCAGAATTCAACTAAAAGAAACTTTTTTACGTCAAGGTTTTCAAAATTTAAAATATTCTTATGTTTAGGGATGCCTCAATCTCACGGCACTTTAGGCACAGTATCGAAATTTTCTGGCGCTACAATCCATTTTGGTAGACCTTCAGGGAAGTCGCCGCCGAGCAACCAACGACCACGATTGAAGTCACCAACAGCTCTAAACAGTGGCTTTTGATTTTCCTTTATCGCTATACAACGAAGTGAGTTCGTGGACACAGTCTTGTTCAGATAAGCCACTTTGGAAATTGTGAAAAACAATCCAACAAAAGCCTTTAGTCGGAAAATGGAGTATTTGCAGGTCATATGACATTTCAGATCACATTTGCTCCTTGCGACAACATTAAAAATTTGTATACCATTGCAGATGGCTTATTAAAAATGTTCAGATGTTTGTAACGCATAGAAGGAATCATTTCCGACCGCATAAGGTATATATATTCCTGATCAGCATGACGAGCTGAGTCGATAAAGTCATGTCCGTCTGTCCGTCTGTTTCTATGCTATCTCCTCCGTCAGTTTTAAAGCTATCGCCAACAAACTTTGCACAAACTCTTCTGGTCCAAATACGCTGCACATTTGTCGGAACCGGCCGGATCGGATGACTATAACATATAGCTGCAATAGGAACGTTCGGTCGAAAAACTTGTTCTAGTGAAAAAAACCTTTTTTGTTTTCAATGCAAACGTCTCCAAACTCCATGTTCACAAGTTTTCAATGCTTCTCCACGATTGTGCCAAGTTTGGTCGAAATCAGGCAGCTATTTAGTATAGCTGCCATACAAAAGTAAGGTTAGAAAAATAGTCTTGGTAAGAAAAATTTTTTTGTTTTCAATGTAAACCTCTTTAAATTGGCATATATTTATTTCATAAGCTTCTACACAATTCCTCAAAGTTTTGTCAAAATCGTATGACTACACTCATAAAACAATTTGCCCTGTAAATTAGAAATTCTCCTATAAAATCCGTCCTAAGGAGATTCACCCTAAAATTAAGAAAACGTTTTCTCATTTATGGAACAATTTTCTTAAACTTGGAAAATTTTCCATTAAAGAGAAAATATTTTTTTTTAATTTTAGGGCGAATTGCCTTAGGACGGATTTCATAGGAGAAATTATAGTTTTCGGGGCGAATGTTTTCTGAGTGTATAGCATTTAGCTGACATAGGAAAGATCGGTCGAAAAATAAGTTCTATTGGGAAAAACTATTTTGTTTTAAATGGAATCGACTTCAATGTTCTTCCATGTTCTTTTGTTAGGGTCTATAGCTCCCATTGACAAGAAAGAAAGGCGGTCAAGCCCGACTATAAAGTATTCAGTACATACGAAATTATACGCCCAGCATACGCCCAGAAATTATACGCGTAGCAGCTGAGAGCAGCGCTGCAGCATCGAACAGTCTTTTCATCATAACTCGACAACCGTTCATCCGTTCTTCATCATTCCTTTGGCGGATCGATAATATGAATATATGTCTAGAAGGAACGAACCATCGATCTTTAAAACTGTGGGAGATATGGCGTTTTTTTCTAGCTGCGAGGGCGGGTGGGGGCATGGTTGAAATTGAAAATAAACTTGATCTGCCTGCAGACATAAGCAGCATATGTCCGATACACATGACAAACCTCTATCTCTTACCATCTATGAGATCTGTGCGTTCATACGGACAGACAGACGGACATGACTTGACAGTTGATGCTAATCAAGAATATATATAAAAATTAAGGTCCCAAAAGTAGTCATAGTTAGAAAAACGTGCTACAAGGGTATACAAACTTCGGCCGAGCCGAAGTTAACTTACCTCTATTTTCCAATTTCGAAAGTTTCACACAACATTTTCACATAACATTTTTAATATAAAGCTAAGTTTTGGAATATTTTGTAAATGAGCCATTTTTGACCACAGTAAACAATTTGCTCATAATTTTTCAAAAACTTGAGAAACTCAGAAAATTAACTTGAATTCACCTTAAAAACCATAAACGAACGAAACCAAGTTCATTCTAGTCTGATTTCTAGAGGTTCTTCAGGATGATCTAAACTCTTTGTATCTTTCTGCTTATTTCCTTAGAAAAGAAAATTGTCCATGCAGCAGATAGTCTGTGGCGGATGAACCATTCAAAAGCTAAATTATCCATCCTTTTTCCATAATCCGTCCCTGAGTGTTAGAAGCTTAGCTTCACAGTGTGGGACTCTACCAAGTAAAATTCGATTCTCTAAGGCTTTAGTTTAGTCGTTTGTCTGTAAAATGTTGCCCCATGAAGGAAATGTATTCCTGTTGCGGTGTCTCCTCATTTTAGAGTCCTGCACATACTTCATCTAAGCGACCAATGCAGTCGCGCTTCAATTGAGACTAAATCGACACTATCCTTAACTTAACAGATTCGAAATGTATACGAATTTAATTGAAAGCCTACGAATTTGCAGTTCATTTATTATGGGCCCGAACGAAAGAAAAACAATGCAACATGAACTCGGAAGCCTTTTATCCACATGGAAAACTGTGTCTGTGCGTTGACAAAACATTTTTCGAAAAGCAATTAAAATTTTAATAAAATAAACTCAGTCCTGGGCTTTGAAAATAACAATGTGAGAGGTTCCGCCCTAGCCTGTTCATACAATAGATGACATTAAAAATCCATACAAAAGATAAACACATTTTTCTGCTTGCACACGCACATCCACATGGCCACACTCACCCCCGCAAATATACACACACAGGCACACACACACAGGGAAAAAAGATTAAATTCACTTAAGTGCAAAGTATGCAAATGACAATGTCGCCTAGAGAAAGACAGAGACAGAGACAGCGACAGCGACAGAGACACCGAGAACTCTGAACATAGCTGAACCAGAAATATTGTAAATTCAAATTGAAATGCATGTGTGACATTTGCCATACATTGCACAGGAATGACACACAACAGAGTCGATCGGTTGGTTCTCCGACAAAAATGAAAGCAATTTGACAAAAATCATAGTCTATAATTTGCAACAAGGACGGCCAAGCAGCTTACCAGCCGGGTCCGAACCACAACCTGCGACCCCAGCCCCTTCCACGCCACTTACACATCCTACTATTACGAGTTAATAATTGAACATTTTTGGTTTAGGCAGCACAGAATTTGCCATGGCTTCCCTCCCCCCCCCTTCCGTCTTCTGCAGCTGCCACGCCCACCTCCGCCTCGAGTCAGAGGCTGTGCAAATATTGCCACAAAAAGCAGAGGGAACATCGACTGAAAGAGAGATACAGACATATAGACATTTTGTATTTGCTCGTCGAACTTGTGCAGTGGCAACTGGAAGCTGGTTTTTTTTTTTTTGGCCCCGGCTGTACCTCGCTCTCATTCTCTCTGGATTTTCTGAATGACTTTTTGGCACTAATTAAAAGTAGCAAATAATTTTCTATGCCAACTGACACACTGCACACTCACAGCCAGCCCACACACATGGTGTGGCGAATGCAAATATGCCAGAGCATTCCTGGCTTCCTCCCGCACAGCCGCCCCACCACGCCCCAATGACAATGCATGTGACAGTTTCTGTTGGCACCGTTGATAAGCGTCGCTTATTGTCTCTCTACCATGTGCCCGATTCGGCCACTTGGCAGAAAAAGTTGGCAAGCTTAAGTCGCAAAATTTATTATTATTTTTGCAGCTCCGCAGGCAGTGTGCAATTTTAAGTGAATTTTAATTAGTTTTGAATTATTTCGGTTTGAGTTTTTGGCATTCAAATTTTTGGCCATTGCACTAGTTTGCGGTAAGAGATACCAAGTACGTGTACAGAGAGGGGAAAAGCAAAGAGCTTACCAAATACAGGCCAGGAACGGATTTTCCTTACTTGTTTGAGTTCACAAAAACTTGATTTGAGTTGATTTTGTTGCCGTGAAATCAACTGTGTAAACATCGGGGCTGCAAACCGGTTTTAAACCGAACCGGTTCGAACCAGGAATTCTGAATTTTATTTTACTGTGTAGCGAACCTTGAACCGAAGCTCTTTAGAATTAAAATCTCAACCCGAACCTGTTCTGAACCCAAAATATCGGTTCGGTTCAACAAAAGCGGTGGACATCAGAAAATTGGCATTCTGTTTGGTTTTGCACAACTGAGTCTTAAGATGGGCTGCAAAGTGAGTTAAAAAAACCTAGAATAGCATTGAGAGCTAAGTACAATATTCCCATCTAACACATGGGAAATATTTTTCTACAAAAAATTCGAATTGGTATTTTACCTAGCAGTAAAACTGTATTTTCAATATTTAGTATCGATTAATGGAACACATAGGAATAAACTTACTTCTAAAATTTAGTAATGTTCAGTATGTGTCCAGCATGGACTGAACCAAGGTTCGAACCAAAACCTTCTTCCAAAAACCTCGAACCTGAAATTTTTGTACCCTAACCATTGGTAAATTTTGGTTTGAACCAGTGTTCCGGTGATCTGAAAAAATGTATGGGCTTGCAGACCTGGTAAAAATTGCATTCATTTTGTCTCAGGTTATTTATAAATCGCATATTTTGGTGTCCGAATTTCTATACTCTGTACCATAGGAACATAGAGTATTATAAGTTTATGCAAAAGTATGTCCATCAATCTGTCTGTCCGTATAAACGCACAGATCTCAGAGATGGTAAGAGATAGAGTATTAACGTATATGAAACAACAACTTCTTATGTCTGCAGGCAGATCGAGTAAATTTTACACTTTGGCCACGCCCCCTGCCGCCCCCGCAATTTACTAAAAAAGTCATATCTCCCACATATTATAAGTTAGATGGTTTGATCCTTCTAAACATATTTAGTAATCAGGATAACTTATCGATCGGATGAACAATTGTCAAGTTATGATCAAAACACTGTTCGCTGTTGCAGCGCAGTAGCAGCGCTGCTTTCAGCTGCTTCTTCAGCATCAAAATTTATGCTGAGCGTATAATTTCGTTGGTACAGAGTATGTTATAGTCGGGCGTGACCGACTTTCTTGTTTATGTATTTGTATTTGTATTGCTTTTCTGCAGATTACTAGTCAACCAATAGGCCTATTGACTTGAAATTTTATGTCTATACCCTCCCAGATAATAGCTACAATCCCTGATTCAAAATATTTTAAAATCTCCTTCTCCCAGACTTATTCGGCTATGCCCTATGGTGGCTCTAGCTCTTCTAGTCTCTGAAATCTAGGTTTTCATACAGACAGACGAACATGGCTATATCGATTCGACTATTGATGCTGATCAAGAATATATATACTTTATGGGGTCGGAGATGATTCCGTCAGCCTGTTACATTCGTTTGCACGACTTAAGTATACCCTTTTAACGGATATAGGAATTTCGCTCTTGAAATCGAGCTAAATTCGTTCTCTGGAAAGTGTTTTTAGGCAAGGGAAGTGAGGTAAAGAAACAGAGAGGAGAGCAAGCACATTCGAGAGAACACAGCGTTGAACCCGCTTTCTTAGTTTTTTTTTATGGTAATAGGGCTGTGTGGGGAAGCTACCGAGCGGAGAGTGCAATCGATTTTTGCACTCATGTTGCTTTGGAATTCCCAGCCAGTTTTGGCATCGCTGGCATGGAGAGACCTCTGTTCGACTTTCAGTTGCCAAGTAAAGTTACTTTAACAAAATGGAAAAAACTGATTGATAAAGAGACTGATTATAAATTGTTGTATGATTGGAATCTGTAAAGCTCTTGATTTGAGAGTAAACGATCTCACTCTTGAATCTGGTGAGCTCTTCGGGTTTTGACAATGATGTATGCTCTTGATTCCAGCATGAGCCATTTAGAACTTAAGTATGATTAGCTTATGATTCAAGAACTATTCTGCATGATTTGATAATGATTCGTACTTAGATTAAGTTTTAATTTTACAATTTTAAAACTTTTAATGCTCTTGGAACAAGAAAAACGGGATCAAAAATTCAGACTTGGTTCATGAATTTTACTCATGGATCATGAATTTTTATACTTGATCCAAGTATAAAATTCTCTATTTCTTCTCTGAGTGTATGAGTAACACTGTAGGAACCTCACTTTCGGAATCGCTTCTAAGGAGCTGTACTGTATTTAAGAGTCCTTCTTGAGCTGACGTACTTTAAGAGTCGCATTTTAAGAGTCGCTCTTGAGGGGCCCGACTTAAAGATTCGATTTACAAAAGTGGCGCTTTAGTTTTTTGGGAATTGCAGATTAGGAGCCTGATTTTAAAGTCACTCTTTTGGAGTCGCTCGCTTTTTAGATGCTGCAATCCAGAAGACAGTCTGACGAGTCACCCTTTAGAAACCGGACTTTGGGTGTTGCATTTTTGGAGTCGATTTGTCCAGGGACTACCCTCTCATTCTATTCACACTCTCAGTTTCTTACGCTCTTGTGGTGGCTCATACCGAAATTTAATATTAAGGCTATCTGATTGTTCCCAGACCAGTTGGATATATAAATAACGTTGATTTCAACATGTATTAACAATCTTTTTCATCAAAGTCTACATCTTTTGATTTGAATGATGCAGACTCAAAGCAGTTACATGTCGGATTTTTATTCATCTCATTATCTAGATTTATTTCTTTCCCTTCTCTTGTCCTTTGCCTTTGGCCAACTCCTTCATCATGTTGAGAGCGCTACCGGCCTTGAACCATTCAATTTGCGGTGCATTTAGCGTATGATTCAGCTGTATCTTCTCGGAGCTGCCATTATTCTTGATCTCACAGTCCACAGGTTTGCCAGGCGCCAGGTCTTTGAGATTGAGAAGCGACAGCTTGCTGGTCGGCTCAATTTTGTCATAGTCAGCGGCATTGGCAAAGGTCAGGGCCAGCATTCCCTGTTTCTTCAAATTGGTCTCATGGATGCGAGCAAAGGACTTGACAATGATGGCCACTCCACCCAAGTGACGTGGCTCCAGGGCGGCATGCTCCCGCGAGGAGCCCTCACCGTAGTTCTCCTCACCCACGGCCACCCACTTCAGTTTGTTGACCTTGTAGTCACAGGCCACCGCCGGCACAGGACCATATTCTCCACTCAGCTGGTTCTTCACGTTGTTCATCTCGTTGTTCTCCGCATTGACGGCGCCTATGAACATGTTATTCGAGATGTTGTCCAAGTGGCCGCGGTACTTTAACCAGGGACCAGCGGCTGAAATGTGATCCGTGGTGCATTTGCCCTTGATCTTGATCAGTACCACCAGATCCACATAGTCCTTGCCGTCCCACTTCTCGAAGGGAGCAAGCAGCTGCAAACGCTCCGAATCCGGGTTCACAACTACATTGACGTCTTTGCCACTGGCAGGAGGAGCGGTGTACGTATCCTGGCCGGGGTCAAAGCCATCGGCGGGCAACTCATCGGCAAAGGGAGCCTTGAGTTTAAACTTTTTGCCATCCGAGCCTGTGAGTTCGTCCTTTAGGGGATTAAAGTCAAGACGCCCCACAATAGCCAGTGCAGTGGTTAGCTCCGGACTGGTGACAAAGCTATGCGTGGCCGGATTGGCATCGTTGCGTCCCGTGAAATTTCGATTGTATGAGGATACAATGGTGTTCTTTTCGCCCATCTTCACATCCCGGCGATCCCATTGCCCAATGCAAGGACCACAGGCATTGGCCAGGACAGTGCTGCCAAACTGCTCGAAGGTCTTAATCATGCCATCGCGCTCGATGGTGGCCCGTATCTGTTCCGAGCCCGGTGTCACCTTGAAGGGAATCTTGGACTTGAGGCCATGACTGAGGGCATCCTTGACAATGCTCACGCAGCGACCCATGTCCTCGTACGAGGAGTTGGTGCAGGAGCCTATTAAGGCCACCTTGATGTCCATGGGATAGCCATTCTTTTTGGAGTTCTCGCCCAGCTTGCTGATGGGATGGGCCAGATCGGGTGTATACGGACCATTGACCAGAGGCTCCAGGGTGTCCAAATTGAGCTCAATCAGCTTATCGTATTTACAATCCTCGTCTGGTGTCAATAGTGCCTCCTGATACTTCAGTGCCTCGCCAGCAATCGCCCCTCTGCCGGTGGCACACAGATAGTCCACCATACGCTCATTGAAGGGGAACAATGAGGTGGTGGCCCCTATTTCGGCACCCATATTACAGATGGTGGCCATGCCCGTGCACGAGATGGACTCCACGCCCTCGCCATGATACTCAATGATGGCCCCTGTGCCACCTTTGACCGTTAAAATCTCTGCAATCTTCAGGATCACATCCTTGGGCGAAGTCCAGCCGCTGATCTTGCCTGTCAGATGTACACCAATCACATTGGGACACTTCAATTCCCAGGGTATATTGGCCATGACATCCACCGCATCAGCTCCCCCCACACCAATGCACAGGCCACCCAAACCACCACCGTTGGGCGTGTGCGAGTCGGTGCCAATCATCAGCAGCCCAGGGAAGGCATAGTTCTCCAGTATAATCTGATGGATAATACCACTACCCGGCTTCCAGAAGCCCAGGCCATATTTGGCACTGGTCGAGGCCAGAAAATCATACACCTCCTTGTTCAGATCCTTGGCCCGTTTCAGATCGTCCTTGCCACTCTTCTGTGCCTCAATCAAGTGATCACAGTGCACAGTCGACGGCACCGCCACTTTACTCAGCCCCGACGAGATGAACTGCAGCAGTGCCATCTGAGCGGTGGCATCCTGCATGGCCACACGATCCGGACGCAGGCGTAAATATGATTTGCCACGCTCAATTTCCTGACTATTCGGGTCATCCAGATGTGAGTAGAGGACCTTTTCGGATAGCGTCAGCGGGCGATTGAGACGATTGCGTACGCACTCCAAGCGTTGGCTAAGTCTCTCATAGGGCAGGAAGGCTTCCTTCTCGAACTTCGACATGACCACCTTGGACGTCCTGGGAGGGAGGGAAATACGAAAATTTCGCACCGCTGGCACAGCCAGTTGGCATAGCCTTGTGGATGATCTATGCAATGTCTTGACCATTTTCTTTTCTTTTTAATACAAAATGAAAATGTTGTTGAAAAATAATATTTAGATTTCTATTTGTATGTTATAACTCGATGAAATTTGGTTTGAATAATGAAATCGGAAATATTGTGATAGTTGAGATTTGATTGGAGAGTCTGAGAGCATACGATGAGGCAAATAGACAAATTGATATTGATGACAAAAATTTAATACTTTTAGAAAAAACGCAGTACTTTGTTAGCAGGAAAAAAGCAGTACGAATAACTTAAGAGCGAAGGCTCTTTAAAAACAAGAAAGAAAGTCGGTCAGGCCTGACTATAACTTACTCTGTACCAACCAAATTAGTCTTTTGATCATAACGCGACAACCGTTCATCAGATCTTCACCACTTCGATCGATAAGTTATGCTGAATACTAAATATGCCTAGAAGGTACGAACCATTTATCTTTAAGACTGTGGAAGATATGAGGTTTTTTTTTCAAATTTCGGGTGCGGGAATGCCCTCTGACAAAATTGAACCCGAATAAGCTACGGTCAATTTCGAACTCGTACTTGAAAGGTAAATAATCCTGACTCGAGATTGAAGTGAGTTCGGATGGACCATGCCAAAACGAAATAGCAATAGAAACTGAGATGGCAGATAGAGCCGCGGGTATGCAAACTATGCAACTAATGACCAAGCAAGAATTTGCCGTGAGGGTCAAAAAATTGCTCATTTTGGGGTAACATAAAGTTTCAATAAAGAGATAAAGCCAAACTCGGAAATTTTTAAAACAATCCATTTTCGGATTGTACGTTGATTGAAGATCGAGCTCACATTAATCTCGCATCAAGCCAATTTCAAGATCAAGCAATCGAGATCGTGCAAGTACGAATTTCGAGCTTTAGTCTTCTTGAATCGATCCGACTAAGAAATCAAGACGAGTTCGGATAACAAACTAAAATCAAATGTCGGGAGCAAGACAAGAATTCTAAGATTGAGAAATCCGAGATCAGGTCAATCATGTTCGTACTTGGAATGAGAAAATCCGGGGTTGGCCGACATCTGACATCTTGTGTCAACTTTTGATACCCTGTTCCCATTGAAAATGGATGAAGGGGGATCATGAAGTTGAGCGAACGTAGGTAACGGGGAGAATGAAATATAATATATATTCTTGATCAGCATGAACAGCCGAATTGATATGTCGTCGATAACGCGTCGATCTCAGAGACGATAAGAGATAGAGTCACAGATTTTTGCATGATGGTAGATGTATGCCGTATGCAGATCAAGTTTGTTTTAGATTTGAAAAATTCCCGCCGCCCCCCTCGTATCACCAAAAAAAACCGTCAGCTCCTAGACCTGAAAAACCGTCAGATCCACATTTTTCAAGTCCGACGCTCATGGTTTATATATCAATCAAGGCCCAATTTCTATCTATTCTTATGATTGTACATATCGGACTAAAAACACCGGAGTTATAAGCGAATCAATTGAGCTGTTAGGAACAAAAGTTCTAACTGAATTTAGATATCCTATATTTAGTAAATTTCGTGCTCCATTCTCAGAGTTACCTTTAAGCATAATAAAGCTCGTTTTAAATCGATTCTAGCCTTTATTACTAGTTAATCAACCGGAAGTATGTGTGTAAATTATTCCATTTGGTATTATGCACTATACATTTTAATGCCAAAATAAAAAATACTAGTTTTTTCCCGATTATCTTAAGGATATTTCCAACTCAGTTCCAATTTTATTGATAATTTAAAGCTTGAGATGGATAATGATTTGCAATTAGATAAACCCGTTTAACTCTGAAAATAAGTACGTTTTATTTTATTTTATAAGCTCTAGTTAAATTCGAATAGGTATACAAAATAAGTAAAGAATTTTCTAGATCTAAGCCCATAAAATTCTAAAGATATTCTAAGGAATTCTTTAAACGAAGTCTCTTTATTCAACCAAAACAGGCTGCAAAGGGCCAAAGGCCACTAGTAAACTATAAACCAAAATTCAAGCAGGGTAGAAATCTATTAGCCTGTTTATATACCTCAAAATTATCATGATAAATGATCTTTAAAGAATGCTATAATTAATAATATTACTAATTCAGGAAAACAATTCTCTCTTCTCAAAAGTTGGACACAAGATGTCAGAAGTCGGCCAACCCTGTCTTTTCTCATTCCAAGTACGAACAGGATTGACCTGATCACGGATTTTTATATTTCGCTGACTATTATCTTATTTTGAATACCTTCATTTAGTCCTTCAATCTTAGTAAATGCAAAGTGTGGATTAAGTTCTTATGACGCAGGCAAAACTGATTTTCAGTTACTTATTCAAAATGAAGACTAATTAACGGAAATAACAATTGCATAAATTCATTTTGTGTATAAACGGGGTATATAAATACTTTAAGTCAGGGTTCCTCAAAAAGAGAGAGACTCTTTGGCTCTCTCTGACACTTACTGCTGCATTACTTGGGAAAGTATGCGGAGTTAATAGTCGGGAGATATAACTGGAACACTGATAAAGAACAGATTCAGTAAGAAATAGTACGCATTTCAAGTTGTAAACATTTCACATTTACTTAATACTTGATAAGCGAATCTTTTACTGAAATCAAGTATTTTCGTACTTACAGTCCTATTGACTTAATTT
Source organism: Lordiphosa andalusiaca (assembly GCA_035044965.1). Classification (NCBI taxonomy): domain Eukaryota; kingdom Metazoa; phylum Arthropoda; class Insecta; order Diptera; family Drosophilidae; genus Lordiphosa; species Lordiphosa andalusiaca. The sequence goes on along the minus strand of JAWNNM010003327.1, from coordinate 27,878 downwards.
AAGTACAAAGTTCTTGGTTAAAATTCTGCACATCATTAAGCATGTGAACTTTTTGAGTCAGTCCGGCAGAGCAACATATGAATGAAATCTTCATTGAGGCTTTGAGAGATATTCCGCTGTCTGGTGTTCCCAATTCAATGCGCTTGTGCTACTTCATTTTCTAACGTCAAAGAGATGTCATGTGCGCTATTTATTTATGAACTCTGCACAGATAATTAAGAACATTTTTAATTGATTTAAATAAACACGCCTTGCACAATTTGTGGGGCACAAGGGGAACATCAAGACGCAGCTTCTTCACTCTAACCCCTTTGGTTTATTTAATAGCAACAAAAAGAGGGTATTGCAACATTTTAAGTAACAGCAATTAAATATTTTTGTACGAACGATTCACTTATTGGTGCTCAGGAATAGACCAAACTTAGATACTGCTGCATTCATCCTTACAATCCTCAAATTGCACTACAAATGACACACTCTAATGAGTTGACCAATTACAACTAAATACCAGTCCAAACTCCCAGGCCATTAATCGAATTAACTAAATGCTAAAATGTTGCAAGGACTGAGCTGACGCAAGTTAAGGACTCCATCTTACTGGACACACGGCAGCCGCACCGCAACACACATGCCAGCGAAATTGATGTTGCAACAAAATGAGTCAAGTGAATCACAAACTGGGCCTAGCCCGTGGCGGAGGTCATCGATGGCATGGGCCAACACTGACATGCAGCTACACAAACGGGAAAGTGCCAAACAGAAGGACAACGCGTCATTCACTCGATTGAAGGATAGTGAGGGGGGGGGGGGGGGGGGGCGGGGTGGGGATGAGGTATGTGTGGGAGCTGAACTACAAAAGTGTCAACTGCAAGTGAGGCGAACGACAAGGGACAACGGACAACCGAAGGCTGCATCCTGTGATTGTGTTTGCCAACGCTCGAGTGTCATAATGGACGATGGACATTGGACGACAGGACGTTGGCCGGCAGTTGGCCGCACCACATTCAATTGAAATCGACGTGACGATGCCGGCGATGGCCAAGTCGATGGTAATGGTAATGGGGCCCGGGCCAGGCTGTAAGTAGGCAGCGGCCGTTACAATACCAAAAATTGATTGGCAACTACTTACTTGGCACATTGTACACATCTCTGCCCGCCCGGGCCAGGTAACAAAAGTTTGATGATGATTCTGTATAATTGATGGATTGCGGATGGTTGGCGGTCAGCGGCTGAAAATTGCATATTTGAGTAGCACACTTGAAATTTGGCCCCGCCACTCGTCTAAGTCCGCCCGAAAGGTCAAAGTTGTGCAATTTCTGATGTCCCCCCCAAACAAAAAATACACACTATAATTTCTAAGCTGACATTTGCCGGGTCATATTTGTACATAGTGAAAGCCTCTTATTCGTGACGCTGGGGAATGCAATTAGCTTGAATCTATATGCGTTATGGACAAGGCCGTGGGAAATGGAAACAATGGAAACGGTTCGCCGTTTAAGTTATTGCATTTTTCAACTTTGGCCATAAATTGCTGGGAAAAAAACTTATTGCCAGCGTTTGAGTACGCTGTTACATGTACACGGGGCAAACGCTTGCTTGAGAGCGGAATCCAGTGCCCTACACAGTGAGCAAATGCCCTGAATATTGGACTTAATATAAACTAATACCAAGCTGATGTCCTTGAGGTAGCACTGCACCAAACTGAAAACCAAAAATCGGTTCGGCTTAACTTATCAATAACTTTAATGACATAAACCAAGCCGAACCGAAATCGTGGATAAGTTGGCTTAAAAAACCATATTATGAACCGAGCCGGTGGCTTAAGTCTGTGTATGACTAGTCCAAGTTCACGAATGGCAAAACATGACAGAACATCTGACTTAATGTTTAATTTTTGTGGTTGGTCGAAAAATGCCAAAGCTTTGTCGTACAAGCCCTTTGGCCCTGTGATGTTAACAGTTTCATACAACATTAGGAAGAAAATGCAGCAGAAGTAACGATTTCGTTACGCTAAACTCTTAACATTTTGCACGTATTCAGTTAAAAACAGTTGGAAGTTGGAGGATATCATAAAAATGCTTCAAAATATGTCTGTCTCAGTTTGAAGCTCAGTGATGACTGACTTCAGCAAGCATTCGGCGTGGATGATTGAGTGACTTCGGGCTCCAAGGGCTATTATTGACCAAACAGTGGGGAACAGTGTTTGTCAAGAAGAGCGGGGCCAAAAAGAGTGATTTTATTGGTGTGCGAAAATAAAGCGACGATAACTAGCTCTGACCCGTCCCGCATCATCAAACTTCAGCCGAGCCAAAGTTAACTGTCCACTATTGGTTTTTTTCTTTGCAATGTCCCCAAGAAAGCGCTAAGAATCCTTTTGAGATAAGGTTTTGTTTTTGGAAATATGCATCTCGGGCACTAGAGTAGCTAAAAATATAAAACTAGAGGAAATTCAACAAGTATTTAGATTATGGAAAATATCTTTCCTTACGCTGCACAGTGGGCTGAATTTTTTTGGTTATTTAGTATTTGGTTATAAGTTAATTATTGATTTTGATAACCTCAACCATAATCTCATTTAGAAAAAGTTTTAAAACGATCCCACCGCGGCGGTAAGGTAGCCCATATGGTCCCACGTGGCGGATACGTAATATATTTCTTGTGTTTTTTTTATTTTTTTTTATTAGTGAGAATGCATACTTTGAAGAACACTTTTACTTAAAAACATTTTGGCCGAACTAGAAGTTCTTTGAAAACTATCAAGGTTTTAAAGCACTTTCTAAAGAGAGCTATAATTTTGTCCAACAGTTGGCAATGCATAGCATCATTTCCGACCACAAAATGTAAATGGTGTATAGCTATTTTGAATTTCACGTTCTTTAATGAATCAAAGTTCGCTTCACTGATAATAAAATTCGTCCTGAAAACTAGAAATTCTCCTATGAAAACCGTCCCAAGGCGATTCACCCTAAAATAAAGAAAACTTTTTCTCTTTTATGGAAAATTTGTCTGAAACTTTGAAAATTTTCCATTAATGAGAAAATATTTTTCCTAATTGTAGTGTGAATCGCCTTAGGACGGATATCATATGAGAATTTCTAGTTTTCAAGGCGAATGTTTTATGAGTGTTGCTAAACAAAATTTAGCATATCCTTTGCGATCGGCAAAAGCATTTGCTTCTGGTTCAACATGCTCCTTACTTGCGTTTGTACCCATTCATCCTTTCCCTCCCTCCCTCTCTGTCTCATTCGTGCTTTGATGCTTAAATGTTTACTCAAAAAATGATTCGATATTGGTTTTCGAATCGAATTAAAATTTTTCATATAAAAACCTCCCGCAATGCTCTCAAGCTGTCTTCTACTTTCGGTAAGTTTTTGTCTGATTTGGCGACGAGTAAACGCAGCGGCGAATGCCTGAAAATTGCTGCGAATATTTATGTACTGCCAACTAGATCAGAGGCGGCGGCCTCTGGAAATGGGGTGTAGGTTGGGGAGGCTGAAGTGTGGGCGAGCGCAGTGGCAAGTGGGAGGTGTGGCTGGCGCTGTGGTGTCTGTGGCCAAACTTGCAACAAAACTGAAACTTTGAACTGCAAAAATTTTTAATCCTCTCTTCGGTGTTTCTTTTTTTTGCTGCTCTGTTCTGGCAAACAATACGTTTGTGTTTGCTGCTCGCTGCTGGGGCTGGGGCTGGGGCTGGGTGTGGGTGTGGTGCCCGCTGCTGGCGCTGCACAGCTTGCGGTAAAAGTTTTCAATAATATTCCCCAAAGTCCAGGCCAGACAACGGGAAGGATGACGGCGACGACGACAATGTGGGCAGGCCAGCGACACCGGGCAGTGGCAACGGAAGTGCCGCCATAGTTTGGCATATAGCATAGTTTTTAGCGCACTGCCAGCAATATTGCAAATAATACCCAAAAAACGGGCCCGATGGCCCGGTGGCAAGTGTTCTCGAACTGGAGTTCGCCATCCATGCGGAGGTGCAATTTTTGACAGCGGTTCAGCGGAAGTGCTGACTTCGAGGCACCACGAAATGCAGGCGAAATGGATTCCGATAACTCGCCATTGTCCCCTATGCACATGGTCACCCACTGCTGGACTGGGCTGGGGCTTTTTGTGTGCCCCTCCTCTTTGTTTTTGCGCGCCAAGCAGACAAATTCACCATTTCCTGCACACGTGGCTTTGGCGATTTCCTTTTGTGCAAACATATTTTACCGCAATTGCGGCATTCGAGTCGCAGCCCGAAACCGAGCTCGAGTCCGGCTTTGGGCTCCATTCAAGCATAAGTAACCGTGGCGGCCATTGTGAACCTGTGTCCATTTATAAATATGGATTTTTGCCGTGCGTCTAAGCCATAAGTTGACCGCTGTCCCCGCCCCGCCGCCTCCCACAGCGGGGTGTGCCATTCAGGGTCTCCATTCAGGTCTGCATTTTTCTATGTAGTTTTACTAAGCTCTTTTGTTTCTCACTTAGTCTCTCTCTCTCTCTCTGCTCCAGGATGACGCTTCAGCTGGTGCACCTGGTCCACGCGATGCATGCTGCCTGGCTTTTGTCTGCATTGTTTCAGTCAATAGACGCATTTGTGCGGGTCAGTTGGGCAAAAAGAAAAGCAAAGTCATCCATCCCAGCAGCTGCACCCAGTTCTTGTGCCGGGCTGCGGCTGAAGTTGTTGGCCGCACATAATTAGATTTAATTTGCAGCATTTTTACTCACTTCCCCGGTGCCCTGGTCCCATACCCATTGCCTGTGCCTGATGGGCAACTAGGTCGTTGCTGAACTACTTCACTTAATGCAGGCAATTTTAATTCATAAATTATGCTGTAAAGCGACGCTTTTGTGTTTAATGTGTGGCCCAGGTAAAGTTTTTCTCGAAATATGATTAATGCGTTGAGAGTTTAATAGCGACACGGTACACTTTCTAACACATTTTGTAAGCGGCCACTTAATGGAAACATACACTTGCCATTTTTAAAGGGGGGGATCATTCTGCCAGAGAAAATGAAAATGGACAATCGCTCAGCTCAGCTTACAAAAACTATTCGTTAATTTAGCAGCAACCAAGCCGGAACCCGAACCGGAACCGGGTAATATACCATGGAGGTGGCTGTTGAATGCAACGAAATTGGGGTATGTGAGTTCAGTTAAATGGATTGTAGCTACTATTCCTCAGTCGTATCTAATCAAGAAGGCCACATATTGACTTAAGTTACACTTTCCCCACTTGGTTTGATTTTGAAATCTTCTGGGTGAAAGAATGCACGAGATTATATTCAGCGAGATATTCGAACTGCTCTCAATCCACAGAAGGATTTAATAAAAAATGATCGAAATCGGCTTAGTCTGGTTATTGAAACTTGATGTTATCACAATGTAAGCTTTACATGTGGCTATTTTTACAACCTTTTTAATTTTCCACCCAGCATGCTTTTGCCGGCTCTTAGTCATTTGTGGTTTGCATACTCTGGTTCAGTTTTTTTTTGATAGATTTCAGCTTATTCATTTTCATTGCGATGACTGTTTGGGAATTTCAAGTCAAAGTCGACCAATAGACAAACATCGAAACGATAAGCCGATAAAGCCTTGGTGTATGTGTGTGTGTACCAATTAAGCCTTACTGTATTTGTGAGAGAGATTATCTTGGTCTCGGTTTATTTTGCTCTGACATTATAGATCCGTAAATGCAAAAAATTGCATTTTCTCGTTTTTAGAAATACTTTCTAATTAATTTGTATACTCTGTGTCTGGAGAGCGCAAACGACTTTTGCACTCATGTCGCTCTGAAATTCCCAACCAGTTATATCATTGTTGGCATGGAGAGACGGCTGCTGGATTGAAAAATGACAGGCAAAGACTGATGCTGCTTTGAGGTGTTGTGTATTCCTCGAGCCGTCTGAAGCTTGCTACATGACATAACAAATAATTTTCGATTAAATAATAAAATTTAACAAAATGAAAAAAAAAAAACAACTTATTTGAAATTGTTGTATGATTGGAATCTATGAAGCTCTTAATTTAAGAGGAAACGGTTTTACTCATCAATCTAATGAGCTCTTGATACTAGAAAGTACATTCTGGGTTGTTGACAATTCTGTTTGCTTTTGCTTCAAGAATGCCCAATTGATTCAAAAACAATTCTGCTTGATTTGAGAATGATTCATCCTTGGATTTAAATAATTCTTCTTAATTTTTTTTCCAGGAATTTTACTGGCTGCTCTTTGAACTATCCATTGGACCAAAAATTAGTTAGTAGTTAGTAGTTAAGACAATTTTGCGATACAAAAGTGGATCTTCTACTTTTCTAAGGGAAATTTGTAAAACAAACAAATTTCTTGAGTATAATCTTCCAGGTGGTAGAATAACACAAGCCAAATTGTTTAGAAAGGTGACGATATAAGGTGAAATAATTGGTCACAATAGTATGACTGTGGGTCGATTATAAAATAGACTTAGTTTGTTTTGATATATTTTGATATTAAATTTCAATGATTTGCAAGCGCTGCTCGATTGTTAGACCATTCATGGTTAAATGGCAAACCTTACTGAGCATTTTAAGAATTGCCACATTTTACAAGACACTCATGAGGTGTTTCCCATAGAAGATTTGTCACTAAGACCATATATAGGCCAACTGTAATACCTTTTATACTATAATACCCCTCTATTTTACTTATACTTTACTTTCAGCTCAAAACGCAATGTTTTAAATAGATGGAATACCCGGTTGGACAAGTCTACAAGTCCGTTGAGTAGTAAGGGGTGATCAATGGCTTTATAAAGCCAATGTCCTGTTGTAGTCGTAAGTGACCTTTAAAATAATGAGAGCCAGTCTATCTGGTCAACCCTTTAAAATGATAATTCATAAATTAATCGATATACTATGTAACTCGTGATAGCGAAAGTGCCATCGAAATCGAAAACTAGCCGATTTACTATTTAACTCGTGCTAGCGATACTGCTATCGATACTTCGAGAAGTTAATGTAAGCTCTCCAAGAAAAGCCCTCTTGTGTATTGGCACTCTAAAGAAATAGACGTGACAGTCAAGGAGTCGAAGAGAATAAATAGAATTTCTGTCGAACCAAGTCGAAGCAGAGCTGATCTTGAAGAATTATCCCGTTGGGGATTAACTAAGGACTAGTGGAGGACTCTGGCTCCAACAGCCCCACTTACGGACAATGAAATAATGGCACAAGTTCGGTATTGCGGCGGCTTTTTCGATTCGTTCAAGAATGATTGATCAGAGAACAGTTTTTGGACAAGTTATTCATCGAAATATTTAGTAGTGTCGCTAAATTCCAGTCCTTAGTCCTGGAGCTGTTCACTCCAAAAGTGTGTCGCTAAAGCTTAAAGCATTATATTGCGTGGTTCGTTCATACATTTTTTCTGAGTTAATTCTATTATGGCAGCATTTTTTTTCTACACTTGGTCGTGGGGGATTCATGGGGCGTGGGGGGATTGACTTAAGCTGCTGATGCTTTTAGTTTTCGCATGAATATCTCCACGTTCAGAATATTATTTCATTTTCATATGTCAGTATGAATAATTCTAAAAACAGGATTTCAAGTTAAGCTGATACTTTTTTACACTTGTTTCCGAATATCAATATCAACCAAGTCATCTCCACCCAGCAATCTAATTACTTTTCAAACTATTTACTTTGACAACATTTTTTTTTTAAGGATTCACTTCAATTTCATGGGCACATTGCGAACAAATCCTTGGTTCTTGTGCTACTAAACTAATATGTACACAATAATTATTCCCCGGTTGGTTTACAATGTGAACTTGGCGCAGTGGAAACGCTTACGCAAACGGCACAAAACGACGAAGCGTACAAAATTGTTGAACTGTGGCTGAATGCTGTTGAACTCCCCAAGCTGGTGCGACTGCTACGGGCCGGCCATGGCGTAGGGGGAGAGCGAGAGGGAGACACGCAGTCGAGCGTAGCGAAATGGACATGAAACAAGTGCTAGTGTAGGCCACAAGACAAGCAGTGAGCCCAGTTAGCATCATGTGGCTGGTGCCCCAGCCACTTAGTTGTCGAATGCACTCACCTTGAGCGCTGTGCGCATAATTTGATAGCACACTTCTGGGCGCAAGGCCACTGCAACTGCACACCCTTAACTAAAGCACATGTTTATATTTATACAACAGTTGTTAGACAGCCACATTGCAATGTTGGGGGCACACAACTCAATCTGTGGCTGAAGTACACATTTAGACCGAGCGCTGCGAAGGCTCATTTACAGCAGACTCAGTAGGCCACGGGAGAAGGGCGACCAAGCCAACGACAAACAAGGGTAATGAGTGGATGAAGAAAAATCCCGATGGAAGACATTGTGTTTGGGGTAGGGTTGATCCTATAAAGACAGAAAAAATCACAATAACTCAGACAGAAAGCTGAAAAGAACAGATATGTTGATATAAGTAAGAACATTACGAGACCTAGATCTTAACTTATCATACCATCTCCCCCATCACTGTGGTGTGTGCCAAGCAGAGGTGGTACTTTAACACACTTACGGTCAAATTAAGGAAACCTACCATATTAACTCGACGTATCAAGCGGCCTTCAACCCAGCGGTGCAAAAGCCCATTTCAAGATCGATGTTCTCTCCAACACTTTGAATGCTGTCAGCCTTCAAGTATCGATACCAATCCTATATACATTTACATAAGTTTGGCCGATTTCTTGGGCCTCCTGTCTTCGAAACAGACTTCGATGTAATGGGAAAAGCGGGCGTATAACAGAAATCACGTCGGCTTTAGATTACAACTCAATACACCATTTAAGAAAGTGTTGGCAAGAAAGTATGCTTTCACATCACAAAGCGATACACCATTGGGATAACATGTGGCCTTGTGAACTAACAGGCACGCATCCACAACTATGGTGTTTGGAGTTGTATAGCAAATACCTTATAACCTGGGACACTGTTAAGTGCTAGGTAATGCACAACTGTATTTTCGAAACTTAGCGAGAATTTCCCATTACGTGGTCGCCTACTGTAATGCATGTTGTGGACCAACCTCATTCAACTCTGCGCCGCTGGGAAGGCACTTGACTCATCCGCAAACAATGCTAAAACGCTCACTTTGTGTAGTCTGTCCCTAAAAGAGATTGGCCGACAAATCAGACCATATGTGGAAATGCGTGTGCAGACACACTGGCCAAACTGGGCACAGTTTACCAAATTTTGTTCAGCGAACAGGAATGCCCAAGGCTACTAGAAGCTTTACAAAAAGCAAAAACACTACGCCTCGCTCCGAATCGTTGGAAAAATATTTCCTCCAGTGCGGTACCAATTCACTTTTACTCCCAGACATTGCAATGAATTGCCTGCAGCCAGCGCAGTATTGAGCACTGTTCTACAAACTATTGAAACAAACTTGATCCGCATGCACACAATAGGAATTTACATCAAAAGTTTGGTTACTCTAGCTCGCTTTTTAGTATCAAAGATCAAGGTCACTAGAGCGGACCTCTAGAGTATGCAATTTTTAAGGTCATTAAGGTCTCAAAGATTGTTCCCTCTTTCTGAATAGGTCATGAACATTCTTTTTTAAATGAACTGAACCTGGTTCAGTTTAATAATATCCAACCGCACATGCTGAATAGGTCTTATAGGAACTTGTGGTTTCTTCCATGCTGGATCCAATTGGTAAGCCACTACGCTTGCACTTTCCTTAACTTCAAGATTTTTCAAAGATTTGTAGATATTATAGAAACGATAACGATTATTCCTGGTGGCAGACATTGGGCGTTTTCAGCAGATAAATTCGATTAACGATTACAAATTTATTTAATCATACAAAATCTATGATGGGACCGTTTGCTGATTGCTCGTCCAACTGTTTACCTCTTAACTTATGAACTGATAAACTGACAGCATTAAAAGCCATTCAAAACTGTGCATTAAACGAGTTTACGCAATGTACTAAATCTAGAAAATAGCCTTAACTTAGCAGTCAGTGTGTTCAGCAGACAATTATCAGAAATCGCCAATCGTAAATCAGATATCGTAAAGCGCCCATTGGCTTCCAATTCTCGATTTGTTCCTTGACTTCTATAATTTCAATAAATCCTTGGTTTTATGCATCTTGTGCCGTATGAAAATGCGGATAGCATAAACCTTTTCGTTGTTTGACTACAATTGAAATGAGCTAAAGTTTTCGTTGTTAACATTTGTATTTGGCTCTACTGTTCACTCAAACAGTCAGGGGGACTGGGATAAATAGCAGGGCTGCAAACCTAGAAAAAATCAGGATTGGTTCACTCGCGAAAAATTTCGCAGGTTCAGGTTCGAACCGGGGTTCAGCCATTATATTTGCTGTTTTTGTTCTAAGGTCAAAAATATTTGGTTTCTTGGAACTTAAAAATCAGATGTTAGAATTGGGCCTGAACCTGAGATGTGAGAAAGTTTTTCTAAAAACTTTAATACAATATTACAGAATTATGCAAAAGACTTTAGAACTTGTGAGTGACAAGTGTACCAAGATGAGTTGAGTTGAAATCGCTGGCAAGAATGTTAAGTCGTTTCCGACTTCCCGAAAAACCCAGAGTCTCCGACTCAACTGGTTTACAGCCCTGATTAAAGATATGTATACTTTATTGGGTCGAAGATGTTTCCTTCTGCCTGCTATATCATATTTTCACCAGCTGAGAATATATTCCACAAGATTAAAGGGGAAAACAAACTGACTGAACAAAAAGTTTGAAAACATTTAAGGTCACTAATTAATTATTACTGAAAACTATTTCCTAAGCAAAACTTTGGAGTGAATTCGGAATTTTTCATTCGTAAGAATACTCCGTTCTTTGATTGATAAAAACTTTTTTGATTTGCTTTGATGAGCGTGAGATATTCGGTAGGGTTTCTAATTGTTTAAAGAACTGTAACGAAATTACGGGGTGCTGATTACAGATATAAATTCCACCACTTGTTGTCTTTCCCATTGTCAATTTATAGCCACACCTCGCTCTTCAAAACGCTTTTCGAAATTATGGAATCTAATCGCGTTCGTTCATTACAGGTTCAGCTGGACCAGCTTCAATGCATTCGAAAAAAAAACTAACAAAAATGAGAGAAAATTCAGATTCACCTGAAACCCGACTCCATGAGCTGTTGACAATGCAGTGTAATTTGCTGAAATGTTAAGCAAAATGTAATAGCTGGGAATTGACAAAGTCGCTGCTGGGAATGCGTTACCCGGATCCAACTTCTCACTCTTTTTTTTTTGTTGTCTTTTATTTCTGCCTGTCAACTGCAATAAAAGTCAATTGTGAACGTTGAATGGCCTTGGGTGAGTGTGTTGCATCTTCAACTGCTCTGGTATGCACTGCCTAGTCCAGGTCGCTCTACCCTTGCCCTGTCACTTAACATTTTGTCCAACATGGGGGAGAAGTGGCGGAAACTATGCAGAAATCAAAATGCTTCATAAAACGGAAATGAAAACAAATGAAAAATGATTTTTACTTATGCGCAAATTGTTCCAAGTTCTTGTTCAGACTCTGGCCAGGAAGGTGCACCAAATGCTTGCAGCAAATAAATTGCATTTGCGCTTTAAGCGTCGTCAATGTGGCAGCTGTTGCTCCATGTGTGTGTGTGTGTGTGTGTGTGGGTGAACGGGTGGGTGGATGTTTGTGCTAGCACAGAAAAATACACGACAAGGTAAGCCTGATTAATGTTAGTCAGGAAATTCAGGCAATGGAAAAAGGAAAAGCAACTGAAATTGGAAGAACAAGAACGAAACGGGGCCAAAAAAAAAAGAAAACAGTTTAGCATACACAGAAGGAGTTGAAGTCAAGTACAAGACAGTTATGATGCATATGGGGTTGTGTGTGTGTGTGTGTGTGTGTGTGTGTGTGTGTGTTTGCAGTTTATCATCATGAGCATTGGGAGAGTCACTATCCTGTGCAATTGAACATTTCGAAGCAACAGAACAATTTGCTGCTCAACTCACACTTGCTACTCTGTTTCAAATATTCTTAAATTGTTGCCAAATAAGTGAATACATTAGAATCTAGTAAAGCTTTTGTTATTGATTTTCATTAATTTTGCTTTAATGGAATAACCTTTAAGTTTTTGTAAGATTTGTGTAGCTTTTTCTTCTAAAAATCTGCTAAGTGCCAGATAATTTGTATAGTTTACTCTGTTACATATAAGTTTATATGAGAGTCTAAGACAAAATTTAAAACATTTCATGGTATTTAATATTTTTAATGGAATGAAAATTCGACTTGACAAAATGTCCACAGGGCACAATCGGTTCAAAAAGGGATAAAAGGCTAAGAAACAGCTTAAAATAGCTTAGAACAACATTTTCTAAAATTAAGGAACGATTTCCAAACATCCTGAAAATATGTTCTTAGACTAAGGGCCGATTTCACATCTTCTACATAGCTGCTATGTGTCAGATAAACATAGATTTACTCTGTTACTCACTGACATCTCGATTCGTGGAACACAGAGTTCAGTGCCTACATCTTGATGTAGATTTCGGGGCGTATGTGTAATTTTCGGTTTAAGCTTTGTAGCCGTGAATTAGTCAGCGAGTTTTATCCCCTATAACCATACTTAAAGCTTGCGTTGTTAATACTTACACAGCAAAATATCTCAAATGGCCATCGAGAATGTTGACTCCCACAATTGAGCTCATAAACTAACACGATTTCTTCAAATTTAACCGAAAAGCCAACTTGTTTAGCCGTAATGAGCTTCCGCAAAAGCAGCTGGACAAAAGCAGCTGCTGTGTGCCGCACAAAAGGGAGCAAGTCCTTACGACAACAGAACCGCAAAAACCACCCAGTCCAGCAACACTTGTAGAGTTCTCGCATTACATATGCCTTTTATTACAAAATTAAAATTGCTAACCAAATGCGGGGAGGCTCTTCGCGCCAACCCATTCCAAGAAGAGCAAACAAAAAAAAAGGGGACTTTTTTTTTTGTTAAAATAATCAGGCAACTTAATTGAATCAAGTTGCAAGGCGATCCGGGCCAAAGAAAGGCAAAATAAACGACTCAAGAAAAGGCCACAAGGAGCACACAAAAAAGCCGCAAACAAAAAGGAGTAAACCAGCGGCAAGAATGTGCGCAAGAAAGCAAATAAATTGAAGTGAAAACAAATAACCCGACAGGGTCGGAATTCTTACCATCGGCAGCCCACAATAGCGGCAACTTTACCTTATTTATAAATTAACAGTAACAATTTTTCCCGCCGGACATACACTTAAAAATTTTGTGCATAAAAGTTTAATAATTTTCCTGCCATTTCAGGAAAAGGAAACCCTGACAAGGTTCTTTTGCCGTCGCTTAAGCAAATAATTTCTTTTCTTAGGCACCAAGGAGAGGGTGGGAGGATGGCATCTTTGGCTTTTATGCTTGGTTGGGCACCCAGTCCCCAGCTGCATTCTCCGACTCTCTGTTGTGCGTTTTTGTTTTTAGTTGCCTTCTTCGCTTGTTTGGCCTGCACTTCTCACGCACACACTTTGGGGAATTTACCTAACACTCAGTGGGGGGATGGGGGGGTTGACGATGAGAGAAGATCTTTAAGAGCAATTTGCTATCGCATAGTTGTACGTTTATTTCCAGGTGAAGATATGTCTCTGCGACACTACAGAGCTTTGTTTGGCGGTACCAGAGGTAAGGAACCGTTTTAAGTAAATTTAAGGCAATTAAACTTTGAGCCGGAATCGTGAAATTTGTTGGAATGAAAATAATTTAAAGCGATTGGTGAATGAATGTAGAAAAACCACTGATATCTGGACTTTTTACACAGATTGCTTTAAAACAGAGCCTTACTGAAGCGATAGTGGACAAGACACAATCGAGGTACATTAAAACACTGAAATTATGCCGTAAAAACAGGGTTCATAATGTTCAAAATATTTTAAGCAGTGTTCTTTAGAGAAATATCAGAAATTTCAGTACTGAGCTCATGAGTGAGTTTCATGGAAAGTAATAAAATTATTCTTGTATTCATGCTACTCGATTCCCTACGTTATCGATAGATCTAGAGATGCTGTGTGAGAGATGGCAATCCTACATTCATGTCGATTTAAATTGGAAGTTTGGTTTTGCACTCCGCTTAAGGAGCTTACGGCAAGCTGGGCAATATACCAATCCTTGGACAACTGATTCATCTTCCTTTATAGTTTCGGATATTATGTTCCAAATAATGCTTTGACCCTTGTGCCGTTGAGATAGTTTGTAAACGCCGTTTTCTAATAATTTCAATATTTTATTCTGATCTTTAGACATTTTTCTTTTTCTAACAAGGCATTTATTGAATTATTAAAATGAAAATTCTACGGGGTTTGAACTAAAAAATATGTATGAATTGGCGTTTGATTCGTACACATACACCCACTGAGCTAAGTAATGCAGAAGACTTACAGTTTAGCATGTTGTAATATTTTCGTCAAGTCATTCTTAAAAGCTATGTCGAGGCTAAATATGTAGAGGGTCCACAGAAATGTATGAAAATTATTTTCGAGAAATGATTCAAATTCCTAAATTGATAAAAATCATTGGCTAGAGCAAAGGGATTCTCGTTAAAACTCATCAGAGAACTGAACCGAACCGTTTTTATTTGTGGTTTTCGATTCAGCAATTCTGAAAGAAATCATGTTCGGCTCACCAACTGGAATAAGCGGTTCGGTTTGGTTCAAACCCGGTTTGGTTCAGAACCGGCTTGCCTCTCTGTCTAATATGAACAATAGAACTGCTGTCTCACGGATACGCTCTTAAAAATATGAACCCTCAGCTTAGAAGAGTTTGAAAAACTTGCTGATATGTCCATTTACAACCATCGAATTGTGAAATTCATAGTCTTATCAGTCAAGTAGTAAGCATGATCGAGCGCTATTTACTGAGCAATGCAAGACGCTGCTTTTTCTTATCAGCCAGTTGCTTACAATCACTCTCACTACTTAAGTGTCCAGCACTGTTTTCCAGCTCAGTTTCAGCTGGTTTGCGACTGGGGCAACATGCAATTGCTGAGTATCATTTCGTTGACATTATTGGCGCTCAGCGCGCAGGCGGAGAGTGCCAAAATATTGGTTACTCTTCCCTTCCCGGGACGTTCTCAATTTATTTTTGTTGAGACCTATCTGAAAGCCCTGGCGGCCAAGGGTCATCAGGTGACGGTCATCAACCCTTTCAATAACAAGGAGACGCCAAATATGCGTTTCATTGAAGCGCCAAAAATTCACGAGTATTTTGATGGTAAGTTAAAGACAAACAAAGTCATGGATCAATAGTTTAATACCAATTCTAAAATCTTCTCTAGAAATGCTGGCGGAAATGAATGCTCCCACTCTTTGGCAGCAGCTACATAAATATAGTGAAATGATAGCGAAGGTCATCGAATGCACCTTGGACGATAAGGGAGTTCAAAAACTACTCCAATCGGGTGAAACCTTCGATTTGGTTTTGGCTGAAATGTTACAGATGGAGCCACTCTTTGGTCTCGCCCAGCACTTCAATGCCACCCTCATGGGTTTCTCCAGCTATGGCAAGCTATCACATTGATGAAGTAATGGGTAACACTTCGCCGATATCCTACAACCCATTGGTCACCTCGCCCCGAACTGACCGCATGACCTTCTACGAACGTCTTGTCAATCACTACGAACTGTGGCTGGAGTCCGTCTATCGTAAGCTTGTCCACTTGCCCATGATGGAGCAGATGTATGCCAAGTATTTTCCCCAAGCCAAGCAAACGGTGGATGAAGTCTTGGATAGCTTCAGTCTAATGCTGCTGGGACAGCATTTCACTATGAGTTATCCACGCACATATTTGCCCAACATGATTGAAGTGGATGGAATGCACATCTCGCACAAGCCAAAGCCATTACCGGAGGATATCAAACAGTTTATAGAAGGAGCTACCGACGGCGTTATCTACTTCTCGTTGGGTTCGAATGTGAAGAGTAAGGATTTGCCAAAGGAAACCATTCAGACGCTACTCAATGTCTTTGGCCGTCTCAAGCAGCGCGTTCTGTGGAAGTTCGAGGACGATCAGCTGCCGGGAAAACCAGCGAATGTTTTCATCAGTAAATGGTTCCCTCAGCCCGATATCTTGGCCCATGCGAATGTCAAGTTGTTCATCACCCATGGTGGTCTTCTTAGTACCATTGAGAGTGTGTACTTTGGCAAGCCGGTGCTGGGTCTGCCCGTCTTCTATGATCAGTTTATGAATGTGGAGCGTGCCAGGCGACAGGGCTTTGGATTGGGTCTGGACTTGCAGAATCTGCAGCAAGCGGAGCTGGAGAAAGCTATTCATATTCTGCTCACAACACCCAGCTATGCTGAGGTATCGAAGCGCATCTCGGAGCGTTATCGTGACCAGCCTGAAGCAGCCTTAGATCGTGCAGTGTGGTGGACGGAGTACATTCTTCGTCACAAGGGTGCACCCCATTTGCGTGCAGCTTCTCGAGATATGAGCTTCATACAGCATCATAGTCTGGATACTTTGCTGGTACTGTTGGGTGTGCCGCTGCTCCTTCTGCTGCTGGTGGCAAAAATCACATGTGCAATCTGTCGACGCTTTGGAGCTTGCAAGCAAAAGCAAAGGGCAAATAAAAAGAAAAAGCAGTAGATTAACCATTAACCATTAAAGTTATTAGCCTTCGTTTCTGTGAAATATCATTTTAATTTAGTAAAAATACAAAAATTTTAAAGAAACAACAACTTGTTTTGATGTAGCTATACAAATGGATCGTGGTTTTATAGAGTAAAATCGGATGAACCAAATTGCACCCTTCGTTTCGCAGGATTGTTCGTAATTTCCATGCGAAGATTTAGGAACAAAGAAGAGTCGACAATCTCTCAATATATCCACATTTCGTTTTTCAGCTCAATTCAATAGAAGTTCAACCAGTGGCGCAGTAGGCGGTCATTTCATTAGAAAGCTTAGCAACTGTTCTTTCTGATTTGTTTGGTTTTGCCAATTGTTTGATTCATCTGTGTATTTGTTTTGTCTATTTCTGTGGAAACTTTATGTGCGATTTATATTTGTTGATCATTTGAAGTTCGATACTTGTAGCGATTCTCAATATCGGAACTTTATGCAACTTCATGAACTAAATACTTTGGTGTTTTTATTCTGAGTGCCCCTAATCTTTCCCTGCTGCTGCCTGTATACTCTGGGGTTGCCAGCCACAAAGTCGGCTGATAAGCTGAAAATACGCTAGACGAACGATATAATTAATAGGCGTAGATTAAAATTGTAAGTGTTTTATGATTTGCTGCTATGGTTTCGCTTATCAATTGAAGATTACAGTAAGAACAGACCAACTTAAATAGCAGTAATTTGGGCAGAGGAAAACATATCGCTCACCTAATTCGACACTAATGAAACCAGTTCTCAATCGATTTTACCCAGCGGTAATAGTCCATTATGGTTTGGGTTAACGCAATGGTCGTGTTCAGCAGTACAACTTGCACCCTGATCAGTGATCACCGACAGCTTAAATTGTCTATCGAAAGATAAATGCGATGGACTTCTCTTTGATACCAACTGTTCATATCTTGTCATTATGCTTCGCTCATATTTATACCCTTGCAAAGGGTATTATATTTTTGCCCTGAAGTTTGCAACGCATAGAAATATTCATTTCCGACCCCATAAACTATATATATTCTTCTTATATATTCTGAGTCGATTGAGCTTTGTCCGTTCGTCTGTCTGTCTGTTTCTACGCAAACTAGTCTCTCAGTTTTAAAGCTATCGAGCTGAAATTTTGCACAGAGTCTTTCTTTTGCTGCACACTACTAATATGTCAGAGCCGACCGGATCGGATGACTATATCCCATAGCTTCCATAGCAATACTCGGTCGAAACACTAGTTTTATGAAAAAAAAACCTTTTTTCTTTTCAACGGAAACTTCTCCAAACTTTGTAATCGTAGGTTTACTATGTTTTTTTTTATAATTCTACCAAGTTTTATTCAAATCGGACAACTATATGATATAGCTGTCATACAAAAGATAGGTCTGAAAAACAGTCTTAGTTAGATAAACTTTTTTGTTATACTCTGTACCGTAGGTACATAGAGTATTATAAGTTTGTGCAAAAGTATGTAACATCCAGAAGAAAGCATCTCCGACCCCATAAAGTATATATATTCTTGATCAGCATCAACAGCCGAGTCGATATAGCCATGTCCGTCTGTCCGTCTGTCTGTCCGTATGAACGCACAGATCTCAGAGATGGTAAGAGATAGAGGCTTGACATGTATGGGACATATGCCTCTTATGTCTGCAGGCAGATCAAGATCAGGCAGATCAAGTTTTCAATTTTGGCCACGCCCCCTGCCGCCCCCGCAATTTAGAAAAAACGTCATATCTCCTACAGTTTTAAAGATAGGTGGGTTGTTCCTTCTAGATATATTTAGTAATAAGGATAACTTATCGGTCAGCCAAAGGAATGGTGAAGATTGGATGAACGGTTTTCGAGTTATGATCAAAAGACTGTTCGCTGCAGCAGCGCAGAAGCAGCGCTGCTTTCAGCTACTACTGCAGCATCAAAATTTATGCTGAGCGTAGAATTTCGTTGGTACAGAGTATGCTATAGTCGGTCTTGACCGACTTTCTTTCTTGTTTTTAATGGTAGCATCCTGCAATTTTGTATTTCTTTGTTTTACATGCTTTCACAAAATTTTACAAATTTTTTACCAAATCGGATGACTATATCATATAGCTCCCATACGAACGATCGGTCAAAAAATGGGAAAAATAGTATTTTTTGAAAATATTTAAGCGAGCACTTGCAAGGGTATAAAAACTTTGGCACAGCTTTCTCGTTGTGCATACTTAAGTAAACCAAGGTTCGAACCAAAACCTTCGGTTCAGGGGTCTTAGGAACTGGTCGGCGAACCGAACCATGGATTTTACAATGGGTTCGATTGGATGGATGGGCGGTTATGGCCCATACGGTAAAAACTCACAAACTTGATTTTCAAATCGCGCTTCAAGTCATGCCCGGTAAGTTTTCTTTTCAAGCAAAAATAGAAAATGCCGGTCCAATTTAAGGCAAGACTGTGTTGAGATGCATTGAAAGGAAAGCAATATTTTTCAGAAATAAGGATCCTGCCCTAAGGAATGCGTTTATTTGTGGTGATGTTACTTAGACTTATAATTGTTGATTTCAATCAACAGCCGCGACGAGAGTGCACTCATCTCTCGGAGAACTGACCTCCCAAATTGGCCACTTCACATTTTCTTTGTTGAGATTTCTCCAAATCCAGTTCCCTTGTCAAACTGTCCGAATCTGTTCTTGTGTGGGTTAATAATGGCTGGGCCAATGCCCGCTCTCCCCGCTCATATTGATTAAATAAGTGAGTTTAACTAAAGTCTCGCTCACCTGCTGCAGGTGCTAGCCCCAAAGTTTTTTCTTTTTGTGTCGGCGAGGAGGGGGGGCACGGGTCAGTGTACACAAAAAACCGTCTCTTAATTGCGGGCAACTTGTTTGTTGTTGTTGTTGTTGTTGAGCATTGTTACCCAAAAATTCGTGTGTCCGTGGCTGCTGCTGCTGCCCAGGACACACGCCCTAAATCACTGGCTTTTTATCAACTTCAACTTGAAACGAAATTCAAATGTTCTGGCCGTTTCTTTTTTTTCCGTTTTCGAAGTAGTCCCTAACAACCGGGGAAACCTGTCCCTAGCCACTTTGCAGCAAAAGTACTCACACAAAATTCTGTTTGAAGTTTTGGTGCCTGGCCACACCTGCACAGACCCATGGCCGCATCCCCCTTGCACCTCACCTCAACACACCTGCCGGAGCCTTCTAGCTACACGTACGTCGCGCCCGGCTTGTAAATTGTATCCGTTTCAGGCACATAAATTGTTGTCAACTTCCGTTGGCTGCGACAACGTCGCCGGCACTGACCACTTCTGTGTTCAGTTACCCGCTCTTAGCCGCCCCGCCGCACTCCAGTTCCAGTTCCAGGAGCAGCAGCAGCAGCAGCAGCAGCAGCTCCCGGCGAACGTATGGGGCTCGCTTTGACTTGGCGCTTGTCTTTTATATACACGTTTTTTTCCTCTCTCTCTCTCCGCTGTGCTGTGCTGTGCTCTTTGCTGCTACTCGATGCAGCTACCAACTCCAACGTAATTGAATTTTTAATCTCGTTTATAGTCAAGTGATCTCTGGCATACACTCCCGGTGTACAACTGCGCATATTTTACGTGCCTGGTGCCCCGATGGTCCGGGCCGGGTTTCCTTCCAGCAAATACACTGCGCAAATAAAGTTTTCTGGCCTCATAATGAGCGCTCGTCGTTATGCTAAGTAGTGGGCGAGGTGGGGCGGGGTGGGCAGGTAATATGCGCACACAAAATTGCATATTCAACTTTTTTGGACTGTAATAAATTATAAATATCATACAATATATAATTTGGCAGGGCAGAGGACAAAGCACCTTAAATTATCAAGTGGCGTACGAGTGCAGCTGCTGGGCAAATGATTCCGAATGTTTTAAATGGAGTTATGCGATTAACTCGAAAACTTTAACTGATTTAGATGCGGTGGTGGTGTGGGTGGGGGTGTAGGTGGGGGTTTGGATGTGTGGGGGAGGGGGCTGCGGAGTGGCAATCAGGTGAGCTTCCAAGGGCGGGTTTGCCGTGTCAAAGGCGTGTAACGTGTGCATCATTAACTTAGTTACGTGAGCCGACAACGCAAGGACGAGGACGTCGACGACGACGACGACGGAGGGTAACGTTCAATTAAGCCTTAATTATAAGCAGTCGCTGCGTTGCATACTTTTCGGCGTGACACAGTTTTTAAAGGAGCGGCTGCAGCTACTCAATTATCGTCTGGCAGCCAGGGCCAAAGCATCGTTTACCTCGATTATGCAAGATAACAGTTGCTTAAAGGATGAACTTAAGTCGGAGTTGAGTCTTAATAGTTTAAGCTTTAGTTATAATTTAGTGAAATGTATCGATGTAAATAGACTGTAGCAGCCACTACCGACTAGCCAGTACTGTATTACGATTTGCGACTGTCGATGAGTCTCTGCCGAATGCTTTAAGATATTCTGTGGATCTGAAGGGCCTACATAAAATAAAGTAGTTTGGTTGACCCACCAATCGGTAGCACATTAAACTTCTAGGTCGAATTCGGTTCGAGGTTTTTGTTTTTCCTTTTTAGTTATCAGCTTTTTCCGCAAATTAAACAGATTCCTAATTGGTCTACGCTTACGTTTAATGTTCACAACTGGAAATGTGACCCTAGCACTTAACACCAAAAGACATGAGAGAATATGATCCTACTTCAAAGGGTCGAATGAGGTGAAAAAGCCAAGCCGTTAGGAGAAATTAAATCAGGAACTCAAGCCAAGATAGGAATAACCAGCTATTTCCATTCGTTAGGTAAACAAGAGCAAAACACCGAATAGAAACAAGAAAGAAAGTCGGTCAAGCCCGAATATAGCATACTCTGTACCAACAAATTTATGCCCTTATGATAAATTTTGATGCTGCAGTAGCAGCTAAAAGCAGCGCTGCAGCAGCGAACAGTCTTTTGATCATAACTCGACAACCGTTCATCCGATTTTCACCTTCGGCGGATCGACGTTGACGTATGACGTTTTTTCCAAATTGCGGGGGAGGTAGGGGGCGTGGCCAAAATTCAAAATAATCTCGATCTGCTTGCAGAAATAAGACGCACTTGTCCCCTACTTGTCAAACTTCTATCTTACCATCTCTGAGATCTGTGAGTTCATACGGACAGACAGGCGGGCATGGCTATATCGACTCGGCTGTTGATGCTGATCAAGAATATATATACTTTAGAATTACATACTTTAGCACAAACTTATAATACTCTGTGTACCCACGGTACAGAGTATAAAAAGAATAAAAGATGCCCAGAAAAGAAAGTATAAAAGCTGAGTACAAGACTTTAGTTATGAACCCAGCAAACATTTTATGCAAATTTTAATCACACTCGAGTCCATTTCGAATCAACGATCTGATTAAAATAGTCATAATGGCCCTAGTTTTCTGATCATCAATGATAATTTAGTCGGAACAAAATGGTACCCTAGCAGCGACACTTCTTGAAGAGTCGTTTTTAAACCGTTTCGAGTCATTTGCGGGTCTTATCAACTCAAATCACATTCTTAGCACTTGCATGAGCCATTTTTGAGCGCACAGCATAGTTATCATTTTTTAATTAATAAAAGGGCTAGAAAAAGACTCATTAACAAGATTTTGTCAAAATGATCTTCGAAATGTTGGGTGGGAAGTAAATGTTATTACAGTAATACCATGTAATCCCATGTATTATACATTAGGGTGGACGCCGATAAGGTCCTTAACAAATCGCATCATGAATGATTCCTTGACGGGTGTACATAACAAATTTAAAAATCAAAAAATTTTGTACCTTTGCGCATTGGCTTCAAAGTTTCCAAAAATTTTACGTATACGACACGTATGCCTCATCGAAATTCCGTCAACACATTCTTCATTTCATTTTAAAAGTTGTCAAAATTGAATTTAATTGGTTAACAAATAAATATGAAGCAGGAATCAAATGAATTTTTGGTGGGCACACTTAGGCCCAACTTTGCCGAGGCGAGCTTGTTTCCAACCAAGACGTGCGTTCTATCCACGCTGTTACATGGCACACAATATTTGAGTCTGACCATTTCGGAAAGCGCGACTAACGTGGCTCGCAGGTTGGAGTTCGGCATGGTCCACGAGCGGGGTTCCCACTAAGACGACGCCAGCCCAAGAACTGTGTGTGCTCCAAGGCGTTGAAAACCACAGGAAAATTTATCCGAATTGTTTATAAAAAAAACCTTCTGTTGCCCATTTAAATAAATAAAAGACTCCTTAAACACATACCATACCATTTTGTTAATTTCTTACACATAAAGGGATGTCTTTATATACTTTACAACATAGGTACAAAGAGTTCAATAGAGTTGTGCAAATGTATGCAACTGGGAGAAGGAATATATTGTATATATTCTAGATCAGCATGTGATTGAGCCATGTCGCACGGGCCTTCTAGACATGTTTAATAATCCTCATTATATATCAATCCTCAAAGTTTGGAAATGATCAGATGGACAATAGTCCATTAATAAGTAGCACCGTATAAACAACGTATAAACAACAGCGTCGTGTGACGCCTCATTTAAGAGGTATCGTAGTAGCCTCTACTGGGCGTTTCCAACAAATAACCAGCGCAGAAGAGTATAAATTGTGGAATAAATTGCTATTACGCATAAATATATATTTAAATATTGCCTTGTTTATATTAAAAGTATTTTTTTCAACGGTCATGATACCTTTTGCCAAATGTTTTGACTTCAAACCAAGTCTACGCCAACTACTTCAAACTTAAAATTGTAAATAAGGGCAACAGTACGTATGAGTGATAAACTTTATATCCATTGCACAGACCCATACTTTTCTATTTATTTTTTTTTTTTTTGCCTTTTTTAAACCAAAACGCATCTTATAAGAAGCGATTATTATGACCTTTCATTTTGCCATACATCAAATGTCCGCCCTAATGTACATATAGGCTAATTACACAGAGCAACATACAAATTGAAAAAGTAATATGTTTTAATTCAACATCGTTCAGAAAACTTGTCAGTTTATAGGCTTGATTCCAGATGACAGAAAAATTGATTTCGGCACAATAGTTTATTTAAATAAGAATCGTTTGTGAATCGAGAAACAGGTGATAAACAGGCCATTTATCGGAATCGGTCGAACGGGATGACTATAACAAATAGCTGCCATAGGAACGATCGGCCGAAAAACTAGTTCTAGCGAGAAACGCTTTTTTGTTTTCAATGCAATCATCTGCAAGCTCCGTATTTACTATTTTGATATGCTTCTCAATGATTCTGCCAAGTTTGGTCCAAATCGGACATCTATATAGGGGCTATGTGCTGTGTTCTTGTGCGCATAGGACGTGGGCACCTCTTCATATGTAAAGTCAAATATTTCGGAGGGTCTTACAATTTCTCCGCAAATGGCTGTGATATGGCTGTAGACTAAAACCACTTGGTTCGGATGACTTCATCTAATAGCTGCAACCAGCAACCAAAAAGCAAACACTTGCCAAGATTTTAAGCGCTGGGTTATGTTTCTGGGGATGCACTTGAGATATTCATGTTAGATTCTCAAGTAGACAGTTTGTTATTCCACTCGGTGGCGTGTTAACAATATGCAGTAACACTTGATGAGCAAGTGAGTCGACAGGCAGATCCATTCACTCAACCGACTCTTCAGCAAGCATGAACTAGGCAAGCACCCACGCACAAACACACACACACTCACACACACTCCTACACAATGCCTAGGATCCGTACCTAGGCGCTGTTATTGAAACAACTCGAACTGGTTGTGTTGGCAAAGGAGATAGAGAGCTCCCTTCTCCGCGTAGGTCTACTATAATTGCCAGCACTTTAAGTGCGCCATTAGTACCAAATTACAGTCAGCCACCTAAACCCAACCCTACCCAACCAACCGAGCGGCATCTAACGGCGCGGTCTAATTACGCGTTCACCTGCCACCTACCATCGCACTCCGCCGCCCTGCCCCAGCCACGCCCCCTGCCGACAGCCGGAGAAGAAAAAGTAAAGTGCGCTAATGGCAATTAGAAGTTTACCGAGTGCAGTCAAAAATTTGTTACGGCCAACGAGCTGCAGCTCCAGCTGCAGCTGCATTATTGAACATTTTGCTAATTGCCGTATAATTATTGCAGTTAAAAAATTCAGCACGCTGGCAGCAGGCAATCCTTGACCGGACCGGCACAGAAATTACCATTGCCGCTCCACATGCAAATCGGCAGAAGCCACAAACATTTGGCCGGCCACTGCAACTGCATTGGCTCCCATCTAATGTAAATATTTTGGCAAAATCTCATAATTAAGATAAGCATTTGGGTTGAGGGGTTTTAATGAAAATCAAACAATTGGCCAGCAAAAGGAAAACACGACCACACTCGAACCGGTAGTCGGTCTTGGTCTTGGTCTTGGGGGCCGGTGCAGGTCATTGATATTGTGTTTGGCAGTCTATTTGCCTGTCCGGGCACAGGCAGAAGATCCACTCTGCCGGCACTGCCTTAATATTTAATTAATACTTAGGCTGTGTGCAAATGTTTGGAGCATTGCCATGGCAATCTGCATAATGCTATGACCCGTATTTTGCCAGAGCACGGTCCTGAGCAGTCAGCAAGCTTCTCGTATGAGGGCAATGTTCGATATCCAAGTGGCAATATGTAGGATGGAAGTTAGTAATGCATTGGAGAAATTGGTCACTTCTTTCACTCTAAAATGAAAAGCAGAAAATTAGTTTTTTGGAGAAATATTGTGAATTATTTTTGTTGCCATATGGAAGCAGCAAATAATAAAGTGCAACACTTATGGATATCTTTTTAATTGGGAAATAGCTTCGGGATGCTGGTTGCTGGACTGGGAGCACTTGCTGGGTCAGAGTTCTGGTTTCAAATTGGGCTTTTTATTGAAGAAAATCAGCGCTTCTCGGGTATTCAGCTCAATTTAACCAGACATATGTATATGTATAAATCTTAAGCTTACTTTAAGGTTGCTGATGACCTCCACTTTTAGGTAATTTTAACCTTAAACCCATCAGTTATGAATTTTGTGCCAAAATGTAAGGTTTTCTATGCCCACAAAGCACAAGTTCTAAACTAGAGAAGCAACCCAACCAACATTTAGAAAATCGTTTTGACAAAAATCACCTTGAAAAGTCTTTTTTGACGCCTTCTGATATTTAAAAAGAAATACCCATAATGTGGGATTAAAAGAAACTCAAAAATTTATTCATGAATGCGCCCAAAACTTGACTTAGTAAAGTACGACTAAGAAAAGACTCTCAAATGACTCGAAAATGATTTGAAACTGTTCAGAAGAAGGGGTTAAAAACAACATTTTAAGAAGAGTCGCTGCTAGGGTACCATTTTATCCCGACTATAGTATCATTTATGATCAGAAAATGTGCTCAATTATGACTATTTTAATCACATTGAGGACCCGAAAATGACTCGTTTGTGTTCAAAAATTTCATAAAATGGTTTCTGGGCAAATACCTTGTCCTTCTAGTTGGCCAAGTTTTCAGACGGTTGCATTTTTGGGGAAACATTCATGTCGAGACTGTTTTCTCGTCTCCAGTTTGTCTGAAACAAGAAGTAAAAATAGAGGATAGTTGTTAAATGACCCTGCAGCACGATTTTGTAACTAATTTGAAGGACATTTCCACTGAAAACCAAACAAGTTATTCTCACTAAGACTACTTTTCTCACTCTACTTTTCTTTGACAGCTATACTATACTCGATTTGTATGGGTGGAAAAAAAAACCAACTAAACTTATTGCAAAATCGAAAACAAGGGACAATTCTTAGAAACTTTCAACCTTGGGTCTAAAATGAATTCATAGTCCGCGCAAATCAACTTCATATATTTAAGTATATTTGAAAAAAAATTTGTAAGAAAGTCCGTCAAGCTCGACAGTAATAGTACGCCCCAAAACTTTGATATAACTGATCATTTTAATCATCATAAAGAGAGGTTTGACATGAATGGGATATATATGGGATATTGTTATATTTGCAGGCAGATCAGGTTTGTTGTCAATATTTCCCACGCCACCTCTAGCCATCACAAATTGGAAAAAACTTGCATGGTCTTATAGACAGATGGCTTTTACTTTTTCGCACTTTTAGTAATCAGCATTATGTATCGATCCGCCGAGATATCATAAAGATCGGATGAGCGTTTGTCGAGTTATAAGGAACACAAATATAAATGCCATAAACGCATCATAAACTCCATGGCTTTTTTGCCACTTTGTATGGCTTCTAAACTAAAATGATCAAATTTATACAAATTACGGGGCGTTCAGGGTCTATTACTGTTGAGCTTGACGGACTTTCTTATTAATTATACCAAAGGTACATAGAGTATAATAAGTTTGTGCAAAAGTATGTAACATCCAGAAGAAAGCATCTCCGACCCCATAAAGTATATATATTCTTGATCAGCATCAACAGCCGAGTCGATATAGCCATGTCCGTCTGTCTGTCCGTACGTCTGTCTGTCCGTATGAACGCACAGATCTCAGAGATGGTAAGAGATAGAGTTTTGACATGTATGGGACATATGCTTCTTATGTCTGCAGGCAGATCAAGTTTATTTTCAATTTTGGCCACGCCCCCTGCCGCCCCCGCAATTTAGAAAAAACGTCATATCTCCCACAGTTTTAAAGATAGGTGGGTTGTTCCTTCTAGATATATTTAGTAATAAGGATAACTTATCGATCCGCCAAAGGAATTGGAAAGATTGGATAAACAATTTTCAAGCTATGATCAAAAGACTGTTCGCTGCTGCAGCGCAGAAGCAGCGCTGCTTTCAGCTGCTACTGCAGCATCAAAATATATGCTGAGCGTATAATTTCGTTGGTACAGAGTATGTTATAGTCGGGCTTGACCGACTTTCTTTCTTGTTTTTTTCTTCCAAATTTACTTAAATATTTGAAGTCGAATTGCCCGGACTAAGAATTTATTTTGGACCATGGTTTTTTCGTAAAAGATTCTAAGAATTGTTCCTAGTTTTCGATTTTGCTATAAGCTTTAGGCGAAAAAAATCGACCCCAATTCCAGCTCCATACAGCGGAGCAGCTCTTTTTCCTATACGAGCCATTCTGCCTTCTTTAGATGCGGCCGCTGCTCCAATTTCTGAGCGCCATACGGTTCAGACGTGTCAAATAATGTACGTAAATATGTTCAGTTTTTGTCTTTTTCTTGTTTCAAATTGTTAAAATGTATTACAAAATTGTAATTGGTCAATTGTTTTTGTAGTGTCCCTGATGATGGTTGCCGAAGTTTGCAACCGAAAT